>CM071855.1:26692588-27892588 GCA_036507275.1 Sicyos edulis | reverse complement strand
GAAAAATGATTGAGTCAATCACTAGCAAACTGATAGATTCAATCACTAGAAAACCGATAGATTCAATCATTAGCAAACTGATAGAACCAATCACTAGCAAACTAATAGAGTCAATCATTATCAAATTGATACAGTCAATCACTAGCAAACTGATAGATTCAATCACTGGCAAACTGGTAGATTCAATCACTATAAAATTCTTTTGAAGTGGACTTTTTGTTCTTTTTAACCCTCTATATCCTTTTCCTCCCTCAAATGAATTTTTTTGGATACTGTGCTATACACATAATTACTTTTTCTTTATTTTATTATACATGCAAAATCCTCTAATTCTTATAACAAACCTTTGTTTCCTATAATGTTAAAAATTGAGTTCTTAAAAAAAATGATTGACTCAATCACTATGAAACTGATAGATTCATTCATTAGAAAGCTGATAAAGTCAATCACTAGCAAATTGATCAAGTCAATCACTAGGAAACTGATAGATTCAATAATTAGTAAACTGATAAAGTCAATCATTAAAAAATTGATTGAAGTGGAGTTTTGGTCTTTTTAAGCCCACCGTTTTCCTTTTTATGTCCAAACTGAATTAGTTTGGAAAACTAATTGAAAGCTATCAACTGAAAACTGATAGAAGTGCATTTTGGTCATTTAACTTGGGGCGCCTCATTTTTCTGCTATATGTAAAATATTTAAAAACAAACATGCTATGGCATTTTTTTAAATTTATTTTGGTATTCATGTAAAATCCTCTTCAATTTTTTTTTTTTTAAAAATACATCTGAACTTTAGTTAATTAAAAAAATACCCTTTGGCTATATATAAAAAAAATATCCTCGCCATATAAAAATATGTTAAAATTTTGTTTGAATAATATGTCATCAACCTTTGAGAAATATATAAAAAATTTCTTACTTGAAAATGATTATTTTCTTTCTCTCTTTATAAATTTGTTCTTTATAAATATTATCAATAATAAATATTTATTGACATTTTAAAAGGTCTTAGTAACAATTTGCTGAACTAAATTCCAAAAATTGGAAAGAAAACAAATTTGTTGTTGGGATGAGTTTGAACACCTAGATTTGGGAGGTTTAGGAATAGATTTATTCACTTATTTAATGTTGAATGATACCATATTATTATTTTATTTGGTGAGATTGAATTCTCACACATATTATTTAATTAATTCAGTTTCTTAAATGTTTGAATTTAATGTCGAACTTTGGAGATAAACAATAAATTCGTTGACCCATAAATACTTTGAAATTGAATATTTTGTTTACCATGTTATCAAGATTAACACTAGAATTTAAAGTTTATTTGTAACCTTTTGATTGATTTACTTAAACATCTGAGTTTCTTTTTATCAATGGCTAGTATAACATTATCCTTGAAAGTTAAAGCATCTTACAAATAATAGTATAACCAACCGAAAAATACTAGCTAGTTCACAGTTACCGAACATTGATAGGTATGAAGGATTAGTTAGATTGTTCAGATCAATTAATTAGTTACGAGGAGTTCAGTTTACTTTATTAAACTAATTAGTTAATGAATACATTAGATATATTAATATATTTAATATTTATTGGATAAATATTAATTGAAAAGATAAGTTCATTAATATATTGGATATAATAATGGATAAATTTTTATAGGAAAAATATTAAAGAGAGAATTAATCTTAATAAGGGCTTTTGCATGTATATTACAAAATGGCTAAAATATTTCATGAATAGCACAATAATGAAAATATTTGCACATATAGCAAAAAATGTAAATTGATGGACTTCCATACTGATAGATTCTATCAACAGAGTCTGATAGAATCAATTACTAATAAATAAAATTAAATTGATAGAATTTCATTAGATTCTATCAACAAGGGCTAATAGAATCAATTATTGATAAAATTGATAGACTTTCATCACTAGAGAAAGATAAATTCTATCAAAGTCTTCGATCAAGAAGGATAAATTGAGATTTTTTTAAAAATAGCAGAATTTGCTATAAACGAATTATTTTTAAAAACGTTGCTATAATTGTAAAGTGTGGTAAAAAAGTTTCTATACAGTGCAAATTTCCTAATTAATATATTAGATATATAAATTGGGAAACATTTATTGGATAAATATTTATTGAGGATTTTATTAAAATATAAGATATATTAATAAGCAGATTTAGTTATGGATAATTAAATTGACTAACGACATTATCTCTTCCTATTGGATGGGAAAGAGGGAAAGAAGTCTATAAATAGAGACCCTAGGTCTTTAGACTTCTCATTCCAACACAACTTGACTTAGGTTTCTCAAGTTTTCTCTCATTTCCTTCCATAAAGGCCTTCCACCAGGCGATTGCGGAAGATCATTGGAGACGATAAAAGAAGGTCCAAGAGATAATCCTTTCTAGAAGTAAGAGATAAATAACTGCCAGTCGCCTAGGGACTATGCATGTAGATTAATTGGATTAACTAACTAAAACCAACAGTAAATTTTTCTTTCCTATTGGCTTCTGTTGCGTAAGTGCATCAATTTCCGCAGTTGTTTTATCATCAACTAAAGCTAAATTCATTGCAGCATCAAAGACTGTCAAAGAAGTAATGGGATCTTAGGTGAGTTAGGATATGAACTAATCACAATGGAATTAATGTGTGAAAATCAAAGTGCTATCCATCCTACCACAAACCAACAAAAGGAATAATCACTATTCACATAGTTAAGACAAAAGACAATTGTAATGCCCTAGGCCTAGGATATAGAATTCGGATTTTCCTTTATGGGCACCGGCATTCCTCTGCGACCTTTCTAGGAGGTCACCCAACAGTTGTTTTATAATCAACTGAAATTCATTGGAGTATCAGAGACTGTCAAAGAAGTAATGGGATCCTAGGTGAGTTAGGATATGAACTAATCACAATGGAACTAATGTGTGAAAATAAAATAGAATCGTGTGTTTATAGCTGTTTTTTATGCCCAAAGGCGAGAGAGTTATGAGATGAGTTTTCCCCCGGGATGTTTAAGTCGAATTTCATGTATATTTCCCCATTAGATTTTTTGGTGCTTGCGGCTGAACATGTGAAGAGTACGACTTGGTGATTTTTTGCATAATCTGCTGGTACGTTTGGATTGATAGAAACAAAATGGAGAGGAATGTGTTGATGACATCGGCAAAGGTGGCGGCTCAATGGATTACTCAATATGTGAAGGAGTTGTGCTTCAGGGTCCATTTATGATATGAAGTTTGGAGCTGGAAAAGCTGATTGGAATAAATCGGTTGATGGTTTTAAAATGAATAAAGATGCTTCTTGCATGCCATCAAGGTGTGGAACAGATCTAGTAATGGTGATTCACGATAGTAATGGCAAATTTATGACAGCCAGTGTTTATTTCCTCATTGAACTCTTAAATCCCTTCTGAGCAGAGGCTACAACATTGTGGTGGGGGTTGAAGTTTGCAAAGGATAAAGTTGTTTGGTCGTTATGGATCGAATTGATTGTCGAGGGTTTATTCAAACTATTAAAAAGTTTTTCGAAACCATTATCAATCCTTATATTCCCATGTGATATAGGACAGTCGTTATTTGCACAGAAGTTGTTTTTTTAAAAGCAAATTAGGGAAGGGGAGACCACAAATCCTACATGGTGAAAGTTACTACTCTTGAATGGATAAGAGCCAAGTGTTGAACTAGATTATCAGCAAACAATTAAACCATTACGACACCAATCATTTTGGTGAATTTAATGTTGTTTAATAACTATTCAAGTTGTTTTCTTAGAATTCATATTTAACAACTTCTAATACATAAAAACATAACCAATTAGCCTAAAACTCATGTGTATAAGTACCGATAAAAATATGTTAACTTTTGACAACTACACCAAAGAAAAATAAGAAAGAAAAGATTTAGATATTATTAGTTTTTTAATTATTAACCAACATTTTTTCTCCTTATTATATATATTTTTTTATTTATTGAGTACAAGCTAAAATACAATATAATACCATAAAGAGAGAGCTTAGCAATGGATGAATATGATCCAACCAAGCTAGCATAGATAGAGAGTATAAGTCCACAGACTCTTTATTCTTATCCTTGGTTCATACTACTTCAGCATAGAACATAAAAAGAACTTCATTTCTTTCGGTTGGTAATTCTCTCAGCATAATCGACGAGCTTTTCGAGCTCCTCCTCACCGATAAGACCATCTCCATTAGCATCAGCATAAGCTAGACCATAGTGAGCTTTGTGGAATGGAATGATCGAACCGAGGAGACTCATAGCCTGTGTTACTTCACTAACAGTGAGAAAACCATCTCCATCAATGTCGTGCTCGAGGAAGATCTCCTTGATCTGGCTCCGACTAAACTTCATCTTTGGCCCCTTCGCTTCCGCAACTTTAGCGGGCGCCTTTTGAGCTTTTGGCACAACGTTCTTCTCGGTTTCGAGTTTTTGAGTTCCTCTGTTGTTGTGGATCGGAGAAATAATTAGCTCCTCCTTGACAATAGCTGAGTCGCCATTTTTGTCATACTTTTTAATTATCTCACTTGCTTCACCTTCAGTGATGTGAGCTAAGTCTCGGTGAATTTGAAGAGAATCGACAGACATTGTTGTTTAAGGTTGTGTTGGATGGGATGGAAAATACCTCTAAGGAAGATCAAGACTTTATAGTAATTTAAGGAACATATTTTACTTTTTGGAAGTGGACAATAGGATCTTATTCGTTTTTATTGTGAGTCTGGAAGGGTGGGAAGGAAATGGAGGTTGACAAAGAAGACAAAAAATAGAAGAAATAGATCAATATTGTTTTAAGACATATATTTTATCTATGAGATAATATATAAATTGATGGTGGTACAAATGATGCCACATATAAAAAAACATAGAATTAAGACATTTATGTAGGGAAGTTTTTCTAATTTTTTAAAAGACAGCTTCATTCTTTTAATTTTTTCACTTTGGCATGTGCAGTTAATGATAACGCTGATTTTTCTTTTGTTATTTTGAGATTACAACTATTATTTTGAGGTATTTTTTGGTCGTTGTGTACACACTAATGCCGTCAAGTTATTGTTCTTGTTGGCAGTAACTTTGATAATCTGACGAGGCATAATTGATGAAATTAAAAGTATCTCATATTTCACGGTAATTGGTTCAATTTTTCCAATATTAAAAATATATCACGGTATATCATTTTATAATTCATAAATTTATCACTTATGTACCTTAATATATGTATTCTTCCATTTGTTTTATTTTAAAAAAAGTATTTTTACGTGACAAATATGCTATTATTTTATTCAAAACTACAATTACGGCAAAGCTCATTTTTTCCCTCCAATTTTTTTTTTTTTTTTTTTCCTTGAGTTCAAATGAGGGGTAGTAATGGTGTAAATTTGAACATCTAATCTTTAAAAAAAAAATTGTGATATTTTAGAAATATTTGAGCTTGGTTTAGGTTCGAAAACAAAAATAGTAGTTAGGGTTCTTTTCAAGTTGAAGAATTTGGAATTCGCATCAAAGTGAAAACGCCCTGCACTTATAAGATGAAATACTTTGAAATGACAACAGCATAGATTCAACACTCAACAAACAAACAAATTAATTGATGAACTTTTTAAGAAATTATTCTATATTTATGATTATAAAATTCTCCATGAATAAATTTTTTTATTTGATTTTCTAATAATTTTAAACTCGAAAAAAACAATTTAATACCATTTAAGGGTAGTTTGGATTGGGGATTTGAAATGCACAGTTGGAGCTGCATATTTCGTATTTCTTTTCTAGCTTTTCAGCTAAATTATCAAATAAACTATAAAATTTATTTTAAATATGTTCATGAACTTTGAAAAGTTTAAAAAATATTCTTAAATTTTTTTAAAAAAAATTCAAAATTATTATTCCGTTGGAAACTTTTGTTTTAAATTTACGCCAAACTTTAAAAAAAAAATTAAATACTCTTAAACTTAAAATGTTAAAAAAAGAAAAAAAAAGAAAAGAAAAATCTTTATCAAAACTTTTTTTTTTTTTTGAAAATATTAAAATTTTGTTTCAAATATGTTAAACATAAAGAAATTTCTTTTGAAATACATGAGAATTTAAAATTAATATGTTTTTTTATTAAAAAAAAATCATGAGATTTAAAATATTATTAAAATTTTAAATTTCATACAAAATTTCTATTGTTTAATGAGAGGGAAATTCATGAGAAATTAATGTCATTTTTATAAAAACAAATGATGAGATTTAATATATTATTAACATTTGAAATTTCATATTTCATGAGCAGAAAGTTTATATGAAAGTTGAAAAAAAAAAGTTGAAATCATTTGACACTTGAACTAAAAAGTATTAAGAAAATCACAGTTTAAGAAAAGATATTCCAACCATCCAGATTTCTTTTTTCACATCACACACCGGTTGGAATTCAAGATGGGTAGACTGACATTTTCTTTGGAGAGTGTCATTAGGTATTTAATCCCCGATTGAAGATAGTCCAAATGAAAATTTTAACTTTCTTGGTAAGAACCAACAACCAAAAACATTATGGATAATAGCTTGTTGGTTGAGATGTGAAGTTGTCGAGCAAAATTTTTAACTCTTTCACACAAAAACAATTGTTAGATAAAGCCTTCTACAATTTTTAATTCGATTATTTATTATCATTCTATCAAATTAATGCTAATGATATATGTAAAATTTATCATTCTTCTTATCAATTTTGAATACTTTATTAAACTTTAAAATTTAAATCACGTTACATTGTATAATCATAAAGAAAAAAAAAGTATTAGCTAACATTATATTACTTTGTTTTCCAAATTGTTATTAAATTTTTTTTAAATAAATCTCATTATTTTTTTTTCTTATAAAAAGACACATCAATTATAAATTCTCGTGAATTTTTAAATTTTTTTTTTAATAATTTTATGTCTAGGATATTTGAAACAAACTTTTGTATGTTTCAACATTGAATAATTTTCTTACCACATTTTAATAAAATTCTTTATTGCTCAATTTTAATCATTTATATAACAAAATCGTTAGAAACATAACATAATGTTGACAAAAATAATTTTAAAGTCTAATATATTGATAAATTGATTATTTTACTTTTGTCATAAATTTAATATTTTAAAAATATATATAATGACAAAAAGTGAACATTATTAAATGTCATGAAGTTTTCAATTTAAAAATATAGGACCAAACTGAAACTAGACTCGAAACCTAGAGTCCAAAAGTGAACATTATTGAAATGACAGTGTAAAAATGTTTAATTTTAAAACATACAGACCAAAGTGAGTATTATTAAAATGTGAGGGGGCAAAATTCATTCAATGAAATGTGAGGGATAAAAGCGTTCATTTTTTTAGGGCTCTTGACAGTATTAGGCTAAATGGAGAAAAAAATTACAAATTTGTTCATATTTATAAACTTTTGCAAATGTAGTTAAGTACCGTAAAAAAGGAAATATGTTTTAGAATGAAGTTACCCAAATGCCCCTTGTCAACATTTATTAAAATAAAAGACATTTTTTTTAATCTCTCTCAAATCCTGACACTTTTTAACTTGAATATATCTGAAAATTATGTCCTTAAAAATCTCATAAATAGTGGAGTTATAACAAGATTTTTTCTTATGTTTTATTATTATTATTAGTATATATTTTTTTTAATGATTTTATGTTAGTATTTATTGTTGGTAGTTGTTTTGATTTTGTCAAAAAAAAAAATCAAACGTATTAATAAATAAATATGGATTTTTCGATGGTTTTTTCTTTATTTTTTGAGATTATAACAATTTGGATGGACAGATTCGAACCTAAAACCTTTTAGTCGTCGAGTGTACTCTAATATAGTTGAACAAGTATTTTGGTTGAGGATCGTTATTGTTTTTTTAGCATCCATCAAATGTAATGTATTAGTTGTTATAAATATATTATTACTATATTTTTTACTTTGGTATTTATAAATACGTTTTTTTAGAAACATATATAAGTACCTTATTAGTACCATATTTTATAACTAAGATGTTTTGTATAATAATGTGTATTTATCGTACAGATGAGTATTAATTCATCCTATTTATATTTATTTGGATTATTTATTGATGATCTCACAATAATTTTATCATAAATACAAATATATCAAATTCTTATAGTTGAGAAATTAAAGAAACTAAAGCATTCATCCGTTGAAGAGTGACTCTAAAAAATAAAAATAAAGGAGTTGTAGAACTAAATAAATGTTCAAGATTCCATTATTTTTTTATATTAAAAAATATAATATATTAGTGAAAATAGATTAATGATTTAATATTAAAACACATCGAACAATGTCCTCCTATTTAAATACAGTATTAATAGTATCTCAAAATAAATACAGTATTAATAATTGTTTTATTTAAAATAAATACAGTATTTATCAATTTAAAATTTAACATACACAAGTATTCAAGAATTATGTTGATATTAATTATAACAATAAATACATCAGGTAGATTAAGACTTATAATAATAAGATATAATATATTCCATTGTAATTAATTCATAAATCATATTTATGCACCGAATGGATTAGTGGCGTAATGGTTTTCATCGTTTGGTTGTTAACCAGGTCAAACATTAGTGTCAGAGATTCGATCTCAAAAATTGATATTTGTTCCCCCTTTATTTTCCTAATACGTATTAATATTTTTCCACACTATTTCGTAAAGTGTATTTATGTATTAATACTGATTTTAATATGGTATTAATATTTATATATGGTATTATTAATTAACACACATGTGTTTTAATAAATACTCTTCTAAAATATAGTATTATTTATCAATCACACTAATTTATACAATATTATTAATTCTAGATATATGATTAGTTTAATATCTAATAAATGGAAAATTTAAAAACCAACCAAATCATATAAAATAAATTATAAATATAGTTAACGATTTTCTAATCACAAAAAATAACCGTTGAAACAATTTCAGTTAATGATGAAATTAAAGGGAGGTTTTTTTTTCGGAGAAACTTATGGAAGAGAATAAAAAATTGTCGAAGAAAATTTCTAACAGGGGCATAATAGTATTTATGAAAAATTATTATTTAATTACTATTAAATGAAAAAACACGGCTGCCATTATTTTAACATGTGAACAGTTTTGTAATTACTTTCTTAAAATAGGTTATCGGCCACAATTTCCCTTTTTTTTATTTACAGATTTATGTGAAGTCCCTTTTTTTTATATATAAATATGATTTTTATGGACGTCTATTTTTTTTCATTTTTTTTGCTTACTTTTTTATATTTAGTTTTTTGACTTTTTTTTTTTTTTTGCTTTCTTTACAGTATCACATTACTTTTTTGGGAAAGGATAATCTATTAGAAATTTTTTGTATTCTTAATTTAATTATAACAATATTTTAACAATATTTTATTTATAATAAAATAATTCAAATTTATTTTGATTAAAAATGATAATTTTAAGTTTTACTCTATTGAAATCTATCAATTTAAAGAATGTGTTCGTTTTTTAATATAAAATTTTGATATTTATAGAATTGTTTTTTTTTTTACCATTCACGAAAATCTCTAAAAAAAATTTCTTTCTAATTATTTTATTTAAAACTTGAAAAAAGTTTGCATTTTTTTTAATTATTTAAGTAAAGATTGTTAGGATTTAAAAGAATAAGTTTTCATTTTTTGAGACAATTTAAAAGAAAGAGTCGAGATTGCTAGGATATTGAAAAAATATATGTTATCATAAGTGGTAATTAACTTTTTTTATTAACAAATATACATTAAATCATTTTATCAACCTTCATTAAAATCCTAACAATTACCCTATCAATAATCATCTAAATCATGCATGTTAGTTTTCAAAAAAAAAAGTGATGCATTTTAAACCCTAAGAACCCTTGGAACAATCATAAATAACAAACACACATACATTTTATCTAACATTTATTATAACCCTAACAACTACTTTTAACATAATCACGTATTTTTTTGCAACTCTTGACGATGATCATAAATTAATATGCATTCTTAAAATCCTAAGTAAATTATAACATTATAAAAAGATTAATTAGCGTTTATTGTAAAAAATAATTTATTTTACCAATCTTGAACTCTTTTTTTGATATACCTAAGCATCTAACTTAAATTATTGAATATATAAAATAAGGAAATCGAAATAAACAGGAAAGTAATGTGATATTAATCTAAAGAAAAGAAAATAATAATAATAATAATAATAATAAAACGACAGAAAAGTAAATAAAAAAAATATATTTATACCAAAAGAATAGATAAATCTATAAGAAAGAACAAAAAAACAATAACATTGTTGAAAGAAAAAAAAATCTACAAGATTGCACCCAGATTTTTGTTATGTTGACCAATCTGCCACGTGTGCGACCATGGAATTCGTTAAAGGAAGCTAACCCATTTGGCTCTCTTTTGAGAGACGTCACAACCCCTTTATAAAACTAGAATTTTAATATGGCATTGTACGTGATAATATTTTAAATAATAAGTTTTATATATATATATATATATATATATATATATATATATATATTTAATAAAATATGTCAATTAAGTGCAATAAATAGTAAGTTATATATAATTATAAATTGCGTCCTACATTTTTGCACTAAATTTACATCATATGTTATGTTAAAAAATAATATATGTTATTATTTTTAAAAAAATTAATAAAATTTATCGCATTAAAATTAAATTTTATCTCTGATTTTTAAAAATCAATGCTCTTTAGTTTTTTCTCAATTTATCTATTAATAAACCAATTACTCTTGAACTAAAAGTGAGATGAAATTTAAGGAAATAATCCAACAAAAATAAGATAACTAAATTTTGTATTATAAAACAAAAAATACAAAAAGAAACCTATAAAGGTAACATAAGCAAAGAGAAAGTTTCGAATGTATTTGTGAACAAAATATAGAGAACTATATATATAAGAAATTGTTACCCAACTTTTGAAACTGAAGAATTCATTCATGCACTTTAACCTCAGATGACATAATCTTATCATTCTTCCCACTTTGTTTTTCAAAATCTCCAAGTCAAAGGCAACAATTATGCAAAAAAAAAAAATCCCTACAAAAATTATTACAACAAAAGAAAAATTAGATGAAAGTTAAGGTAAATAATCCAACAAAAATGAGATAACTTATTATATAAAAAAAAACAAACAAACAAACAAAAGTAAATCCAAGTATCCAAGTATAGAGAAAATGTTATTTTAAACAAAATGAAGAGAACTAGGATTGGAAAATTCAATTTATTATTTTAATTATATAATATAAAATGCTAAATAAAATCTATGAGATTTAGTAAAAATATATTATTTCTACTTTATAAAGATGATTTTCATTTAATTTTTTTATATATATTCTAAAAGACGCAACACCTCGGAACTATGCCGCTGATTTCCGCCGCCTAACATCCGAATTGATTCGTGATTTAATCCTTCCCTGCTGTTTTTTGAATTTTTATTATTAATTAATTAACCAGTTACCTAGAGGGCATAACTACTCTCAAATAATATGAGAGTCAAATACCGATTTCTGGGCTCGAACTCATGACGGTGGAGTTGAAATAGATTAACACCAGACAAGATAACCAACTGCGCCACTAACCTCGGTCATATTGAGTTTTTTTGTTCACTTTTTTGTGTTTTTTTTTACATTTTATTTGTTTATTTATTTTTGGCTTTTTTTTTCTAATAAATATTTTCATTTTTCTTATTTACTTAAGATATTTTTAAGTTTACATTGATGTATTTTTTTATGTTATTTTGTTAGGTAAAAAGTGTTATTGTCAAAATTTTAATGTGTAGTTTTTTTCTTTCTTTTTGTTGATTATACTTCTTTCCATTTTTATTTAGTTTTTTTAATTATCTTTTATTATGTACAAATAGTTAATATTTATTTTTTTTTATGTTGGACATTCTGTAAAAAATTTTCCTTTTTTATATTGATTATACATCTTTCCATTTTTATTTAATTTTTTAATTATCTTTTATTATGTACAAATATTTAATATTTAATTTATGGGAAATTGTAGAGGATAACCACTTTTAGAAAAATAATTACAAATCTAGACATATCTTAAAGTATTTTTGAATCTATTTTTTATTTTAAATTTAATTAATAATATTTTTCTATAATACCTATTTTACCCCTTTCTTTCCATACGTTTTGCAAGCCTTGCATTTTTTTTCCAAATTGACGGTTCAATTGTGGAAACGTCGAATTCATGCTCTTTTCTTTTCTTTTTTTTAAATCTCAATTCTTCACCTTTTTAAAACTTGATTTCATTAATATTTTTTTTCTTTCAAATCCTTCTTTTTCTTTCATTCTTTTTTATCTGTCATTAAGTGGATTTTGACTTCCTATGTTTCTTGCTCCAAATTTTAATTTTTTTAAGATTCTATTAATGTTACCATAAAGATTTTTTGAGAGCAAATTTATGATTTTGTCTTCAATAATCTAATAATTATACGACTACTTGTTTTTTCATCTTTTTTCTAAAAATGCAGTCACTCTAAAATATAGCAAAAGAGTAATTGATATTAATGAATATTGTTACTTTTTTTTCTTAAGAGTATTGGTATTCTAGAATTTGTCTACGTCTATAATTAAGTTGTGAGAAGCAATATAATTTTTTTTGTTAAAAAAATTACAATACTTATCCAACCATAAAAAGTTTATTCATAAATCTTTTTTTATATTAAAACTTTTTGTATTAATAAATAAATACATATTTTTATATTAAATTTTAACTTTTTGTATTAATAAATAAATAGAGATAGATTTTAAACTTTTTGTATTAATAAACAAATATAGTCATAAATACGGTTCAATAGTGTATTATTAATATTCATTAATATAATTTAGTTCAATCGTGTATTATTAATACTCATTAATATAATATTATAGTATTGTGAATTATTAATACAGTATTGTGAATTAATAATATATTATTGTGAATTATTAATACAGTATTGTGAATTATTAATACAGTATTGAGGATTAATAATATATTATTGTGGATTGTTAATACCGTATTGATATTAATATTTATGACCATGTTTTCTATTTTTTTAAAGTGACCATATTTATGATTATTTTCTAAATTTGACTAATTTTGTAATTTTTCCAAAATAATATCTATAAATTCTTATTTATTTAAAACCAGTATTTATTTATTAATACATAATTAAAGATTTTATGAAATTACCATAATTCGTTTTCACACTTTTTTTCTTTTATTCCAAAACAATGATAACTTTTTGCACTTCAATATATTTGAATAATTAAATAAATACATTATTGTTAATCTTTTCCGTCTTTCAAATAACGAGTTCATTATAAAAGTTTATGACATGTTCAGACATTAATTATTTATGTAGTATTAATGTATTAAATACTCATATATGAGATAACTACATATAAATACAAAAGATATTTTAGTTGTGAAATACAATATTAATTCAGTATTTACACGAATTAAAAGAAATACAATGTTGATAGATAACATGATCATACCACAAAAACATAAGTAACTCATAAATTCTTATTTATTTGAACATTGTATTTATTTAATACAGTATTATGTATTGTTAATACACTATTATAAGAAAGTGCGTGATAATATTGATTAATAACAGTGACTTTAGTTGCCAATAGAGCAGTAACTTAAGTGGCATCAATATAGGTCTTAGGTTTGAGTCTCCCCCACCCCCCAATTATTGTAATCTCAAAAAACAAACAATGACTTAGTTGTTTTTTTTTTTTAAATTACCTTATTTGTAATTATTTTCTAAATTTGACTTAATCGGTAGCATTCCAAAATTATTAATACACGACTAAATATTTTATGAAATCAATCTCATCTTTTTGAACCCATTTTATGAACTATTAATGTATTAAGCTTTGACATTTTATTCACAAAACCATTGTTAAATAATTAATAAATAATATAAATAAATATATAATTTGATAAATTAATAGTCATATATGAGATAAATACATAAAAAATATAAAAAAATATATCAGTTAATACGGTACTAATTCAATGTTTAACTAAGTAAAAAAAAAGTTTTCTTATACATAACCGTCAATAGCACAAAAATAACAATAATTCATAAACTTTTTTTATTTGAAATTTGTATTTATTTATTAATACATAATTAAAGATTTTAGGTATTTTGAAAAAAATTAAAACAACCTAAAAAAATCCTATATCAAACTAAAAAAATAGAAGGAAAAAAGATTTCTATAAAATAGTACAAATATTTTGGGAGGAAACAATTTTGCATCATGAAATTTTAGGCGGAAGTCCACGATTTTGTTTCGCTAAATAAGGGACTTTCATGATTTGGTGGAAATGGTCCACGATTTTGTTTCTATAAATAAGGGGGTAGTACCGTCCTTTTTCATTAATACAATTTTTTTTTTCTTTATTCAATAATTACTTTTGCTAATTTTTCTCAAGATGGACATATTTGCAATAAGTTTCTTATTATGATCTACTTTTAAACTTTGCCCTTTATTTTTTTATGTAGGATATTGTTGATTATCTTTGGTGCATATTTAATATTCAACCAAGGGATATTTTTCTTGGAAGGTAAGTATGCTAATATCACTTTATTTATAATGTTGTATAAATTTACTTGTTTCCTATTTTTATTTTTATGTATATTTTCCAAAGAATATGATTACTATTTTTTGTTGCATGTGTTTAGTATGGAGTATAATGTTTTTATATTGCTTTGAAAGTATAGCATTGTTTATTTAAAAATGAATGTTGATTTATTATTATTATGTTTTTAGAATGCAAATCTATTTAAGAATGTAGTTTAAATATGGTAAACTTACATGTGGTAAAGTGCTTATTTTATAATAGAAAAATACTATCAAATTGATTGATTTCAAATTTTATAAAGCATGCAAAAACTAAAATTTTGATACCAAAATAAAATAAACTTTGAATATCTAGCTCAAACACATACACTACTACAATTTCAACTTTCTATGACAAATTTTATGTAACGGCCCGGAAATTTCATCCCGGTCTTCCCGGGAGGCCAGGGGCATTTTGGTAATTTTGGTAATTTTGGGTCGGGCCGACAGGGCCGGTTATGTAATTGAAAATTGCCGGAATAATTATGAGTCGATTTGAATGGGATCGGGAATTTTGGTGAAGACGTTTGGGCTTGGGAAAAGTTAAAATAAATAGGGAATTAAATAGCGCGTCGAGTGAGATTCGAGCCAAGGTCGTTTTGCTTGTTCCGAGCAGCAGGTACGTGTTTCTCTTCTCTTCTTCTTCTTCTTCTCCCCCAATTCCTTCCCGTTCTCCCCTGTTTCCGATTTCTTCCTTGCCGGCCGAATTGAAGCGAGTGGCTTGTAGGTTTCGTGCGGCCAGCCAAGGGGAAGTGGTCCAGCAGCGAATCGGCCGTCGAATCCTCTCCAATCGCTAGGAATCGAGCTCGTCCTCTCCGATGCTCTATTCGCCCCTGTTTGCGCGCAGAGCAGCCCAGCCCGCCGAGCCACGCCGCACATCGTCCCGTGCTCGCACGCGCATCCTCTGCCCATATCGTCCTCTGCCCAGATCGCCTCGCCGCGCCGCGCGCGCTGCATGAGCTTCGCCTCGGCGCCAACCGCATCGCGTCGCCGAGCCCTCGCTCGCCGAGTCGTGCCTCGTCGCCTCTGTGGAAGCTTCGTGTCCGAGCGCCCGCGTCTCGCCGCCAGCGCCAGTGAGCCGCGTCGCCGCCATCGCTGCTGCGCCCGCGACGCGATCGCGCGCCAGCCTTCCGCGCGCCGCCACGCGCGCCTCCTGCGCCCGACCCGCCCGGCTAGCCCCAGGTGCGGCCCGTTCGTGCAATCGGCCTCGTTAAATGCGTTAGTCGCGCCTCGTGAGTTGCTCCCGAGCTGAGCCTCATTTATTTTATTATATTTAGGCCTATTGTGTGATTTTTTTTGTGATTGATAGGTTCTCGGTAGCTAGTTCGGTTCGTTCGCCGCTTCGGATTTCGTGTCAAATTGTCCCCGACCAAGGTAAGGATTTCTTACCGGAGTTGTGTGGACCCTGCGATATTATATGTGATTGCTGATTGACATGTGTAGCTAGGTATTCTATTCTGAATTCCCGATTAGCATGATTTTCCTGATTTAATTCTCATGTTAATCCATGCTAGGTTGTTCCTTTCTAGCATGCTCGTATCTGTTCCTTGCTTCGTAGTACCATGCTAGGCTCGTTGTATTCTTATTGAGCACGTATTGGATTTTATGGAATTGTTTGCTGTTTGCTAGGGCAGGTTAGAATTGCAGGTAGATAGCATCATCTGGGCCTGATGCAAAAAAGTACCTTGCATCCATGGCAGGGACGTCGAGCAAGTCATTCCGTCCCTGGACCCCGTGAGGGATTAGCTAACCTGCGGTAGGCCCCGCAATCTTGGGTGAGGTGGCGATTGTTAATGCCCCAACGGTCGGGATGATGACTTGGCATTGCCTCGTCTCGGCGATCGGCACGCCTCGGCGTGTTCGGCCGTAGCCACGATTGCCACTGTTAAGGCGGGGCGACTTCTGGTGTAAGCCTACCACGACCGTTCCTTGGCCCCCAGTGCGGTGGTTCAGCCGACATAGTTTACGTGTCCGGTCTCTCACACCCCTATGTCGGTGACACCGATCCAAAGATTTAGTTAAGCGTGGTGGGATCGGACATGGGCGCCTTGCCTCTGAACTGGCACCCCCATAGTCTGCAGAGCACGCGCGGTGCATGCTTACGCTCATTCAAAGCCCGACCGGAGAGCTCCTCGGGATTGTGAGCGAGTGTACCTTTCTCGTCGACGAGAGCGGTGAGCCGAGGCCGGACTTGTTTCTCGTATAGAGGCGTGTGTGTGATATTATTTCCGGACTAAGACCCTAGTTGGCATCCGAGGCCCAAGTATGGGCTAAGCTATGTGCTCTATTCTGTGTTTATATTCATAGCTTGCATACGCTCATTGAGATGACCATGTATATCGTATTGTACCCCGGTTGGGGATTCTTACTGAGTAATTCGTTACTCACCCTTACTTATCTTTCAGAAAACCAAGTTGCGAGACAGGATGGCTGAAGGAGGAGCTGTGATCATGGGGCCCAGTCTTCCAACTCTGATTTTTGTATTATGACTCTTGTGTGTTTTGTTTTCCCCCACAGAATGCATGTAGCAGCACAGAGCCCTAGGATGTTTTGTAAATATTTGTGGATTCCAAAGATTTTGTATCTGAACAGGTTTTGAATGGTTTTTAGTAAATCTCACGATCGAGTAAACTTTGGAAATGTATTTATCTTGGAACAGGTGCTTGGAAACAGGGACAGGTTCCAGGGAAATTGTCTAGTTTTTAAAGGAGTTATTTTGAATGTTTTTGTTTTAATTGGAATCCGAAATCATGTCTGTTTAATGTCCTTTACTTTGAATGCATGCATTGGGGTAAGGGCCCATTTAGTGCCCCATTCGGTCAGTCCCTTACAGCTGGTATCGAGCTCGAGAGTCATAAATTACGTAGTTTGACCTTTTGTTGTAGGTCGTTTTCCCATGATCACTAGCACTCCGGCATCATCAGTGCGCCTAAGTTTACTATTTGTTGTAGAAAAAGGGTTAAGAATTTACAATACACATCATCGAGTGTATGCCTTGTGTAGTGTTGTGGAGCGGAGACGAGCGCGTGTTACGACTCGTTATTGGTTTGGGTTTAGAGCGCCATCATGCCAACTTCCCGCAGTGTATGATGTATGTTGTGGCTTGTTGTGGTATCCAGGTAGATTCGGATGCCCTAGAACATCGTTCCAGAGGGAGGTAGAGATTGGACTCCCATAGGCCATCTGTGGCCCAGTTAATGGTTTTCCCCTAGTGAGAGGGTGGAGGTGCTTTACCTTGGAATGCCACTCCAAGAGAGGAATTAGCTATGGTTGTGCTGAAGTGGATGTTTGTGGAGCAGGTCCCCGTGTGGACTAGCCTGGGTAGCTCAAGTGTTGATCTTGAGCCTTGATAGATTATTTGGTTGCCCAGAGAGTGGTTGCAAAGTTGGTAGCCTTCGAGGAGGTTGATGAGGCATCTTAGTGCTTCTGTGAAGTGTTGTTGTTTGCAGCCAGTAAGTCGGAACCCTGTAGTTAAGGGTGCAGCAAGTAGTGTTCTCTACGGACTGGATCCGTTGGTGGTTTCCTCAGTGGTTTGATACAAGTGAACACTCTTCTTTTGGTAAGCCCTAGAGTAGGGTTAGTTGCTGCATGTTGAGAGAGCCGGCCAGAGTTTGTTGAGCATCATGTGGAGATGCAAAAGTAGGCTGTGAGCCTTCAACTTGATGAGATGCCTTAGGCATGGTTGTTGGAGTTGAGACCTTGTATGCCGAGCCAGAGTTCGTGTCACTTGAGGTTGTGACTTTGTTGGCCCCGTTGGTAGTAAGATGTGGATTTGGTAGTAGTGGCACTTGAGGTGCATTGGTTGGTGTGCCGCTTTGGCACTAAATCTGGTTCAGGCCTGAGTTTGGCATGGGCATAGCAGATGGTTCTATGCCGTTCGGAGTTCAGCGTACTCTTTTAGCCTTGGATCCGTTATGGTAGTTGCACCTGTGTAGGTCGTGCAAAAGGGCTAGTTCAGTGGTAATCGAAAGATTTCAAGCGAAAGGATGTTCGAGAGGAGCCGGAGCCTTTTCCCAGTGTTACTGGAGGTTGAGTAAGTCAAGCAGGTTGACGGTTGGTATGTGTTAGTGCGCGTGCATCTCACGCTAGTGTTAAGGCCAAGAGATCTTTGCGGTTGGTAGTGCGGTCAACTACCTTCGAGTGCCTAAATCTCAGGAGAGTTGAGCATCGTAGAAGCAAGTTTGGGTCCAGTTGAGGGACCATGAGTTGGGTGCCTATGAGGTGAGTAGGATGCCTTGTGAGAGGAGTTTGATGCCTTATGGGTAAGCACCCTTGGCAGAGGCTTGGTATAAAGTAAGTTTGGTTGGCATGGTTATGCTTGGGTAGAGCAAGGTTGCCACAGCTTGAGCATCGTGTGGAGATGGAACTTTGGGTGTTCCATCGATTGGTTGTATCTCTGCCAAGAGCTAGTGTGGCTTTTGGGAAAAGCATTTATTAGTCTTGGATCGCTAAATGAAGGTTTGGAGTTGTGCACACAAGTGTGTTTTGTGTGGTTCGTTCTGTGGCGAGAGTTTCAGATCCATGTAGGGTTTGCTTTGGGGATCTGGTGCTCAGTCCTTGGAAAAGTTGGACTCCAGGTGGATGTTGTAAGGCTTTAGTGAGGAGGTAAGGATACCATGCTTGTGGTATCAGGTTGTTGCTTAGGTAAGATTTGTTAAGTGGACCTAAGCTTGGTTGGCGGATCTTCTTGTTGATCGTCATGACTAAGAGAGTTGTTCGGATCCTTCCTTGGATAGGAGTTATGTTGTGGTTGATGTCTGAGTAGGAGGATGATGCATTCGGTAGCATTTCGAGTCCTCTTGGTTTCCAAGGAATTGGAGTTGGCCAGCATGGTTGTGTTGCTGGAAAAAGGAGTTGTTGTTGTTCAGGCAGTTGGTTGATAGTCTGTTAGTTGGCAGTGGGTGTCGAGGGTTGTCGGAGAACCCTAGGTTGTGAAGAGCCTCTCTAGAGCTCAGTCAGGCCAAGTAGTGAGTTGCATTTGGCAAGCTGGAGCGGTGTAGTTTGTAGCCTCGGGGGAAATTGCTGGCAATCTTGGTAGCCTAGCAAGTTAGTATTTGTTTGGAGTAGAGTCCGGATTGGTTCCGGTATGGTGACAAGTTGATGCTTGGTGTTGACCAAGGTGTGGATTGGAATTGCTAGAAGTTAGTTTTGCTCGTGGGGCGAATGGTTCGTGCCCTGGTTGATTGTCTTCTGTTTCCAGGAAAGTTGAGAGTTGCCCCGTTGGTATTTGGAGGTTCAATCCGTGGTAGACCCATGTTGCTACCCCGTGAGATTTAGATCTTCTGGCTTTAGTGGAGATAGACAGTGAGTGTAGGTAGAGCTCTCTGTCCTTCGGTTGTCTGCTCGTGGGAGCCGTTTCTTTCTGGGTTTGGCAGGTTACTACCGTCGGTTTGTTAAGGACTTTTCCGCCATAGCCTCGCCCCTCACTCGTCTGACGAGGAAGGGTGTCGAGTTTCATTGGGGACAGTAAGTGTGATGAGAGCTTTGCCAGGCTCAAGCGCAGTTCGACTTCAACACTGATGTTGGCGATCCGGAGAGGACAGTGGTTTCGTGGTTTACTGTGATGCTTCCAAGTTTGGGTTGGGTTGTGTGTTGATGATGCAAAGACGGAAGGTCATTGCTTATGCTTCCGTCACCAAGCCATATGAGCGTAACTATCCGACTCATGATATGGAGTTGGCAGCAGTGGTGTTTCCACTGAAGATTTGGAGGCATTACCTGTATGGTGAGCGGATCCAGATGTTTACCGATCACTAGAGCCTCAAGTATCTGTTTACTCAGAAGGAGTTGAATATGAGACAGATGAGATGGTTAGAGTTAGTGAAAGATTATGACTGCGAGATTCTGTACCATCCGGGTAAAGCCAATGTTGTAGCCGATGCTCTGAGAGGAAGACGTCGCACTTCGCGGTGTTGTTGAGCTCCCAGCCCAGATTACGGAGAGAGTTCGAGCGGGCTGAGATTGCAGTGGGTTGGGTGAGGTTACTGCCAGAGTGGCTCAGTTGACAGTCCAGCCATCGATTAGACAGCGGATTATTGATAGTCAGCTGAGTGACCCCGCACTTAAAAGATTATTTGACAAAGTTAGTCTTGATGGAGATTTTGATTTTGTGTATTCACGAGCATAGTGGGCGACGTCTGAGGCCGGTTGTGTGTTCCGGATGTCGCAGATTGCGAGCGAGTTGCTCTCGAGAGGCCCACAGTTCTCCGTTTGCTTGGCACCAGGGAGTACCAAGATGTATCGAGATCTTAAGCGAACATTCGGTGGATGGGTATGAAAAGAGATGTGGCGGAGTTCGTCGATCGATGTCTCACTTGTCGATGAAGTGAAGACACCTAGGTAGAGACAGTAGGTTTGTTGCGTGTGTTGAGTGTACCTCGATGGAAATGGGAAGAGATCTCCATGGACTTTATTTACGGTTTGCCGAGGACTCAGAGGAAGTTCTCTCAATTTGGGTGATAGTCGATCGATTGACTAAGAGCGCACACTTCATTCCCGGTAGAGACACTTATACCGTGGTGGAGCAGTGGCGCGCGATTGTTTTGGAGCAGAGATCATTCGTTATCACGGTGTGCTGTGAGGATTGTGTCGGCCGTGATTCGAGGGCTTGTGTGTTGGATTTCCGGCGGTTGGGACCATGCACATGTCGATGGAGCTTGCATATAACAACAGTTATCAGTCGATGATTCAGATGGCTCCATTTGAGGTTTTGTATGGTAAGCGTTGCCGATCTCCTGTGTTCTGGGAAGAGGTTGGTGATAGACAGGTTTTGGGTCCCGACTGCGCGATTGACCAATGGTGCCGTGCAAAGAGATTAGAGCTCGTAAGTTGACAACTTAGAGCGAGGAAGAAGAAATCGCCGATGTCCGGCGTCGGGATTTAGAGTTTGAGGTTGGTCGACATGTATTCCTAAAGGTCGCATTGATGCGAGGTGTTTTGAGGTTTGGCAAGCGTGGAAAGCTGAGTCCCCGTGTTGTTGGTCCGTTTGAGTTTCTGGGGAGGATTGGCAGAGTCGCTTATCGGTTGGCTCTACCTCCGTCATTGTCAGCGGTGCACAGTGTATTTCATGTATCGATGTTGAGGCAGTATGTGCCGGACCCATCGCACATTGTGGACTTGGAGCCATTGCAGCTGAATGAGGATTTGAGCTTCGAGGAGAAGCCAATGGGGATCCTTGCCTTTGAGACCAAGACATTGCGTAATCGTGAGATCCGTTTGGTAAAGATTCAGTAGAGGAGTCAGAGTTCAAAAGAAGCCACTTGAGAGCGGGAGGATGAGATGAGATTGCACTATCCCGAGCTGTTCCAATCTTAAGTGACTTTCGAGGACGAAAGTCTTATAAGGGGGGGAATATTGTAACGGACCAGAAATTTCATCCCGGTCTTCCCGGGAGGCCCAGGGGCATTTTGGTAATTTTGGGTCGGACCGACAGGGCCGGTTATGTAATTGAAAATTTCCGGAATAATTATGAGTCGATTTGAATGGGATCGGGAATTTTGGTGAAGACGTTTGGGCTTGGGAAAAGGTAAAAATAAATAGGGAATAAAATAGCGCGTCGAGTGAGATTCGAGCCAAGGACGTGTCGCTGCCATACGAGCCACTGAGCGCTCTTGTGCTTCTAAACGCGCCATCTTCTATAAGAGCCTGTTCGATGCGAGATTTGGTTTAAAGGGCCAGGCCGCCCGAGAGTCTTCTTCTTCCTTCTCCTTTCTTCCTCGACCGACCCGAGCTCCCTCTCGCGATTCTCCCTCGCCGACCCCAGTTCAACCGAGCTTCTCCTCCATTTCAAGGTCGTTTTGCTTGTTCCGAGCAGCAGGTACGTGTTTCTCTTCTCTTCTTCTTCTTCTTCTCCCCCAATTCCTTCCCGTTCTCCCCTGTTTCCGATTTCTTCCTTGCCGGCCGAATTGAAGCGAGTGGCTTGTAGGTTTCGTGCGGCCAGCCAAGGGGAAGTGGTCCAGCAGCGAATCGGCCGTCGAATCCTCTCCAATCTCTCGGAATCGAGCTCGTTCTCTCCGATGCTCTGTTACTGCGCCACTGCTTGCCATGAGCAGCGACCCATTTCGCCGCGAGCCACGCGCGACATCGTCCGTGCTCGCCCGCGCATCCTCTCGCGGATCGTCCTCCGCCCGGATCGTCCTCTGCCCCGAATCGCCTCGCCGGTCGCGCAGCGCATGGCTTCGCCTCAGCGCCCAGCCTCATTGCGTCGCCCGAGCCCCTGCTCGTCGAGTCGTGCCTCGTCGCCCTGTGCCGCTCGCGTCCGCGCGCGCACGTCCTCGCCAGCGCCTTACCGAGCCGCGTCGCCATCGCCCTGCTCGCCAAGCACGCAGCGATCGCGCCCGGCGCCGTCGTCGCGCCACGCGCCACTCCTGCTGCGCCCTAGCGCGCTTAGCTAGCCCCGTTCTTTGCCCCTTCGTGTGCAATCGGCTCGTTAAATGCGTTAAATCGCGCCTCGTGAGTTGCTCCCGAGCCGAGCCTCATTTATTTTATTATATTTAGGCCTATTGTGTGATTTTTGTTGTGATTGATAGGTTCTCGGTAGCTAGTTCGGGTTCGTTCACGCTTAGGATTTCGTGTCAAATTGTCCCCGCCCAAGGTAAGGATTTCTTCTTTGAGTTGTGTGGACCTGCGATATTATATGTGATTGCTGATTGACATGTGTAGCTAGGTATTCTATTCGAATTCCCGATTAGCATGATTTTCTGATTTAATTCTCATGTTAATCCATGCTAGGTTGTTCCTTTCTAGCATGCTCGTATCATTCCTTGCTTCGTAGTATCATGCTAGGCTCGTTGTATTCTTATTGAGCACGTATTGGATTTTATGGAATTGTTTGTTTGTTTGCTAGGGCGAGTTAAATGCGGTAGATAGCATCATCCGGGCCGATGCATAAAGTACCTTGCATCCATGGCGGGGGCGTCGAGCAAGTCATTCCGTCCACGGACCCGTGAGGGATTAGCTAACCCAGTGTAGGCCTGCAATCTTGGGTGAGGTGGCGATTGTTAATGCCCCAGCGGTCGGGATGATGACTTGGCATTGCCTCGTCCCGGCGATCGGCACGTCCTCGGCGTGTTCGGCCGTAGCCCACGATTGCCACTGTTAAGGCAAGGGCGGCTTCTGGTGTAAGCCTACCACGGCCGTTCCTTGGCCCCAGTGCGGTGGTTCAGTGACATAGTTTACGTGTCGAGTCTCACACCCTATGTCGGTGACACCGATCCAAAGATTTAGTTAAGCGTGGTGGTGGACATGGGCGGCTTGCCTCTGGGCCCGGCACCCCATAGTCTGCGATGAGCACGCGGTGCATGCTTACGCTCATTCAGGCGCCGGCCGGGAGAGCTCCTCGGGATTGTGAGCGATGTACCTTTCGTCGACGATGAGACAGTGGAGGCCGGGACTTGTTTCCCGTATAGGGCGACTGTGTGTGATATTATTTTCGGACTAAGACCCTAGTTGGCATCCGAGGCCCAAGTATGAGCTAAGCTATGTGCTCTATTCTGTGTTTATATTCATAGCTTGCATACGCTCATCGAGATGACCATGTATATCGTATTGTACCCCGGTTGGGGATTCTTACTGAGTAATTCGTTACTCACCCTTACTTATCTTTCAGGAAACCAAGTTGCGAGACAGGATGGCTGAAGGAGGAGCTGTGATCATGGGGCCCAGTCTTCCAACTCTGATTTTTGTATTATGACTCTTGTGTGTTTTGTTTTCCCCTGAATGCATGTAGCCGGGCACGGAGCCCTAGGATGTTTTGTAAATATTTGTGGATTCCAGCATTTTGTATCTGAACAGGTTTTGAATGGTTTTTAGTAAATCTCTGATCAGAGTAAACTTTGGAAATGTATTTATCTTGGAACAGGTGCTTGGAAACAGAGGGACAGTTCCAGGAAATTGTCTAGTTTTTAAAGGAGTTATTTTGAATGTTTTTGTTTTAATTGGAATCCGAAATCATGTCTGTTTAATGTCCTTTACTTTGAATGCATGCATTGGGGTAAGGGCCCATTTAGTGCCCCATTCGGGTCGGTCCCTTACATTTTAATTGTCATATTTAACCTATTATGACAATTATGCCAAAAATCTGTTATGTCATTGTAAGGACCTGACCCGAATGGGGCACTAAATGGGTCCTTACCCCAATGCATGCATTCAAAGTAAAGGATATTAACAGACATGATTTCGGATTCCAATTTAAAACAAAACATTCAAACATTCAGTTCAAAGCCCGGACAAGTTTCCTGAAACCTGTCCATGTGTTCCAAGCACCTGTTCTAAGATAAATACATTTCCAAAGTTTACTCTGATCAGAGATTTATTAAAATCCTTCAAAACCTGTTCAGATACAACCATGCTGGAATCCACAAAACATTTAGAAAACATCCTAGGGCTCTGTGCCCGGCTACATGCATTCAGGGAAAAGTAAAACATAAAGAGTCATTACACAAAATCAGAGTTTGATGACTGGGCCCCATGATCACAGCTCCTCCTTCAGCCATCTTGTCTCGCAACTCGGTTACTTGTGGAAAAACCACAATAATAAGGGTGAGTAACGAATTACTCAGTAAGAATCCCCAACCGGGGTACAATACGATATACATGGTCATCTAGATGAGTGAATGCAAGCTATGAGTATAAACACAGAATAGAGCACATAGCTTGAGTCCATATTTGGACCTCGGATGCCAACTCAGGGTCTTAGTCCGGAATAATCCTCCACACAATCCTTCACACAATACGCCCTATACGAGAAACTAGTCCCGGCCTCAGCCTGTCTACTGTCGATGAAAGGTACACTAGCTCAAGATCCCGAGGAGCTCTCCAGTCGGCGCTGTAATGAGCGTAAGCATGCACCGAGCGCTACTGCAGACTATGGGGGGTGCCGGGTCTAAAGGCAAGCTGCCCATGTCCAGCCACCACGCCTAACTAAATCTTTGGATCGGTGTCACTGACATAGGGGTGTGAGACCTGGACACGTAAACTATGTCAGCCTGAACCACCGCACCTGGGGCTAAGGAACGGGTCGTGGTAGGCTTACACCAGGAAGCCGTCCTTACCTTAACAGGTGGCAATCAGGGGCTACGGCCGAACACGCTGAGGACGTGCCGACTGCCGGGAACGAGGCAATGCCAAGTCATCATCACGACCGTTGGAGCATTTAACAGTCTGCCACCCTCACCCAAGATTGTAGGGCCAGTCGTTAAGGTTAGCTATTCCCTAACGGGATCAGGGCGGAGCTCTATCTCATACGTCCCTGTCGTGGATGCAAGGTTCGTTATGCACCCGGCCTGGATGATGCTATCTACCTGCCACTCTAACCTGCCTTAGCAATCAGCAAACAAGTCAATAAAATCCAATACGTACTCAATAAGAATACAACGAACCTAGCATGATACTACGAAGCAAGAACAGATACGAGCATGCCAGAAAGAAACAACCTAGCATGGATTAACATGAGAATTAACCAGGAAAATCATGCTAATCGAGAATTCAGATTAGAGCACTTAGCTACACATGTCAATAAACACAAACAAGAAATCAATCAGCAATCACATATAATACCGCAGGGTCCACACAACTCCGGTAAGAAATCCTTACCTTGGTTGGGGACGATTCGGCATGAAAACCTAAGCTGCGAACGAACCCGAACTAGCTATCGAGAACCTATCAATCGCAACAAAAATCACACAATATGCCTAAATACAATAAAATAAACAGGGCTCAGCTCGGGAGCAACTCACGAGGCGCGACGAACACACGAACGAGCTGATTGCACGAACGAGGCAGCAATAGGGCTAGCTGGGCGCGCTGGGGCGCAGGGCTGGGCGCGTTGGCGCGCTGGCTGAGCGCGAAGCGATGCAGGGCGATGGTGACGCAGCTCGGCTGGGCGAGCTGGGGAGCTGGCTGCGCGCGAACGGACGCGGAGCGTTGCAGGGCCCACGGGCGCAGACGCGGGGCGGCTCGGCTTCGACAGCGAACTGGCGCGATGGAGGAGAACGAGCTCAGATTCGGGCATTTTGGCGAGATTCGACGAGCGATTTGCTGCTGGCTCACTTCCCCTTGGCTGGCCGCACGAAACCTACAAGCCACTCGCTTCAACTCGGCCGGCAAGGAAGAAATCGGAAACAGGGGAGAAGGGGAAGGAATTGGGGGAGAAGAAGAAGAAGAAGAAGAGAAGAGAAGACGCACCTGCTGCTCGGGACATAAAGCGACCTCGAAATGGAGAAGAAGCTCGGTTGAACTGGGGTCGGAAAGAGAGAGATCGCTGTCGGTCGGAGGAGATTCGCGAAGAAGAAAAGAGAAGAAATGGGGAAGAAGAAGACTCGGGCGGGCTGTTTTAAAACCAAACGCACGAAGACATGCTTAAATACAAGCTGGCGCGTTTAAGTTCACAAAGACGCCCGATGGCTCAAGTGGCAATGCCACCCGTCTAGCTTCCCAAGCGGCCCTAGTTCGAATCTCACTCGACGCGTTATTTAATTCCCTATTTCTTTTCGCATTCTACCAAGCCCAAATACCTTCACCAAGCTTCCCGATCCCATTCAAATCATCTCATAATTTTTCCGGCAATTAGAAAAGTCATAACCGGCTCTGTCGGCCCGACCAAATTACCAAAATGCCCTGGGCAAACCGGGAAGACCGAGATGAAATTTCCGGGCCGTTACAGTCATGTATCTCATATCATGGTAAGTCTTTTATGACATATAATAACAATGTCATAAAATATAATTTATGACAATTATAAAACTGTCATAAATATTTTTTATGACAACTAAAAATTGTCATAAATCAATGAGAAATAGGGTTTAAGATATCTTTTTATGAAATTTAATAATTTTCATAAAATATGTTATTCTTGTAATTTTAACTTTTGTTGCCATGACAGTTAAAATAGAGTTATTTTTCCAAATAAAATTAAATATTAAACTGTCATGAATTCACATTTTATGACAGTTGTAATAGTCATGATTTCTATTTCTTGATAGTTTAAAATTGTCATAAAAAAGATAATATGACATTTTTAAAATTAGAAAACTAAATATATTCTTTTTATTTATTCATAAATTTATTTTATATTAATTACATTTAATTCTATCAATTAAAAAATAACAATATTTAAATTTATAAATAATTATGCATTTCTAAGATAATATCACAATCCACATAGATGTCAAGCTTACTTCATTGATCACAATTCAAATAAAGTCTTATACAAAGTAACCAATATATAAAATTTATAAATTACAATTAATAATTCATAAACGAAAGGAAAAAAAAAACAATACTTTGACAACTTATAGATAAGTGTAGACACAAACGATCACCTCGAACAAAGTACCTACAAAATGTAATAGTAAAACTTTGAATTAGAAATCATAGTTGTACATCCAATATGTTTTCTAATCATATTGACAACACTCGTTATAGTTTCCAATCAAAACAACTTAGTTAATGGAAAATTGGTATGCTAAATATAATTGGAGAACAACATCTTTGAACATTAGTTCAATCATTGAGCATTAGTTTAATGAAGTGAAGAATGAACGTGACTTCCAACTTTCAATTAAGAAAAAAAACATACCGAAGGAAAATTAAAGTAAAACTTGTTATGCACAAAGAAGTTCCAATTTTTAGCAAATAAATTTCAATTAGGAGAGAATGAGCAGGCGTGCATGACTTCCAAATTCTATTTTAAAGAACTCAAATTCTATTTTACGAAACTCGTGTTAACAAAGAAGTTCTATGTAAGCATTCAACATTGGATATAGTTGCATATTTCAATAAGGCTAAAGAGAAGATGAAAATAAGGCTAATGTGTACGTGGAACAACAAAACTCACATCACCAAATCACAGTAACAACAAGGTTAATTCAAGTCAGTTTACTTAGAGGCAAGATGGTAGTAAAATTGAATCACTAATTACTTTTTAATCTAAATTTAGTTATAAACCTAGTTATTTTCTATTACTATTAAAGAGAACAATTTGACCTTGTTCTGCATACCGAAGGACTCCAAAGCTAGCTAAAGCAAGAAAGAAAGAAAGAAATAGTAATACGAGTCTTGCCATTTTTGGTGTCTTAACAAAATTTTAAAATGTAAACAACATAGAAAATCTTTAAGAAACAAACTCTAATTGGTCGCTAATGTGTACTTGGAACAAAGGTTTTTGCAACCTCCCTCAAGGAACCTATATAAGTTAGGACTTTCACCTATTTTTTTTGTAAGTAATAATGGAATTTTCTAAAAAGGTTGTCCATAAAAACATTAACAAAAACTAAATAGGCATGTATATACGCCTTGAACAAGTACCTACAAAATGTAATAGTAAAACTTTGAATTAGAAATCACAATTGTTTACCAATGTGTTCATCCACTATATTGGCAACACCCATTATAGTTTCCGATCAAAACACCCAATTTCCAATCAAAACCACATAACCAAAATTTGAATTATATATAACATACCCATTATTGTTTCAGATCAAAACACCCGGTTCTTCATAACACTACTACAAAATAGGGATATGATGATTACAGAAAAGTATCATAAACACTTTATATGATACTTTTTTGCAATCATTGTATCACACGTCATCTATTCTCATTAGTTGACACTTCTTAATAAGTGTCATTGAAATGCAATAGATGATACATTTTTGCAATCGTTGTATCACACATAATCTATTGTGTTTAGATGACACTTTTTAGTAAGTGTCAATAAAATGCAATAAATGATACTTTTCTATAATCATTTCATGACACTAGTTTTTTGTCACCAATGAGCAATAGATGACATATAAATTAGGTCATTAATGCATTATCAACGACACCTAAATATTATCAATAAATATTATTTATTGACACTTATTTTTAATCACCAAATAATCAAATACGACTCTTCATTTTAATCACAAATCTTCAATTGATGATAAATATTTATTATCAGCAAGTTGCATTTGATGATAGTAATATATTGTCAATTTATATTGTTTCATGACGCTTGTTGTCTATTTGCGACCTTATTTTGTTTGTTCTTACCTATTATCATACATACATAATATTCCTCAACAAAATAACTTCACAGATAAAAGTCTTGTCAAGAACATAAATTTCATAGATGACTTAAAATATTTATATAGACATTTACACTTGAACAAAATAACAAAAGGACAATAATATCACACTTGTGATACATGTTCACAAAGTTGTTTACAACAAAAAATACTAGTAAAGGATGATTCTTGAAGTGTGTTTCTTCACCGCTTCATCCTTTGAGTGAGTTTGTGCAAAACCTAAGAAAAATTGAGTTTCAAACCATAGAAATGACTATTCTTTTACCATGACTTGTGAATTAGAATCAATAAGAAAATAATATTTATATATAAAAAAAGTTAAAATTTAAAAAATGTATGGAAGAAGCGAACCTTCACAATTAAGAAGAATTAAAAGAGTGAAGTACTTTCAGTCTACAAGTAACCTATATGTGAAAGATATTTCTGTAGAGTACAAATTAGAGTATACTAAAAAATAAGTTAAGTTTACTTCTAGAAAATAAACCCAACATCATCATCCTTTAGTAGCTTTATAAGAGAGGGGTCCACTACAAGCTATCTCATTATCATTACAACTAGACAAAAAACCAAATTAGTTAGCTTGATCTGATCTATACAATTAGAATTGAAATTAATGACTATTTCCAACATCAACAGTTTAACTATAATGGTACTAAAACTAATCTCTTGGAGTGAATTTAAAATATTAAAAACAATAAATAACTTTTCTACTTCAGTGCATCAAAACCCTCACAAACAAAGTAGACTTCAAATATTTTTTACTTGAATATCACAACCAAAATAATTTCCTATTATATTCTCATAAACTCAATGTTGGTCAAATAAAAGAATTAGTTATAGTATAGAGAAAAGTAATGAATAAAAGCCAAAATTAATGAAGTTGGAAAATTACTTAAGAAACTTTCAAAGTAGTAACGTTGTTAAAATGAAGATTTTTCTCCATTTTGAACTCTTTGTTTTCTCGAACTTCCTGAGGGCCTAATGCAAAAGTCTAAGAAAGCTCAATTAATTGTCACTCCAAAAATTTCATCCAAAATCTCAAATATTACTCCAACCTCACTAAATTAAAATTTTTATCCTGTTTCAAAGCACCGAACAACACAAGAGAATTTTTATCTTGAGATGCAGCTAGATGACTAACCTCCAAAGTTAAATTCAACCTAACAAAACATACCCAAAAGTCAGCCATTAAAAATCCAAGCTTAACAACCATATCGAACTCCATTAATCCACAAAGAAAACAACCAGCAAACTTACCCAACACAACTTAGCATGGCTGTCCAAGGTCAACGAGGCACGAAGAATTGAATTGTACGTCGATCCCACCACACATGATGTCGAAACTTCACAACAATAACCAACCCAAAGCACAAATCATTTACCTACATAAATCAGCCCATAGTTTAACTAACCAACACCAAACAAAACCCACAGTAGCAAAAGAGAACTTACCCACAAATCGGGCACGAGACACGGATGAAACAAGCAAAACCAAAGGGGCGGACTGCTACTCACGGCTGGGGATGACATGGCGGCCAAGGTGGCGGCGTCGGCTGGCGCAGCGGGAGGCGGATGGTCTGTGATGGCTTGTGCATGGAGGAGGCGTCGCGCACGAAGGAATGGGGCGGGATTGCTTGGCTATGCGCGTGGGTGGATGGGGGCGTGGGCTGGCAGTGGGTGGGTTCGGTGGCGGTGCGGCGAGGTCTACAACGGCGATGGGAACCAAGTGGAGGCAGAGCTAGGGTTAGGTGGGGGAAGAAGAAGAAAGACGAAGAAGAAAGAATAAGAGAAAGTGGGTTTTTGTGTTTTTTTTTTGTTTACTTTTTATCTTTTTCTTTTAAACCCTTTTTCCCTCCCTTTTTCCCTAAAAGAACTTAAATGGGTTTTTCTATTTTTTTTTATAAGAAAAATCCAGCCACTCCATTTCTCATTATTTCTAATTAAAATGCTCTTTTTTTCCTTTAAGCAAAACAAAATAAGTTAGAATGGTAGACTTTAAAGAAAATTTAAATTAGTTTTTATTATTAGAATTTAGTCTTTATAATTTTTTAAAAGTTAGATTTAATATCTTTTTTTACAGTAATTTAATATCAATTCTAATCATCCAAAATGAATTATAATTGAAATAAAATATTAATTAATCTAGTTATTTAATATTCATTTGTTGAATTAAATTATCTTATAATTTTATATTATCATAATTATTTAGAAATGTTAGATGAACAAAAATAAATAAATATTTATGGATATATATTTTAAAATAATAAACTTCAAATTCATAAACAAGAACAATTATTATTTAAAAATCATGATATAAAAAAGATATGTTAAATATTATATTTTAAAAGAAAAATACATAAACAATATATAATAAATAAATATGATCAAATAAACTAAAATAGATGAATTGGTTAAAAATATATATTCTTTCCTCTTAACCGAGCGTTGAGGTTTAATTTTGACAAATTGTTATCATTTTCATTGTCAAATAGCTCTACCGACATTTTGTACGACCTAGTAACCATGATGTTACAAAATATATATAATTTTCGTTCAAGCCAAGTTTAGATAGTTTGTTACATGCCAAATTGAAAATAAAATTGCAAATTGCATGTGTGATTTGCAGAAGTTTTCGATCGCCTACGAAAGGGAAAAACAAAATCTCGAGAGAAGGGATCTTTCGGCAAAAAACGAAAAAAAAAACTTATTTTTCTAAATTAAAATATGACCGAAAATTAATTTCATAAATTTATGATTCTAAAAAGTATCATAAAACGCGTCTTTTTAATTTATGACACTTTTTTGTGAATGATTACAAGATGATTCTAATAAAGTGTCATAAAACGCGTGTTTTTGTTTATGACACTTTTATTGCTTCTCCTTCATAAATTTTATTTAACACAAGTGTCATCTAAATCCTATTTTGTAGTAGTGTAAGTTCAACTCTTTGAACCTGAAAAGTAAACATTAACTAGATCGTTATTTGGTTGATTGCATTGTGATGTAAGAAAAAAGTTACTATAGTTCTTTCAAATCATGAAGCTATATAGGTAGAACAACTAATGTGGCTACTCAAGAATGTATTTTAGCTCAAGAGACCTGTAACGGCCTGGAAATTTCATCCTGGTCTTCCCGGGAGGCCCAGGGGCATTTTGGTAATTTTGGGTCGGGCCGACCGGGCCGGTTTTGGAATTGTTAATTGCCGGAATAATTATGAGTCGATTTGAATGGGATCGGGAATTTTGGTGAAGACATTTGGGCTTGGGAAAGAGTGAAAAATAAATAGGGAATTAAATAGCGGGTCGAGTGAGATTCGAGCCAAGGGCGTGTCGCGTGCTAGGCAGGGGGCGTTGCCAGCCGAGCCACTGGGCGCGTTTGTTAATCTAAACGCGCGATCTAATACATATCCGTGTTTTCGTGCGTTCGGGTTAAAACAGAGCAGCCGAGCCTTCTTCCTCTTTTCTCTTCTTCTTCTCGATTCTTCACCGACCGATGCACAGAGCTCTCGCGATTTTCCTCCCTCGCCGACCAGCGTCCTCTCCCTCGCCGTTCGTCCCTCCGGTGAGCTTTCTCCTTCTTCTTCTTCTCTTCTTCTTCTCCTTCCCTTTTCCGTCGAATTTCTCCCCTAATTCCGACTTCCATTTTTCCGGCCGAGTCGAGGTGAATCTTTGGGTGGTTTTTGTGCAGCTAATGTAGGGGAAGTGGTCCAGCAACAAATCGCGCGTCGAATCCTCTCCTATCGCCCGGAATCGAGCTCGTTTTCTCGATCCTGTTCGCACTGTTCGCCGAGAGATCGCGTGCGCGCAGCGACCAATTTCACCAGCCGAGCCTCGCCGCTCATCGTCCGTGCGGCGCAGCGTCCTCGCCTCAGCGCCCAGCCGCATCGCGTCGCCCGAGCCCCTGCTCGCCGAGCCGTGCCGCATCGCCCGATGCTCGCCGCTAAGCGCGCCGCGTCCTCGCGCCCCTTCGCCAAAGATTCGTCATCGCTCGCCGCGCCAGCGCCAGGCGCACTGCGCACCAGCGTGCCCAGCTCGCCCACTCCTGCGCCCCAGCGCGCCAGTCGGCCACCTCTTTGCCGTTCGTCGTGCAATCGGCCCGTTCGTGCGTTCGTCGTGCCTCGTGAGTTGCTCCCGAGCTGAGCCTCGTTTATTTTATTATATTTAGGCCTATTGTGTGATTTTTGTTGTGATTGATAGGTTCTCGGTAGCTAGTTCGGGTTCGTTCGCCGCTTAGGTTTTTGTGTCAAATTGTCCCCACCAAGGTAAGGATTTCTTACCGGAGTTGTGTGGACCCTGCGATATTATATGTGATTGCTGATTGATTGCTTGTTTGTGTGTATTGACATATGTAGCTAGGTTCTCTAATCTGAATTCCCGATTAGCATGATTTTTCTGATTCAATTCTCATGTTAATCCATGTTAGGTCATTCCTCTCTAGCATGCTCATATCATTTCCTTTGCTTCGTAGTATCATGCTAGGCTCGTTGTATTCTTATTGAGCACGTATTGGATTTTATGGAATTGTTTGTCGCTTGCTAGGGCGAGTTAGAATTGCGGTAGATAGCATCATCCGGCCTGATGCATAAAGAACCTTGCATCCATGGCGGGGACGTCGAGCAAGTCATTCCGCCCCCGACCCCGTGAGGATTAGCTAACCCAAGCGGTAGGCCCCGCAATCTTGGGTGAGGGTGGCGATCGTTAAATGCCCCAACGGTCGGGATGACGACTTGGCATTGCCTCGTCCCCGCGATCGGCATGTCCTCGGCATGTTTGGCGGAGCCCACGATTGCCACTGTTAAGGCAAGGACGGCTTCTGGTGTAAGCCTACCACGACCGCCTTGGCCCGGTGCGGTGGTTCGTGATCGACATAGTTTACGTGTCCGTGTCTCACACCCCTATGTCGCTGACACCGATCCAAAGATTTAGTTAGGCGTGGTGATCGGATATGGGCAACTTGCCTCCGCACCCGCAACCCCCATAGTCTCGCAGAGCACGCGGCATGCTTACGCTCATTACAGCGCCGACCGGAGAGCTCCTCGGGATTGTGAGCCAGTGTACCTTTCGTCGACAGAGACAGCAGCCGAGGCCGGACTTGTTTCTCGTATAGGGCGACTTATATATGGGATGTGTGGTGATATTATTCCGACTAAGACACTAAGCCGGCATCCGAGGCCCAAGTGTGGGCTAAGCTATGTGCTCTATTCTCGTGTTTATATTCATAGCTTGCATACGCTCATCGAGATGACCATGTATATCGTATTGTACCCGGTTGGGGATTCTTACTTGAGTAATTCGTTACTCACCCTTACCGTGGTTTTTCCACAGGTAACCAAGTTCAGCGAGACAGGATGGTGAAGGAGGAGCTGTGATCATGCGGCTCAATCATCAAACTCGATTTTGTGTTATGACTCTTTATGTTTTATTTTCCCCACAGAATGCATGTGTAAGACACGAGCCCTAAGATGTTTTCTCAATATGTTGTGGATTCCAAAGATTATCATATTTAGACATGTTTTGAATGATTTTAAGAAATCTCTGATCGGAGTATACTTTGGAAATGTATTTATCTTGGAACAGGTGCTTGGAAACAGGGACAGGTTCCAGGGAAATTGTTTAGTTTTTAAAGGGGTTATTTTGAATGTTTTGTTTTAATTGGAATCCGAAATCATGTCTGTTTAAATGTCCTTTATTTTGATTGCATGCATTGGGGTAAGGGCCCATTTAGTGCCCCATTCAGGTCGGTCCCTTACAGTTGGTATCAGAGCTTAGAGTCATAAATTCTGTAGTATGACCTGTTGTTGTAGGTCGTTTTCCCATGATCACTAGCACTCCGACAGTCATCAGGTACGCCTAAGTTTACTATTTGTTGTAGAAAAAGGGTTAAGAATTTACAATACCTGTCATCTACTGTATGCCTTGTGTAGTGTTGTGGAGCGAAGACGAGCAGGTTATGGCTCGTTATTGGTTTGGGTTTAGAGCACCATCCTGCCAACTTCCCGCAGTGTGTGATGTATGTTGTGGCTTGTTGTGGTATCCAGGTAGATTCGGATGCCCTGGGACATCGTTCCAGAGGGAGGTAGAGATTGGACTCCCATAGGCCAACTGTGGCCCAATTGATGGTTTTCCCCTAGTGAGAGGGTGGAGGTGCTTTGCCTTGGAATGCCACTCCAAGAGAGAAGTTAGCTGTGGTTGTGCTGATGTGGATATTGGTGGAGCAGGTCCCCGTGTGGACTAGCCTGGGTAGCTCAATTGTTGATCTTGAGCCTTGATAGATTAATTGGTTGCCCAGAGAGTGGTTGCAAAGTTGGTAGCCTTCAAGGAGGTTGATGAGGCATCTTGGTGCTTCTGTAAAGTGTTGTTGTTTGCAGCCCGATGGCGGAACCACGTGATTAAGGGTGCAAAGTAGCGATGTTCCCTTCTGACCGATCCGTTGGTAGTTTCCTCACTTGTTTGGTAAAAATGAACACTCTTCTTTTGGTAAGCCCTAGAGTAGGGCTAGCTGCTGCATGTTGAGAGAGCCGGCCAGAGATTGTTGAGCATCATGTGGAGATGCAAGAGTAGGCCGTGAGCCTTCAGCTTGATGAGATGCCTTGGACATGGTTGTTGGAATTGAGCCCTTGTATGCCGAGCCAGAGTTCGTGTCACATGAGATTGTGACCTTGTTGGCCCCGTTTGTAGTAAGATATGGATTTGGTAGTAGTGGCACTTGAGGTGCATTGGTTGGTGTGCCGCTTTGGCACAAAATCTGGTTAAGGCCTGAGTTTGGCATGGGCATAGCAGATGGTTCTATGCCGTTCGGAGTTTAGCGTACTCCTTTAGCCTTGGATCCGTTTATGGTAGTTGCACCTGTGTAGGTCGTGCAAAAAGGGCTAATTCAGTGGTAATCGAAAGACTCCAAGCGAAAGGATGTTCGAGAGGAGCCGGAGCCTTTTCCCAGTGTTACTGGAGGTTGAGTAAGTCAAGCAGGTTGGCGGTTGGTAAGTGTTAGTGAGCGTGCATCTCACGCTAGTGTTAAGGCCAAGAGATCTTTGTGGTTGGTGGTGCGGTCAACTACCTTCGAGTGCCTAAACCTCAGGAGAGTTGAACATGGTAGAAGTAAGTTGGGTCCAGTTGAGGGACCATGAGTTGGATGTCTATAAGGTGAGTAGGATGCCTTGTGAGAGGAATGGGATGCCTTATGGGTAAGCACCCTTGGTAGAGGCATGGCATAAAGTAAGTTTGGTTTGGCCTGGTTATGCTTTGGTAGAGCAAGGTTGCCACAGCTTCGAGCATCGTGCGGAGATGGAACTTTGGGTGTTCCGTTGATTGGTTGTATCTCTGCCAGGAGCTAGTGTTGCTTTTGGGAGAAAAGCATTTGTTAATCTTGGATCTCTAGAGGAAGGTTGGGAGTTGTGCACACAAGTGTGTTTTGTGTGGGTCGTTCTGTGGCGAGAGTTTCAGATCCATGTAGGATTTGCTTTGGGGATCTGGCGCTCAGTTCTTGAAAAAGTTGGACTTCAGGAGGATGTGGTAAGGCTTTAGTGAGGTGGTAAGGATACCATGGTCGTGGTATCAGGTTGTTGCTTAGGTGAGATTGTTAAGTGGACCTAAGCTTGGTTGGCGGATCTTCTTGCTGATCGTCATGACTGAGAGAGTTGTTCGGATCCCTCCTTGGGTAGGAGTTATGTTGTGGTTGAGGTCTGAGTAGGAGGATGACGCATTCGGTAGCGTTTCGGGTCCTCTTGGTTCCCAAGGAGTTGGAGTTGGCCAGCATGATTGTGTTGCTGGAAATTGGAGTTGTTGTTGGTTCAGGTAGTTGGCTGTTAGTCCGTTAGTTGGCAGTGGATGTCGAGGGTTGTCGGAGAACCCTAGGTTGTGGAGAGCCTCTCTAGAGCTCAATCAGGCCCAGGTAGGGAATTTCAGTTGGCAAGTTGGAGCCGTGTAGTTCGTAGCCTCGGGTGAGTTATTGGCAGTCTTGGTAGCCTAGCAAGCTGGTATTTGTTTGGAGTGGAGTCCGGATTGGTTCTGGTATGGTGACAAGTTGATGCTTGGTGTTGACCAAGGTGTGGATTGAAATTGCTAGAAGTCAGTTTGGTCTTGGGGCGAATGGTTCGTGCCTGTTGGTTGTCTTCTGCTTTCCGTGAAAGTTGAGAGTTGCCCCGTTGGTATTTGGAGGTTCAATCCGTGGTAGACCCTGTTGCTACCCCGTGAGATTTTGAGCTTGTGCTTTAGTGGAGCAAGACAGGTGAGTGTAGGTAGAGCTCTCTGTCCTTCGGTTTGTCCGCTCGTAGGAGCCGCTTTCTTTCTCGGTCCGCGGTTTCTTTGCGCGTCGGTTTGTTAAGGATTTTTCCGCCATAGCCTCGCCCCTCACTCGTCCCGACGAGGAAGGGTGTCGAGTTTATTTGGAAACGATAAGTGTGATGAGAGCTTTGCTGTGCTCAAGCGCAGCTTTGACTCAAAGCACGATTGGCAATCCCGAGGGACAGTGGTTTCGTGATTTACAACGATGCTTCCAAGTTCGGGTTGGGTTGTGTGTTGATGCAAAGACGGGAAGGTCATTGCTTATGCTTCCGTCACCAAGCCATATGAGCGAGGGCTATCCGACTCATGATATGGAAATGGCAACAGATGGTGTTCGTGACCAAGATTTGGAGGCATTACCTATATGGTGAGCGGATTCGGATGTTTATCGATCACCGAGCCTCAAGTATCTGCTTGCTCGTAAGGAGCCGAATATGAGGCGAGAGAGATGGTTAGAGTTGGTGAAAGATTATGATCATGAGAGTTTGTACCATCCGGTAAAGCAAATGTTGTAGCCGATGCTTGAGTAGGAAGACGTCGCACTCCACGACGTTGTTGAGTTCCCACCAGACACGGAGAGAGTTCGAGCGGGCTGAGATTGCAGTGTTGTTGGGTGAGGTTACTGCCAGAGTAGCTCAGTTGACAGTCCAGCCATCGATTAGACAGCGGATTATTGATAGTCAGCTGAGTGACCCCGCACGTAAGAGATTGTTTGACACGGTTAGTGCTGATGGAGATTTTGACTTTGTGTATTCACCGCATAGTGGGGCAATGACGTCAGAGGCGGTTGTTGTGTTCGGATGTTGCGAGATTGCGAACAAAGTTGCTCTCAGAGGCCCACAGTTCTCTGTTTGCTTGTCACCCCGGAGGTACCAAGATGTATCGGGATCTTAAGCAGACATTCTGGTGGATGGGTATGAAAAGAGATGTTGTGGAGTTTGTCAGTCGATGCCTCACTTGTCAGCAAGTGAAGGCACCCAGGCAGAGACCAGCCAGTTTGTTGCAGCCGCTGAGTGTACCTCAATGGAAATGGGAAGAGATCTCCATGGACTTTATTTCTGGTTTGCCGAGGACTTCGAGGAAGTTCTCTCAGATTTGGGTGATAGTTGCTCGATTGACTAAGAGCGCACACTTCATTCCCGGTAGAGACACTTATACCGTGAAATAGTGGGCGCAGTTGTTTTTGGAGCAGATCATTCGCTATCACGGTGTGCCTGTGAGGATTGTGTCTGACTGTGATTCGAGGGCTTGTGTGTTGGATTTCTCGAGAAGTTGGGACCAAGATGCACATCTCGATGGAGCTTGCATATAACGACGCTTATCGATCGGCGATCTGTGATGGCTCCATTTGAGGCTTTGTATGGTAAGCGTTGCCGATCTTCTCGTGGTTCGGGAAGAGGTTGGTGATAGGCGTTTTGGGTCCCGAGTTGCTGCGCAGCTTGACCAATGATGCCGTCGCGTAAGATTAGAGCTCGTATGTTGACACTCGTCGAGCGAGATGAAGAGAGTTACGCCGATGTTCGGCGTCGGGATTTGGAGTTTGAGGTTGGTCAGCATGTATTCCTAAAGGTCGCACCGATGCGAGGTGTTTTGAGGTTTGGCAAGCGTGGAAAGCTGAGTCCCCGTTTTGTGGGTCCGTTTGAGATTTTGGAGAGGATTGGCAAGGTTGCTTATCGGTAAGCCACCCGCTCCGTCATTGTCGCAAAGCCAGTACGCGATGTTTTTCATGTTTCGGTGTTGAGACAGTACGTGCCGGACCCGTCGCACATGGTTGATTTTGAGCCTTTGCAGCTGAATGAGGATTTGAGCTTCGAGGAGAAGCCAGTGGGGATTCTTGCTTTTGAGACAAGGACTGCGTAATCGTGAAATCCGGTTTGTAAAAGTTCAGTGGAGGAGTCAGAGTTCAGAGGAAGCCCGTTGGGAGCGGGAGGATGAGATGAGATTGCAGTATCCCGAGCTGTTCCAATCTTAAGTGACTTTCGAGGACGAAAGTCTTATAAGGGGGGAGTATTGTAACGGCCTGGAAATTTCATCCCGGTCTTCCTGGGAGGCCCAGGGGCATTTTGGTAATTTTGGGTCGGGCCGACCGGGCCGGTTTTGGAATTGTTAATTGCCGGAATAATTATGAGTCGATTTGAATGGGATCGGGAATTTTGGTGAAGACATTTGGGCTTGGGAAAGAGTGAAAAATAAATAGGGAATTAAATAGCGCGTCGAGTGAGATTCGAGCCAAGGGCGTGTCGCGTGCTAGGCAGGGGGCGTTGCCAGCCGAGCTACTGGGCGCGTTTGTTAATCTAAACGCGCGATCTAATACATATCCGTGTTTTCGTGCGTTCGGGTTAAAACAGAGCAGCCGAGCCTTCTTCCTCTTTTCTCTTCTTCTTCTCGATTCTTCACCGACCGACTGCGTAGCTCTCGCGATTTTCCTCCCTCACCGACCAGCGTCCTCTCCCTCGCCGTTCGTCCCTCCGGTGAGCTTTCTCCTCCTTCTTCTTCTTCTCTTCTTCTTCTCCTTCCCTTTTCCGTCGAATTTCTCCCCTAATTCCGACTTCCATTTTTCCGGCCGAGTCGAGGTGAATCTTTGAGTGGTTTTTGTGCGGCTAATGTAGGGAAGTGGTCCAAAGAACAAATCGCGCGTCGAATCCTCTCCTATCGCCTCGGAATCGAGCTCGTTTTCTCGATCCCCTATTCGCCTGTTCGCGAGATCGCGTGCGCGGCGGCCAGCCGCCGAGCCTCGCCGCTCATCGTCCCGTGCCTGCGCGCGCGTCCTCGCCTCAGCGCCCAGCCGCATCGCGTCTCCCGAGCCCCTGCTCGCCGAGCCGTGCCGCATCGCCCAGTGCCTCTCGCTCGCGCGCCCGCGTCCTCGCGCCCGCTTCCGCAAAGATCTCGTCCGCATGCGTCCGCGCCTCAGCGCAGTCGCACCAGCGCCTACGCCCGCTTGCCCACTCCTGCGCCCCAGCGCGCCCAGCCAGCCCCGTTCGTGCAATCGGCCCGTTCGTGCGTTCGTCGTGCCTCGTGAGTTGCTCCCGAGCTGAGCCTCGTTTATTTTATTATATTTAGGCCTATTGTGTGATTTTTGTTATGATTGATAGGTTCTCGGTAGCTAGTTCGGGTTCGTTCGCCGCTTAGGTTTTCGTGTCAAATTGTCCCCGACCAAGGTAAGGATTTCTTACCGGAGTTGTGTGGACCCTGCGATATTATATGTGATTGCTGATTGATTGCTTGTTTGTGTGTATTGACATATGTAGCTAGGTTCTCTAATCTGAATTCCCGATTAGCATGATTTTTCTGATTCAATTCTCATGTTAATCCATGCTAGGCTGTTCCTCTCTAGCATGCTTGTATCTGTTCCTTGCTTCGTAGTATCATGCTAGGCTCGTTGTATTCTTATTGAGCACGTATTGGATTTTATGGAATTTTTTGCTGTTTGCTAGGGCAGGTTAGAATTGCAGGTAGATAGCATCATCCGGGCCTGATGCATAAAGAACCTTGCATCCATGGCGGGGACGTCGAGCAAGTCATTCCGCCCCGGACCCCGTGAGGATGAGCTAACCCAAGCGGTAGGCCCCGCAATCTTGGGTGAGGGTGGCGATCGTTAAATGCCCCAACGGTCGGGATGATGACTTGGCATTGCCTCGTCCCCGGCCGGCATGTCCTCGGCATGTTTGGCAAGAGCCCCGATTGCCACTGTTAAGGCAAGGACGGCTTCTGGGTGTAAGCCTACCACGACCGTTCCTTGGCCCAGTGTGCGGTGGTTCAGCCGACATAGTTTACGTGTCCGTGTCTCACACCCTATGTCGCTGACACCGATCCAAAGATTTAGTTAGGCGTGGTGATCGGATATGGGCGCTTGCCTCCGGACCGGCAACCCCCATAGTCTGCGCAGAGCACGCGGTGCATGCTTACGCTCATTACAGCGCCGATCGAGAGCTCCTTGGGATTGTGAGCCAGTGTACCTTTCGTCGACGATGAGACGGTGAGGCCGGGACTTGTTTCTCGTATAGGGCGACTTATATATTGGGCTGTGTGGTGATATTATTCCGACTAAGACCCTAAGCCGGCATCCGAGGCCCAAGTGTGGGCTAAGCTATGTGCTCTATTCTGTGTTTATATTCATAGCTTGCATACGCTCATCGAGATGACCATGTATATCGTATTGTACCCCGGTTGGGGATTCTTACTGAGTAATTCGTTACTCACCCTTACTGTGGTTTTTCCACAGGTAACCAAGTTGCGAGACAGAATGGTCAAGGAGGAGGAGCTGTGATCATGGGGCTCAATCATCAAACTCGATTTTGTGTTATGACTCTTTATGTTTTATTTTCCCATCGCATGTGGCACACGAGCCCTAGGATGTTTTCTCAATATGTTGTGGATTCCAAAGATTATTATATTTAGACATGTTTTGAATGATTTTAAGAAATCTCTGATCGGAGTATACTTTGGAAATGTATTTATCTTGGAACAGTGCTTGAAACAGGGGATGTTTCCAGGAAATTGTTTAGTTTTTAAAGGAGTTATTTTGAATGTTTTGTTTTAATTGGAATCCGAAATCATGTCTGTTTAAATGTCCTTTATTTTGATTGCATGCATTGGGGTAAGGGCCCATTTAGTGCCCCATTCGGGTCGGTCCCTTACAAGACCCAACCCATTAAATAATGAATCAATTAATCAATATCCAACTAGTATCAGTTTTATAAGTTATTCCAAAGAAACTCAAACTCAAAACCTGAAAAATAAAATAAAATAAAATAAAAAGATTAACAAACCCTGCCAAACTCAATTCTAAAGAGTTAAATCATAAAAAGTTAAAAAAAAAAATAATAATAATGAAGATGGAGAAAGGATACAAATGGGAAGCTTGAACCTTTCATTTCCTCAATTTAATTTATAAAACAAAGAAAATAAAGTTTAAGTAATAAAAATTAGTTTAGATTTTAAGAACAATATCTTCCATTATAAGAACAAAAAAAATTGGAGCGTGAAAGTACCAACCGAACGAAGAAGAAGAAGAACTTGACATGGTCGTGCTGAAGATAAGACAATGACAGCAACACTTCTTCCCAAAAATCCTGAAGCGCATACAAATATAGGAAATGATCACCTTAAGAAAACTCTAATGATTGACTACATGTAGTAAAGTTATTTTGTATTAGATTCGAACATACAAATTTTCTTCTTAGTATTCAGAAACACCAAATATACTGTGAAAAGTTAAAAGGATAAAAGAGGGTAACAACAACAGTTTACTCAACCCAAAATGCTTTCTTTGAAGCTAACCTAAAGCTACAAAATACACACACAAACTGCCAACAAATAACTAATTAGGTCACGTTTGCTAACCATTTAGTTTTTAATTTTAAGCTTATATAACAAAAACCATTTTAAATTTCAAAGCTACAAAATAAAAGCAACAACAATCTATCTTGTGGTCATTCACATGTGTATAGTCAAAAAATGTGGATAGAGTCCAATGGAAGTATCAAAATAAATACTTACTAAAGAATAACTTCCAAACATGTGGATAGATTCCAATAGAAGTTGCAAACTATGAAACAGACCATAATACCTTTGAGTAAAAGAGTTCAAGAGAAATTAAGGTTGCAAACACACGTCAGAGGAAATGCCTGAAATTTAATGAATATTGGTTAGAACTTGCGACCTCCCAACGAATTCAAACTTGACCGCTAAACGTCCAAACAATTCTATACAACATTTGTGGCTCTACCATTAACATTTTGTAGACTATATGTAATTAGTAACAAAGTATTGATAGACACCTCAATAGCAAGAAGTACACTAATTAACCCAAAAATATATAGCCAAAAGATCTTCAATAAATCAAAAGTTCTTAAATCTATTCATGGATTCAAATGAGGTTGAAAAGAAGATTAGCCAAAAGAACACGTACTCAAGAGAAAAGTTGCTTCAATATTCATCAATCAACTTGTCGAAATGACCCTAAATCACCACCAATATAATTCAATTGAACAAATTCAGAAATTTTCTAAAAAAACCACAAAAAGCCTAGTTTAAACTTGGGAAAGATCCAACCAAAAATCATAATAACCTTTAACAACTTACCAAACCTCAAACATACCAAAGTATCAAGTAGCTTGCTTGAGTCTAATCTAACAAAATCCAATCTTAATTCATAAATTTTTTTACTAGTGGATTTCTCAAAACAACACCTTTGAGGGCATTCTTAATTTAAAAAAAACACACATAAAAAATTGTCTTGACCAAATCCTTCAATCTTACCTTAAACAAAAAAAAGAAAAAAAAAAGAAAAAGCTAAGCCTAATTGAAACCATGGACTTCTAAATGATTATCTATCTATATTGTATTATGTTTACTCATAAAACATTTAAGTTTTAATATCTAATAGAAATAAAGTTCACAACAAAAGTTGATGGTTGTAAACATGAGGAAACTTGAAGATCCTTGAGCTATAGCATGATACTATTACTAGTCAAATAAATGCTCACTAGATCCAACACTTGAGCTTTTATTAAATAAGGTAAGAAAAATTACAAAATAAAATCTAACGAATAGCACATGCGCTTACCTCAATAGTAATTCAACAGCTAAAAATGATGTTTGGATCTCCAACCCCATCGAAAATAAATATACACTAATGAATTGTTAGTATAAATATAAAAATAAGTAACAAAATCGTTATGTTATTACCACAAAAAGACCTCCAAAACCTTCCCTAAAACAATGTCATGGACCACACTCAATAACAAACTACCTGGATACTATAAACTTATAATAACAAATTGACCAAAAATGGAAGAAATATGGCAATACATCAACTAAACTTAACTACCTTGTCAAAGCTCAACCATCATAAGTGGGTGTCCATAACCAATGGTCAAAAGAAACTCCATTCACATATGACCATATTATATTTGGTTATCAAAGAAACTCATAAAAAATTAAATTCTAAATAGGTTGTCGTAATAAATTAAATTTATAACATATTAATCATTAAGATATTCTATAATGGTTAAAATCGAAGTTAAAACAGAAACAAAGAAAAAAAGTGGGGAAAAACTCGAAGTGAAAACGGTCTGAATGAAACAACAGTCATTGTGCAACCTTTCTTCCTTCCTTTAGACACATGTCATGGTAATTCTAATCAACCTACAAAGAATTAGTCAAAATATAACAATAAAGAAAAAGGGCGACCTTTAGTCTAATATGATATCAAATATTTTTATCTAGATCTTAGAATATCTGTATATTATGGGTATATGCTTATTCAAACTCCTCTCCATCTAGAGAAAATTAGAAGACAAGAACAAACAAAGTTCACTCATCCAACAACCCAACAGTCAATTAGCTATGAACTATTATAGTCTAATAATAATTGTATGTACCATGTAAAATGTCGTGAAGAGATCCATTTGAAGCATACTCATATAAAGGATTTCGAGAATTGCCATCAATGCAGTACCCAATCAAATCTAGAAAACTGTGCTTTAGTCCGAAACAATGGAAACCCATTAATTTGAACAATAAGTCAATATATACTGTGAAAACTATTAAGAAAAGCATTTCAACTTGAATAAGTGTCAAAAGAACTTGTGATAAAAATTCATATGCAAGTTATTTGCAGGTATCCACGTTTTTTATTGCCATGGTTTGCCAACTTATTAGCACCCCATGGTCTATTCCATCGTATGAAAACCCTTTCCAATCAAACAATCTGCATCAAAGTTTTTCATAATCTTCTTTAGCTCCTTAAAAAAAAAAAAAGACTAAACCATAGTTTGTAATCTCGCAAGGGAATTCATTTTACTATTCTAAAGATAAGAAATTTAAGTTAGCAATTTAAGACATCAAATGCAAACCTACTTACCAAGCTCAAAATTTGGAGGTTCTCAAAATTGAAAGGATTTGTTTTCACTACCATGAGTAGAGAAAATATTGTAAATTGCAACAAAAAAAAAATCACATAAGAAACCAAAATCAGCAAATACCTTATTTATTGAAAAAATCAAGTCCAGTAAATACTGATGATATCAACTTGATTTATTTGAAAAATCAAATCCAAGTTTTAGTTCAGAATTTGATGGAGAAAATGAATGAGGGAGTTGATTTTGGAAATCTTCCGACGCACCTTGCGGATTGAGGAAGCCATGGCGGCTCGGTCTTGAAAGGAGAGGTTGATGATTGGGAGTTGTTGAGCAGCCTCCATGTTCGATTGAAGCAAACCACTGAACCAAGTAAATAAGGGAAGAGATCACAGTAGACAATTTTTAGGGAGAGGGCTGGATTTTTGTTCGCACCAAAATCATATGAGAGAAGGGGGAGAATTAGGACTTAAATTTGGGGATTTTGGCTAATAAATTTCTTCTTATTTAATGTCTTTTTTTTAAATTTAATCTTTTATTTTACATTAGTTTTAGTCTATTTTTAGGATGTTACTAAAATGTTATTATTTATAATATTTTTATGACACTTAAATAACTGTCATAGTAACATATTAAAAAAAAAATCTATGACAATTATTAATTGTCATAAATTTTCTATAAGTTAAAAATGATCAATTTATTCACTAAAAACGCGTGCTTTTTGTTATTATGACAGTTTTTAAAAATTTTGTTTTTAATGAATTTTCTATGACAATTATTAATTGTCATGAATTTTCTATAAGTTAAAAATTATCAATTTATTCACTACAAACGCGTGTTTTTTGTTATTATGACAATTTTTTAAAATTTTGTTTCTTTTTTATTTAGTAAACTGTCATAAAAAGTCAAATCGTTAGTAGTGATACCTTGTATTATGCTATATAAATTCATTCATTCATGATTTACAAATGTTAAATGTTTATCATCTATAAGAAGTAAACTCAATTTGCATCACCACATATTTTATAATCAAAATATTATAAATTCAAATATTAAAAAAAATAATGTCCCTTATTTTTTATCTACAAATATTGTTTTTAGCATATATAAATTAATACTATTAAAATTTTAAATTTTTTCTTTTTAAAATTTGCATATTTTACTAATAAAACTAAAATGATATGTTTTAATTTGGGAGAATTAGAACCTTTTTTCTTTAGAAGTGGGAGAATTATTAGAACTTGACATGTTTGTAATAGATATATAAAGTGAGATAATTTAGGGTAAGCTATTGAAAAGTGGTCCATTTGACAAACAATGAATATTATTACTATTTTTTGTTGTATAAATTTACTTGTTTCCTATGACTATTTTTGTGTATATTTTCCAAAGAATGTCATCACTATTTTCTGTTGCATGTGTTTAGTATGGAGTATAGTGTTTGTATATTACTTTGGAATTATAGCATTGTTTATTTAAAAATGAATGTTGATTTATTATTAATATTTTTTAGAATGCATGTCTATTTGAGAATGTAGTTTAAATATGGTGAACTTAAATGTGGTAAAATACTTATTTTATAACAGAAAAATACTATCAAATTGATTGATTTCAAATTTTATAAAGCATGCAAAAACTAAAATTTTGATACCAAAATAAAAATAAACTTTGAATATCTAGTTCAAACACATACCTTGTATTGCGTTATATAAATTCACTCCTTCATGATTTACAAATGTTAAATGTTTATCATCTAGAAGAAGTAAACTCAATTTGCATCACCACATGTTTTATAATCAAAATATTATGAATTCGAATTTTAAAAAAATAATGTCCCTTATTCTTTATCTACAAATACTGTAAGGACTCGACCCAAATCAGGGTTTGAGCCTAAGTCCTTAACTCTAAATGCATGAAAACAGCGTTCGACACTTAGGGCATGTATAATTAAATCTAGAAAAATAATGTTATTGAAATCCACGAAAGAATCAAGTTTATAAAAACCATAAAATTCGATCAAAGTGTCATTGGGTACCCAAGAGTCAAAACATAAAAGCTCGAGTAAATATGTTCAATTTATCATGCCCCTAAATAGTTCATGCAGAAGGAATAAATTAAAAAGACTCTACACAAAGTAATGCAGTAGGTCCCATGGTCATCTCCAGCTCCGTCGATCATCCATCTCGGTACAGTCTAGTGGTACCTGTGGGCATTCCACAGTGGAAAGGGTGAGTTTTCGCAAACTCAGTAAGGCTTCCCCAGCTCGGGGACAAACATGCACATGAATACCAACATCAGCAAACAAGTATGATTAGCAACATAACCAAAGGGTGTACAAAACCCAAACTCCTGGGTGCTAGGTCAAGAAACCTCGTCCTTGACGAGCACCTCGTAGAGCGGTCTAAGGATCGTAGACCCAAGACCAAAAGCTCACAAGAGTCATCTAACTCGAGAGCAATCTGGCATCCTACTCCAAAGGGAACTGGTGAGTCGAGCAACCTGTTGGCCCCAGGCCCCGTACACACGGCGAGAGCTGGTGCAACACCAATCACCAAGGAACCATATCAGGCCCATACCACCTACCTGGAGAGAGCCTAGGCTACTAGTAGAAACCATCCAGGGCCGTGAGCCTGGCCGACCGACCATCCACGAAAGTTCTGCGGAGCGAGAGAATATCACCTCAAGCTGGTGTGCGCCCAACTATCATCGTCCACACCCACCTACTAGTTTCCTCTATTCGGTCTTCATGACTCGTTTGGGTCCAAACGAGGCATCAAGCCGTGCATCAAACATCATGCAAGTGCATATCAGGACAATCATGCAACCACATGCAACTCGACCATATCAGGCAGACATACACGATTCATGCATCACTAGTCATACATGAGACAAGCATGAAATGTATATGCTCTCGATGCAATTAAATGCAGCATACAATGCACATGATCATGCTATAATCAGACAAATCAACTAATGTAAGTAAACCGACACATGTATTTACCACAGGTCCTCGAGAAGGGGCAAAGGGTCCCTTACCTTGGCTAAGCCACTAACAGCTCTCCATGAATCCATTGGAAGCTCCAACTAGCCAAATAAAACTCCAAGCCTTGAAACGAACAAACCAGTCAAAACTAGCACCTTAGACCATCAAAATTGGATCCAGAATATCGAGTTTATCAAATCGGGAAGAACCTAAAATAACGTATCCCGGAGACACCCGGTGGCTACACGTGCCTCACGAACTCGGATCGACGAACAAAAAATGGTTCGGGTCAAATCTGGTCAATAAAAGTCAATGGGTCAAAATTCATCATTTTACCCAAGCCAAACACCCATTAAACTCAATACCCAACATGCATTATACTACTAGCCAAACAGCCTTTAAACCACAATCCAAACAACCTTAATTTCACATTTGGGATAACTCAAAACCCCAAACCAAACACCTTTAATTCATTACTTGAATGATTTTAAAGCACTAGCCAAACAATCATAAATCACTACTTGAATGGTTTTATGCCACCAACCAAACAAGCTTAATCCACACTTAAACTAACTTTAAACTAGTAGCTAAACAACATTAATCCATTACTTGAACACTCATAACCCAAGAAACAAACGACTTTAAATCACCACTTGAATAGTCATAAACCTGCAAACAAACAACCCTTATTTCTTATTTAAATAACCATAAACCAGCAAACAAACACCATCTATCCTTAACTTGAATAGCATAAACCAACAACCAAACATGCTTTATCCACATTCTAAATGACTTTAAGCACCAAACTAACAACCCTTAAACCTCATTTAAATGACTTTGAACTTGGAAACAAACACCCATAAACCACAACTTAAATAACTTTAATCCATTAAACAAACAACCTTAAACCCCACTTTAAATGAGTTTAAACCAACATCCAAACATGAGTCTTCTTCCCCATTTGAGTGAGACTCAAAACACACCCCAAAAGAACCCCATACCTTGAGCTCCGGCGGCGGCAATTACACTCCACAGCGAGCAGCGGCGCTGCTCTTTGGCAACCAACAACGACCCACGACCACAACCCAACAACACCTGAACAATCTTCACGCGCCGAACCACAAACCCGTGACAAGCTCGACGACTCCAACGCATCTTCTCCACTGATCTATGAAAAAACAAGCACAAGGATACGGTGATGAAGCTCTCGGTCGTAGGCTGCACATAACCCACACGAACATGGCAGGGATGCTACTCACAACGACAGCGCAAACACTGGTACCACGATGCACTCACGGCTAAGCTCAACTTGGTTGCTCAGTGGCAACGGGGTCTCGAGCTCAACGAACCCCTGTGACGCGCAAAACCCACTTGAACCAAGCTCTCTAACCCATGGTGACCTGCTCGCAACGTACCCACGCGTAACAACCCACGACGGCGACTCTCAGCCCGGCGAAACCTCACGGCGAACATGCTGGTCTGAAAAACAAAGGGGAAGGGTGAATAGTGAGCTTGAATAGTGACATTTCAGACCTAGGGATCCACAATTGACTTAAATATCAAAGGTCAAATGACCCAATTGCCCATATTCTTTAACTTATCTACAAAATTGCCTTTAAGCTTGTAAAATATCACCAATTGAATTTTCTATTATCTTTTAAAACAACCAAGTAGTGGGTTATTAAAAATATTGTTTTTAGCATATATAAATTAATACTATTAAAATTTTAAATTTTTTCATTTTAAAATTTGCATATGTTACTAATGAAACTAAAATGATATGTTTTAATTTGGGAGAATTAGAACCTTTTTTCTTTAGAAGGGGGAGAATTAGAACTTGACATGCTTGTAATAGATATATAAAGTGAGATAATTTATGGTAAGCTGTTGAAAGAGGTCCATTCGACAAACAATGAATATTATTACTATTTTTTGTTGTATAAATTTACTTGTTTCCTATTACTATTTTTGTGTATATTTTCCAAAGAATATCATTACTATTTTTTGTTGCATGTGTTTAGTATGAAGTATAGTGTTTGTATATTGCTTTGGAATTATAGCATTGTTTATTTAAAAATGAATGTTGATTTATTATTAATATTTTTTAGAAAGCATGTCTATTTGAGAATGTGGTTTAAATATGGTGAACTTAAATGTGGTGAAGTACTTATTTTATAACAGAAAAATACTATCAAATTGATTGATTTCAAATTTTATAAAGCATGCAAAAACTAAAATTTTGATACCAAAATAAAAATAAACTTTGAATACCTAGCTCAAACACATACCTTGTATTATGTTATATAATGTCCCTTATTCTTTTTCTACAAATATTTTTTTTAGCATATATAAATTAATACTATTAAAATTTTAAGTACAAGATCGTAACTTAAAAAAAAACCCATAAAAAAGCTAAACTTTAAATCTTATAAATCAAAACTTTACAAATCATATCATTGATTTAAAATCTCGTGTTCTAATATTAACCTTTCGAATAATAGATTAAAATACTTAACAAATATGGACATTATTGGGTTTCTTGTGTACATGAATGGACCAAACGGTATCGAGTACGATGTTCCACCTTGTACACAAATTAATGCACCTAGGGACATTGACTTCCACTCAGTCATCAATGGATTATGTCAAGTGCTTTTCAATAGAAAGAAGTGAAGAAATTGAGATTGCTTTTAAGTATGGAACTATTAAGATACCCTTACAGAATGTGAATGAATTCAATTTCATGAAAAACATTGCTACTTCAGAAGTAATACACTTGTATGTTACTCGACCACACATTCATAGTACATCACAAGCCGAACAATATATGGAGGAAGAAGAAATAGAGGAGGATGACGAGGAAAATGCCACATATCCAGGAATAAACACAACCAATGTTGACGACCCGCCGTTTACTAATGAATTAGAGAGTCCTCCAACAGACGATGACGACGATAGTCCTCCAGCCGAGGACTATGAGTCATTCCATGGTGTAGATGTAGTCCCTTCATTTTACACTACATTGAATATGGTTGTTATTGATACTCTACCAAATTGAGGCATTGAGCTAGAGATTGATGGACCAAACACATTGAGAAAATGGATGATTTTTTAAAACAAAAATGATTTAAAAAATGTTGTTCGGAGTCATGTTGTTCTTCGCCATCAACATTTCAAAGTAATTGAGTCCAAGAAGAAGAAATGGATAGTTTAAATGTAGTATGTATGAGACTGGATGTAAATGGAGACTCCGAGCGTGTTGTCTTACGAAACGCGACAAGTTTGAAATAACTCAATTCAATGATGTACACACATGTTTTTATGAGAGGTTAAGTTAAGAACACCACTTATTGGATGCTAATCTAATTGCCTCAGAGGTGCAAAACATTATTACGGCAGACCCTACTACGAAAATAAAGATTTTACAGGAAATAATAACAAACAAATATCGATATCAAATATCCTATACCAAAGCATGGAACGGTCGTAGGAAAGCTATTGAGACAGTATTTGGGAATTGGGAAGAATCGTACAATGAAGTAGCGAAGTGGACAACTGTCCTACAAGAAACCCACCTTGGGTCATTAGCTCACTATGAGTGGGATGAATTTGTAGGTAACGATGAAGTTGTCCAATTTAACAGTGTGTTCTGGGCATTTGCACCAGCCATTGAAGGGTTTAAGTACCGTAGGCCTCTACTTCAAATAGACGGCACACATTTGTATGGCAAATACAATGGCAAGTTATTGATTGCCACTAATGTTGATGCTAAGTGTCGCGTATTTCCTTTAGCATTTGCGAACGTGATTGGGTCCAAAATTTGGCTCACCATATACAGGTATGGGAGAATAATCTAAACTTTTTCATACAAGGAGCAATGATTGGAGATGCTGTTGATGTGACTCACGCTTACACTGAGTGGTATAATGCAATATCAAGAAGATACATTACACAATCTGGTGCAGCTTATAATGATCTAGTTAGACTTTAAAAAAAATTATTAATATTGTTTTTAAATTCATAACTAATTACTCATATTACTTTTAATTTAATTGAAAATTTTTATTTTAGGTCAATATACCTAACTTGGATCCATATTATAAAAGATGCTTGGAGAAGGCAGTCTCAGATTTATATCAAATAATTAATCCAAATGAAGATGAATTAGCTGATGAAGACGAAGATCAGGATGATTGATATAGATTTTTAGGACGTTTGAATTTTATATATTCCATTGTACTACTTATTTTATTTTAAAAAATCCTTTTGTTTTTAGCATTCATTAAGTTAAGGAATTTCAATTTGCAATCTTTTTTATATATATAAATCGTGATCACCCTTTTATAATTATTATCCTAGAATATTATTCATTTAAGTAAAAAAAGATTTTGAATGAATATTTCTCTCTCTTTTTTTTTTTTTTTTTTTGAATTATGTATATTTCTTGTCATGGAATTTCAATTTGCATTCTTTAAAAAAACATGGTTTTTATTAACATCCCAATATATCATTAGTTCAATTAATCATGGAACCTTTAATAAACCCTAAAGCCTAAAATATTCTTAATTTAAATAAAAAGATTTTGAATAAACATTTCTCTTTATTTTTTTAGATTTATGTATATTTCTTGCCATGGAATTTCAATTTACATTCTTTAAAAAAAAACATGGTTTATTAACATCACAATATATTATTAGTTCAATTAGTCATAGACCCTTTTATAAACCCTAAATCCTAAAATATTATTAATTTAAATAAAAAAGATTTTAAATGAATATTTCTTTTTTTTTATTTTTAGAATTATGTATATTTCTTGCCATGGAATTTCAATTTGTATTCTTTAAAAAATATATATGATTTATTAACATCCCAATATATTATTATTTCAATTAGTTGTGAAACCTTTTATAAATCCTAAAGCCTAAAATATTATTAATTTAAATAAAAAAGATTTTGAATAAATATTTCTCTCTTTTTTTAAAAAACAATTATGTATATTTCTTGCCATGGAATTTCAATTTGCATTCTTTTAAAAAAACATGGTTTATTACCATCCCAATATATTATTAGTTTAATTAGTGGACCCTTTTATAAACCCTAAACCCTAAAATATTATTACTTTAAATAAAAGAGATATATAATTATTAATGATTGGTAGAAATTAATTGTTTTGGTAGGTGGAAGTTAATTGATGTGATTGGTATTCAAAATAATATATAAATAAATATATATAATTTTAACTTAATAAAAAAATATTAATTTTTATATTGTTTAGTAACTAACGGAAAAAAAAGGGATTATGTGGCATCTTTGGAAGAGACGAAAAAAAAAAATTCACTTGTGGCGTCTCTTCCAAAGACGCCACCGCATAATACAAAATTTTTTGACCAGTTTCAACCATTGTGGCGTCTCTACAAAAGACCCCACAACCCATTTTAAAAAATAACTTCAGAAGAGACTCATTTTGACAATTGGTTTGTCAAATGGACCCCTTTAGACAATTTACCCTCTGTTGTATTATGAATCCTCGTTTTCACCTATGGGTCTGGATAAATAGTTTAATTTAAGAAACTGTTGATTGTAGGAGGTCCCCAAGAGGTGGCGTCGTTGGTTAAGGTTTGGAGCTTTCAATGCATGCTTCTTTGGAGGTCTTAGTTTTGAGACTCACGAATTGAGCTTAATCGTAAAATTCCATGTTGTCTTTTGGATCTAGGCCTTGAGATGGGTACAAGTGAGGTATATTGGAGCAAAGCTCCAATTCCCAATCATTACAAAAAAATAAAAATAAGTAGTAGACTGCATAAGATAAGTGATAAAATCCAATACAGATTTGTATCTAGACCTCCTGTCCCCAGTGACCGTTAATAAGGACTAATGTAAACAATGAATGGTTTATAAGAAAATGAATTCAGTTATGATGCTCACTTACCAAGAATTATATATATCCTATACAATTTTTAGGCATGGGAATGTAGTATGGTCAAGAAATTGTTGGGTAAAAAGAATATAACTAATTACTTCAACCTGCTCAAAATTCCTTACCAACATTTCATTATTTTTTTTTTGAAACAAGAATAACCACATCTATCTCTAAGTCAAGCATCGGGAGACACCAAAGTTTGAATGTTAAATTCTAAGAAAGTTTGATGTTTGAACTTTGTAAGCTAGATCCAACACAATTGAGTACATGAAATGTAGTCTGTTTGCCACATGCTTGTTATGACCCTTACAGAAGTTGGTGATGTTTCAGGTCATCCGGCTCTAATAGCTCGACACCGACCATTCCCAATCACACATAGAGCCGCTGAGAGGTGGTTGTTATTATGTGTGAATAAAAAGCAAGTGGGCCCATATGTTGGGCCCACCATTCTCAATTCTACCCTACAAGCAGCGGTAAGTTGCTTTGTATTTAAATGAAAAAAAAGTGCAGTCGTAGTGTGAGCGTGAGATAGAAGTCGTAGGATGAAAAAGCCGAGAAAGAAAAAATTGAATTTTCTTTTGAGTTGCACAGTAGCTGTAAAGAAAAATTAAGAGTTTAATTTTCTTGAGTGATTTGTGAGTTTTTCTTTGAAGAAAAAGTGAGAGATATCATTCTTGAGCATTGTAAATGTAAGAACCCGACCCAAAAAGTGGTCCTAAACCCGGTTCTCACCTAGCATGCTCGAATTTAAAAACATTTAAATCAACTTGAAACTGCTTAACAAGAAAGCTCATTTATTAAATCTGTAGGAAAACATCCATACAAATAAAGGCATTAAACAAGTCCTGGCTAGTATTTAAAATCCACTAGTTAAAACAACTTTTAACAACAAAACAGTTTCTCTAGCATGCTATCAAGGAATTAAAGACTCTTAAGGACAAATAGAAAGACAGAGCGTCGCGGCTCCCATGATCAAACAACTCCCTCCGCTAGCCGTCCTGGTGCTGTCCCAAGTTACCTGGTGGAAAAACCACAGAAATAAGGGTGAGTATAAACATACTCAGTAAGAATCCCCAATCGGGGTACAATACGATACATCAATCATCTAGCACCCTAGTATACATGCAAACAGTTACCAACACAGATCTTAGCTCAATGAGTTTCTAGGGCAAAACCGGAATCCTCGGAAGTCTCCTACTTCCGGCCTAATGATTGGTTCTTCTAACCAATCCCGAGACATCCCCGAGGGTCTTTCTCCCTCGGCCAAATGATCAGCTCAAAAACCGATCCCAATAGATGTCAAACACCTTCGAGGGTCTTTCTCCCTCGACCTTATGATCAGCTCAAAAACCAATCCCAAATGGGTGTCCTCGAGGGCCTCTTACCCTCGACTAGCTGAAACTTGACTAATGGGAGAGTACCCGAAGTCTGGCTCTAAACTAGAACGGAGTGGTGTACTCACGAACATTAGCCCGGGGGAGCTCTCCGAACCGGCTACTAACGCGTGTGCGCGTACACCGCATGCTGCTGCATCCGGCGTAAATGTGGGGGCCTAAGGATAAACAAAGCGGGCCAGGTATGCATGCCTAAAGACTCGGAAGCGGTGTTACTGAACACAGTAGTGCGAGGCCCTCGACACTCATCTGTAACAGCCTGTACCACCGACCTGAAGCTAAGAACCGGCCAAGGTAGGCTTTCACCGTTGGCTGGGTTCCACTTTAGTAGGCTACAAACTAGGCTTATGTCGATGCGGGAGTTAATCCACATCGGCTGCCAGGGGGAAGCAATGTACGTTATGCTTTGCACTGAACCCCGACCGGTGGGGACAACGTACGTTATGTCCACTCTCAGCCTCTGGATGACGACAAACCCTACTATTCTAACTAAGAGTGTAGAATAAATTATTCCTGGCTAAACATACATAATCAACATTATACACACATAGCCTAGCATGATACTACGAACTTAAAGCACGAATCACAAGCATGCTGGAAGAACAAACCTAGCATGACACTAACATGTACAAACAGGCAAACATGCTATCAAGAGATCAATCATAGTTGTCCTATCACTATCATGCTCATATCAGTCAACAAGCATACAAGGCACAATCATGATACATCGCAGGGTCCACACAACCCTGGTAAGAAATCCTTACATGGAAACAAGCAGTAAATGAGTATAACGCTCCTTGAGCTGCAGAACACCAACTTCCTGGACTTAGCTCGGCTTCACCTCAAAAGAACTGAACACCGGTTAGCTTTCTCGAAGAACAACCAACAAACTCCAACCACACAAACATGCTCTCGGCTAGGATCGGGAACTCGCCTCGGGAGTGTGCTTGGCCAGGCAATGCTCATGGCTGCTAGGGCTTGTTGTGGAGACTCTCTCGGCTTCGATCGGAGCTTGCAAAACATAAAGAACAAGGTTAGGGCTCACCCAACCAGTAGCTATGGTTCTCGGCCAAAGGGAAAGAACTCACCACTCAAGATTCGGTTGCAAGAACTTCAAGACTCCTCTCGGCAAGGTGATGGTTCTAAGCTTGCAGCTAGGCAAGAGGAAGAAAAATAAAGCTTGACTCTGCTTCCAAGGCTCCTCCAAAGCTCAGCTAGGGTAAGCTTTGCAGCACACAAGGGCTGGTTGCTTGGAGTGATTCGGCTACAACAAGAATAACCAAGATGGAGGCTCGGCAATCTCCAAGGGAAAGACAAGTCTCGGCCATGGCTGCAAGAGGAGAGAAGTGTTGCTCGATTAGGGGGAACTTACATCTAACACTTGAGGAATTTGGCTAGGGCAAAGAAGATTTACCTCTTGAAGTCTTAGCTCGGTTTCTTGAAGAATCAACATGGTGAAGGTGGAAAGAGATGGTGGTCTCGGTAGCCACAACAAGAAGAACTCACTTGCTCGGTTAGGGTTTGTTCAAGCAACAAGGAGAAGGGTTTCGGCTAGGAAGGAAGAAGGGAAAAAGGGGATGACTAACCTCGGTTCTTGATCTTGATCTTGGAGAAATGGCAAGAAGATGGAGGGAAAGAGGTGAAGAGTTGGAATCGGCAAGGTGAAGGTCGTTGTGTGCGGTAACTTTTAGGAGAAGGAAAATACGATTCTTTTTCTCTTTTAGTCGATTGAAGTCCTGAGCTTTTCCCATTCGAGTCCCAGCTGAAGCAAGAATTTCTTTTGATTAAACACATTTAAATCCATGTCTCTAAATCCCTTTAGGTCAAGGGTTCAAACCCCAATGGAAGCACCTTAATTCCTTTTAATTTTTATAATTAACCAGAACACCTCCAAAACCCTATCACACAACATAACTCTTGGAAAAATGCCACCAACAAATCCACAGATCTCAGCAAAGGACAAAAACAGCCTTGGAACCTTAAAAATCCACAAACCCTAACCGGGGAGCAAAATGACCAAAATACCCCTAAGGGTTAAAATAACTCTAACGGCCCAACCAAACGTCTGAATACTAAACCGAAAGCACCTGGGAAATCGAAACGAAAAACTGGGCCTTTATAGTAAAATTCTTGTACGTTCTCCCTATTAATTTAGTGGAACCTGCATCGGTAGCAAAAGACTGGAGGTAGCCATCATTGGGTGAACCAGTATTAATTTGGTGTCAATTTCTCATCCCTTAAACTTGATTTATTTATCGTTCTTGTTGCTTGAAAGTTTTGGTTACTTTATCTATATTTTTAATCTCATCGTTTCAAATTCATAATTCCGTTGTGCAATTTGGAACTCAAACTTGATCTGGGAAAGACAAGAATATTTTTCTTTAAATTACTGTGAATTTGGATTGATTATATTTTGGCAGCATTGAGCCAGTTTTGCCTAACAAGTGGTATCAAAGCATCAGGTTGTAGAACGATGACTGGAAGAGATGAGAAATTGATGATTTTCGATGGAATAGATTTTTCGTTTTGGAAGTGTCAGATATTGGATTATCTGTATTCGAAAGATCTGCATTTACCATTGGAAGGGAAACCCGATGACATGGGAGAAGTTGAATGGAAAAAGTTGGACAGGAAAGTGTTAGGCACCATTCGTTTGACTTTGACAAAGAATGTGCAAAGTAGTGTTATGAAGGCAACGACTACCGAAGAGCTGATGACAGCTTTTATCCAACATGTATGAAAATCCTTCGATAAACAACAAGGTGTATCTCGCAACTCGATTTTTTAATTTAAAAATGGCTGAAGGTACATCTGTCACTCCCCATATCAATGAATTTGATTTATTGATAAATAAATTATCTGCTGTTGACTTAGATTTTACAGATGAAGTAAATGCGATTTTGTTATTGAGATCTTTACCTGATAGTTGGGAAACTATGAAAGCTGCAATTTAGAATTCATGTGGAGAGGAGAAATTGGAGCTTTCACAAGTTAGAGATTCCGTTATTGCAGAAGAGATTCGCAGAAAGGACTCCGGTGTTGCTTCCACTTCTAGTTCAGCGTTGAATATGGATAGAGGCAGAAGTAATAACAAAAGTCAAGGGAATCGGGGTAAATCGAAAAACAACCGAAGCAAGTCTAGAATGGCAGATTTGAGTGTTGGAACTGTGGTAAGACAAGACATCTGAGAAAGAACTGCAAGACCCTAAAGAAAACTGAGGGCAATGAAGCTGGTGCAAATGTTGTTGCTAATGAGGCACAAGATGCACTAGTTCTGGCACTGGAATGTGCTCATGCAACATGGGTGATAGATTCAGGTGCTTCATTTCATACTACAGGTCAGTGGGACATTCTTGAGAATTATGTTGTAGGAAATCATGGAAAAGGTATATCTAGCTGATGAGGAACCTTTCGACATCATTGGCATTGGTGACGTAAATTTAAAAATGGAAAATGGTTCGATTTGGAAAATTTGCAAGGTATGTCATGTTCATAAATATGATGAAAATTTTGATTTTTGTAGGGCAGTTAGACAGTGATGGATATGAGACTAATTTTAGTCAAGGAAATTGGAAAGTCACAAAAGGCGCCATGGTGATTGCTCGAGGAAGCAAGTCAGGAACTTTGTATGTTAGCAACAATGACAAAGACATGGGTGGCAGTTGTAGATCACTCAAGTCAGATTGATTTGTGGCACAACAGGTTGGGACACATGAGTGAAAAAGGTATGAAAATTCTTCACTCTATAGGGATGTTACAAGGGCTGAAGGCAGTTGAACACAAGTTGTGTGAGGGCTGTGTATTTGGGAAGCAGAAGAGAGTCAGTTTCTCAAAGACAGGAGCAAAGCTAAAACCAACTAGGTTGGAGTTAGTTCACAATGATGTGTGGGGGCCTTCTGAAGTATCCTCCATTGGTGGTTCCAGATACTATGTGACTTTCATAGATGACTCAAGCAGGAAGGTATGGACCTATTTTCTCAAACATAAGTCAGATGTATTTTCTATTTTCAAAACTTGGAAGGCTATGGTTGAGAATGAGACAGGTCTGAAAGTCAAGAGCTTGGAGTCAGATAACGGTGGTGAATATGTTAGTAGGGAATTCAAATGATATTGTGCAGACAATGGCATTGTGATGGTAAAGACAGTTCCAGGAACACCGCAGCAGAATGGTGTGGCAGAGAGAATGAACATGACTTGAATGAGCATGCCAGGAGCATGAGATTACATGCAGGATTGCCTAAGATGTTCTGGGCTGAGGCAATCAACACGGCAACCTATCTGATCAATAGGGGCCCGAACATACCATTAGATTTTAAATTTCCTGAAGAAGTATAGAACGTTAAACAGGTAAACCTTTCTCATCTAAAGGTTTTCAGTTGTTTGTCTTACCTTCACATTGATGCTGCAGACGAGTAAACTAGATGCTAAATCCAAAAAGTGTTACTTTATTGGATATGGTGGTGCTGAAATGGGCTACAAGTTTTGGGATGACCAAAACAAGAAGATAGTCAGATGTAGAGATGTTATCTTTAATAAAGAAGTTTTGTATAAGAACAAAACAACAGTTATTGATTCAGAGATAGATGAAAATAGAGAAGAGAAGACTCAGTATATAAGTCTTCCTAATGTTGAGACCGAAACAACAGTGATTGAAGATCAGAATATAGTTACTCCAAATGAAACAGTTCAGGAAACTGAAGTACCAGTTATTGAAACTGGTGAGCAGACTGTGGAACATGAAGAAGTTCTGAGAACGCCACCTCCACCAGTTAGGAGGTCCAGCAGAACTTTTAGACCACCACATAGGTATTCCCCTACTCTTAATTATATATTATTGACTGACAGAGGTGAACCAGAATATTATGATGAGGCGGTTCAAGTTGAAGATTCTGTCAAGTGGGAGTTGGCCATGAAAGATGAGATGGATTCTCTTATGTCGAATCAGACATGGCAACTAGTTGAGTTACCAAGAGGTAAGAAAGCTTTGCAGAATAAGTGGGTTTATAGAATCAAGCAAGAACCCGATGGTAGCAAGAGATATAAAGCGAGGCTTGTAGTCAAAGGCGTTCAACAAAAAGAAGGTATTGACTTTAATGAGATATTTTCTCCCGTGGTTAAACTAACTACTATTAGAACTGTATTATTGATAGTGGTAGAAGAGGATATGTTCCTGGAACAGATGGATGTAAAGACTGCATTTCTTCATGGAGATTTGGATGAAGAAATTTACATGGTGCAACCACAGGGATTCACAGTTCAAGGAAAAGAGAAAATGGTTTTGCAAACCTCAGAGAAGCTTGTATGGTCTCAAACAGACACCCAGACAGTGGTATAAGAAGTTTGATAGTTTTATGTCCAGCAGTGGGTTTCAGAGATGTTAGGTAGATCATTGTTGCTACATAAAGTCTCAAGGTAACGCATATGTTATTTTACTGCTATCTGTTGATGATATGTTAATAACAGGTGCAGACAAACAGGAAATTCTAAAGATAAAGACCGAATTATCTCAAGAATTTGATATGAAAGATTTGGGAGCTGCCAAACAAATCTTAGGAATGAGGATTGAGAGAAAAGATGGTAAAAGGTGTTAAAGAGATTTAACATGGATAATGCAAAACCTGTGAGTACTCCATTAGCTAGTCACTTTAAATTATCTAAGGAGCACTCACCCACTATAGAGTAGGACATAAACGATATGGCTAGAGTGCCATAAGCTTCAGCTATAGGGAGCCTGATGTATGCTATGGTTTGCACAAGACCCGACATTGCACATGCAGTGGGAGTTGTCAGTAGGTACATGAGTAATCTAGGGAAAAAGCATTGGGATGCAGTTAAGTGGATTTTCAGATATCTAAGAGGGACAACTGATTATGCTCTGCACTTTAAGAAGTCGAATTTTAAACTGCAGGGTTATGTTGATGCAAATATGGCTGGTGATACAGATGGCAGGAAAAGTACTACCGGGTATGTTTTTACTTTAGGTGATACTACAATTAGCTGGGTTTCGAGATTGCAGAAGATTGTAGTATGTTGCAGTGACAGAAGCAAGTAAAGAAATGATATGGCTTCAGTAATTTCTGAATGAGCTTGGCTTGAAACTGGGTAAGGGGACTTTGCATTGTGACAGTCAGAGTGCTATTCATTTAGCAAAGAATCCAGTGTTTCATTCGAGAACGAAACACATAGATGTGAGATACCATTTTATCAGATCAGCTTTGGAAGATGGATTGTTAATGCTTGAAAATATTCCAGAAAGTCAGAATCCAACTGATATGTTTACCAAGACTTTTCCTGTTGATAAACTGAAGTTGTGTACAATTTCAGTTGGACTTCTTCATAAGTAGAAGAAGAGTTGCTACAGTTGTAGGGAAGACATGTTGCTTGTTTTGTCTTCAAGTGGAGATTGTTATTATGTGTGAATAAAAAACAAGTGGGCCCATATGTTGGGCCCACCATTCTCAATTCTACCCTAAAAGAAGCTGTAAGTTGCTTTGTATTTAAATGAAAAAAAAAGTGCAGTCGTAGTGTAAGCGTGAGATAGAAGCCACAGACGAAAAAGCTGAGAAAGAAAAAATGGAATTTTCTTTTGAGTTGCACAGTAGCTGTAAAGAAAAATTAAGAGTTTAATTTTCTTGAGTGATTTGTGAGTTTTTCTTTGAGAGAAAAAGTGAGAGATATCATTCTTGAGCATTGTAAAATTCTTATACGTTCTCTCTATTAATTTAGTGGAACCTGCATCGGTAGCAGAAGACTAGAGGTAGCCATCATTGGGTGAACCAGTATAAATTCGGTGTCAATTTCTCATCCCTTAAACTTTATTTATTTATCGGTCTTGTTGCTTGAAAGTTTAGATTACTTTATCTATATTTTTAAGCTCGTTGTTTCAAATTGATAATTCCGTTGTGCAATTTGGAATTCAAACTTGATCTGGGAAAGGCAAGAATATTTTTCTCTAAATTATTGTGAATTTGGATTGATTATATTTTGGCGGCATTGAGCCAGTTTTTCCTAACAGTGGTTACATTACATGCAACTAGCACAGACGAAACCCCGGACTTAAATGCAGATTCAAAAGTTAGAATGTCAAAGTTTTTTCAGGTATATATTCTTCTCTTGTATTAACAAAAGTACGTTGGCTAATTATTTGTTTTTTTGTTTTGATTTTTGAAAATTAAACTTATAACAATTATATATATATATATATATATATAATATCTCTGTTTTTCTATGTTTTATAAAAAATCATATCAAAATTTGAAAATGAAAAAATTTTGGCTTCTAAAAAGTTGTTTTAATTTTTAAAATTTACTTAGATTTTAAATACTTCTTTAAGAGAATGAAACTCTTTGTACATAATTTGAATGAAAACAACTTTAAATTTTAAAGACCATAGAAAATATATCGTTAACAAACTAAATTTTAAATTTCAAAATATATAGATATATATTCTTTAGAAAAGAATACTATATTGACACGGCAATAAAACCAAGCGAAATTACAAATAAAGGAGTGTGAGTAAAACTCTCGATAAAAGTTCATAGCTAAAAAACAGAGGGAATTTAGCATTTATAAGTATACTTTCCCAAGAGATTTTCACCTATTGTGAATGTCATTGAAAATATTATCATTGCAAGCTTTCCAAATAATCCACAAAGAAGCTCCAAAAAGGTTGACGAGGAGAGTGGTATTCAAGGTTGGGGGAGTAAGAGATAACCCCTTGTTGATCATGGCTATGTTGTTTATGTTCGTGAGTTCCATCTTATAGATCATACCCCTAAAAATTAAATATGTTAAGAAAAAAAAAATTATGAAATGAGGCTATATTCACAAGTTCCTTCTTATAGATAACGATTTCATCCTTGCAATATCAACTCATGGATTAGAACAAACAATATTTATTTCAACCCTTGTTAACTATAATATTGTATGACTAATAAATTATAGTTGAGCTTAAAAACTATACAAGTATTTTTTTACTCAAAAAATTTTCGCCCCTTTGATAACCATTTATTTATTCGAAATTTAAATTTATTTTTACTCAAATTTCTCACAATGTGTTCCATCTTTCTTTAAGAAACTATGTGCATGCTAACTAAATTTTAAAAACCAAATGAGGTAGATATTCTAAGTAAGAAAAAACATATGGTAAAGTAGTTGTTGTGGGCTTAAATTTTAAAAACTAAAAATTAAAAACAAAATAGTTATCAAAGGGATTTTATTTGTTTATTTTAGTACAGAAAGTTTATTTCTTAGGTTGATTTCGAAAAGGACAGAAAATTACATTCTTGTAAGATGAGATATATCATCTTTTAAGATTCCTCTTTATCGTTATTTTTCTTTCTTTTTATTTATCGTTTCATCTTGAACAATAATATTGCAACTCCTGGATGAGCTATTAGTTAGATTTTACCCTATCTATATACAGAGACTTTTCTGTATTAATAAAGAATTCATAGTATAGTTCAAGTTTCAATTTAGAAAATAAATTCAAGAATCAATACTATATGAACTAGTCATTTTCAAAACTATATTTTTTATGAAAATAAAATAATTAAAAATAGAACAAGATTCTAAAGGACAAACGTCATGGACAATTGATGGAAGTAGATTCTTCCTTGACACCCACTTTGATTTTTTTTAATAATATGGAGAATCGAAATTTCAATCACACCAATGCATAATAACGTGGGGAGTATGCATCGGTCCTAAAATTCGAAGTAAATAAACCATAAAATTTTTCAATTGAGCCATACATGAGTCCTTATTAATAAGGATCAAACCTATCTTATCTATTTTTATATTAACTCATTTTTCTTTATTCATATTTTTTTAAATTTAAAAATGTGTGATTATAAAGATAAGGTAAAGATAGTTTGCTTCCAAGGATTTAAATATTGCTCTTTTCAATGATTCTAACTTGTAGGTCGGTATATGTCAAAGACAAATTTTGATCTTGGTTAGAGAAGATAGAAAAGGATTAACTAGATAAGTATTACATTGAGGAAATTTTATTATGCGTTCCTTTGGATAAACCTTCATATTTCATGCTTCTTGGTTTCCATCTTTCATTTTTTGAAAAATGGATTTTTTTAGTAATCATCATGTTTTAAGATAACGTTTTTGAAATTTTGTTAAAAATGAGAAAGTAACTACCATTTTCACTATTTTATTTTTAATTTTTTTAATTTTTGTTTATGTGTTTTTATTTTTTGTTTTCTGTTTTAAAAAATAAAAAAAAGTATACAAGTTTGATAACTAATTTTTGGTATTCAATTTTTAAAATTAAAAACAAAAAAACATGTTTGTTAACCGTGCTTTATTTTAAAAAAAAACATTTGATTATTATTTTTGAAATTGTTAACTACCATTTGAAATTGTTTTTATGATATTATTTATCTGATGCACATAAATTATAAAATAAAACTATTCATAATTCTAAGAACTCAAGAAAATTAATAAAAATAAATATAACTGTTGGCTTTGAATTTTTGGCCAGTCATAAATTGTCACAATGTCAAATTTAATGGCCACAATGTCAAATTTAATGGCGAAATTAAATTAAATTTTGAGACAATATTTTTCAAAGTTAAAATGAAGTAAAAATTAGTTTATCTTGAATTATGGTAAAAATTAAACCACACGAAATTCGTTTAGTGAACCAAACCCCAAGGTCTGACCTAAAAGCCCATCAAGGTCCAAGCCCATCATCCATGAGAACTGAATAAATAGAGCCGTTTCCCTTTCATTTTCAAGGTCAGAAATTTGAAACTCTAAACAGAATTTCAATGAAAACTCGAATTAGAGGATCAAAGAATAGAGATCGAACCACTTTCGTACAAAATCATCTCAAAGCACAAATTCAACTCCACGAATAAAAAATTATCCTATATCTTGTGTGAAAAATTTGGCACGCCTAGTGGGACCTCTCTACTTCTCATCTCAACATCTTGCTTAATCAATCAACCATGACTGGAAAAGCTAAATCAAAGACTGTTGCTCTCGGAGTCTCGATCACAACACAAAACGCTGCATCAAAGGCAGCTGCTGTAGGAATTTACATTGGACCCGTCGCACGCAGTCGTTCCAAGTCCATCGAGATCAATGAAACTCAAATGACATATAAGGCAATCACAAACAAGATGGCAAGACGAATAGATGGTTAAATTTTTGTCAAAGTTAACCTATTGTTCGACCAAGTCACTCCTACTATCGATCAACCGAAAGAGACGTTGAACTCTGATGTGATGTAAGTTATGATGGCTGGTGAAGGAGGTGATGAAAGAATGGTAGAGTTTGAAAAAAAAACTTGAACAAATGATGAGAACAATTGTGGAAAGAGATCGTTTACCAAAAAATCAGATGCAGAACCGAAAGATGGTCGAATCAAACTAGAACCCACATGAGCGAGTTAATGATAAAGGAAAGAACACTCTTTTGGAAGAACAACTACAACCACACTCAACCTCATTCGCTTCCTTGTCTTCCCAACAATTCAACGACATGATCGCGAACACTATTAGAGCCCAAGGTGGTGGGCCAGTTCAAAGTTCTCTTTAGTACTCCAAGCCATGATCAAAGAGAATAGGCAACCTAAGAATGCTTGCAGGGTAACAACCACCTAAGTTTCAACAACTTGATGGAAAATGCAATCCTAAGCAACACATTGTTCATTTCAAAGAGCCTTGTGAAACCGTGGGCACTCGAGGTGTAACGGCCCAGGTTTTCATCCCGGTCTTCCAATTATGTCCTAAGGGTATTTTGGTAATTTGGTCGGGCCGTTAGGGTCGTTTCTGTCTTTCTCAGCTAATTATATTCATGTTTACTCACAGTTAGGGTTTGGTTGCTTTCCGGCTGAGTTTGGGTGTTGGGAGTTGCAAAAAATAAAAATAGGGTTTTTGGCAGAAAATTGATGCAGCAGCAGAGGCTTCGATTTCCTCCTCTTGTTGTTGTTGCCGATCCATTTGGATAAGGGTTTTGTTTGCTTGTTCTTGCTGGCCGAGAGGAGGAGAAAGGTGATTGTCGTTGTGTGTGTTTGTTGTTGTGGTTGCAGCCGAGAGACGCACTTGGCCCAGCTTCGCACAGCCGCATCGCCTGTCATCGCCCAGCCGTGCAGCATCGCAGCCGCAGCCCCTGCCGAGCTGCACCGCACGCGAGCAGCAACAACCTTGTAGTGATCGTAGCCCCACACGCGAGCACAACCTTGTCGCGATCGCAGCCCAACACGCACGCCAAGCCGACCGAGCTGCACGCCCGTACGCCCGCGACCGCACGTACGCCAGCACACCGCTCGCCCAGCCTTGCCAATTGCACGCCCTCGCCCTGCCGCTCACGCCCGATCGCAGCCCCTGCTGTAGCAGCAGCCCGTCGCTCGCCCCGTGCCGCACGCCTTGCCGACCCCTGCCGCACACGCCGCGAGCAGCCCGTCTGCACTCCCTCGTCGAGCCGTGTGCCTTGCAGCCGTCCGTCCGCATGCCAGGCCCGAGCCGTGTGAGTTGCTTCCGACCGAGCCGAGTTTATGTTTGTATTTTACCTAAGGCTTATAGATTGTGATGTTTACTGTTTGTTTCTTAGGTTCCCGATAGCTAGCTCTAGTTCGATTTCAGCTTAAGGTCTTTGTTGTGTGTTCCACCCTCCGACCTAGGTAAGGATTTCTTACCGGAGTTGTGTGGGCCCTGCGATATTTCTGTGATTGTTGATTGTATGCCTGTTTATGTTTATCAGCATGTTAGTGGATAGGTGCTTTGTTCTGAATTCCGACTGGCATGATTCTCGTGTTATTTCTCATGTTAGTTCCATGCTAGGTTGCTCTGTTCTGGCATGTTCGTTATCCGTTCTTGCTTCGTAGTACCATGCTAGGTTCATTGATTCTGCTGAGCATGTGTTAGTATGATTAATGTTAGCTGTTTATAGCATAGAGTTCTGATAGGTAGCATCATCCGGGCGAGGATGCATAATGTAATTTGCATCCGTGGCAGGGACGTGCGAGGCAGTACTCCGTCCTTGATCCGTCGTTAGGGTTTAGCTAACCTTAATGGCAGCCCAGTGCAATCTTGGGTGAGGGTGGCAGACTGTTAAATGCCCAAATAGTCGGGGGAATGACGAGGCATTGTCTTGTCCCCGGCAGTCGACACGACCTCAGCGTGTCGGCAGTAGCCCTTGATTGCCACCTGATAGGGCAATGACTGGTTCCTGGTGTAAGCCTACCACAGACGGTTTCTTAGCCTCAGGTGTGGTGGTACAGGCTGACATAGTCATAGTGTCCTGGTCTCACACCACTATGTTCAGTGACACAGATCCAGAGATTCTTTTAGACATGCGTACTGGACTAGAGCAGCATGCCTTAGACCCAGCACCTCCCTGATTTGCAGCAGCATGCGGTGCGTGCGCACGCTCATTACTGAGTCGACTAGAGAGCTCCTCGGGATCTTGAGTTCAGTGCACCTTTCGTATCGACAGTAGTAGGAAAGCTGAGGCCGAGACTAGTTTCTTGTAGAGTATCGAGATTCGTTGTAGTCCCGGAGTAAGCCAGTAAGATGGCATCCGATGTATTTATGTATGGACTAAAGTGATGTGCTCTCTTCTGTGTTTGTATTCATAGCTTGCATACTTTCTACTAGATGACCAGTTGTATAGTATTGTACCCCGGTTGGGGATTCTTATTGAGTAATTCGTTACTCACCCTTATTTTCTAGTTTCCACAAGTAATCAGGGCGTGAGACAGGATGGCTGAAGGAGGAGCTGCTGATCATGGAAACCTGCTGTCTTTCCGAACTCTGAGTTTATGTTTATGTTTATGTTTACGCTTTGTCCTCTGAATGCATGTAGTTGGGCACGGAGCCCTTAGGACGTTTTTTGATTGTATCTGGATTCTGTCATTATCGAACTGTTTTGGATTGTTGGTTTTCAAATAAATCTCTGATCAGAGTATGTTTTAAACTGTATTTAGCTTGGAACAGAAGATTGGAAACAGGGACAGGTTTCAGGACGTTTTATGCTTGTTTGTTAACATGAATGTTTACAAGTTTTTATTTTCATTTGGAATCTGGATAACAATCTTGCATATGATATTTACATTTTAAAAGCATGCATTGAGGTAAAGGCCTAGGTTAGGACCTCTTTCGGGTCAAGTCTTTACACGAGGAGACCTTCTCGACAGGCACTTTGTCCAAACGTTAAAAGGGATTGCGTTCGAATGATATAATGATCTAGAAGTTGAAACGATAGAAAGCTGGGAAGAGTTGGAAAGAGTGTTCCTTAACCGATTTTACAGCTTGAAACAGGCCGTTAACATGATAGAACTGAAATATGCGAAGCAGCAAAAGGGTGAGCTCGTCGTCGACTATATTAATCGTTGTCGAGCTCTAAGTCTGAACTGTAGAGACCTCCTCACCGAAACGTCCGCGATTGATAATGCATGCATTGGAGGGTCCTATACATCTTAAAGGGAATCAAACCTCGTATATTTGAGGAGTTGACCACCTGAGCTCACGATATGAAGTTGAACATCGATGCAAAGGGGAAATAAAGATTCGTTGGTTTTAGAAACGCACAGATGTCTATTCTTAGGGTTTACTGTCTTTTAGCATTCCCATGCATATTTTCCTTATAGTTAATTAAAGACGCATGATAAGCAAGAATTAAGAATGAGCAAGTAATTAGTTATGTTTATGATAAAAGATGATGCGTTAATGTTTACGACGGTTGCTTTAATTAGTGACGATCAATTGACAAACCACTTGAAGCTCGCTTTTCATTCCCCTTGAAAAAGTGAATGGTAAGAGAATACCCCACCTATAATCATTAGGCTATTCTTGGTCTCTCGCATACTTAGGGATATGATTAGAAATAATCATCCCACTAATTATATGCTTATCGCTTTTTTTAATTCCAACGTATGAGCAGAGTATCGGCGTGTTTGTTATATTGATTTTTGGAAAGAAGCTTTACGTTATAGTGTAGCATGAGTTAAACTTCTTACCAATAAATATCTTAAACTATAGACTAATCTCTTTTCGCCATTTAAATTGTCACTTTAATTAAATCTATTAGACTTAGAAATCAATTCACCAACCCAACACCATGAGACTTTTACTTGTGTGCATTGACTATTAATTTAGCATTATTGACCAACCAATTCCCTGTGGAGAACGATAAATTAAATACTTATCACTTGCTGCATATTCGGCTACATATACTTGTATAGAATGTGATTCAAAAGCGTAGGACCTCAGTATCACCTTTAGAATTAATCAATAGAACAAATTATCCACAGATATCGCATCAAGATTCAATCAATAGATAGCGTTCAATCATAAAATTATACTTGTAGCCAAGTGATAAGTTCCAAATAATTATATTTATTGAATCAAAATTTTCTATATTTGGATTAAATATTGTGATGAATTATGAGAATTATGCCTTGTTTAATCTATGTGATGAATTTCCAAGATAAGAGTTATATGATTTTAATTTTAAATTTTTAGTGTGAATTTAGAATAAAATAAAATAGGAAAAACATATATTGATAAAAAAAAAAAATTGGAAGTGGCGTTTGCCACTTTAAAATTGAAAAGGAAATAGATTTCTTCAATTGGGCTTAATCCCAATACATTAGGAGTATAATTCTAACCTATTTTTATTTCTTATATATGTGTGAACGCAAATGGAAAAAGAGGGGGGCAACCGTGAAGAACAAAAAAAAAAAAAACTTACAAGAAAAGAAAGCTGCAGAAGAGGATTTGGCATGAGTTTTTAGTTTGGTTAGCATATATGTAAGAGACCGACCCAAATGGGGTACTAAATGGGCCCTTACCCCAATGCATGCATTCAAAGTAAAGGACATTAAACAGACATGATTTCAGATTCCAATTAAAACAAAAACATTCAAAATAACCCCTTTAAAAACTAGACAATTTCCCTGAAACCTGTCCCTGTTTCCAAGCACCTGTTCCAAGATAAATACATTTACAAAGTTTACTCTTATCAGAGATTTACTAAAAACCATTCTAAACCTGTTCAGATACAAAATGCTGGAATCCACAAAACATTTATCCTAGGGCTTCGTGCCCGGCTACATGCATTCAGGGGAAACAAAACATAAAGAGTTATAATACAAAAATCAGAGTTGGAAGACTGGGCCCCATGATCACAGCTCCTCCTTCAGCCATCCTGTCTCGCAACTTGGTTACCTGTGGAAAAACCACAGTAAGGGTGAGTAACAAATTACTCAGTAAGAATCCCCAACCGGGGTACAATACGATATACACGGTCATCTTGATGAGCGTATGCAAGCTATGAATATAAACACAGAATAGAGCACATAGCTTAGCCCACACTTGGGCCTCGGATGCCAATTTAAGGTCTTAGTCCGGAATAATATCACCACACACCCAATACATAAGTCGCCTATACGAGAAACAAGTCCCGGCCTCGGCACATCTCATCGTCGACGAAAAGGTACACACGGCTCAAGATCCCGAGGAGCTCTCCATGGCGGCCAGTAATGAGCTTAAGCATGCACCGCGTGCTCTGCGAACCATGGGGGTGCCGGGTCTAGAGGCAAGCCGCCCATGTCCAATCACCACGCCTAACTAATTCTTTGGATCGGTGTCACCGACATAGGGGTGTGAGACACGACACGTAAACTATGTCACCTGAACCACCGTACACGAGGCTAAGGAAGCGGGTCGTGGTAGGCTTACACCAGAAGCCGTCCTTACCTTAACAGTGGCAATCGGGGCTACGGCCGAACACGCCGAGGGCGTGCCGACTGCCGGGACGAGGCAATGCCAAGTCATCATCCCTACGGTTGGGGCATTTAACGATCGCCACCCTCACCCAAGATTGCGGGGCCTACCGCTTGGGTTAGCTAATCCTCACGGGGTCGGGGACGGAATGACTTGCTCGACGTCCCGCCATGGATGCAAGGTACTTTATGCATCGGGCCCGGATGATGCTATCTACCCGCAACTCTAACTCGCCCTAGCAAACAAGCAGAAAACAATTCCATAAAATCCAATACGTTCTCAATAAGAATACAACGAGCCTAGCATGATACTACGAAGCAAGGAATGGATCTGAGCATGCTAGAAAGGAACAACCTAGCATGGATTAACATGAGAATTAATCAGAACAACATGCTAATCGAGAATTCAGAATTGAGTACCTAGCTATACATGTCAATAAACACAAACAAGCAGTCAATCAGCAATCACATATAATATAGCAGGGTCCACACAACTCCGGTAAGAAATCCTTACCTTGGTCGGGGACGATTTGACACGAAATCCTAAATTGAGAACGAACCCGAACTAGCTACCGAGAACCTATCAATCACAACAAAAATCACACAATAGGCCTAAAAATAATAAAATAAACGAGGCTCAGCTCGGGACCAACTCACGAGGCACGACGAACGCATTTAAGCGGGCGATTGCGACAGACGAACGGGCAAAGAACGGGCTGGCTGGGCGAGTTGGGGCGCAGAAATGGGCGCGTGGGCGAGCTGGGTGCGCGCGGACGAATAGGGCGTTGGGCGCGCGAGCTATGCAGAGGCGCGAGGGCGCGCGCGGGCGAGCGGCGTGACACGGAGCTGGGCGAGGCGTGCGCGCGAGGCGATGCGCGGCGCGGCTCGGCGGCAGGGGCTCTGTTTCTGCGCGCGAACAGGGGCGAAGGACAAACCCGAAATCGAGCGATCCACGAGAATTCGACGAGCGATTCTTGGATGGCGAACTCCCCTACACTAGCTGCACAAAACCCATACCTCAAATCGCCTCGACTCGGCCGGAAAACGAAATCGAAACCAGGGAGAAAGAAATCGCATTTTTGAAGGAAAGGAGGAAGAAGAAGCTTACCTGCTGCTCGAGGATGGAAAACGACTTCGAATTGGAGACGAAGCTTGGTCGAACAGAGCTGGAGAAGGAAGAAATCGCAAGGAAATCGCCTGTCGGTCGAAGGGGATCCGCGAAGAAGAAGAAGAGGAAATGGGGAAGGAGCTTCGGCCGACTCTGTTTTAAACCAAAACTCAGCACAAACCGGCTTATATATATGATCGTGCGTTTAGATTAACAAACGCGCCCAGTGGCTCGGCTAGCAGCGCCCTCCGCCTAGCACGCGACACGTCCCTGGCTCGAATCTCACTCGACGCGTTATTTAATTCCCTATTTATTTTTACTTTTTCCCAAGCCCAAATGTCTTCACCAAAATTCCCGATCCCTTTCAAATCGACTCATAATTTTTCCGGCAAATTAAAAAATACAAAACCGGCCCTGTCGGCCCGACCCAAAATTACCAAAATGCCCTGGGCCTCCCGGGAAGACCGGGATGAAATTTCCGGGCCGTACAATATTCCCCCCTTATAAGACTTTCGTCCTCGAAAGTCACTTAAGATTGGAACAGCTCGGGATACTGCAATCTCATCTCATCCTCCCGCTCCCAAGTGGCTTCCTTTGAACTCTGACTCCTCCACTGAACCTTTACCAACCGGATTTCACGATTACGCAGTGTCTTTGTCTCAAAAGCAAGAATCCCCACTGGCTTTTCCTCGAAGCTCAAATCCTCATTCAGCTGCAAAGGCTCAAAATCAACAATGTGCGACGGGTCCGGCACGTACTGCCTCAACATCGAAACATGAAAAACACTGTGCACTGCCGAAAATGACGGAGGCAAGGCTAATCGATAAGCGACCCTGCCGATCCTCTCCAGAATCTCAAACGGACCAACAAAACGGGGACTCAGCTTTCCACGCTTGCCAAACCTCAAAACACCTCGCATCGGTGCGACCTTTAGGAATACATGTTGGCCAACCTCAAACTCCAAATCCCGGCGCCGAACATCGGCATAACTCTTCTGTCTGCTCTGAGCTGTCAACATACGAGCTCTAATCTTCTGCACGGCACCATTGGTCAACTGCAGCAACTCGGGACCCAAAACCTGCCTATCACCAACCTCTTCCCAGAACACAGAAGATCGGCAACGCTTACCATACAAAGCCTCGAATGGAGCCATCTGAATCGTCGATCGATAATCGTTGTTATATGAAAACTCCATCGAATCATGTGCATCGGTCCCAATCGCCCGGAAATCCAACACACAAGCCCTCAACATATCTTGAGAATCTGGTTCACCCTCTCGATCACGTCCATCGGTGCGAGGGTGAAAAGTCAGGCTTCGCACTCAGTGCCTAAACCCTTCTGGAGCGCTATCCAGAAACGAGAAGTGAACCTCGAATCACGGTCCGACACAATCCTCACAGGCACATCGTGATAACGAATGATCTGCTCCAAAAACAACTGCGCCCACTGTTCCACGGTATAAGTGTCTCTACCGGGAATGAAGTGTGCGCTCTTAGTCAATCGATAGACTATCACCCAAATCTGAGAACTTCCTCGAGTCCTCGGCAACCTGAAATAAAGTCCATGGAGATCTCTTCCCATTTCCACTTTGAGGCACACTCGTGGTCAACTAAACCGGTGGTGGTCTCTGCCTGGGTGCCTTCACTTGCTGACAAGTGAGACATCGACTGACAAACTCCGCAACATCTCTTTTCATACCCATCCACCAGAATGTCTGCTTAAGATCCTGATACATCTTGGTACCCCCGGGGTGCCAAGCAAACGGAGAACTGTGGGCCTCTGAGAGCAACTCTGTTCGCAATCCTGCAACATCCGGAACACACAACCGGCCTCTGTACGTCAGCCCACTGTCTGGTGAATACACAAAGTCAAAATCTCCATCAGCACTAACTCTGTCACCCAATTTCTTAAGTGCGGGGTCACTCAGCTGACTATCAATAATTCACTGTCTAATCGATGGCTGGACTGTCAACTGAGCCACTCTGGCAGTAACCTCACCCAACAGCAATGCAATCTCAGCCCGCTCGAACTCTCTACGTAATCTGGGCTGGGAACTCAACAACACCGCGGAGTGCGACGTCTTCCTACTCAGAGCATCGGCTACAACATTGGCTTTACCCGGATGGTACAGAATCTCGCAGTCATAATCTTTCACTAACTCTAACCATCTCCTCTGCCTCATATTCAGCTCCTTCTGAGTAAACAGATACTTGAGGCTCTGGTGATCGGTAAACATCTGGATCCGCTCACCATACAGATAATGCCTCCAAATCTTCAGTGCAAACACCACTCCTGCCAACTCCATATCATGAGTCGGATAGTTCTGCTCATATGGCTTCAGCTAACGAGAAGCATAAGCAATGACCTTCCCGTGCTGCATCAACACACAACCCAACCCGAACTTGGAAGCATCATTTGTAAAACCACGAAACCACTGTCCCCTCCGGATCGCCAACACTGTCTTTGAAGTCAAACTGCGCTTGAGCCTGACAAAGCTCTCATCACACCTACCGTCCCAAACAAACTCGAAACCCTTCCTCGTCAGACGAGTGAGGGGCGAGGCTATGGCGGAAAGATCCTTAACAAACCGACGGTAGTAACCCGCCAAACCTAGAAAGAAACAGCTCCTACGAGCAAACCACCGAAGAACAGAGAGCTCCACTTACACTCACTGTCTTGCCCACTAAAGCCAGAAGATCAAAATCTCACGGGGTAGCAACAGGGGTTCACCACGGACTGAACCTCCAAATACCAACGGGGCAACTCTCAACTTTCCTGGAAACAGGAAGACAACCAACAGGGCACGAACCATTCGCCCCACGAGCAAACTGACTTCTAGCAATTCCAATCCACACCTTGGTCAACACCAAGCATCAACTTGTCACCATACCGGAACCAATCCGGACTCTACTCCGAACAAATACTAACTTGCTAGGCTACCAAGATTGCCAGCAATTTCCCCCGAGGCTACAAACTACACGGCTCCAAACACAAACCGAAATTCCCTACTTGGCTTTGGTGAGCTCTAGAGAGGCTCTCCACAACCTAGGGTTCTTCGACAACCCTCGACACCCACTGCCAACTAACGGCCTACAGCCAACTGCCTGAACAACAACAACTCCATTTTCCAGCAACACAACCATGCTGGCCAACTCCAACTCCTTGGAAACCAAGAGGACCCGAAACGCTACCGAATGCGTCATCCTCCTACTCAGACGTCAATCACAACATAACTCATATCCAAGGAAGGATCCGAACAACTCTCTCAGTCATGACGGTCAACAAGAAGATCCGCCAACCAAGCTTAGGTCCAACTTAACAAATCTTACCTAAGCAACAACCTGATACCACGAGCATGGTATCCTTACCACCTCACTAAAGCCTTACAACATCCACCTAAAGTCCAATTTTTCCAAGAACTGAGCACCAGATCCCCAAAGCAACCTTACATGGATCTGAAACTCTTGCCACAGAACGAACCACACAAAACACCCTTGTGTGCACAACTCCCAACCTTCATTTAGCGATCCAAGACTAACAAATGTTTTTCCCAAAAGCCACACTAGCTTCTGTCAGAGATACAACCAATCAACGGAACACCCAAAGTTCCATCTTCACACGATGCTCGAGGCTGTGGCAACCTTGCTCTACCAAAGCATAACCATGCCAAACCGAACTTACTTTATACCAAGCCTCTACCAAGGGTGCTTACCCATAAGGCATCCAACTCCTCTCACAAGGCATCCAACTCCTCTCACAAGGCATCCAACTCATGGTCTCTCTACTGGACCAAACTCGCATCTACGATGCCCAACTCTCCTCAGATTTAGGCACTCGAAGGTAGTTGACCGCACTACCAACCACAAAGATCTCTTGGCCTTAACACTAGCGTGAGATGCACGCGCACTAACACTTACCAACCGTCAACCTGCTTGACTTACTCAACCTCGGTAACAACACCGGGAAAGGCTCCTTTCGAACATCCCTTCGCTTGAAATCTTTCGATTACCACTGAACTAGCCCTTTTTGCACGACCTCCCACAGGTGCAACTACCATAAACGGATCCAAGGCTAAAGGAGTACGCTAAACTCCGAACGGCATAGAACCATCTGCTATGCCCATGCCAAACTCAGGCCTTAACTAGATTTAGTGCCAAAGCGGCACACCAACCAAGGCACCTCAAGTGCCACTACTACCAAATCCACTTCTTACTACCAACGGGGCCAACAAGGTCACAACCTCAAGTGACAAGAACTCTGGCTCGGCATACAAGGGCTCAACTCCAACAACCATGCCTAAGACATCTCATCAAGCTGAAGGCTCACAGCCTACTCTTGCATCTCCACATGATGCTTCAACAAACTCTGGCCGGCTCTCTCATCATGCAGCAGCTAGCCCTACTCTAGGGCTTACCAAAAGAAGAGTGTTCAATTCTACCAAACAACTGAGGAAACCACCAACGGATCCAGTCCGTAGGGAACACTACTTGCTGCACCCTTAACTACAGGGTTCCGGCTTACTGGCTGCAAACAACCACACTTCACAGAAGCACAAAGATGCCTCATCAACCTCCTCGAAGGCTACCAACTTTTCAACCACACTCTAGGCAACCAAATAATCTATCAAGGCTCAAGATCAACACTTGAGCTACCCAGGCTAGTCCACACGGGGACCTGCTCCTCAAACATCCACTTCAGCACAACCACAGCTAACTTCTCTCTTGGAGTGGCATTCCAAGGCAAAGCACCTCCACCATCTCACTAGGGGAAAACCATCAACTGGGCCACAGTTGGCCTATGGGAGTCCAATCTCTACCTCCCTCTGGAACGATGTCCCAGGGCATCCGAATCTATCTGGATACCACAACAAGCCACAACATACATCACACACTGCGGGAAGTTGGCATGATGGCGCTCTATACCCAAACCAATAACGAGTCAAAACCTGCTCGTCTCCGCTCCACAACACTACACAAGGCATACACTAGATGACAGGTATTGTAAATTCTTACCAATTTTTCTACAACAAATTGTAAACTTAGCGCACTGCTGATGGTATCAGTGCTAGTGATCATGGGAAAACGACCTACAACAACAGGTCAAACTACATAATTTATGACTCTGAGCTCTGATACCAACTGTAAGAGACCGACCCAAATGGGGCACTAAATGGGCCTTTACCCCAATGCATGCATTCAAAGTAAAGGACATTAAACAGACATGATTTCAGATTCCAATTAAAACAAAAACATTCAAAATAACCCCTTTAAAAACTAGACAATTTCCCTGAAACTTGTCCCTGTTTCCAAGCACCTGTTCCAAGATAAATACATTTACAAAGTTTACTCTGATCAGAGATTTACTAAAAACCATTCTAAACCTGTTCAGATACAAAATGCTGGAATCCACAAAACATTTACAAAACATCCTAGGGCTCCGTGCCCGGCTACATGCATTCAGGGGAAACAAAACATAAAGAGTCATAATACAAAAATCATAGTTGGAAGACTGGGCCCCATGATCACAGCTCCTCCTTCAGCCATCCTGTCTCGCAACTTGGTTACCTTTGGAAAAACCACAGTAAGGGTGAGTAACGAATTACTCAGTAAGAATCTCCAACCGGGGTACAATACGATATACATGGTCATCTCGATGAGCGTATGCAAGCTATGAATATAAACACAGAATAGAGCACATAGCTTAGCACACACTTGGGCCTCGGATGCCAATTTAAGGTCTTAGTCCGGAATAATATCACCACACAGTCCAATACATAAGTCGCCCTATACGAGAAACAAGTCCCGGCCTCACTACCTCACGTCGCCGAAAAGGTACATCGCTTAAGATCCCGAGGAGCTCTCCGGTCGGCGCTGTAATGAGCGTAAGCATGCTCGCGTGCTCTGCGCAGGACCATGGGGTGCCGGGTCTAGAGGCAAGCTGCCCATGTCCAGTCACCACGCCTAACTAATTCTTTGGATCGGTGTCACTGACATAGGGGTGTGAGACCTGGACACGTAAACTATGTCTGTAACGGCCCGGAAATTTCATCCCGGTCTTCCCGGGAGGCCTAGGGTCATTTTGGTAATTTTGGATCGGGCCGACAGGGCCAGTTATGTAATTGAAAATTGCCGGAATAATTATGAGTCAATTTGAAAGGGATCCGGAATTTTGGTGAAGGCATTTGGGCTTGGGAAAGAGTGAAAATAAATAAGGAATTAAATAGCGCGTCGAGTGAGATTTAAGTCAGGGACGTGTCGCGTGCTAGGTAGGGGTCGCTGCCAATCGAGCCACTGAGCGCTCTTGTGCTTCTAAACGCGCCAGCTTCTATAAGAGCCTGTTCGATGCGAGATTTGGTTTAAAGGGCCAGCCCGCCCGAGAGTCTTCTTCTTCCTTCTCCTTTCTTCCTCGACCGACCCGAGCTCCCTCTTGCGATTCTCCCTCGCCGACCCCATTTCAACCGAGCTTCTCCTCCATTTCAAGGTCGTTTCGCTTGTTCCGAGCAGCAGGTACGTGTTTCTCTTCTCTTCTTCTTCTTCTTCTCCCCCAATTCCTTCCCGATCTCCCCTGTTTCCGATTTCTTACTTGCCGGCCGAATTGAAGCGAGTGGCTTGTAGGTTTCGTGCGGCCAGCCAAGGGGAAGTGGTTCAGCAGCGAATCGGCCGTCGAATCCTCTCCAATCACTCGGAATCAAGCTCGTCTTCTCCGATGCTCTGTTCGCCCCTGTTTGCGCGCAGAGCAGCCCAACCCGCCGAGCCACGCCGCACATCGTCCCGTGCTCGCGCGCGCATCCTCTGCCCAGATCGTCCTATGCCCAGATCGTCCTCTGCCAGATCGCCTCGCCGGTCGCACGCGCGCAGAAGCTCGCCTCAGCGCCCAGCCGCATCGCGTCGCCCGAGCCCCTACTCGCCGAGTGGTGCCGCATCGCCCAGTGCCGCTCGCGTCCGCGCGCACGCGTCCTCGCCAACGCCCCGCCGAGCCGAATCGCCAATGCTCTGTTCGTCCGCGTGCAGCTCGCGCCCCAGCGCCCATTTCTGCGCCCCAGGTCGCCCAACCAGCCCCGTTGCTGCCCCGTTGGTGCAATCGGCTCGTTCGTGCGTTCGTCGTGCCTCGTGAGTTGCTCCCGAGCTGAGCCTCATTTATTTTATTATATTTAGGCCTATTGTGTGATTTTTGTTGTGATTGATAGGTTCTCGGTAGCTAGTTCGGGTTCGTTCGCAATTTAGGATTTCGTGTCAAATCGTCCCCGACCAAGGTAAGGATTTCTTACCGGAGTTGTGTGGACCCTGCGATATTATATGTGATTGCTGATTGACTGCTTGTTTGTGTTTATTGACATGTGTAGCTAGGTATTCTATTCTGAATTCCCGATTAGCATGATTTTCCTGGTTTAATTCTCATGTTAATCCATGCTAGGTTGTTCCTCTCTAGCATGCTCGTATCTGTTCCTTGCTTCGTAGTATCATGCTAGGCTCGTTGTATTCTTATTGAGCACGTATTGGATTTTATGGAATTGTTTGCTGTTTGCTAGGGCAGGTTAGAATTGCAGGTAGATAGCATCATCCGGGCCTGATGCATAAAGAACCTTGCATCCATGGCAGGGACGTCGAGCAAGTCATTCCGTCCCTGGACCCCGTGAGGGATTAGCTAACCCAAGCGGTAGGCCCTGCAATCTTGGGTGAGGGTGGCAGTTGTTAATGCCCCAACGGTCGGGATGATGACTTGGCATTGCCTCGTCCCCGGTAGCCGGCATGTCCTCAGCATGTTTGGCAGTAGCCCCTGATTGCCACCTGTTAAGGCAAGGACGGCTTCCTGGTGTAAGCCTACCACGACCGTTCCTTGGCCCCAGGTGCGGTGGTTTAGGCTGACATAGTTTACGTGTCCAGGTCTCACACCCCTATGTCAGTGACACCGATCCAAAGATTTAGTTAGGCGTGGTGACTGGATATGGGAAGCTTGCCTCCAGACCCGGCAACCCCCCATAGTCTGCAGTAGCACGCGGTGCATGCTTACGCTCATTACAGCGCCGACCGGAGAGCTCCTCGAGATTGTGAGCTAGTGTACCTTTCGTCGACGATGAGAGGCAGTGGGCCGGGACTTGTTTCTCGTATAGGGCGACTTATATATTAGCCTGTGTGGTGATATTATTCCGGACTAAGACCCTAAGCTGGCATCCGAGGCCCAAGTGTGGGCTAAGCTATGTGCTCTATTATGTGTTTATATTCATAGCTTGCATACGCTCATCGAGATGACCATGTATATCGTATTGTACCCCGGTTGGGGATTCTTACTGAGTAATTCGTTACTCACCCTTACTGTGGTTTTTCCACAGGTAACCAAGTTGCCGCAGGATGGTGAAAGAGGAGCCGTGATCAAGGGGCCCATCTTCCAACTCGATTTTGTGTTATGACTCTTTGTGTTTTATTTTCCCCTGAATGCATGTAGCGGGCACACGAGCCCTAGGATGTTTTCTCGAATATTTTGTGGATTCCAAAGATTATTGTATCTAGACATGTTTTGAATGATTTTAAGAAATCTCTGATCGGAGTATACTTTGAGAATGTATTTATCTTGGAACAGGTGCTTGGAAACAGGGACAGGTTCTAGGGAAATTGTCTAGTTTTTAAAAGGGTTATTTTGAATGTTTTGTTTTAATTGGAATCCGAAATCATGTCTGTTTAAATGTCCTTTACTTTGAATGCATGCATTGGGGTAAGGGCCCATTTAGTGCCCCATTCGGGTCGGTCCCTTACAATGTCAGCCTGAACCACCGCACCTGAGGCTAAGGAAACGGGTCGTGGTAGGCTTACACCAGGAAGCCGTCCTTACCTTAACAGGTGGCAATCAGGGGCTACGGCCGAACACGTTGAGGACGTGCCGACTGCCGGGGACGAGGCAATGCCAAGTCATCATCCCGACGGTTGGGGCATTTAACGATCGCCACCCTCACCCAAGATTGTAGGGCCTACCGCTTGGTTAGCTAATCCTCACGGGGTCCAGGGGACGAAATGACTTGCTCGGCGTCCCCGCCATGGATGCAAGGTACTTTATGCATCGGGCCCGGATGATGCTATCTACTCGCAACTCTAACTCGCCTAGCAAACAGCAAACAATTCCATAAAATCCAATACGTGCTCAATAAGAATACAACGAGCCTAGCATGATACTACGAAGCGAGGAACAGATACGAGCATGCTAGAAAGGAACAACCTAGCATGGATTAACATGAGAATTAATCAGGAACAACATGCTAATCGGGAATTCAGAATTGAGTACCTAGCTATACATGTCAATAAACACAAACAAGCAGTCAATCAGCAATCACATATAATATCGCAGGGTCCACACAACTCCGGTAAGAAATCCTTACCTTGGTCGGGGACGATTTGACACGAAATCCTAAATTGCGAACGAACCCGAACTAGCTACCGAGAACCTATCAATCACAACAAAAATCACACAATAGGCCTAAATATAATAAAATAAACGAGGCTCAGCTCGGGAGCAACTCACGAGGCACGACGAACGCACGAACGGGCCGATTGCACGAACGGGCGCAGCAGAACGGGCTGGCCGGGCGAGCTGGGGCGCAGAAATGGGCGCGTGGGCGCGCTGGGGCGCGGACGAGCGCTGAGGCGCAAGCTGCGCGCGGACGAACAGGGCGTTGGGCGCGGACGCGGGCGCGCGAGCGATGCAGAGGCGCGAGGGCGAGCGGCGTGACACGGAGCTGGGCGAGGCGTGCGCGCGGGCGCGAGGCGATGGGCGCGGCTCGGCGGCAGGGGCTCTATTTCTGCGCGCGAACAGGGGCGAAGGACAAACCCGAAATCGAGCGATCCACGGGGATTCGACGAGCGATTCTTGGATGGCGAACTCCCCTACACTAGCTGCACAAAACCCATACCTCAAATCGCCTCGACTCGGCCGGAAAACGAAATCGAAACCAGGGAGAAAGAAATCGCATTTTTGAAGGAAAGGAGGAAGAAGAAGCTTACCTGCTGCTCGGGGATGGAAAACGACTTCGAATTGGAGACGAAGCTTGGTCAAACAGAGCTGGAGAAGGAAGAAATCGCAAGGAAATCGCCTGTCGGTCGAAGGGAATCCGCGAAGAAGAAGAAGAGGAAATGGGGAAGGAGCTTCGGCCGACTCTGTTTTAAACCAAAACTCAGCACAAACCGGCTTATATATATGATCGTGCGTTTAGATTAACAAACGCGCCCAGTGGCTCGGCTGGCAGCGCCCTCTGCCTAGCACGCGACACGTCCCTGGCTCGAATCTCACTCGACGTCGGCCCGACCCAAAATTACCAAAATGCCCCTGGGCCTCCCGGGAAGACCGGGATGAAATTTCTGGGCCGTTACAATATAGTATCTTATTTTCTAGTTTTTCTTAGTTTTTATTTCCAATTTTCTAGTTTTTGTTTCCAATTGAAGGTTAGTTTTATTTCAATTGTAGTTTTGTGAGCCTTGGGACCTATTTGATATTTTCTTTTTATTCAAAGATTATTTGTTTCTTGTTTTAATTCTTGATTGATTCTTAGTAAATTGAATTGACGACTTAATTTTTTATTGACTGATCTATGCTAAACATGATTTTGTGATAAGTAATTATTTTGAATGATTGATAATTGTAGCAAGCGGTTGGCTCATATGTGTGTGATTGTGGCTTTTCCAAATTGCATAGCTTGCATGATAGGCCCTAGGGAAATAAATAAACAAAAATAATTAATTTTGTAGTCGTCTCGGTTAGTTAGTTTTGGTTTAGTCGTTCTCATTAATTTTAATGTTATTATTTAATTTATATGGAACGCTATCGTGCCCAATTGATTAGATAATAAGATTTGGTTCTGATGCTGGGTCGGGGTAAATAAAGTAGGAGAACAATTATCTATTGTGGCTTTTCCAAGTAGGTAGACTAATTCTTTGAACCTAAGAAAATTAAATATTTTTTGGTAGCCTATGATCAAAATTACAATTGGATTAAACTAAACCCTTGAATTGGAATTTTTCGTAAATTGTTTATTTTATTTATTTTTATTTTTTTTACTTAGAGTTTGATTCAAATACTCAAAACCCCCTTTTAATTTATTTTTAAACATTGAGAAATTAATTCATAGCTACTTTGGGATTCGACCTGGTTCCACTATTTCTACAAGTTAGAGTTAGTAAATCAGTATTTATTTTGGTGGGCTTCGACAACCCGACCAAAGTTAGCGCCGTTGCCGGGGAGCTTAATTTAGTTTCTCATTGTTTTATTTTTATTTTTACTTTTAGTTTCTTTTTTATTTTTATTTAAAAAAAAAATTGAAAAAAAAATTATGGCTGGAAATGTCCAACAATATTGGACTAGAGATTATGAGAAATTGTTCTTCAAGATAATGGTATAAGAGATCTTAAAAGTCAAATTTCAAGTTTAACTACTTTGGTTTATCAAATAGCTGTAGGGCAACAAAATTTCAAACAATGCAACACTATTGGTGGATTTCATAGTCATTATCAAAGGAGCTACGACCCCTATTATGATAATTATAATCATGGTTGGAGGGATCACCAAAATTTTGGCTATGGAAATCAAGGAGAACAACAAAGTCAATACTTCGAGGACTTCACTAAACCATTTAAAGCTCCAATAGAAACTCAGACTTCAAGCTCAGGTATGTCTTTAGATGATATGTTTATGACTTTAACTAATAATACTCTTCAATTTCAACAGAGTGTTTCTCAATTTCAACAAGATACACATCAAATTCAACACGAGACTAGATTTAGCATGAAGAATTTGAGCAAAACAATTACTCAATTGACCAATTCAGTGCGAAAATTGGAAAGACTACAAGAGCAACAATTTGTTGATACCATTGAGGTAGAAAGTTTTGAGGTAATATTTTCTGATAGTGAAGATGAGTTGGACAATTTCGAATCATATCAAAATGAGGTATGTGAGATAGAAGAAAATGAACTAAGTGCAGAGGAAATTCAGGTAATAAAGTGTGAGGCTGAAAAGTCTAGCCTTATTTTAATTTCAGAAAATCTTCCTAAAGTTGATATTGAATTTTCTTATTTTCATGAACCTTTTCAGTTTTATTTTTTTCCATTTAATTTCAATAATTTATATTTCAAAAATAACAAAAATATTTATCTGTATGGTGCCTTTGAGAAGCAAGAAAGTCTACTAGATTTAGTAGGCTACATCGATTCAAGCAAAAAGAGACCGAAGAAAGTTGAAGAATTTTATGTACTTTGATATGTGTTCAAGTCGTCGAGCACAACGACGTTAAATGATTGCGCTTATTGGGAGGCAACCCAATATTTTTCCTACTTTTTATTTTCATTGTTTTATTTATTTTTTAGTTTTTATTTATTTATTTATTTTGCTTTGTTTAGTTTTTGGTATTTTCTCATCTTTCTTTTCGTACAGGGCATTAATTTTCAATAAGCATGACCACCGACTCTCTCAACACCAAAAACTATCTAGTTCAAGTTGTTCACAAATTCAGGGGATTCACTTTCCTAATCTTTTTATTGTTTTGTGAGCATTGTGCTTAATTTTTTATACATTGGGGACAATGTATAGTTTAGGTGTGGGGGAGGTTGAGATTATATTTTGTTGGATCGGTATGACAACCCTAGAGGGAGTGAATAGGGTTTTACACAAATTTTCCTAATTAAGCTTAAGATATTCTAAATATCAAACTTTTTACAAGTGATAAAAAAGAAACAATAATGCACCACACAAGATTGATAAAGATTATGTAAAACCAATTTGATTTAAAGCAATACGGATTAAAGCATGAAAGACAATACAAAAAATTATTTCAAAAGTAAATAGGAAAGAGTTAGAGAAGATGACACCGTGATTTATAGTGGTTCGACAAGCCTACTCCACTACCAAAGCGCCTCTTGGGATTTTGAAAAACCTTTTTGCTTAACTCTTTCCACAGATTAGAGTCCAACCGTAAACCGCTCCTTTTACGAGTTCAAGAGCAAACTCGATCTTTTCCACGGATCAAGATCAAACGGTTACAAAGTATAGAATTTTTGGGAACACACTTTACAACTCTCTCAAAAGAGTGGATATACAAGTTTTATCTCACACAACCAACTCCTTACAATACAATATGTCTCTCAAGAATAAAATCTAAAAGAAAAAGTTGAGAGCTTGGAGAGAGCAACAATGGAGCTTTTGATTTTTGGAGGATTGAATAATAAAAGTTGTGTTGAAATTTTGGAGAAGAAGATTGAGTTTAAAAAGAGAGGGAAATGGGGTAAAAGACAACATTTAATTTGAGCCATTGGATGTATAAAATATAAAATGAATGATGGAGATTAGAAGTTAAAAGAAGTAAAAAGATAAAAGGTTAAAAGTTAAAAAGTAAATCATTAAAAAGTTAAAAGTTAAAAGAATAAATAATATATATAAAATATTATTATTATTATTATTATTATTATATATATATATATTCAAAACAATCAGAACGGTCACTGACCAGTTCAGATTTTTTTTTCTTTTTTACCGTTGGAATATATATAAATATATATAATTTTTTTAAAAAAATTTCTTTTTCCTTTTCTTTTTCATTTTCTTTTATTTTCATTTTATTTTCAAAACAACCAAAAGCCACCATTTGTCACTCATCCAAAACTCCACATGTCAACTTCTAAATAGCCCACGATGTACACTCAGCTGCCACGTCACCGTCTCGGGATTTTCTCGTTCAAACTTGTTTTGTCAATAACTTATTCGTTTCAACTCCGATTTGAGTAATTCAAATTGCGTTGGAATCCTTGTTTCGAGCACTACAGTGTTGACATCTTAAAACATCGAAATTATTAGTAAATAATATCAGGTTTGTTATCATCAAAATATTAATAATTAATTAATTAAAATTAATTAATTTGAGATAGGGCCAAAAAGCCAACATATTTAGCATGCTTTAATTCATACATGTTGATTTTTCTTTTGAAACCTTGATTATTTTTTAATATCTTTGAATATCATGTAAGTAAGGAATGCATCATTAGTTTGAATTTTGTGACATGATAGAGATGAGCATGATTAGAGTTTTTCTTAAATTTATATGATGGTGTCTCATTGATTTGTTGATTGAAAATGTGCAAGACTTGATGCAATTTACCCATTCCAGTGAGAATTTGAGCCTATGAGCAACTCATTATATCTTGCTCAATTTATTTCTTGTTGAGTGATATCAAACTTAGTGTGCTTATTCTAGAACTTTCTTGTGAATGCATTTTGAGACCATTATCTTTGTATTGATGCTTTAATATGATAAGGGCAATTAGGATTAACCACTTTTTGGCTTTCAAAATTCTCACCTTTGAATTTTTCTCATTAGTTAGGCACTTTGAGCCTATTTTCCTTTTCTTTCTTAATAATAGCACATCTTATTTAGCCTTAGACCATCTCATTTGTTAGCCTCAACCGTTGCACCTTTATCAAGACAAGAGGAAAATGTTGTATGGTAGTTAATGGTTGAGAAGGAAATTAAATAAATTAAAAAAAAAGGCAAAAAGTACAAAATTAAAAAAAAAAAAGCCTTAAAATAAAAATAGTCCAAGAAAAAAAAATACAAATATTGAGAAGAAAATTTTGCCAACAAAATTATGTTATTATGGTTTCTCCAAGGTTCTTAGTGCAAGAATGAAGTGTGGGAATACACTTATGTCTTTGGTAGTGTCTTTTTTTGCTTCTTATGTAACATTGCTATCATGCAATATTAACTCTTGGTCTAGATTATGAAACACCTAAATTTTCCTCATATCCTACCCTTACCTAAGCCCCATTACAACCCTTATGAGTCCCTTTGATTTTTGCATTCAATTCATTTATATTGGTGTAGATTTGATTCACTTTCAAGACTATGGTAATATCATACTATGTTGTGATTTTGAGAGTAAAAATACCCTAAACACCTTGAGAGTATTGAGTGAAATCATGAGAGGGTGTTAAGTCTTGTTGCATTAGATTTTGATGAATTGATGAGATGCTTGAGTTTTCAGACAAAATATATCCTATGAATGCTCATCCTTTTGATTATGATTGAAATTCAACTAGGATGTGTAATTGACTTTATAGATATTCTTTGATATTAAGATAGTTAAAAAGAGAGTAGAAAGAACAGTTGATATGATGAGTTAAGATATGCTTGAGGACAAGCATGAATTAAGTGCGGGGGAATTTGATAAGTTCCAAATAATTATATTTATTGAATCAAAATTTTCTATATTTGGATTAAATATTGTGATGAATTATGAGAATTATGCCTTGTTTAATCTATGTGATGAATTTCCAAGATAAGAGTTATATGATTTTAATTTTAAATTTTTAGTGTGAATTTAGAATAAAATAAAATAGGAAAAAAATATATTGATAAAAAAAAAAAAAATTGAAAGTGGCGTTTGCCACTTTAAAATTGAAAAGGAAATAGATTTCTTCAATTGGGCTTAATCCCAATACATTAGGCGTATAATTCTAACCTATTTTTATTTCTTATATATGTGTGAACGCAAATGGAAAAAGAGGGGGGCAACCGTGAAGAACAAAAAAAAAAGAAACTTACAAGAAAAGAAAGCTGCAGAAGAGGATTTGGCATGAGTTTTTAGTTTGGTTAGCATATAGTATCTTATTTTCTAGTTTTTCTTAGTTTTTGTTTCCAATTTTCTAGTTTTTCTTAGTTTTTGTTTCCAATTGAATGTTTGTTTTATTTCAATTGTAGTTTTGTGAGGCTTGGGACTTATTTGATATTTTCTTTTTATTCAAAGATTATTTGTTTCTTGTTTTAATTCTTGATTGATTCTTAGTAAATTGAATTGACGACTTAATTTATTATTGACTGATCTATGCTAAACATGATTTTGTGATAAGTAATTATTTCGAATGATTGATAATTGTAGCAAGGGATTGACTCATATGTGTGTGATTGTGGCTTTTCCAAATTGCATAGCTTGCATGATAGGCCCTAAGGAAATAAATAAACAAAAATAATTAATTTTGTAGTCGTCTCGGTTAGTTAGTTTTGGTTTAGTCGTTCTCATTAATTTTAATGCTATTATTTAATTGATATGGAACGCTATCGTGGCCAATTGATTAGATAATAATATTTGGTTCTTATGGGTAAATAAAGTAGGAGAACAATTATCTATTTGGCTTTTCCAAGTAGGTAGACTAATTCTTTGAACCTAAGAAAATTAAATATTTTTTGGTAGCCTATGATCAAAATTACAATTGAATTAAACTAAACCCTTGAATTGGAATTTTTCGTAAATTGTTTATTTTATTTATTTTTTTTTTTTTTACTTAGAGTTTGATTCAAATACTCAAAACCCCTTTTAATTTATTTTTAAACATTGACAAATTAATTCATAGCTACTTTGGGATTCGACCTGTTCCACTATTTCTACAGGTTAGAGTTAGTAAATCAATATTTATTTTGGTGGGCTTCGACAACCCGACCACCAAGAATCCATTTAGGAGCTGTGATCATCAACATGTGAATTTATACGTTCCTTTTTCCATGTGGCCAGTATGGACTGTCACCGAAAATATTCCGTTTCAAACATAAGTTTCTGACGAGTAGGAAACTCTTTTTAGTAATTTTTGAAAAAGCATTTTTCTTTTAAGGTGAAAAAATAAAGCGACTTTACGATCTTCATAAGAAAAGTGAGCTACATCACATAAATACGTTAGTATTTTATGTCAAGATCTTATTAACTTCATAAACGGCACCAAGATCTTGACAACGCTTGCGAAATAAAAACACAACATATATAATTCAAAGCAAGGCCGACTAGATAAGCTAGATAGCCCTCCGTTTTCTTTATTTAACATTAAAACTTCAAACTTAAAAAGTAATCTGGTGCATGAAACGAATAACACCGTTAGCAAGCAGGGGAAGTTTAATATACAAAGGGCAGTCTCCTATTCTGAGACTGCTCGGCATAGTTGACAAGATTTTCCAGCTCGTCCTCGTCGATCATGCCATCGCCATCGGCATCAGCATGAGACAATCCATAGTAAGCTTTGTAAAAAGGAAGATAGGTTCCGAACCATGCGAAGGCCTTCACTAGCTCGCTGATGGACAATTTACCATCACCGTCGATGTCGTGCTCTCGGAAGATCTCCTTGATCTCTTCCCTGGAGAGTTTTGGCCTGCCTTCAAAAGACATTTTCCAGAAATAATCTGTTTTTTTTTTTGTGCTTTTCAAAACGTTCGTGTTTATTTATTTTTATTTTTGCTGTGTGATCAATGTAAGGTCTCGTGGGTGTATTTATAGTTGAAGACAGTCACTTTTTTATAGGCTATTGGCTTTATAGATTCTTTTTCATAAAATTAGATTTTAACTCAAAAATCATAAAAATTCAATGGATAGAACCTGTGACTATAAATTAGAAATAAATTAATAGTCAACTAAATAACCAAACATGTCACCGACCCATTTATTACTTCAATGATTTTCATTCAAAGTAAGGGGCAAAGACTAAAATTTATAATCGTTTAATTTTAATTTTTTATTTTATGAAATTGATTAAAATTTTGTAAGAAAATGAAAATAATTATATTTTTAATTTACTAATCACTAACGGTCCAGAAAAACCTTTTAGCCATCAACATACATTTCTAAAGATTCTTATTAGCGAAAATTGTTGTAATTATTAAATTATACATATAAAAAACTTAGCTTCCTAAAAAAACAAACAATTGTTTAACAAGGCTTTTATTTTTCGTTTTCTGAAATTACGGATCCCCGATGATATTTGTTAACATTATTCGAGCATTAATCTTTCGTCTTCCTCATTTGTGTAAGCTCTTTTTTTGTATTTCACATTCAGGTTTTAATGAAACATCTTTTTCAATATATATATTTATAAATTTGAAACATGTATATTACAGTACTGTTTGTAATTTGAGTGGACAGAGAATTTTGCATTCATAATGCCTTCTATAATATTTTAAGGCTTTCAAAAAAAAAAGAGAGAATATATTTCCAGGGCTATTTTCTAAAATGGATGTTGTTTTCTTTCAAAAACATATTACTTTGATTCCATCCACTCAAAGGTGCTTAATACATCAACTGAGATATTATCCTCGCTTTTCTCAACATGAAAATTTGCAATGAAATTATACCACATCGATATGTTGTCTATTAAAAATATATCGTGTAGTCTTTAAAAATATAATTACACCCCTACTATTATTCATAAATCATTTATAAAATTCCTACTTCTAACTTTTCTTTTAGAAATTGTCAAAAAAAAAAAAAAACTTTTCTTTTAGAAAGTATTCATATTTTAATACCATCAATATAGCGTTTATTTTATTTTATTTTTAATAAAAATCCACATAGAGTTTAATTTATATTCTTGTTCTTAAATTTTATAACCAGCTATTGCCCCTTCTGGTGAGTATGCTAATTATTTAGTGTATGATTTATAGAAAAAATTTAACATAATTTTAAAATAAATATATTAATTTACTTGCTTATTCAAATTTAAAATGTTGATACATTCAATTAAATTGAAAGTCTAAAAACTAAATTGACTATGAAGTATGTAAGCTCTCATCAACCGTATAGTAAGTGACAAGCCATTTTAAAAATGTTTCCATACGTGGACTCCATGTGTGACAACAATACACCCACTTTGAAGACCGAGAACCTACAAGCTTCGATTGAAACTACCATGCTAAGGATTTGTTAAAAGTGTGGTTATATTTGTTTTTCATTTCTGTTAGAAAATAAGTTCTCCATTGTTAAGAGGCTCCATCTATAAAAGAGTCTCAGATCTCTCTGCAAATCAATAAGAATAAGAATTTCTCTCCAATGTGTCCTTGAAGATATACTTTCTTCTAAAACTTGACTTGGTATCAGAGCTTGAAAGGGTCTAATCGACTGAAGCGATTCTGAGAATTAGGGCACACAACCATGCAGAACTCCTCTCAAGAAAGAGGAACTTCCGATGTTGTCAACTCCGGCTCAAGTGCGAAAGTGATAAATCTAGGGAATAAGATTTCAACGGTGAAGCTCGACGAGGAAAACTTTCTTCTCTGGAAGTTACAGGTAACCACTGCACTTAGAGGCCATGGATTGTTACAATACATCAAGGAAGATTGTGAAGTTCCGACGAAATTTCTTGAATCTGGAAGATCTTCATCGTCTGATCTGGATCAAGAAATCAATCCGTTGTATGATGCTTGGATTCGTCAAGATAGTCTCGTTACGGCCTGGCTGCTTGGCTCCATGCCAAATTCATTGCTCGCCGAAATGCTGGATTGTGAAACAGCAAAAGAGGTATAGAAAATAGTGAATTCAAGATTTCATCTAGAAATATGGCACGAATTATGGAACGCAAATCAAAACTAGAGAATATGAAGATAGAAGAGTATTGTCTCAAGATTAAGAATCTTGTTGATTCTTTAGCTGCGGTAGGAAGGAAGATAGCTCTCGAAGATCACATAATGCATATTCTTGCTGGACTAGGATCTGAATATGATCCTACTGTGTCTGTTATCTCTGATAAAGAAGAAACGCCGTCACTGCAAAAAGTCTATTCGGCTTTACTAGCTCAAGAAAGTCGATTATTAAGGAACTTAACGATAAATGATGATGGTTCTACTGTTTCCATTAATCTTACTCAGAAAACTGGTATGAGTTCGAATGGTCAGGTTTCTTCATCATCTAATAGTTCCAACTCAAATCGAGGAAAGAACAAAGGAAAGAAGCATTGGAATAACAATTAACCCCAATGTCAAATATGTGGAAAATTTGGTCATACTGCTGTGAAATGTTATTTTCAATTTGAAAGAGGATCTCAAGGATGTAGCAGTGAGGGAAGTTCGAGTAGTTCAAGTTCTACGGGATCACAGGCTAATGTGTTTATGGTTCAACAAGATATGAACCAGGATAATCATTGGTATCCAGATTCCGGAGCTTCAAATCATGTTACAAATGATCTCTCGAGTCTGACTATCTCGTCTGAATATCAAGGAGATGGTAAAGTGCACATTGGCAATGGTACAGGTTTGAAAATTCAACACATTGGATCTACTGTTGTTAAATCTTTAACTCATCCTGTTGTTTTCAATTTGCATAACTTACTTCATGTTCCTTCAATCACAAAAAATTTGATTAGTGTTTCACAATTCTCTAAAGATAACCATGTCTTCTTTGAGTTTCACTCTGACTTGTGTTATGTGAAGGACAACGCTAGTGGTAAGGTTCTTCTGCAAGGACGATTAGTTGATGGGCTATATCAATTCTGTCTGGAGAAAGCTGATTCCCAAAATTCTACTACTCAAGTCAAGTTTATCAATCCTTCAAAGCCCAGTGTGTTCAATACGAGTGCTTTTAATACAAATGTATCCCCTATTGAATGTAATAAAACTGATCTGAATATGTTTGATATTTGGCATAATAGGCTAGGGCATCCTGTTGTTGATACTGTCAAGTCCATTCTTAAAAGTTGTAATATTTCTTCTATTCAAAATAATAAAATGTCTCTTTGTCAAGCTTGTGCTATAGGCAAATCTCATAGTCTCTCTTTTTCTAAATCTGTGACTCAATATAATGCTCCATTAGAATTAATTACAGCTGATGTTTGGGGACCTTCTTTTAAGCCTTCTCGAAATGGTCATACCTTTTATGTAAGCTTTGTTGATGTATATTCCAAATATACCTGGATATATTTTCTTTCTTTTAAAACAACTGTATTCACTACATTTCTCGAGTTTAAAAAATATGTTGAAAAGCTTACTGGTAGGTCTATTATAAGGTTTCAATCAGACAATGGAGGGGAGTTTCGAACTCTTACTCCATATCTTAAGTCTCAAGGTATTGAACATCGATTAACTTGTCCTTACACGTCTCAACAAAACGGTATTGTAGAGAGGAAACATAGACAAATTGTTGATATGGGGCTCACCCTATTGTCTCAAGCCTCTCTTAGTCTAGAATTTTGGGATGATGCTTTCTCCACAACCGCTTATTTGATTAATAGGCTACCAACTAGTGCTCATCAACTAACTCCTTTAGAAAAACTTCTAGGTGTTCAACCACAATATACATCACTCAAATCTTTTGGTTGCCTCTGTTTTCCTCTGTTAAGACCATATAATAAACTCAAAATAGAGCCTCGGTCCATTCCATGTATTTTTTTGGGATATAGTAACATTCATAAAGGTTACAAATGTCTCTCTGCCGATCAATGGCTATATATCTCTCGAAATGTTTCATTTGATGAAACTAAGTTTCCTTCTTCCAAATTTTTTCAAAATAAAATAGAAATATCAAGCTCAGTAGGTGAAAACAGACTTCTTCTAGCTACACCTACACAGTCTTCTATGCCATAATGTCCTAGAACTATAAATCAATCCTCTCAATGTACCTCTTCTGCTCCTTGTGTTTCTGAAAACAGTGGTCCAAATAATACATCAGACATCAGCTTAACACCTTGGTCTTTAACCGACAATATCTTGCCTAGTCCAACTATTTCCAATAATTCTTCTCCTGATGAGATACCTGTCAATGGTGTTTCCAATGTGTCTCGAGCTCCACAACCTGTACCAACACTCCCAGCTAGTTCAAATACTCACACCATGGTAACAAGAAGTAAAAATGGCATTTTTAAGCCAAAAATACTTCTAACTCAATATCTTGAAGTAGAGCCACCATCGGTTAAAGAAGCTGTGAAATGTGAGCATTGGGTGACAGTCATGAGTGAAGAACTTGAAGCACTAAAGCAGAATGAAACCTGGTCCTTAGTTGATCCTCCAACTGACAAGAAACTTATTGGTTGTCGTTGGGTGTATAAAATAAAAAGAAATTCACATGGTTCTGTGGTTAGATACAAGGCACGACTTGTTGCTCAAGGCTTCCATCAACAGCCAGATTTAGATTATTCTGAAACTTACAGCCCAGTGATAAAACCAGTGACTATTCGAGTTCTGTTTACACTTGCTCTTGCACATGGTTGGAAACTGAAGCAAGTTGACATTAACAATGCATTCTTACATGGATTAATCGATGAATATGTTTACATGATGCAGCCACCTGGAATGATGAAACCATCTGTTGATACTAGAGTTTGTAAACTTCATAAGGCATTATATGGCTTGAAACAAGCTCCACGTGGCTGGTTTGAGAGATTGACAGTGTTCCTAAATTCCCTTGGATTTATAAAATCTAAGCCAGATCCATCTCTCCTAAGTTACAACTCTCATGGTAAGTGTTGTTATGTGTTGGTCTACGTAGATGATATAATCATCACTGGAAATTCGCAAGCAGATATTGATAAATTGATTCTTACCTTGAACAATAGATTTAAATTGAAAGATTTAGGAGAGCTAAGCTACTTCTTAGGAATTGAGTTTTTTATCCTACTAATGGACAATTATTTTTGTCTTAAAAGAAGTACATATCTGACTTATTGCATAAAGCTGATATGCAACACGCACGTAGCATTTCTACTCCTATGGTGAGTGGCTCGGTTTTATCTGGTTTCAAAGGAGAACGTATGACTGATGTAAAGTTGTATGGAAGTATTGTTGGAGGTTTACAGTATGCTACACTTACTAGACCTGAGATTGCATACAGTGTAAATAAAGTTTGTCAGTTTATGCACGCTCCAACAGACACTCATTGGCAAGCTATGAAGAGAATTTTACATTTCTTGGCTGGAACCATGGATAATGGTCTATTGTTTAAGAAACCTTCATCCCTATCATTATATGGTTATGCTGATGCAGACTGGGGGTCAGACCCGGATGATAGGAAATCCACTTCAGGCTTTTGTGTATTCCTCGGTGGAAATTTAATCCAATGGGCATAAAAAAAGCAACACATTATATCGAGATCAAGCACAGAAGCAGAATATCGCAGTCTTGCTCATGTGTCAGCAGAACTAGTGTGGCTTGGTACATTATTTAAAGAACTCTCCCTTGTATTACCTTATCAACCAGTTATCTGGTGCGATAATCTCAGTGTTGTACATCTTAGTGCGAATCCTATCTTACATTCCCGCACAAAACATGTTGAAATAGATATATATTTTGTGAGAGATCTCGTGATTAATAAACAGATTAATATTCGTCATCTTCCAGCTGCTTTTGAAGTTGCTGATATCCTTACCAAGCCTTTATCTGCAAATAGTTTTCTTCGACTGATGTCCAAGCTCAATGTGTGTTCTGCAACCACCATTGGCTTGCGGGGAGCTGTCAAGAGAGCCCATTAGAATAAAAGTCAATGGAGTCAATGATCCAGCTGTCACTTAGTTGGATTGCCTAGCTGTCAATGAGTTGTATGCTTTGCTGGATTTGTTAAAAGTGTGGTTATATTTGTTTTTCATTTCTGTTAGAAAATAACTTCTCCATTGTTAAGAGGCTCCATCTATAAAAGAGTCTCAGATCTCTCTGCAAATCAATAAGAATAAGAATTTCTCTCCAATAGGTCCTTGAAGATATACTTTCTTCTAAAACTTGACTCTAGATCTTATTTAGTATAATAATGTTTCCTGATAGGCATTTGCAAATCGGTAATCTCTCTTTTGGTAATGGTCATGTTGATTTTGAAGAAGAACTTATTGATAAAGAATCATCTATTATCGGATTGAACGGTTCTCAACTTCGAAGGTGTCTTTGATCGTCTAAGGTTTTTAAGCTCCCTTCCTACTTATCAGAGTTTATTTGTACTTCAATATGGTTTATTTTAGTTAGTTTAACCTCAATTTTTCATAAAAAATAGACCATTCAAGTGTTGGTTTCTTTGAGTCGGTCTTTTATGTTTAGTTCTTCCAATTTCAATAATATAAAAGTCAACTTGGAAGGTTTTGTCGATCCTTCTAAATTTTTCTTGATCGTCGCCTATTCTGTTAGTGGTCAATTTTGGTATGAAATGTGGACCGAAATAATTTTCCTTCAAGGGTTCTTTTATCACACTTATGCTTGCTTCTAATTGGTTGGGAGTGTGTTTGTATGCTTTTCTATTACTATTATTTCTTCTAATGAATGGCTATTTTATTTTAATATATATAGATAAAATAAGAGAAGAGGTGCTCTTACCAATTTGCAATTTCTCTTCTATTTGTTTTTTTTTTTTTAATTCTTAATTCTTATATATTTTCCTTTTCTACGTTCTTATGTCAAAGTTACTATATTTAAATTTGATGTGCTGCATTAGACACCACTCATGTCATCCCGTTTTTCTTTTGGGAAGATTGTACAAACCACCCTTAAAATAGGGTATTCGTAACAATTATATTCATAAACTTTCAATATGATCAATTATCTCCTTCAAGCTTAGTAAGTGTTACAATTAACCTCCTATATCAAATTTAAGTCAAAACAAAAGGGATAAAATTGTCATTTTGAAAAAAATGGTCCATCTTCCTTCATTTATCTTCTTCATCAAACCTCCATTTCTTTCCCTCACCTCTCTCTTTTATGTTTTTATTTCATTAAACCTTCCTTTGCCTAACAAGATTTTATTACGAACAAAAAATGTACAGATTAAAAATGAACATGGTTTAATGGTTCAAAATGAACATCATTAAACCCAAATTAGTTCACAATCCCCACTTTCAAGCTTTTAAAATTATGAAATGATTTCTATCATTGTCCGTTTTTGAGAACGTGGTTTGGGGTGGTATTCAAATATTGTTAGGGAAAGAAGAGTTTAATGGAAAGTGTTCTTAACATTGAAAGAAAGGTTTAATGGAAAATGTTCTTAACATGGAAACACAAAATGGAAAAAATGTTCATTTTTTAATCTGTATATTTTTTGTTCGTAATAAAATCTTGTTAAGCAAAGGCAGGTTTAATGAAATAAAAATATAAAAGAGAGAGGTGAGAGAAAGAAATGGAGGTTGAGGAAGAAGATAAATTAAGGACGATGGACCATTTTTTTCAAAATGACAATTTTATCTCTTTTGTTTTGACTTAAATTTGACGTAAGAGGTTACAAATTGAAAGTTTAGGATATAATGGTTACAAACACCATACTTCTGTACAATTTTCCCTTTTCTTTTCTATTGAATTTTCAATGTTTTTTTTAACTTATCATAGGTGGTCTAATCGTGAAGAAAGTTTTGAAAATTAAGAGGTGAATGTTTCAAAAATAAGAGGCGAAGAATAAAATCTATGATGATCAATTGCTTAAAAATTAATTTTTTACGAATTTTCTTTACATTAAAATATTGTAGGATTAAATAATGTTAGAAAAAAAAAACTGAATGTTCAATGTTAACAAATGTATATATTTAAAGGTCGTATTTATTTTGCATACGCTAGAACACTACTATAGATTCCCAATCATAGAAATTAAAAATATTATAATGGGTGGCAAATCTGGTTGCTATATTTATAAATTTGTTACACAAAAAAATAATTTATAACAAACAATTGTTTCCTTATATATTTTGATATTGTAGTTGTTGGAATAGAAATTTCGACCAATCAAAACTCTTCAAGTTATTATTAAAATTAATCGTAAATTAAATATTTTTATTTATGGATAAATTATAAATGATATATTTTTTCCTAAATTAAATTATGTCAAATCATAATATGCCATGTGTCATTCTTACGATTGTCGATTACACCAATAAACATGACCAAATTCATAAATAATCGAGCTCACCTAAATGATAATTTGTGGCCGAAACCGAATTTTTTTTTTAATCAGATTGGGCTCAAAATGCCCCAGTCCGTGAAGACATTTGGTCCCCAAGTACACTTATTGGTCAAACCCATCATACGAAGATATTTGAGCTCAAAGCCCATTCATTGGCAAGTCCATGGAAACTGTTTCTTCTTCATTTGAAGGGATCCTAGAATTGAGAAAGACATTAAAGCTTCCTAAGAAAAAAGACTAAAAGCCTTAGTGGTAGTCTTGAAGATTGAAGTTTCCATAACTCTTGAGTTTTTGAAGATTGAAGCTACACTAGACTTCTTGAAGACCAAAACTGTACAAAGTTTCTTGAAGACTTGAAACATCCATAAATCCAAGATCAAAGTTGCTAAAATGATGTTTAGAAAATGAACAGAAAGTAAATTATCAATCTCCACATGTACTGTGATTTATCAAAAGATGATGTTTAGAAAATGAAGAGAAAGTAACGGATGGGTTTGTTATGATTGGTTTGATTGCATAAAGTAAAGGAAACAAGAATGTGATGTAAATATGCGATTTGAGAAAGTAAGCGCTAGGGTACTCATGGAATGCGTTCATAGTGTTAGAAAGAAATGTGTGGTAAGGAAAAACTATCATACTTTGCCTAACAAACGTCCGCTTCCGCATTGGTTCGCATTGAGCCTAACTTCAGTTGCAATTCAATGTAATAATAATCGGCCTAACATATGCAGTAGTTACGTGTTTATCCCTAAACTTCGATTTAAAGTACAAAAGACTTAATACTAAGCTATTGAACATGCAAACTAGCCCTAGGTCATTTCCTCTTCCGATTACAACGTATTAGCGCTTGTGGATGGCAGATCGACACTTACTATTAAGTTAAAAACCTAGTCAACATGCTTTGGTTATTTCCTTCCTAGATCTATCTAACATATGCGTAAGCTATTCCATTTTTCCCTAACTTAGCCTTAATGAAATTAGTTCATAGTGCAAACAAGAATCAAAGATGACAACATGGAAATGACATGCTGAAAAATAGTATTACTTAAGTGCAACAAATGAGTCTTAAAAAAAGTAAACAAAAAATGGTGGTAAACTATCTCTCGCACCACACTTTAAAATGGTTGTAATGGTTCCTTCTTATAGTCTCCTTCTAGGTCTTCTTGAATCTCTTCTTGGTTTGGATCGGTAGCCAAATTAGCGCAATAGAATCTTACTGATTGATAATTTGCCAATATCGTCGTGTGATTTAAGGTATGAATCTCGTGATATCTACAGTTTGTCTCATAGTTGTCTAGTTAGTCAACAATTGCTCTTCACTTAATTCATTCCTTATTTGCTTGGTGTAACTTATCGTCTTTTTTGAACTGCTACCATTGCATGATTTAGCTTCGCATTATTCTTTGCTGACCACATGGTTTGATCGAGATCTTTGCTCCCATTGATCCTTGTCGTTTCGCATCGCTTGATCCAACTCTCTTTCCGCATCGTTATTCCTATAAAACTGTTGATTAGCATAAGTCATTTCCAAAATACTCATTTAAAGTATAATTTCAGCATTTTAGCATTATAATGCACATTCATCTAATGCGTACGCATTAGCCTTTTTCATATTTTACTCTTTATTTTCACATTTTTCGCATTGAATTTTTCTATAATAAGACCAAACAATGACTCTAGAATGTCCTAAATATGGACTCTATTTGAGATTCATCAATATATATATATATATATAAACATGTTTATTTATACACTGTCTCTAATTTGAGTGGGCGAAGAATTTTGCATCGATTCAATCCATGGTAACCACCAACGTAACCTAAAAATTAATTTCCTACGAATTTCCATGACATACAAATGTTGTAGGGTCATACGGTATATCTCGTGACATTAGTTTAAGTGCACGCAACCTGACCCGCACAATCACGGATAAAAAAAAATGTTGTAATGGAATATTTTAAGGCTTCCAAAGAAAAATAATATATTTAAGAGGTATTTTCTGTCCGAATATATATAAAAGAATAACGTTTAAATTGACTATTACTTTGATTCCATCAACTCAAAGGTGCTTCAGTACACAACTTTTCTCAACACAAAAATTTGCTCTGAAATTATAGTACCTTGATATATCGTCTATTAAAAATATAATTACAACCCGACTATTGTTCGTAAATAATATATAAAATACCTTATATTTCAAACTTTTCTTTGAAAATATTAGAGTAGATGTGGTTCCACCTCAAAACCAAGATTCATATCTCTTTTATATTAATGTTGGACTCCCTACTTTTCCAAGTCTTTTGGGCTCACCAATCTTGAATCGGATCTTAATTTCATTTTTATTGGACCGATACTCGTTTGGGCTTTTATGGGCTCTGATACCATATTAGAGAATATGGAGTTCCACCTCAAAACCATTTGACGATGAAGGGTGTAACTCATATCTCTTTTATATTGATGTTGAACTCCCCACTTTTCCAATGTGAGACAATTGAGATCTCAACAGAGAAAATATTCATTTTTTAATACCATCAATATAGAGTTTATTTTATTTATTTATTATTATTTTTTTTATAAAAATCCACATAGAATTTAATTTATATTCTTGTTCTTAAATTTTGTAACTAGCTATTGACCCTTCCTTATTTAGACATGTTGAGAATGTTAATTATTTTTTGTATGATTCATAGAAATATTTAAACATAATTTTAAAATAAATACATTAATTTACTTGCTTATTCAAATTTAAAATTTTAATATATTAAATTAAATTGAGAGTCTAAAAATTAAAATTGACTATGAAGTAAGTAAGCTCTAAAAGCATAAATTCACATCAACCATATAGTAAGTGACAACCCATTATTATTCTTTCTTTCTTTTTGACACAACAACCCATTATTCTTTTGTCATCTTGAGTGCTCAATTAATAAGAGAAGAGATGCTCTTACCAACTTGCATTTTCTCTCTTATTGTTTTTTTTAATATTATAATTTCCTTTTCTTTATTCTGATGTAAAAGTTTCTATATATTCAAATTTGATGGGTTACATACGATACTACTGATGTCGTTCCCATTTTCGTTTCATTTGATGATAACAATTTTTGTATTCATCACAAATATTCTTTCATGCACAAAAATACAATTCTTTTTGGCATTTCATTATCTTTCTTTTCTACTGAATTTTCAATGTTTATTTTAACCATCGGTGGTCTATTGATCAAGTGAGTTTTGAAAATTAAGAGGCAAATAGGTCAATCCATGATGAACACATGTATTTAGGAATTAATTTTCTACTCATTTTCTTGACATTTAAATATTGTAGGATGGGAAAATATATCTCGTTACAATATTTGAGGTATCCGACAATCACGAATAAAAACAATCTGTATTTTCAATGTTAACAAACTATATATTTGTTGGGGATTGCGAAGCCCACGTAATGCACGCTTCTAATATGCTCTAGCGTGATATAAATTTAATCAAATGATGCACATCTTTTGAACCTAGAATGTGCAAGTATACATAATTCTGTTGTAGCAAGTTTTAATGTAAGTAAAAAGTCATCTCACTTGGGATTTTGCATTATATTCGAATCTGATTTAATAGTAAGAGTTGGGGTGAAGGGGGATAAAGGGTTTGATGGATCTATAACTACTTCGCGAGAATAAATACTAAAGCGAAATAATAGAATGCTTAATAAATTGAATTGATAATGAAGAAGTGATTAAAGACGTGTACTTAAAACGGTTTAAAAGGTAAGAGAAGGAGGTTAGGGTTTTTTGGGTAATACTCTACAACGACAAGGTATAATGGTAAGACACGATCTACCGCATTGCTCTAACTCAGGCTCTCTCAAGCACTAGCATTTTAATGACAACAAAGCCAACAACATTAGTAAAACCTTATCTCTAAGTGTTATTTAAATTTCTAGTTAAGACTATGCAAACCTAGGTTATGCAATACGAGTTCGCTTAATTTATTTCCTCTCGGAAGCAAAACCAAGTCAATAAAAACTGTTGATCAGACGGAATGTACTTGAGATAAATTCAGCATGGATTTATAATTTGACATCTCCCTACCTCTTATGCTGTAGCGAACTACCCTATTTGCCTATTTTCTTCTGATGATGAACTTAGTTACACATGGTGCAGAAAAGACTAGAAATAACAATTAAAATGAAGCACATTTTCTCAATAGAAATAACAAGAGTTCACAATTGGTTAAGTGAAATAAGTTCAAAGTAGATAAATGGAGACAAAGGGGAAGCTTGGTCTAAATCACTGGAATAATGCTTTTTTGCGCACTTCCAATTGTACTTTGAACTCCAGTGAAAGAAAATATATGCAACAGCTAACTAAAACAAAAGCTGGGAAAAGAACTACAACTTAAGCTAAGATTAGAAATGGCGATAAACAAGTTAACGGAACAAAGCTCCATGCAAAACACTTTGTTGTAGCTAAGTACAGACGACGAAAATTGGGAACAAAAGTTAATCGAAAAAAATGGAACTTTAGAATGATCTCTCGATCCACGACCCCCATCTCTCAAAGGCGAAGGTTGTTATATATAGCGCCCTCGAAAAACTCTGCTCCACTGTTCTGCTCTTCCTACTCCACCTTTGACATTTCCTGCTCCATGATTCACGTCGCCTACTCTTGCCATAGCGGTTAAAAAGCAACGGTTGAGATTGAAAGGCCTCTGTTGGATCTTTGACATGCGTCCTTTCTTTCGATATTTGTTCGAGAGCCAATCTTCATTCGAAATCACTTCGCTTTAGCGGTGCTCTCATCGCAACATCATACTTTGCTTTTAGGAATGTTGCAACAAAATAGAAATATCAGGTCTTATTAAGTAGAAGCTTTACAAGACACACATTCATGCACTTTTGCTTACAAAATCCTCTAAAATATCATCCTAATCAGAAATTAAACAAAAGGATATTTCATTTTTCCCTAATCATGATGCTACAAAAAACATATTAGTAGATTCTTTTTATAATGCAGAGAAGTTCTCGCGAAATACTATTATTCTTAGCCACTTAACTCTCTATTCTTAAGAGTTACCACTAAGGGTGAAAAAAAATCCAATAACAAAGTAAATCAAACCGATCCAAAGGATTGGTTCGGTTTTTTTTATAAACACACTGGATCAATTGGTTTTAATTGGCTGAAAACTGATTTTTATTGGTTTGATTCGATTTTATATGAAAAACTGATGAAATAACAAACTGAATAGATACTATAAAACCACTAAAAACCCTAATTCCCATTTATTTAGCAACTCATCTTCCCCTTTTATTGTCTTTTCTCTTTGAGTAAGTCGATCTGCCTCTGCAACCTCATTCTTTAATTCGCCGCCTCTTCTCACCTTTTTGCCGTCCATTATCAACTTGAAGGTATGCCTCTTCTCTTCTTTCTCTTTAATTTTTTTCCCATGATTTTGAATATACATCATTGATCTTGCCAATAATCCTTTGTCTAGTACTTTCCCCTTTTTTTTCATCCCATTTTATTTCCTTTCCCAACTCTTTATCTTCTTTCTTTGTCTCTAAAAGACTAATTTCGCCATATTATATTATAATTTTGTTTATTGGGATTGTGGGAGTGGATTTCTGAACAGATTGGAGTAGAAATGGGAGTTTATTTAGTCCCCGAATTGTAGGTTTGTATTAGATTTATGATTTCCTTTTTTTCGTTGTTTTCTGGTTTAATTATATATATTTATTTATTTTGAATGACAACATCTCCATCCCTCTCATCAAAAACTCCCTTTCACAATTCTGCAAGTTGTCTTCAATTCAAGCTTATAGTAATCTCTAAGCATCTCTATCTATCTTATAATCAATTTTGAAGTTGGAGTGTTTTTAAATTAATTTTGGTATTATTCGGCATATTTGCAATCAATTTTGACTAGAGTCTTTCGAAGTTTAAGTTTGTCTACTTAATGTGAAAATTAATTTGCAAAATCATTTTGCAATTGACTATTATGAAGTAGCTATTTGATTTTAGGGCTTTTTTAGCACTGGTCCAATTATTTGATTTTTTTAATTTCAACCGATGATTTCATTTTGTAAAGAATAATTTCTTTTCCGTTGAAATCAAAATAAAAAAGGGAATTTGCGCTGTATAGCAACTTTTTTATCACAGTTTACAATTATAGCACATTTTTAAAAATAATTCTTTTATAGCAACTTCTGCCATTTTAAAAAAAAATTATTTACTTTATTGATAGAAGACTTTGATAGAATCTATCATTCTCTAGTGATGGAAGTCTATCAATTTTATCAGTGATTGATTCTATCGGTTCTTATTGATAGACTCTTGATAGAATCTGATGGAAGTCTATCAATTTACTTTATTTATTAGTAATTGATTCTATCACCCTTTATCGATAGAATCTATCAATATGAAGTTTATCAATTTACAATTTTTGCTATATATGCAAATATTTTCATTATTGTGTTATTCATGTAATATTTTATCCATTTTGTAATATACATGCAAAAGCCCCAATAAAAAAACGAACCAAAACCAAATCAAATTATTTGACATTTGATCGAATCCATTTTTAAAAAACTAGATAAAAACCAAACAAATGGTTTTATACTTTATTGGACATTGGATCACATCCATTTTTTGAAAAAACTGAAGATATTGGTTCAGTTGTCAGTTTGGTACGAAACAAAAAAAAACTATACCGACATCACCCCTAGTAATCACACCCCCAAACTTACATTATTGTTCTTCTCGAGTAATGGCTCAACTTTAATTGAGAAAACTTCGTTTTTTACGAATCTCTTCTTGCAACAATGAACATTGCTTACAAACTTTGCTAAAGCAATAAACATTCAATCAAAGAATTCAAATAAATTTATAAGTTTAGCTAAGCTATTTTATAACTGGACCATGCTGAGTAATGATTCTTAAATTCAAAAAGCTCTATTTTGCAATTTCGCTCTAGCCATGCAACTTTCACAAATCCCTTTTAGCGAAGAACTTCTACTTCATGGTTCTGATAACCTTCACCCTTTATTAGGAAATAATAACTCACTTTAGGCTTTTTCACTCCTTTAATGATTCGTACATCTTTTCTTTTGCTGAAGTGAATACTCTCCTTTTACAGCTCGCTGGAGATCTCTCACTTACATTTCCTATTGTTGCCACCTCAAGTTTTCATCAAATTTTTGGGATGCTCGAGCAAAACAGTAGTGGAGAGACTCCAAAAACTTAGGCTACTAACTCTTTTATTCACTTCGCTCTCAAATTCTTTTGGGATTTTAAAACTTTTTTTACCACCCAGGCTTGGCTCGCATATCTCTCCTTTTACTTCAGCGCAATGGCAACTAATTGATTAATTTTTTTTATATTGAATCTGTCTTGAAGCACTTTTGTAGCATTTTAATATTTTGCTTTTTGTGTACTTTGCTTCAGCAAACTCCAGCCCCAAACTTGGACTTTTTTTGTCCCAAACAAAACACTCAGCACCCTAAACTTAAAGTTTGCAGAAAATTTTAAGGCTTGGATTAATTCTTATTAAGTTTGCTCCAGCTTTCTATCGCCACAAAATAAAATTTCTAGACTTCATAAAATTTGCGTGAAAGCAGGCCACGACTCCTCACAAAATTTCACTCTCATTCTTTTAAAGGAATTGCGCCAGCATCAAAGAGTTATAAAAAAAACTTAGTATAGAAATAAACTTGAATTACTCAGAAAGATATGTTCATTATAATTTTCAAAGTTATAAACAAGGTAATTTGGTGTAGCAAAAATCGAAAGTAGGAAATTTTAGCTCATACAAAATTTGTCATTTACAAAGGTGGAGATCGCTAGCTCCAATCTAACTACACTAATAAAAAAGAAAAGCAAACAAACATTCACATAAAAAAATAGAAAAAAAAACTGAAGATCGGTAGAGAGACATCCATTTTATTTTACCGTCTGCATCTCGATTTCACTTCAACAAAAAGGCCGGGAATGCGGCAATTTGGGGCCAAGAGGATCAACCATGTCAAAGAACCTATGGATTTTTGGGTCGCGCTCAACATGTACTCGTAGAATGCATCTTGCTTAGCATTTTGCTGTAGTAGCGCTTGTAGAAATTCGTCAATCACAACTGCTATGCCCACTCCCATTTTGCCTAGGCAACTATTTTTATCGATGGCTTTGAAGGCTCGCCCTACGACTTTCTTCGCAGAAGCTTCGAGTCATTTGGCTTTCTCTTTATTCCTTGGGTTGTGCATAAGGAATATATAAAATGCGAGAAAATGAACTTGTTGGCCTTCTTCTTGCCCCATGACAAACTTCATCGGCTATAATTCTTTCGATGTTGAGTGAGAGTCTGGCATTGATGGTGTAGATTAAAATGGCCCGTGTCTAAGTCATTGTCGAGTCATGTATTGTCGGTAGGAGGATGGACTTCACAAAATATGCCAAACATGCACTTTCGGGTTTAAAAATGTTACTTCAACCTTAATCGATTTCTTCTCCTGAATCCAGTTCGCTCAAGCACAGCCGATGGCGAGCACATAATCCTTTAGATCTTCATTAGAGCTAATTTTCAGTAAGAAGTTATACTCCAACTCTTCATCTGTCAGGTTGAACAACTCAGTTCAATCAGTCAAAGCCCAGTTGATTTTCTTTCCTTGGACTGTAGTGCGATAGCCTTTGCGGACGATGATGGTTGCAAAGAACTCAATCACCTAGTCTCGCATGGCTTCTTCAGCTAGCACATAAAAATTGTGCCACTCCCTACGCTTTATTTCATTTTTCACCAATGCTGGCACATTTTTATAATCTGCATCGAAGCCCTGCTCCAGCAAGAAGGTCTTCCCTTTGATGTTGATCATAATTTTGTAGATTTTCTTGAACCTCTCTTCTAGCCCTACGCTTCCGCTTCAGCGATCCTTAGCACTGTTTTCTCTTTCTTTGCCTTCTTTGGCTGCAGTGAATGCTTCGCACTTAATCCTTCTTCGGATCTTTCTTTTCTTTTAGTAGCAAGTTTTTTCGCTTCTGCTTTCTTCTTCTTCTCTACAAGAATTTCCCTCACTATTGATTTCATTCTCGGCCTCATTTTCTATAACAATCGTGTCCTCAATCCCTTCCTCCACATTCTACTTTTGGAACTCTGCCATGAAATATTTCAGATCTTCATCTACCATGGCGTCGACATCTTCTTTGGATTCTTCGACTTTCCCGTTCTGCTTGTTTTAGCGTTTCCCTGAGCAGAGGGTGGTTCTTAACTCTTCAGCCTCAATCTCTTCTCTATACATTGATCTGTTTTCTCTAGCGTCAGCCTTAATTAAATTGGAAATACTATTTGTTTCATTCGCTGGAGCTTTTGCAGACTATCTCGCCTAAGCGGTCTCTTCATTTGCTGTTACCAACGTTGTAGCGCCAGTCCCACGTTGACCAGTAGTCAATTGTGCATCATCCTCTACAGCTACAGGCTCACCAACAACATGAACCTTCTCAACAAATGGAACAATGGCCTTTGCTAGATCGCTCACTTCTCGATCTCAAACGGCACTTCGACTGCCTCAGCCATAGATGTCGAAAGCATGTCCCTTGCACTGTCATCAGCCATATAGAGAGGTTGATGGAACTTTTTTCATTCTTGCTGCCAATGCAACCCTTTCATCCTCAACAACCTCAACAACAGTAGTTGAGGGCACTTCAACCACCTTAGGCTACTCTTCCGAACCATTCGCTTTCGTAAAGATTTGTTCTTCTTTCTCCTTGACATGACTTCTACTTTAGCTTGAGTTTTGGCTTCAGCGACCTTGATGTTTTCTTTGGGAAAAAACGAGGAAATTCTCGACATATTCGGAATGAAGGATAAAGATGGAAAGGTTTAAAAATTCTGAAAAATGAAGAACTTCACTAGTTAAAATGAAGAACAAAGAACAAGCTTAGACTTTTAAAACGTCAAAAATTCGGAGCTCTAGAAATTCAAAAATATTGAAAGTGTAAACGTTTTTAACAATGGCAGAAAGGGTTTTATAGAGAAGATGATTCGGGCTTTTGACGTTTGGAATTCGAGGGACAAACCAACATTTGATGCCTGACGAACTAAAGACCGTTGGATGGTTTGATCACAACCAACACGTGGTAACCTTACAGCGCTTGATCGCCCACGCGTTCGGAGAGGGAAATAACTGCTGACGATAGTAGTGTACATCATATGATGACCTCATAGATTTCCTAATTTCGATCTCGCGCAAACTGACAGTGTGAACAACGAATTAACATATCTTAAAAAGGGAAATTCTCTTTCTCCCTAAAAACAAACAAGCAAAAACTATCCTATAAATTCTATTAACAAAATTATAAGGAAATCTGACTAGCTTGGAGCAATTTATATAATTTGAACTTTTTGAGTACCTTCGATCAAGTGAACTCGTCACTTTAGGTGTTATCGATGAGTTAGGAGAAATCTGCAGCAACAGATTTCTCACTGTAGTAGTGTTTGATATGTGACCATGCTAAAAATTCAAAATTGTTAGTTCATTTTTATGAAGATTACACCGTGTAGATGTACTTGGACAATTGAGAAAGGGCATGACCATTTTGACTTGAGTTTGCCTAGAAAAGCTTCAGCCGAGAGTTGTAGAACAAAACTCTCTAAGCGAATTGAAATTACTTAGGCTTAATTCACTCGTCATGCCATCTTTTTGTCTTCCCTTTATAAAGTTTGGCATTATGGTAAGAGAATTGTCTTAAATCTTCGAGCTCTAATAGCTGGAGCTTTCTAGTTGGCCCTATTCAAGGTGAACCTAAGTTTAACTCCTTTGTCCCAAAGTAGGCTTTATGGTCTAGCTCAAAGGGTAGATAACACACTTTCATAAACACTAAGCATAATGGGAACAACCCTAATGGTTTCTTATGCACGGTCTGGTATGCTCACAGCCCATCATCAAGCTTAATAGCCCAGTTATTCCTACATGGATTAACAACCTTTTCCAAAATCTTTCTAATTTCACAGTTAGCCACTTTCGCCTAGCCATTCAATTGTGGGGCTATGTTGTAGCAATTTGTGGTGCACATTGTATTTTTGTAAAATCGATGCTAAAGCGTGATTCACGAAATGGGTACCCTCATCCATGATTAAAGTTCGTGTTTTGGTTCTAAATCTCATAAATATTTATTTATGAAAAAATTTAATAACAGTTTGCGTGTCATTTTTCACACATGTCAATGCTTCCACCCACTTAGAAACATAATCAATAGCTACTAGAATGTAGACATTTCCATGGGAATTAGGAACTGGACTCCTACGAAATGTATTTTAGTGGCATTTTGTTTCTTTTTCCTATGTTGGCTAACCTTTAGCACTGTAAAGACTCGACCCGAATGGGACTCTAAATGGGCCCTTACCCCAATGCATGCATTCAAAGTAAAAGACGATATACAAATATGATTTCAGTTTCCAATTAAAAACAAAACATTCAAACATTCAGTTCAAAGTCCAGACAATTTTCCTGAAACCTGTCCCTGTCTCCAAGCACCTGTTCCAAGATAAATACATTTCCAAAGTTTACTCTGATCAGAGATTTATTAAAATCATTCAAAACCTTCCCAGATACAACAATGCTGGAATCCACAAAACATTTATGAAACATCCTAGGGCTCCGTGCCCGGCTACATGCATTCAGGGCAAAATAAAAGACAAGAGTCATAACACAAAATCAGAGATGAACAGTTGGTCCCCATGATCACAGCTCCTCCTTCAGCCATCCTGTCTCGCATCTCAGTTACCTGTGGAAAAACCACAAAAATAAGGGTGAGTAACGAATTACTCAGTAAGAATCCCCAATCGGGGTACAATACGATATACATGGTCATCTAGATGAGTGTATGCAAGCTATGAATAACAACACAGAATAGAGCACATAGCTTGAGTCCATACTTGGACCTCGGATGCCAACTCAGGGTCTTAGTCCGGAATAATCCACCACACAATACGCCCTATACGAAACGAGTCCCGCCTCACCACATCTCTTGTCGAATGAAAGATGCACTAGGTCAAGATCCCAAGGAGCTCTCCGGTCGTATTGTAGAATGAGCGTAAGCGCGCACCGCGTGCTCTGCTGCGAACTATGGGGTGCCGGGTCTAGTGGCAAGTCGCCCATGTCCAGTCCACCACGCCTAACTAAATCTTTGGATCGGTGTCACCGACATAGGGGTGTGAGACTTGGACACGTGAACTATGTCGGCTGAACCACCGCACTTTGAGGCTAAGGAACCGGTCGTGGTAGGCTTACACCGTGAAGCCGTCCTTGCCCTAACAGTGGCAATCAAGGGCTACGGCCGAACACGCCGAGGCGTGCGTGCCGATCGCGGGGGCGAGGCAATGCCAAGTCATCATCCCGACCGTTGGGGCATTTAACGATCGCCACCCTCACCCGAGATTGCGGGGCGGCCCGTTAGGGTTAGCTATTCCCCTAACGGGATCAGGGACGGAGCACCATCTCGTACGTCCCTGTCGGGGATGCAAGGTTCGTTATGCACCCGGCCCGGATGATGCTATCTACCTGCACTCTAACCTGTCATAGCAATCAGCAAACAATCCAATACATTCCAATACGTGCTCAATAAGAATACACCGAACCTAGCATGATACTACGAAGCAAGAACAGATACGAGCATGCCAGAAAGAAACAACCTAGCATGGACTAACATGAGAAACAACGTAGAAATTCATGCCAGTCGGGAATTCAGAATAGAGCACTTAGCTACACATGTCAATAAACACAAACAAGCAATCAATCAGCAATCACATAATATATCGCAGGGTTCACACAACTCCGGTAAGAAATCCGTACCTTGGTCGGGGAGGCGATTAACATGAAATCCTAAGCTGCGAACGAACTCGAGCTAACTACCGGGAACCTAACAAGCACAACACAATTACACACCATAATCTAAATTAAATAAAACAATTAGGCTCGGCTCAGCTCGGCTCGGCGACAGGACAAGCGACACGGCGCTGGGGACGGCGCGCTGGCGCGACTCGTCTTGGCGATGCGGCTCGGCGACACGGCTTCTGCGCGCGATGGAGGAGAAAATGAATTAGGCGAGCTCGACGAATTGGCGACAATGGAGCTTCTTCTCGGGCGAATTGGTGCTGGTTCCTCTCCACTAGCTGCACAAAACTCACAACCATACACTCTTCACTCTCTCGGCCGTCAATGGCCAAACTGAAAACAGGGGAGAAGGAATTGGAGGAGAAGAAGAAGGAAGAAGAGAGACCTACCAGCTGCTCGCCAATTGGCTTTGAATTGGAGAGGGAGAGCTCGAGCGATCGCTGGTCGGCGAGGAAGAATCGCGAGGGAGCTCGGTCGGTCGAAGAGAGAAAATCGCGAAGAAGAAATGAGGAAGAAGGAGGCTCGGCCGAAATTCCTCTTTTAAACTAAATTCAAAATTCCCTTGAACCACGACTTAAGTACAAGATGGTGCGTATAGATTAACAAGAGTGCTCGGAAGCTCAATTGGCGATGACACCCAACTAGCTTCCCAAGCACCCAAGGTTCGAATCTCACCCGAAGCGCTATTTAATTCCCTATTTAATTTTGCCTTTTACCAAGCCCAATTACCTTCACCAAGCTTCTCAATCCTATTTAATCCATCTCATAATTTTTTTGGCAAATGGAAAAGACATAAACGGCCCTGTCAGCCCGACCAAATTACCAAAATGCCCCTGGGGCAAACCGGGAATACAGGGATGAAATTCCGGGTCGTTACAATATTCCCTCCTTTTTATGACTTTCGTCCTCGAAAGTCCTTAAGACTGGAACAACTCGGGATAATGCAATCTCATCTCATCTTCCCGCTCCCAAGTGGCTTCCTCTGAATTCTGACTTCTCCACTGAAATTTTACCAAACGAATCTCACGATTACGCAACGTCTTTGTCTCAAAGGCAAGAATCCCCACTGGCTTCTCCTAGAAGCTCAAATCCTCATTCAGCTGCAAAGGCTCAAAGTCTACAATGTGCGACGGGTCCGGCACGTACTGCCTCAACATCAAAACATGAAAAACACCGTGTACCGCTGACAATGACGGAGGCAAGGCTAACCGATAAGCAACTTTGCCAATCCTCTCCAGAATCTCAAACGGACCAACAAAACGGGGACTCAGCTTTCCACGCTTACCAAACCTCAAAACACCTCGCATCGGTGCAACCTTTAGGAACACATGCTGTCCAACTTCAAATTCCAAGTCTCGACGCCGCACATCGGCGTAACTCTTCTCTGCTCGCTCTCGAAATATCGGCATTCGAGCTCTAATCACGCGACGGCACCATTAGTCAACACTCGAGACCCAAAACTCGTCTATCACCAACCTCTTCCCGAACACGGAGACCGGCAACGCGTTTACCATACAAAGCTTCGAATGGAGCCATCTCGAATCGTTGATCGATATAAGCGTTGTTATAGGCAAACTCCATCGAATCTGAGATCTGGTCCCAACTTCTCGGGAAATCCAACACAAGCCCTCAACATGTTCTTTAGAATCTGGTACACCCTCTCAGTCTGTCCATCTGTCTGAGGGTGAAAAGTTGTGCTGAAACTGCACTCAGTGCCTAAACCTTTATGGAGCGCTCTCCAGAAACGAGAAGTGAACCTCGAATCACGGTCAGACACAATCCTCACAGGCACACCATGATAACGAATGATCTGTTCCAAAAACAACTGCGCCCACTGTTTCACGGTATAAGTGTCTCTACCGGGAATGAAGTGTGCGCTCTTAGTCAATCGGTCGACTATCACCCAAATCTGAGAGAACTTCCTCGGAGTCCTCGGAAAACCAGAAATAAAGTCCATGGAGATCTCTTCCCATTTCCACTGAGGTACACTCAGCAGCTGCAACAACCCGGCTGGCCTCTGCCTGGGTGCCTTCACTTGTTGACAAGTGCGACACCGACTGACAAACTCCGCAACATCTCTTTTCATACCCATCCACCAGAATGTCTGCTTAAGGTCCTGATACATCTTGGTACCCCCGGGGTGCCAAGCAAACGCAGAATCAGGGCCTCGAGAGAGCAACTCGCTGCGCAATCCTGCCACATCCGTAACGCACAACCGCCTCTGTAAGTCAGTCACCTGTGCGTGAATATACGAAGTCAAAATCTCCGTCAAGACTAACTCTGTCAAACAATCTCTTAAGGGCGGGGTCATTCACCAAGCTATCGATAATCCATTTGCCTAATCGATGGTGAATCATCAATCGAGCTACTCTCGCGAAGACCTCCCCCAACAACACTACGACCTCAGCCCGCTCGAACTCTCTCCGCAATTTGGGCTGGGAACTCAACAACACCGCGGAGTGCGACGTCTTCCTACTCAAAGCATCGGCTACAACATTGGCTTTACCGGATGGTACAAAATCTCGCAGATCATAATCCTTTACCAACTCTAACCATCTCCTCTGTCTCATATTCAACTCCTTACGAGTAAACGGATACTTGAGGCTCGGTGATCGGTAAACATCTGAATCCGCTCACCATACAGTAATGCCTCCAAATCTTCGGTCACGAACACCACTGCTGCGCCAACTCCATATCATGAGTCGGGTAGTTCTGCTCATATGGCTTCAATCGGCGGGAAGCATAAGCAACGACCTTCCCGTCTTTGCATCAACACACAACCTAACCCGAACTTGGAAGCATCGGCAGAGACCACGAAACCACTGTCCCTCTCCGGATCGCCAACATCGTGCCGAAGTCAAATCTGCGCTTGAGCACAGCAAAGCTCTCATCACACTTACTCGTCCCAAATAAACTCGACACCCTTCCTCGTCGACGAGTGAGGGGCGAGGCTATGGCGGAAAAGTCCTTAACGAACCGACGGTAGTAACTCGCCAAACCCGTAAAGTCGCGTATCTCGAAATCAAAGTCGGCTTGGCCCACGAGCTCACGGCCTCAATCTTCGCGGGATCCACGGCTATACCATCCTTCGAAACTACGTGACCTAGGAAGGCCACTTGTTCCAACCAGAACTCGCATTTGGAAAACTTCGCATAAAGCTGGTTTTCCCTCAAAGCTGCCAACACTTGCCTCAAATGCTCTGCATGATCCTCCTTAGACCTCGAATAGATCGAATATCGTCAATGAACACAATGACGGCCGTCCCAAAAATGCTTTGAACACCCTATCCATCATGTCCATGAACGCTGCTGGGGCATTAGTCAATCCAAACGACATGACCCCAAACTCATAGTGTCCATATCTAGACCTGAACGCTGTCTTAGGAATGTCGGCGTCCCTGATCCGCAACTGATGATAACCGGATCTCAAATCTATCTTGGAGAACACGAAAGCTCCTTGAAGCTGATCGAACAAATCATCGATACGGGGCAACGGATACTTATTCTTCACTGTCACCTTATTAAGCTCGCGATAATCAATACATAAGCGCATCGAACCATCCTTTTTCTTCACAAATGAATCGGTGCTCCCCACGAGGACACACTCGGACGGATGAACCCTCGATCCAAAGATCTCTTGCAATCGAACCTTCGCCCTTTAACTCGGCTGGCGCCATACGATACGGAGCCTTCGAGATAGGGAGGGTCCCTGGCTCGAGCTCAATTGTGAAGTCAACCTCTCTGCTCGGGGGCAACCCCGAAAATTCCTCAGGAAACACATCCGCAAACTCTCGCACGACCGGCACTTGATCAACAGTCAGTGAGGGGCGGTTCTCTCCGAACAATTTGGCTAGGTAGCCCCAAGCTCCATGAGCTAGCAAACGACGAGCTTTCATAGCTAACACCATCGGCGGGCAACCTCCACCCTGGACTCCACGAAACTTGAAGCTGGGCCGACCCGGCGGCCTGAACACTACTTCTTTTCGGTGGCAGTCAATCAATGCGTGGTTAGCGGCTAACCACTCCATACCAAGAATCACATCGAAACCGCTCATAGGCAGAACTATGAGCGTAGCCACAAGAAATTCCCCAGATATCTCGATCCGGCCATCCTTAATCTTATCTCTAGCTAACATATTAACCCCTGAAGGAGTTGCAACATATAACTCAAAACCTAGAGGCTCTAATCTCAACCTAGCATGCTCAAAGAAACAATACGAGATACAAACGAATGCGTAGAACTGAGAATCAAACAAGACAAATGCGCAATGATCCAAAACAAGAAGCGTGCACGCCACGCGGCATCCGCGACGCTCGGCCTCCCCGACGGTTCGTAGCGAACACCCGACCTGCTGTTGCTCTCGCACGACAGCCGAATCGCCATAGCCGGCCGATCACGAAACGAGCCGATGGCCCTCTCTACCACATCGAAAACACACCTAGGCCCGGTCGACAAGCTCCAAAGTGGGCTCTTCCACAAGTAGCACAGTGGGAATCGCTGGGGATCGCCTTCTGGCGGCGGGCTGAAACGAGCCGAACCCTACGCCGATCTGGTTCGAAATTGCCCCTACACCGGCGCTCCGCCTCCTCGGAAATCAAACTTCCTCTTACGCCCCACTACACCGGGACAGATGACGCCAACCGGAGCGGCAACAATCCGCTCAACAGGATACTTTCCATTGTAAATGGTGGCTAGGTGAACACTCTAGCATAAGTGTCGAGCACGAGCCTCGACATCCAGGAGAGACACACCCTGCCTCAAACTAGAAATAAACTTTCGAATCTTCAACTCCGGGGTGGCTATCAACTGCGGAGCAAAATAACCATACTCCGAGAATTTCCTCTCATACTCCTCTATAGAATCAGAACCCTGCTTCAGGTTCTGGAAAAGCTCTACCATCTTCTCCTAGGCCTCATCACTAATATACTTGACCCCGAACAAAGACTTGAAGAACTCCCAGGTGGCAGGTGGAGACCCAGCTGGTCTCTCACTTAGAGTGGACTCCCACCACCATCTAGCTGTGCCTCCTAGCACATGGGCTGCACACCTCGGCCTCTGAACATCGGGGCACACCATAATCAGGAAGGTGTACTCCAAATGGGCAATCCATCTGGCTGCTGCTAAAGCATCACCTGAGGCATCGAACTTCTCTGGATTCCACTTCACGAAGTCCTTTAACCATTTTCCAAGCTCCTCGGCACCCTCTGCCACATCTGCCACAAGGGCTGCTGGCTCTGCGGAGCTGCGCTCTGCTTTGAAACAAGCGAGTCAATTGCTCGATCTGGGCTCGGGACTCTTCCCGCTGCGCGGCCAACAAGGCCTGGGTCTCTGCCCTCTGGTCACTCAATAGGTCGACCACCATAGCCCTCATAGAATCAGCAAATTCTGCTCCAGGAGCAGTCTCAAGGCGCTCAGACGCCTCAACGCCTACTCTGGGCGCAACAGGGGGAGCTACAGGCGGAATACTATCAGTCTCAGCTTGGAACGATGTCCCTGCAGTATCAGATCCGATCCTGATACCTCGACCTGCTCTCACACCTCTTCTTCCGGCGCGGGGGATTGGCATGCTAGCGATCTACGCTCAAACCAACAACGAGTCAGAACCTGCTCGTCTCCGCTCTACAACACTATACATGGCATACACTAGATGAAAGGTATTGTAAATTCTTAACCTTTTTCTACAACAAATAGTAAACTTAGGCGTACCTGATGACTGTTGGAGTGCTGGTGATCATGGGAAAAACGACCTACAACAAAAGGTCAATCTACAGAATCTATGACTCTGGGCTCTGATACCAACTGTAAAGACCCGACCCGAATGGGGCTCTAAATGGGCCCTCACCCCAATGCATGCATTCTAAGTAAAGGACGATATACAAATATAATTTCGGATTCCAATTAAAAAAAAACATTCAAACATTCAGTTCAAAGTCCAGACAATTTTCTTGAAACCTGTCCCTGTCTCCAAGCACCTGTTACAAGATAAATACATTTCCAAAGTTTACTCTGATCAGAGATTTATTAAAATCATTCAAAACCTTCCCAGATACAACAATGCTGGAATCCACAAAACATTTATGAAACATCCTAGGGCTCCGTGCCCGGCTACATGCATTCAGGGGAAAATAAAAGACAAGAGTTATAACACAAAATCAGAGATGAACAGCTGGTCCCCATGATCACAGCTCCTCCTTCAGCCATCCTGTCTCGCATCTCGGTTACCTGTGGAAAAACCACAAAAATAAGGGTGAGTAACGAATTACTCAGTAAGAATCCCCAACCGGGGTACAATACGATATACATGGTCATCTAGATGAGTGTATGCAAGTTATGAATAACAACACAGAATAGAGCACATAGCTTGAGTCCATACTTGGACCTCGGATGCCAACTCAGGGTCTTAGTCCGGAATAATCCACCACACAATATGCCCTATACGAGAAACGAGTCTCGGCCTCAGCCTGTCTACTGTCGAATGAAAGATGCACTAGCTCAAGATCCCGAGGAGCTCTCCGGTCGGCGCTGTAATGAGCGTAACCGCGCACCGCGGGCTACTGCAGACTATGGGGGGTGTCGGGTCTAGTGGCAAGCTGCCCATGTCCAGTCACCACGCCTAACTAAATCTTTGGATCGGTGTCACTGACATATGGGTGTGAGACCTGGACACGTGAACTATGTCAGCCTGAACCACCGCACCTGAGGCTAAGGAACCGGTCGTGGTAGGCTTACACCAGGAAGCCGTCCTTGCCCTAACAGGTGGCAATCAAGGGCTACGGCCGAACACGCTGAGGACGTGCCGACTGCCGGGGACGAGGCAATGCCAAGTCATCATCCCGACCGTTGGGGCATTTAACAGTCTGCCACCCTCGCCCAGGATTGCAGGGCCAGCCGTTAGGGTTAGCTATTCCCTAACGGGATCAGGGACGGAGCACCATCTCGTACGTCCCTATCGGGGATGCAAGGTTCGTTATGCACCCGGCCCGGATGATGCTATCTACCTGCACTCTAACCTGTCATAGCAATCAGCAAACAATCTAATACATTCCAATACGTGCTCAATAAGAATACAATGAACCTAGCATGATACTACGAAGCAAGAACAGATACGAGCATGCCAGAAAGGAACAACCTATCATGGACTAACATGAGAAACAACGTAGAAATTCATGCCAGTCGGGAATTCAGAATAGAGCACTTAGCTACACATGTCAATAAACACAAACAAGCAATCAATCAGCAATCACATAATATATCACAGGGTCCACACAACTCCGGTAAGAAATCCTTACCTTGGTCGGGGAGGCGATTAACACGAAATCCTAAGCTGCGAACGAACTCGAGCTAGCTACCGGGAACTTAACAAGCACAACACAATTACACACCATAATCTAAATTAAATAAAACAATTAGGCTCGGCTCGGGAGCACTCACTCGGCTCGGCTCGGCTCGGCGGCACGGCTCGGCGACAGGACATGCGACACGGCGCTGGGGCGCGGGCTGCGCACGGATAGAGCAGAGCGCTCGGGCGCGACTCGGCTTGGCGATGCGGCTCGGTGACACGGCTTCTGCGCGCGATGGAGGAGAAAACGAATTGGGCGAGCTCGGCGAATTGGCGACAATGGAGCTTCTTCTCGGGCGAATTGGTGCTGGTTCCTCTCCACTAGCTGCACAAAACTCACAACCACACACTCTTCACTCTCTCGGCCATCAATGGCCAAACCGAAAACAGGGGAGAAGGAATTGGAGGAGAAGAAGAAGGAAGAAGAGAGACCTACCGGCTGCTCGCGAATTGGCTTCAAATTGGAGAGGGAGAGCTCGGGCGATCGCTGGTCGGCGAGGAAGAATCGCGAGGGAGCTCGGTCGGTCGAATGGAGAAAATCGCGAAGAAGAAATGAGGAAGAAGGAGACTCGGCCGAAATTCCTCTTTTAAACTAAATTCAAAATTCCCTTGAACCACGACTTAAGTACAAGATGGTGCGTATTGATTAACAAGAGCGCTTGGAAGCGCAATTGGCAATGACTCCCAACTAGCTTCCCAAGCACCCAAGGTTTGAATCTCACCCGACACGCTATTGAATTCCCTATTTAATTTTTCCTTTTACCAAGCCCAAATACCTTCACCAAGCTTCCCAATCCTATTTAATCCATCTCATAATTTTTCTGGCAAATGGAAAAGACATAAACGGCCCTGTCGGCCAGACCAAATTACCAAAATGCGCCTGGGGCAAACCGGGAAGACCGGGATGAAATTCCTGGCCGTTACATAGCATTGATCACATGATTCACGAAAATATAAGCATCTTTTAAATAGAAGGTCAGAAATAACTTGCTTAGAATACCTCTGCTGCTATCTTCGCTCCACCGTAGTGTCGAGCGTAGGCTGCAGCGTAGCATTTAACTAGAATCTCTTTTGCTTCGTTCTATGTAACACACCTGCGAATAATATTGTCAACACATTGTTTGTATAAATAAGGCTCATCCCAGAAATGCGCTTTCACATCATGCATAAAACGCTTCCTCTACTGACTGTTTAATTCAATAGGAATCATTCCACTCGCTAGGTAGTTTACTAGATCGGCTAACCACATTTCATCTTCGTCAAGATTTGGATTTATTGCAAACAATTGTTCGTCAGGAAAAGAATCCTTATGTCTATATGATTCAATGAAAACTCCACATATTCAATCCATGACAAGTGGTCTGCCACTACATTTTGACAATCCTTCTTGTTCACTATTTCAACACAAACTCTTGCAGAAGCAACACCCATCTGGCTTTTTCAGCAAATACTTGATCACTGCATGGTCCGTGTAAATAGTCACTTTGGACCCAAACAAATAAAAACGAAATTTTTCCAGAGCGAAAACTATCGCAAAAACTCTTTCTCAGTTATGATGTAATTCTTTTGAGCATCATTCATCATTTTGCCCACGTAATATATTGGGTGAATCAGCTTCTCACCCTTTTGCGCCAGCATAGCTATAATCGAATAGTCACTTGCCGCACACATGATGCAAAATGGCTTCTCCCAGTTAGGGGTTGTTTGTGATGGCCACAAAACTTAAAGCTCTTTTCAATATTTCAAATGTGTTTGAGCAAGCAACATTAAATGTGAATTGACGATTTTGCTAAAGCAACTTACACAGCGGCTACGAAATCTTTGAAGAATATTTAAAAAATCTTCTATAAAATCTGGCATGGCTCAAGAAGCTTTTGATTCCATTAATATTGGTTAGTTGCTCTAAATTTTTTATCACTTCAACTTTTGCTCGATCAACTTCCATACCCTTCTTCGATATTTTGTGCCCTAGTGTAATGCCTTTGATTACCATAAAATGACATTTCTCAACTAAGCACAAGGCTTATTTTTTTACATTGCTCTAACACCTTGCTTTGATTATCCAAGCATGTAATGAACAAGGATCCAAAAAAATTAAAATCATCTATGAAGATATCCATGAATTACTCGATGATATCATTAACAATTGCTAGCATACGTCGCTGGAAAGTTGGTAGGGCATTGCACGAGCCAAACGACATTAGCCTAAAGGAAAAAAAATCCCATAAGGCATGTAAAAGTTTTCTTTTCCTGGTCTTCAAGGTCTATTTGATTTAATTATACCTGGATATCCTTCTAGAAAGCAATAATACTCTTGGCCTACGACTCAATCAAGCATTTGATCAATAGAGGATAAATGGAAGTGATCCTTTTTAGTTGCAGCATTCAACTTTCGATAGTCCATACGCGCCACCTAGATAGTGTTCGCGTGGGAATCAATTCATTTTTCTCCTTTTTCACAACAGTCGTGATGTCCTTCTTTGGCATACACTGCACGGGGTTCACCCATTTGCTATCAGCGATTGGGTAAATCACTCCAACGTCTAGCCACTTAATAATTTCCTTTTTAAAGACTTCCTTCATTGCAGGGTTGAGTCTTCTTTGGTGCTCAACTGATCTAATCTCTTCATCCTCCAACTTGATCTTCTGCATGTCGAAGGATGGAGTAATCCTTTTTAAGTCAGCCAAAGTCCAGCCAATCGCCTTCTTATGTTGCTTCAGCATATCAATTAACAACTTCTCAGTTTATGGCACAAGCTTTGACGAAATTATAATCAAGAGGGTCTCTTTTTCACCCAAATATGCATATTTAAAGTGCTCAAGCAGCAGTTTCAATTCTAGTGTAGGCAGGCTTTCAATTGAAGGCTTCGTAGGCTATACATTCCTCTCATTGAGATTTAGCGAGTTGTTAAAACTTTTCAAAATTCTGCAAACCTTTAATTCAGCCTCAGAAAATTCTCATCTTCACATTCATCAAACTTCTTTTCAGATCTAGTTCGCCCTAGCATTTCTTCAGCATAGACGTGATCAATCACTTCATCTAGAATGCTCATTGCTAAACATTCCCTGTCTTTATGAGGCACTTCATTGAATTGTTGATATTTCATTGAATTTTCTAGTCGTTAATTCCTAATGTAATTGTGCCTTCATACACATAAACGAGTGTTTTCTTCATTTTTAGGAATGGTCGACCGAAGATAATGGGGAAACAAATAATCAAGAACCAATATTAAGAATGCGGAACTAGTTATCAAATTTCTTACTTCCTAAATCGAACAAGCATTTCCATACTTGATGATTTATGCAGAACCAACTCTAACTAAGATCTCTATACTATTTTAGAGCAACGCAAGCAATAGTGAGGTTATTTCTAACACTCTAAATGATATAAAGATTTACGCTCAACCTATTGTTGGTTTATGTTAATTTTAATAAAATAGTATTTTTATCCCTTTAAATTATTTGTTCCTTTTAGGATTAGATTAAATATTATTTTATATTTTTCCTTTTATAACTAGGTAGAATCTTTTCCTTTTATGATTAGGTCATTTTTTTCTTTTTATGATTAGATATTATATTTTTCTTTTATAATTAGGTCATCTTTTGTACTCTATAAATACCCATTGTTGGGTTCATTATTAAATGAAAAATTTAGAGAAAATTTCCATATTTCAACTTGGTATCGGAGCATCAAATTTTTTCTTTCAATCCCGGTAAAAATTTTCTCTAGTCTTCCATCACCTTCTTCCTCTTTTTGTAAAAAAAACTTTTCTTCTTCATCATCTTCCTCTTCTTCCGCTTTTAGAGAAAAAAAAAAAGCAAACAAACAAACAAACTTTTCCTCAAATCTCCATTTTTTTTTAACATTTTTTTTTCTTCATCTCAAAACCTTAAAAAAAAGTATCCTCTCAAAAAAATTTCTCTTCCCCTCCTAAACTTCCATCTTTTCCATAATCATCTTTATTTTTTTTCAACAAAAAAAAAAAGTTCTCATATTCCTAAGTGGCCCTGACATCTCCTATTCCCAGCTGGCCCTGGCATCTCCTATTCCCAGCTGGCCCTGACATCTCCTATTCCCAAATGGCCCTAACATCTCCTTTCCCAAGTGGCCCTGACATTTCCTTTCCCAGTCGGCCCTAGCATGACAATCAGCATTTCCAATTGGTCATGACAATCAACATTCCCAATTGGCCCTCGCATCAACATCAGAATCATCATCATCTCAAGTGGCGCATTATCATCACAATTGGTGCATCATCATTCAAAGACCTACTCTGATGAATTTAACTCCAAGCTTGGCTTGTATTCCATATACAATCCAGTTTAAAGGGGAGTGTTGGTTTATGTTAATTTTAATAAAATAGTATTTTTATCCCTTTAAATTATTTGTTCCTTTTAGGATTAGATTAAATATTATTTTATATTTTTGCCTTTTATAACTAGGTAGAATCTTTTCCTTTTATGATTAGTTCATTTTTTCCTTTTTATGATTAGATATTATATTTTTCTTTTATAATTAGGTCATCTTTTGTACTCTATAAATACCCATTCTTGGGTTCATTATTAAATGAAAAATTTAGAGAAAATTTCCATCTTTCAACAATAGCCTACTAGGTCATCTCGTAGTTCCTTCTTCCAAACTCACTATAAGTCATATGCTTGGGTAGCTAATCGATGCACATATATAATTATGTAAATAGAAAGCTCATCAACCCTCTCCGAACCAGCTCATTTTCTTTTTTAATTTTTCCATAATTTATAGAGTTTGAGGTTTCTTATGGACCACGTTCAATCCTTGCACAGATATTTTGTCTGGAATATTCGTTTAATGATTCTTTCCTTCTTGGTTCCATTGGTTCCATAATTCGATTGCCGTCCAGCCTTTCCTTTTCTGTTCCCTTTACTCATCCGTTTTAGTCTTCATCCGCATCTGTAATGCTTTTCCTCCGAATTTAATCACGTCAACGAGTTCGAGAATTATAACATGATTTCTACTTTTATTTGCACGTTTTGCATCTTAAAAACTGCATTATACTTAGCTTTTATTATGCGTGTGCTTCTTGCTAGCATGTATAGATAAATTCAAATGTTCGAGTTAATTCCATTTTTATGTTGTTCAGTAGCTGAATTTTTTACTAAAATGCAAGGGTTTAGAGGCTTAAATAGTGCTATTATCTAAAGCTATCAAACCCTCAAACTTGAATATTTCTCACCCTAAACTATGCAAAACAATTACAGGGAGTGCTTAAATAAAAAAGATACTAGATTCTCATTTATCACTAAGTTGCTCTACAATCCAGTCGTCCCGATTCTTATCCTAATTAGAACACCAGATAACTCATTTGTACCTAGGGCCTCGATGTAAACTAGTCTACTTCTTTTATTAGCTCTAGCTTCCTCCATTTTTGGCCAGAAGATTAGACATTCTACAACTACAAAGCATCTCAATCAACTTCTTGATTCTCCTAAGTTTGCCCAAAACATCTAGTCAAAGCTGCTAGTTAGGTCACCTTGATCCCTTGAGGATTACACTTAACGCGTTCCTATTTAGGTTGTACTCATGTTCGCAATCCATAGTTCTTAAGATGTTCCTACCTGAGCATAAAATAGAAAAATTATGCAAAGGAAGGTTTGGCTTGCGCTAATGATGGACAGTGGAGTAATGGGAATTTTATGGCTTATACGAGCTTTAATGTTTATATCTTTGTCCTCAATATTTTAATCTTTATTTTATAATATATATATATATATATATATATATATATATATATATTGTAATGCTGCTCTCGATCACTCCTTTTCAGCATACAATCCTTGGGTTGTCCTTACCCCCAAACTTAAAGGCTTCAATGTCCTCAATGAAGGTGAAGCTTCGTTCCCCCAAACTTAATTGAATCTTAAACTTGAATTCCTTGCCTTGGGCTTTCACAATTATCCCTTAGGACATTCATTCTCTTTTCCTACTTATAGCATCCATTATTGTTAATACTTCACTGTCCTAGTAAACTTGCTCTCCTGGTAGTAGAGTATGCGAACAATGGAATTACTTATGCATGTTTAATAATTGGCAAGGAAACATGAAGTTATGTAGTTAAATATTAGAAATTAATGCATGTTACCAAGAGTGTAGACAGATACTTCCTTTAATTTGTTGAGTCGGCGCCTTCATCAGGTGGATTTCATTAGTTTGACTCAGATGGTTGTATCCATTCCTGAAGTACTTCTGTTGGGAAAGGAAAAAGCTGAAACTCCGGGTTCCTTTGCTGGAGCTCCATTCTGATTGCTCGATCCCTCATTTGCATATATGTTCAGGTGATGTACATTTGTCGCATGAAATGCAACATCTATCACATTGGAATTCTTGTGTGCTCTGCGTAGCCACTCCTGCATCATTAGCTGGCAGTGGAAATGGTTGTCTCTTTTCTAGGGGTGGCGGTAGAATACTGGTGCTTGCTAGACTGATTGACGGAGGTTGTTCCAACATAACTGAAGGTATTTTCTACGGCGTCTGCGTAGTCTGTTCTGTAGGCTCATGCTGATTTCCCCTTTCATTCACCTGACTAGAATTCTACTTTCTGGACGCCTTGGCTTTTTCTTCCATTCTCCTCTTTTTCTTTGGTAGAGAACGAACTTCAATTTCAACCTCATCTTCAGTGTTCGAGCTTGGAGGGCGATTTACTATCTCTTGGGTTGGTGGCTCTGTGACAACAACATATGGGATTACTCGCTGCGTGTGTCAAACTGGCTGCTTCCTTCTTGGTGGTAATTCTATCGATGGTATCAATGTGATCAGATCCTTCCTCTGCATAGTTGCCCTGATCCGCATTGACTGCATCTTGACAGTTGGCTCCTTTGCTTTGCGCTTGTTTATTGCCATATGAAAGGCTCCTTTGACCATTAACGTTTGGTCCCTTGGTTTGCACCACAATCCTTGATGTAGACAGAGTGCAGTAATGGAGCGTGGGAAAACAATTACTTGTGTGTTCCCCATTTTTTTCATTACTTCATCCTCAATAATGGGCCCAATATTAATTGTCAGCCTTGTACCAATAGCATACATTAGCAACATACGTGTCTGCAACAATGTGATGTAATGTGTTGTTGACATGAGGCTGGTTTTGATGAAATTTTTCCAGTGATTCCCTTTCAGGTTGAGGTGGTAACGCCAGATTGGTTTATTCTTCTCCCATTTCGTGTCTTGCATAGCTACCATGCTTAGATAGCCTTCCAATTCTTCTGCAGTGGGTTCTCTAATCAGTCGATCATACTTCAACTCCTCATATCCTTGGAATCCAAACAACTCATGTAATGCGCACTCCAATGAATGCACTTGCCCGCAACTATAGTGTTGCAACTTGCATCTCTCATTCTATTGACATAGAATTCTTGCACCTAGTTAGGATTGGCATCAGTCCTTGGTCTGCAGAACTCATCTCATCCCCTCATCGTGATGGTTTCATGAATATCCTTATTCAGATTTATGTGGGCAAAGCCCTACTCTTGCTAGAATTCTTTCTTTGTTGGTGTTGTTATTTCCACCAATCCACTTGTACTACTCTTTTGCCTTCTTTTTTTGCTAACGGTGGGTGGGTGTTTTCTCCCGAAGGTTCAACAATACCCTTGCCCTTGTCCTTCCGTGTTAATTTCACAATAGGCCTAACTTCTACCTGTTTATTCTTCTTCAACCCAACATTAGTTTTCTTTTCTTCTTCCTTCAGGCATTTAGCTAACTCAACATCTTTTTCTTCCATGGCCCTTCTGGGTCTTTCTTCATCTTCTTGCCCAGTTCAGCAACTCTCATTGCCTCATCGCCTTCATTTCCAGTGTCTGTGTCCCCTGACATGCCCATGATAGCCATTACCTTTACCATTATGGTTTTAGTGTTTCTTTGCAGTTTCATGTCCAGATCTCCTATTGAGGAACCTTCAACAGCTGAGGTAGAACATTCTGTTACTTTATCAACCGTTCTATAGAGTTCTCACCTTAAATCGGCAATTTCCATCATAGTGAGTTCTATAGTTGTTTGAGCTTCTGAGGTATCTTGCGCAGCAAGTTGCTTAGGTACAACTTGCCCCATGGTGGAAGACGCAAGAACTAAGTTGGAAGCAAGACTCAAAACACTTCAAAGCATCAAGAGAGAATTTAGAATCAAGTTTTAGAATTCAGAACACTCAACAACAAAAATTTCAACAAATCGATCATCTCTTCACTTGCAAGTTGAAGATTCAACCATCTTCATATGAGAACAAGCTCATAAGCACTCAGATCAACGTCTTCAAATTCCACATCCCCATAGAAAGAATTAGAGGAAAAATATTGAAAATTGTAACACATGCATTCAAATTAATAAAATTCAAACTTCATTTACATGAGTTTTTCTCATATATTTCGCACGAAAATCTATTGTGGACTAGTATTTCAGTATTAGCTAAATTTTACAATTAAAAAAAAAACAAATTTATTATTAACATATGACTTGATTTTTAAAATCAAATATAAAAGGGTAGAAATGAAAATGGTTATCACATGAAAATCAGTTGGTTACACATGAGCCATTAGTTTTTACTTGATTAGATTTTTGGACTTGTAAAGGCAAGTACCTTATTCAGGTCATAAACTGCAACTTAATATATCCAGACCACACTAACAAAATTAATACATAACATAAAACACCAAACTTTTTTTTTTATAATAAGATAAATTAATAACCAAATCAAAGTAGGACTGACTTTTTTTTATTAATACAGAACATAAAAAACACCAAACTTGACAGTAAACTGTCGGATGAAAGGAATGACGATATATTATGGCAGACGAAATTACACATAGCTTCAGCGCAGCTTCCTGTTTTGAAACCTCTCGGCATAGTCGACAAGCTTTTCCAGCTCGTCCTCATCGATCATGCCATCTCCATCGTCATCAGCATGAGACAATCCGTATTGAGCTTTGTAGAAAGGAAGAGAGTTGCCGAGGAACGCGAAGGCCTTCGTCATCTCGCTGATGCACAATTTACCATCACCATCGATGTCGTGCTCTCGGAAGATCTCCTTGATCTCCTCCCTGGAGAGTCGTAGCCTGCCTCCACAAGACATTTTCTCAGAAATATTGATCTAATTTCACTGTTTTGCCAAAGGGTTAAGTTTCTTTTGCTTGGTTATTGATGTTAGGTTGTGAGGGTATTTATAGTTGCACGCTGTCACTTCTCTATTAGCATATTGGCATCATAGATTCTTTTCATTAAAATATTACATAGCTTAAAACCTTTAATTTTCTTTTCTTAAAGAATATGGTTTTTCCATGATATTCATTTTTGTATCTTGAGTGGACGGATAATTTCTTTAGAGAAATAAAAAAATGGATAAAACCATCTGGTACATGACAATTAAAGTATAAAGGAATAATTAACTCATCATTACACACCTATTAATTAAAAGATTATGATTTTGAATCTCTGGCAACTAATTAATAATAATAATAATAATAATAATAATAAAACTATAAAGACCAAGAAACCAGAGAGATAAATAAATATACTTAATATCCTTACAAAGCTACTTACAACACTATAATCATTTTTAATACTTTACAAAAATTTACCTTACATTTTAAAATAATTTTCAAAAGAAGAGATTTACTTGCAATCAAAGTTAAATTTCTTACCGTCAAAAAGAAAAAAGTTAAATTTCTTAAAACTCAAAATTAAAATAAAAAAGTTAATTTTCTTAAAAATTCAAAATAAAAAGTTAAATTCTCGTTTGATAACCATTTTATTTTTTGTTTTTGGTTCTTAAAATTTAAGTTTACAACAAATACTTTACCACATATTTTTTCTTTCTTGGATATTTACCTCTCACCTATATTTGTAAAAACAAAATCAAAATTTGAAAACAAAAAAATAGCTTCAAAATATTTGTTTTTGTTTTTAAAAATTGCTTAGCGTTCACCGACTCTTTTAAGGAAAGATTGATATAATATAAGAAAGGTAGAACTCATTATTGGAAATTTGAGCAAGAATAAGTTTAAATTTCAAAAAAAAAAAAAAAAAAAAAAAAAGTTATTAAACGAGGCCTAAATTTATATTTTTGTTTTTTAAAATTTAAACATGCCAATTATCATTCGTATAGACTATTGGAGAAGATTATTTATTTTAATTTTGAGATTACGATAATTGGGAGTGGGGGATTCGAATCCAAGATGTTTAGTCATTGGACATACACTTATGACGCTGAGTTACTGCTCATCATGCAGAAAACTATTTTCCTGGGATAGAGTATCTGGTTATTTATTGGTTGGCTCATGATTTTAAAGAAAACATATAATTTCAAACATGAATTATTATGATTATTTTGGTTTTTCTTTTATAACAAACATGTATTAATATATTAATTTTATCCTTAATCAAATTTAGAACTCATGGGTAATTTGCTTTGAGGTAATGAGGATGATTGCAATGTTTTTATAACTAAAATCTCAAATCTCAAATGCTTGAAATTAACAAATGTTCGATATTCGTAAATCACCATATCTATTTTATATGGATATTTTTTTTTAAGAAAATTTGTCTATTTGTCCATGTGTAGGGTATTCCAACATTTCATCTATGTGGCATCATTGAATACCACAAGTTCTTTTTATTATAAATAAAATAAGTTTATGAAAAAAAGAAAGAAAAAATTATGTGGCACAAAATGGTGCCACATAAGTAAAATGTAAGAACACTCTACACATGAACAAGTAGGTAAGTTTTTCTCTATTTTTTTTATCAATACTTGTTAGTATTCAAATAATTATGTTTGTTTTACAAGAATCGCACTTGAAATGACTTAAATTTATGTAATATTGTTATAATTTCCTTACAAATATTAAGTTTTTTTTAAAAAAAATAGTTTATTGTATCTTATAAATTCTGAACTGTATATTTGTTGAAAAAATAATCGTACATGCATACAATAAATTATACATTTGTAGAAGATAATTATATATATTTTTTCTTTGAAAAAAGATAATTATATAGTTAATTATACTTTTTAATAATATATTTATAGATCGTCAAAATAGATTTTTTTTTTAAGAAATAATCAAGACTTTCTATTGTTTTTTAGTTTTGTTTCAGTAAATGTAAGTTTTTTGAAAAAATATATATTATTAACTTCAAATTTCAATTATAAAATAATTAATATAGTTATTTTGATATAGCTAATTTTTAGAACTATCTCAAATAATTTTAAAAAATTTATTTTAAATATAAAATAAAAAAAAATTAATTAAAATAAATATGTCAAAGAAGATTGAAGGACAAAATCGTCAATAGACCATTTTATCTCCTAGAAATCTTGAAAAACTGCCTATAAACAAGGCATCTAAATATTGCTAGATGACTTTTCTATGAGAATTTTAAGATACCCTTAAATATGAAAGATATCTTTGTATTTCATATTGTCAAGAAACAAACATGATTATGCAAATATCCATTTTATGGAAATAGTAGGTTACTCCGAGTAAACGGTCCCTTAATTTGATTAAATTTTAAAACTTGTTGTGATTGAACTAAATTGAAAGATTAATGGTTAAAATTAAATACTTAATTTGTTATAGAAACGACATCAACAATCAAAACGAAAACTATACACGAACATGAGAGAAGAACCCATAAAAATTTGTTTTTCATTAACGATGTATTAACTGCATCCATGAGTAGAAGAGTGAACAATTTTATTAATTTAGAGATAAGAATATAAAATGCCGATCAACTCTAAATTTTAAGAGAATTTATAGAATATATTTTCATAAAATCCTATTACAAAATAGATCAAAATAAAAACTCATATGTCAATCGGACAACGAGACCTCAACTAAATAATCATGAGACACCAAACATATCTCAACACAATTAATGTTTCAAGGAAGATGCTCATGCCAATTTCCCATCCCACTTTATTATTTTATAGTGTATATATGGAATTCTTATCTTCTTCTTTTTCTTTTATCCTTACAAGTTAACGTATTTGATGTGCTCACCTTTGATAATGTTTCGGGTTGTTAAAAAAATCAATATAAAAATATATAAATTTAAAAAATCGGACGACCTGAAGAATCCAATCTACTCAATTTGATTCGACAAATTAAGATTTTTTAGGTTGGTATATTGGATAACCTAAAATTAATTTTTATTTTTAAATTTTGATATCCACCTAAAATTAATTTGAAGTTATTCAAATTAACGTGTGCTTATTATTAATTTATTTGTCTTTTAACATATAACATAATTACATATGCTAATATTTGTTATGATTTTATTTAATTTATTATTGTTTTTTAACTTTTTACCCTCCAAATTTTTTAAGATATTTTTTAAAGTATCTTTCATGATATAAATAAAATTAAAGTTTTAAAACAAATAGAATTTTAATCATATCTTATATGACTTATTAATCATTATGGCGCTACATGTTTTTTTTTTTTTGAAAAGATATGCTACATGATGTTAAACTCAAAATAAAATAAAATCGTTAATAAAAATTATTATATTAGCTTATATATACATAAATCGAGTTAGATGGGTGGTTAGATTCACCGACCTCTGTCTCTACTAATGTTGGATCCTGATCAAAAGTCACTTTTCTTTTTACCATTTCTCTTTCCCAACTTAATTTTCGAAGTTAACACATATTCGAAATTGTAGTTGCAACTTGCAATGGATAAAAGAGAACCTTTATTATTACTATTATTATTATTTATAATTTTTTTTTTGTTAGAAAGGGAGCTTCTGCTTAGATTCTAATTCAAAAAAGTATATATTTGAAAATTAAACCGACGAAAAATATAAGTTGCAACGGATCCAACTATATCCATGCATTTGTTGATTTATATGTAAGTAAATAATATATACATTAAAAAAAAGGAAAATTGAATGACCAAATCCAGCCTAATTTAGAAATACTAAATAAGGTTAGATGGATTTGTAGATTCATCAAACGAAAAATTAAAATCGTTCATTAAACCAAAACTTTGAATTGGTAGATTCAATACCAATAAAAAAATTAGAATTTGTCCCAAAAATACTTTTAACATAATTCTCTCCGACCCACTTTTTCAAAAAAAATAAAAAATAAAATAATAAAAAATAAATAATTCACTCCAACCCAATATACAAAGAAGGGAGGAGCAAAGATCTTTGTTTTATCATTTCTTTTTATTTTCTTTTTCGACTTTTTAATTCATATATTTTTTTTCTTTACTTCATAATTATTTTTTAATATCTCTCTCTTTTTTTAATCTTTTTATTTTATATTCACTTTTTCAATTTTGTTTTTGTTTTGATCCTCTATATTATAATTATTAACTTCTTAAAATATTTTTAAAATTTTAATTAAAAAAATATTGAATATGCCATTTACATGTTATTAATGTTTCAAAAATTTGGCCAAAATGAACCGTTGCTTAGCGGTATTATAAAGAAAAAAAATGAAGTTAGCGTTTGCTTGAAAAATATATTTTTAGTCTCTAAATTTGAAATATGATTTTAATTTGGTTTCTATATTTGAAATTTCAATAAAAGCCTAAGTTTTAATGCTTGACATAACAAAATCATTAAGTAAATAGAGTAATATTGTATGATTAGATTAATTTTAAATTTCAATATATTGATAATGTGATTATATTATTGAAATGTCAACTAGTAAAAGTATTCGATTTAAGAATATAAAAGATTAAATTGAAATTAAATCCCAAACCTAAAAAACATGAAATATAATTTTCCCAAAAATGAAAAAAAGGGCGTCTAAGAAGAATTTAACTAAACTAACGTTAACATAATGTTTAGATAACCAAGAATGTATGAGTTATAAGATTCGTTTAGCAAAGAAATTAAAATTGAGGTATTGAAAAATGAATCTACTTGCATGTAAAATGTCATCCACATGTAATCCAAGAAAACGCAACTCAGGTGTTGTTATTTCAAGTGAAACAATTTCTTTTAAAAAAATTTGATATAAAGGATATACGTGAGATATCATATGTCATTGGCATTAAGATTCATACGGAGAGATGTCGAGACATTTTGGGTTTGTCTCAAGAGGCCTATATCACAAAGTTTTAAGAGATTTCGAATAATGAATTGTTGACCAAGTGTAGCATCCATTGTGAAAGGTAATAAGTTTATTCTTATGCAGTGTCCTAAAAATGAGCTTGAACAAGAACAGATGAAGAAATTTTGTATGCTTCAACAATTGGATGCCTGATATATGTTTAAGGTCTGCACTAGACCTAACATTGCATCTATTGTCAGGATGTCAGGAGGAGTTCAAAGTAACTCAGGTGTTGACCATTGGAATGCTAAGTTATGAGATACCTTTGTTGATTGAGAAATTTCGGCCAATTAGAAATTGCCACATCATTTATAAATATATCTAATTAAATATTGGGTAAAATACAAATCCATAATTTTCCCAAATATTAATTAGATTAAAAATTATTTGGTTTGGAGTTTAGGTTCGTATTAAGTTGAGCCTAAGCCCATGTACGGGGCTCGAAGATCCACAAAACTCAAGCCCAATGAAGATCCAAACACGCATGGGGCTCCAACCCACCAATGGTTAAGCACTACTACAATTATAAGAATAGATGGCGGACTAAAAAGATTGTAAAAAAAAAATACGGATGAAAAGATGGCGGGTTGAGTTTTTTTAAAAAAGTCGGACATTGCCTGCCACCAAAGATAAGCGTCGTTAATTGTTAACGATGGGGGGCAAATATGCCCTCCATCATTTACTTTTGGTGGCGGGCAGTAATATGCCCGCCATCGTTTGTTAATGACTTTTTTAACCAAAATTTCCCGCTTCGATTTCACCTCTTCCCGCTTCTCTTTCACCCCTTCCCTCTTCTCTTTCTTCGCTTTAAACATAAACCCTCTTCTTTTTTTACTTCTTCTCCTTTCTTGGACAAACTCTCTTCGAAAAATAACCATTGTACGCAATGTCGCTTGTAAGTGACCTTTCGTTTCATCTTCATTCATACGTTTTTTATTGTTTTTGTTGTTGTAGTTGTAAAGCATTCATCATTATTGTAGTGTGGATTGTGTATTGTGATTTATTTCAATTTCATTTTCTTTCTTCCAAAAGTCATATCATAAGAAGGAAATTGAAGTTTGAGAACTTGGATTTTATTTTCATCTTGTTGCAGGGGAGATTGTTTTGGTCCTTGATGAAGATGAATTAATTCAAGAGTATAAAGAAACCAAACTTGTAAGATTCATTTTCTTTATTTATCGTACCCATCCATACTTCGTCGAGTTATCATGAATCATCAGAGCAACGGGCAGAGCCCGCGTTGACCTTTTATCTAATAAATGCATCCCTTCCAGAAGTCGGGGTTTGTTGCACGTATTAGCTCTAGAATTACTACGGTTATCCGAGTAGCAGATACCATCAAACAAACTATAATCGATTTAATGAGCCATTCGCGCTTTCACGATCTCGAATTAGTTCATACTTACACATGCATGGCTTAATCTTTGAGACAAGCATATGACTACTGGCAGGATCAACCAGGTAGCATTCCTACTAGACATCGCAACCAACCGGCCACCACCCATCACCATCGACATATCTGATGTGCTATTTTTTTTAGTAGTTTTTCTCTAATTTTTGAAGATTTGAACTTTAAGGTTCTATGTTTTCTCTTGATCTTTGGTGGATTTTTGTTCTTTTTTGTGCTATTGTTGATTTTATTATTGTTTTTGTGTTGATTTAAGTTTTTTGTTTAGTTGTTCTGCCTTTTTTTTTAAGTCTTTGAATGATCGTTTAATTTTGGATGTTTTGAAGATTTGATTGAATTTGAGAGATGGAAGTGTCGATTTCTCCATAAAATACTGAAGAAGTGGTGGTAGAGATTATGAAATTGCACAAATCTTTGCGTGTCTTCCTGGAATTGATGAGGTTGAAGAAGGAAGAGTTTTGATCAACAATATGTAATTAGAATAAAATAGTATTGGTGGCGGGCATTAAGTGCCCGCCATAATAAAGAATTGGTGGCAGGCATTTTTCGTCTGTCATAATAATGTATTGGTGGCGGGCATTGCCCGCCACCTTTTGTATCCGCCATCGTTTGTCTTTAATGTCAGTAATATTGATGGCGGGCTCTTGCCTGCCATTGTTTTTAATTAATGGTGGGCCTCGTCCGCCATCAATACCCAACAATTCTACTAGTGAAGCCTAAAGATCCATGAAGTACAAGTCCACAAGCCCATAGGAATTCTATAAATAAAGAGTTCTCCCTCATTTGCAAAGGACATGGACCTAAACCCGAACCTAGCTTGAGAACTACAGACTGAAGAATTAGAAACTTCAAAGCATCAAATCAAGAGAATTCAGAGCATCCAACAAGCTTAAGCTTGAGAACTCAGAACACTCAAAGAAAAAGGCTCCAACAAATTGATCATCCAAACCGATCAACAAGTCATAGACCGATCAACATAGAAGATCAAGAAGTCAAAGATCAATCATTAAAGGGGATCAACAAGTCACAAACCGATCAACAAGTCAACGACCAATCAAAAATCAATAAGTCATAGACCGATCAGCATAGAAGATCAAGAACTCAACGACCATCCAAGATCAACAAGTCACAGACTGATTAACACAGAAGATCAACAAGTCAACGACCGATTGAAGATTAACAAGTCAAAAACCGATCATCATAAAAGACTAATAAGTCAATAATTGATCATCAAAGAAGATCAACACGTTAAAGACAGATCAAAGATCTTTAGATAGAGAGTACGAGTGAGAGGTGTAATAAATGTTCTTTACGATGTCCTCCGTTCTTCGGCATCTTAATAAAGTTTTAATTCCAGCTGTTATGTTGAAGGAATAAAGTTTTTATTACCACGTCTATCAATTCAGAATATAGTATCCAACTTCCTTTTTTGAGGTCGAAATTTTGAATCAAGAATTTTCTTTTGTGTAAATGATCAACAGACCTGAAAGTTAGAGAGGATCGCAAGGTTCTAGTAATTGATCTCTTATTGTCATATTTTAATTCACGCATTTCATAAAATAATAACATTCTTGAGTATTAGAATCTAAATTATTTCAATAAAAATGCAAAATTTTTATCTATGTTTGCTTTAAAATATAAAAAGAATAGACTTAATTATTTAGGACATAATATATCATTTTAGTCTCTAAACTTTCAACCTTGTTTCATTTTGGTTAAACTTTCAAAAGTTCAATTGCCCAATTTGATAACCATTTTAATTATTTTTCGTTTTTTGTTTATGAAATTTAAGCCTACAACAACTACCTTACTATACATTTTTTCTTTATTTGGATATCTACATCTTACCTATATTTTAATAAACAAAACAAAAATTTGGAAACAAAAAAAGTAGCTTACAAAAGCTTGTTTTTGTTTTTGAAATTTGGTTATTATTCACCTACTTTGTTAAGGAAATATGGATACATTGTAGGAAAGATGGAGTATATGGTAGGAAAGTTTAGTACAAATAAGTTTAAATTTCATAAACTAAAAACAAAAAATCAAATGGAGCCTAAATTTTCAAGTTTATTTCATTTGTTGTCTAAACTTTAAAATGTCCAATTTTATTCTCTATATTAAAAAAAAAGTTTAAGATTAGTCCCACGTTTGAAATGTGAATATTTATTAAAATTGGTTAAAAAATGTTAATAATTTTAATACAAGTAAAGAAAAATATGTGAACTTAAATTTATAGAGAAATGTGGTCATTTTTGTTTAACAAATTTTTTTTAATCATGACCAAAAAAAAAATATATATATATAATTTTAAGTCTAGGAATTAAAATTGAATGTTTTAAAAGTTCTGAATCAAAATGGAGCAAACTTGAAATTCTAAGGATCAAAATTGAACAGACTTGAAAGTCAAGAAACTAAAATTGAGCTCTTAAAAGTCTATGGACCATAATAGAATAAAGTTCAAAATCTATGAACCAAAATCATATTTTAACCTTTTATTTATTTAGAAAAAAAAGAAAAAAAATCTCAGCGGTTAAAGAACAACAAATCCACTAGAATCTCCACATTAGTATGATATCATCTACTTTGAGCATAAGTCTTCATAGAACCATCCTCTCGAACAAAGTATCGCATGTGAGTCTCCCTTAATGATAGTTATTTTCTGAAATATATTTTAGCACACCTTAATTAAAACCATGAATCATTCTGAATTACACTTAAGCAAACCATAAAGTCCAACCACGAATCCATCTAATTTATGTTTGAGGGCACATCCTACCCCTCACCAAGACAACCATTTTAGAAGTACTCCTCACGCAACCACTTGTTTGAGAAGAACTCCCATATAGGAGTACACATAAGGCGTCTCAACCAAGGAATTTCATCATAACTATTTCGTATTCCATATGCAGGAACACAAATATTTGTTTCATACTCGAGGTTCTTATGATATGGCTAAGTTAGGAGGTACCACTCTTATACCACTTGGTTTTTTTTTTTTTGAAAATTGAGAAATCGGAGTTTTGCTCCCCTATACCCTGGGCACCACTGATCCGTCCCTAAATTGTGGCCTTGGGATACTTTGAAGGGTATTCTAGTTTAAGCGATTTCCAGCGGCCTTGAATAATGGATCTCTCAAGGAAGAATGTCTTGAAGTTCTTAGCCTCATCCACTCTCATACCACTTATTAAGAGACGACAAACCTAACTCGGATCTCCACATTGGTATGACATTGTCCACTTTGAGCATAAGTCTTCATGACTTGGTTTTCGGGCATTTTCGAAAAGACCTCATACCAAAAGAGATATTTGTCTTTCCTTATAACCGATGATCTACCCCTTTTTTAATCAATATGGGATTACTATTTCCATAAACTTGAGAGATCAATTTGAAAATTGTAAAAATTTTATATTTTGATGATTAAGAATATTTTTAGGTTAAAATATCATTTTGGTCCTTACACTATGAGATTGTTTTAATTTAGCTCCTCAACTTTCAAATTTTCAATTTTAATTTTGGAGTATGATTTTGTTTCATTTTGGCCTCAAATTTTAAATGTCCGATTGTAATTCATTCACTAAAACAACCAAAACAAATAGTAATTTCCCATCTCTTTAATCAATCCGTTTCTCTCTCTTTGTTCTTTCTTTTTCTCCTCAATTTCGAGAACTCCTCTATGACAAGTTTATATCATTTAGTTTAAACTTATAATATGACATAATTTATAGCGATGTTGATTAGAGATATGGATATGGTAAAAATGATACTTGAATTCCCATTGATACCAATTGGCTAATTTCTTTAGACTTTACATCGTTAAAAATAAACCAATTAATGGTGGGAATAACCATAAATTGCCTCAATATAAACATGTAATATAATGCCTCTCTTCAAGATGGAATGTATATCAATAACTCCCATTGGATAGCATAGAAAATAATAGACTTGGAAGTAAGAGGCTTCTTGAATTTATCTACTAGTTGATTCGAGCATCAAACATGCAACAAACATTGAGAACTGTCTATAATCTGGTCACATACAAAGTGATCATTGATGTAGATTTAGTATACCTTGTATAATTATAGATTTGCATCCACAAATGTGCAAGTATACGCAGTCTGTAGTCAAGTGGCAAGTAATTTAATCGTTCTCCCAATGGATTGTGAATTTACTAGATAGATTCTAATTAGAATCAAAATAGGAGAAAATAAATATCTAGGAGTTTTGGTTGAGATTTTCTTCACTTTTAAGCAAAGTGAGAGTGCACGTTTAATAAGAATTTAGAGGACAATGCTTCTGCTAAGGTACCCATGGTAACTATTAGCAGTATGATACGAACCCGCGGTCGTTGAAAGTATATTCAAGGCGAATCAAGAAGTGACGAATCCCGTTTTATTGCTTTATTAAATATAATTCTGTTTTGTTATTTAAGTTGTATTGGGCTTTTGGGCCTAAATAGGGATTATTGTCTTAATTAGGTTAAAGGCTAGGTTATTATAAATAGGAGATGTTAGGCCTCTAGGAGGGCATTCAAACAGTTGTTGTCTTTGTAATTGGCTCTTTGAGAGATCCTCTCGAGAGATTATCTTAGTTCTTAATAAAATAGTAGTGGATTCTATCATTTTGGTATCAGAGCCATTTGCCGATCCGGGAATGGTGAGTACTAAGATGGAGACCAGGTGCAAGAGTCACGAGGAAAACGGTGCTTGAGATGCTAAAAAAAGAAAAGAGTTCGAGGTTCATTGGTAGCTATGGGAGAGTCGGATGGACCAGGAGTTTGGACAGATTGAATCTCAACATACGTGAAGCTTTTAGAACGCAAAATCGAAACCGCGCGAATCCCGAACCAACTGTCGCGGAGAAAGGGAAAGGGCTTGCGGGAACCGGAAGGGAGAACGGGCGCGTCGGCGGGGGAGGGGTTGAGCAGGGTGATCGGTCCGGCGGCTGGGGCAAAACCGGGGACGTGTGGCGGCGGGGGGGGCGAGAGCGCGCGACGGCGCGGCTCGGCTGCGCGTACGGAGGGGATGAGCGGGGCGGCGTGGGCCAGCGCGAGGGAGAACGGTCGTGGGGGTGCGGCCGAGCGGGCTGGGGCGGACCGGGCGCGGGCGAACGGGAGTGGATCGCGAGCGCGGGTCTGGGCGCGGTTTCGGGCGCGGGTGAGCGAGGGTGGTCGGGGCCATTGGGCGAGTGGGGCGCGAGCCCTAGCGGGGGTGAGCGGGTCTGGTCGGGGGACGGGGCCGGGGGCGCTGGCGAGTGGGGCGCGGGCCTCTGCGCTGGTGGAACTGAGTGGGGCGCGGGTCAGGGTGGCGGAGCGGGGCGAGGCGCGGCGAGCGAGGGCGACCGGTGTCTTTGGCGGTCGGCCGGGGTCCGGCGAGTTCGGGTCACCCAGGTGGACCGGAGGGAAAATTTTCGTGGTTGGCCCGATGGGGAACAATATATGGGTTCGGAATTCGGACGAAGGGGAGATGGCCGGTTCGAGGGCAGGGGAAATGTTTTGCCGGAGGAGAGGAAGGTGCGCATAGGCTATGAAAGGCCGATTGCGCATGACGGTTGGAACGAGCGGGAGGATTGGAGGGACAGGCAAGAACGGGGTGACCGAGGGGGACCAGGAGCAGGCGGATGGGAGGGACCAATGGTTGATAGACGGTTACGGAAATTAGAAATGCCAGTGTTTAAGGGTCTTATCGATGAGGAGGACCGGACGGGTGGCTCTGCGAGTGGAAAGATATTTCGGGTAAATAGGTTGACGGGCCATGAAAGGGTCGATCAAAGAACTGTGTATGGAAGGGGAGGCATTGGAATGGCTCTGATGAAGAAGGGACGGCCTCGATTGCTTCGTGTGAAGAGTTTCGTGAATTGCTATTGCATCGTTTCCAACCAACGATCAATGACAATAAATATGCCAACTTGATGAGTCCGCAACAAGTGGGAAATAGATCAAGGAGTATCGCGGGTTGTTTGAAAAATATGCAAAGGGTATGCGCGATATTAGTGCGAGTGCCTTGGAAGGGAAATGGGAGAGTGGTCCAAGGCGTAAATACGAGTGAAATGAGAAAATTGAGACGGTCGGAATCCAGGATAAGAAATTCATGGCACAAGTAATCGAAGATGACCTGGCTTTTCGAAGTCAAGCCAAAGGAGGTAGTACTACGACGTCATCGATTAAATCAAGCCTGGGTTCAGGGACTATGAGTACAAGAGTAGCAGGGGGAACGAACCTAAAAACCATCACACCCGTCTCAGCTTTTGCCACCGATCGACTCACAACCAACCTCACTCCCACTATCCCGTATAAACGCTTAACAGATAGTGAGATCCGCATTCGCAAAGACAAGGGGCTATGTTTTAGGTGTGACGAGAAATTTGTGCCGGGGCACCGGTGTAAGAAAAAGGAACTGCAAGCTCTGGAGATTCTTGTTGTACGTGATGCATTAGAAAATCGGGAAAATGAAGAAATTGATGATGCCCAAGATTATACGTCCGAAGATGCTTGTGTTGAGGAATTGGTGGATACACCGAATATGGCAGCTCTTTCATTGCACTCCATGGCAGGACTGAGCTCCCCAAAAACATTGAAGGTTACAGGCTCGATACGAGGACATGAAGTGGTAGTGTTAATCGATAGTGGGGCTACGCATAACTTCATATCCGAGGACATGGTTGCTAAGTTGAAATTACCGGTAGAACCGTCTAATGATTATGGCATTATGTTGGGTACTGGAGATTCTGTGAGAACTGCTGGCATTTGTAAGAATGTGGAACTTCAGTTGACCAAGATGAGAATAGTAAATGATTTCTTGCCCTTACCCTTGGGTAGTGCGGATGTGATTTTGGGTGTGGTGTGGCTAGCAACATTGGGAAAAATTGAATTTGACTATCGCGCACTTAAAATGAAATTCAAGCTGGGGTCAGGGCAGGTCGAATTGCAGGGCGAGCCACGACTGGCCTAGGTTTCATTGAAATCTATGATGAAATCCTTACGTTCCGAGGAGTAGGGGCTTCTGGTCGAGCTCAATATGATTGAAACCCCGATACCGTCTCGTGAACAGTCCGGGACCCTACCTGACTTGTCCCAGGTACCCGTAGAACTCCACTCCATACTTCGTTTATACTCACCGGTTTTTGAATCATTGACAGGTCTTCCTCCACGACGTAATTGCGACCATGCTATTGCGCTATTGCCAGGCAAGGACTCCATGAATGTACGTCCGTATAGGTACCCACAGTACCAGAAGAACGAGATTGAAAAATTAGTGGGAGAAATGTTATTGGCAGGTATTATCCGGCCTAGCACGAGTCCATTTTCGAGTCCAGTGCTATTGGTTAAAAAGAAGGATGGGAGTTGGCGTTTCTGTGTCGACTATCGCGCCCTGAATCAAGCAACAGTGCCCGATAAGTATCCGATACCGCTGGTTGATGAATTACTGGATGAGTTGCATGGGGCGGCGGTATTTTCCAAAATTGATCTTAAGGCGGGGTACCATCAAATACGGGTTAAGCCGGCTGATGTACACAAAACAGCTTTTAGAACTCATGAGGGCCACTACGAGTTTGTAGTCATGCCTTTCGGATTACGCAGACGCCTTGCGGCGACATTTCAGTCAGTTATGAATGAGCTTTTGCGTCCGTTCCTACGCAGGTTTGTGCTAGTATTTTTTGATGACATCCTGATATACAGTGTGACCATCGATGAACATAAGGAGCACCTAATCAGCGTTTTTGAAGTGTTACAAGCACATGCCTTGGTGGCAAATGCCAAGAAATGTCAGTTTGGATTGCGCAGGATTGAGTATTTGGGGCATTTTATATCTGCTGAGGGAGTGTCTGCCGATCCGGAGAAAATTGTGGCCATGGTGCGTTGGCCAAGCCCTAAAAACATTAAAGATTTAAGGGGATTCCTCGGGCTCACAGGTTACTACCGTCGTTTTGTGGCGAATTATGGGTCGATGGCCTTTCCATTAACTCAGCTGTTGAAAAAGGGAAAGTTTGAATGGGGCCCAACAAATGAAGAAGTGTTTTTCGAGAGACTTAAGCATGCAATGAGTAGTGTGCCAGTATTGCGATTGCCAGACTTTGATCAGTTGTTTGTTGTGGAGACTGATGCTTCTGGTATTGGTGTGGGTGCAGTCTTGATGCAACAGGGGCAGCCTTTGGCCTATTACAGTAAGGCTCTTCCCATCACCCATCGCGTGAAGTCAGTTTATGAGCGCGAGCTGATGGCTATCGTGTTTGCAGTCCAGCGTTGGCGAGCTTATCTGTTGGGACATCACTTTATTGTACGTACGGACCAGAAGAGCCTTAAATTCCTGCTAGAACAACGTGTTGTTGATGGCGAATACCAGCGATGGATAGCGAAACTACTGAGTTACGATTTCCATATTGAATACAAGAAAGGGTTAGAAAACAGAGCGGCAGATGCCCTATCTCGTATGCCTTCGGCCGGGGAGTTAAGCATGTTGAGTTGTGTGGCGGGAGTTAACACAGCAGTGTTCACTCAGCAAGTGAGGGAAGATGAAAAGTTGTTTGCTATTTATACTGCTGTGGTGGCAGGCGAGGAGAGTCCGCCAGGTTACTCCGTTATGGGTGATGTCCTCTTATACCAGGGTAGGTTGGTGCTACCTCCGACTTCACCCACGATTCCTCTGTTACTCAATGAGTTCCACGGGGGGGCCATCGGGGGGCACTTCGGGACCCTAAAGACGTACCATCGTCTAGCGAAAGAAGTGTATTGGCCTGGAATGAAGGCTCGCGTCCGCGCATTTGTAGCCGAATGCTCGATTTGTATTCAAGCGAAACATCTATCGTTGTCGCCACCGGTCTTTTTTGCAACCATTACCGATTCGGACGAGGATTTGGGAAGACATTTCGATGGATTTTGTCGAAGGACTTCCCCGTTCTGAAGGTTATGACACCATCCTTGTGGTGGTGGATCGGCTTTCTAAGTACGCTCACTTTATACCCCTGAGGCACCCATTTACCTCTCTCACGATTATCACGTGTCTTTATCGAGAGAAGTGGTCCGTTTGCACGGGTGCCTAAGAGTATCGTGTCGGACCGTGACAAGATATTCACTAGCCTCCTCAGGGAAGAGATATTCAAGGCTTCGGGACTCAACTACGTCGTAGTACTACTACCTACCACCCCAAACCGATGGCCAAACCGAGGTGGTGAATCGTTGTTTGGAATCGTATCTAAGATGTTTTGTGATGACACACCAAGGCCCGTATCGATGGTCGGCTTTGGGCGGAGTTCAGTTTCAACACGTCATTTCACTCGTCTATGGGGATGACTCCGTTTGAAATTGTTTACGGGCGTTCTCCGCCGACCATTTTGGGGTATGATTATGGGGCTAGTCCGGTGGCAACAGTAGATTCCTTAATGCTGGAACGTGATAGGATGTTGGAGAAGCTTAAGGCCAATTTGTTGCGCGCACAGCAATTAATGACAGAGCGTGCTAACGCCAAGCGTCGCGATGTTCAGTTTGAGGTGGACGATGTGGTGTATGTTAAGCTCCGTCCCTACCGCCAGTCTTCCTTGGCAAAATTTACACACCCCAAGTTAGCACCACGGTTCATCGGACCATACCGTGTGTTGGCTCGGGTGGGGCCAGTGGCGTACCGGTTGGACTTATCGCCGACGGTGAGGATTCACCCGGTTTTTCATGTTTCCGTACTGCGCAAGGCGGTTAGTTCCTCTGGGCTCGTTTTCCCTACGCCAACGTTGGTGGGAGATGATCTAGGCGTGCTCGTTTGTCCCAAGGCTGTTTTGGGTTTACGAGAGTCCTCGCAGGTGGGAGGTTCGCGCCATGTTTTGATACAGTGGGAAGGATCCACTCCTGATGATGCTACTTGGGAGTCTGCGACCGATCTAGAGCTCCAATTTCCGGACTTTCACCTTGAGGACAAGGTGGCTCTTTGGGGGGGAAGTATTGATACGAACCCGCGGTCGTTGAAAGTATATTCAAGGCGAATCAAGAAGTGACGATTCCCGTTTTATTGCTTTATTAAATATAATTCTGTTTTGTTATTTAAGTTGTATTGGGCTTTTGGGCCTAAATAGGGATTATTGTCTTAATTAGGTTAAAGGCTAGGTTATTATAAATAGGAGATGTTAGGCCTCTAGGAGGGCATTCAAACAGTTGTTGTCTTTGTAATTGGCTCTTTGAGAGATCCTCTCGAGAGATTATCTTAGTTCTTAATAAAATAGTAGTGGATTCTATCACAGTATTAGGAGTATTTAAGCACAATAAGGAGAAATTGTCATACTTCACCGTTTTTTTTTTGCATTTATTCACACTAAGTTGGAGTCTCGAAATAGTGTATACTTTTTGTTAAAGGCGTCGCATGCGATAGTAAAACGTTTATTCCTAAACTCTTCTTTAAAGTGCAAGAGATCTTATACTAAGCTACTGAACATGTGAATTAAATTTAGGTTATCTCTTTTCCCAAATTAACAATTTACAAGTTCATATGAATAGAGGATCAAATCCCTAATTACACATGCTCCAATTAACAAACACTCCCCCCCATTACTCCTAATACATGCTTCTACAATCCCAATTTTTCTTAACGTGCACCTTAAAAAATTTAGCTCATGATGGAATAAAAAGCAACCGTAGATATAGAATAGCAATAAGACACAGTGAATGAAAAATGAAATATTAATTAAAGCAAAAGGGTTTGAAACACAGTGAAATTTTAGATTATAAAACTCTAACTATGAAAACAGTAAAATCTAAAAACTAGTTGACGGCTGCTTCCAGATGGACAATTTTTTTATCCCATTTTCCTTCGAGTTTTCCCTTTTATAGATGTTTTCTAAGGTTTTATGCTTGCGACTTAACTTGGAAGTAGGGTTTTTGACGTGGGCTTCAATTTTTCTTTTTTCAGATCTTCAACGATCTGGATGACTTTGGAAAGAATCTTGGGTTTGCCGTGATTTGGATCTTCTGAAGATTGCTCCACCTCCGTGTTGTGCTAGTTTGTTTACTTTATGATTCATTTCCTTCGTTTCGCTATTGAAATTTTGCTTCCATTGCTTTGGTTACGAGTTTCTATCCATCGCTTCACTTTTGGGGTTTTGCAAAATAATCAATGTTAGTGCGTGACTATTCTTAGAAAGGGTAGTGACCTTCGTTTTTACTTTATTTAATCCTTGTTTCTCCTTCATTCTCCTAATGCGTAAACATTAGCTTTTATACAAAACTTGTTAGTTTAATGGCATTTTCTGACTCTCCATTATATCAATATCATAGAGAAATATCCAAATATAAGTGAAATATTAACTATATTTGAGAGTTATAAAACCCCTAAACTTGAATCATTGCTCGTCCCAAGCGATGATATACCTTGTATAAATGTTGTTACAAGTGCACAGTTCATCATAATACCTTGTATGTTCTCTACTTTATAGGTTCTACTTTGAAAAATTGATCTTAACTTAAAATTTTCAAACTTATGAGCTTTAATCATCCTAGGGTTCTCTATTGCTAGAAACTTCCTCCTTTGGCGTGGTTCATTTCCTTGTCAACATAGTAAAGTGGGCATTCCTCAATACTGATTCATACAACTTTGAATAACTTTGGTCAATCTCAAGATAGTTCAAGTCTTCCCAATCTTTTTATTTACTATTTATTGTTTTTCTATTCATACCCCCTTTTAGCATCTTAGAATCCCTTGTGGTTTTTCCTTTTTTTCCTTCTATAAGTGTAAGCACACACCACTAAGGTTACACCTATGCCTTCACCAAAATTCCATAGTTGTTAGGATGCTATGCTTGAGCATAAAACGACTTACCTAAGTGACGTAATTGGCTAAGTGGATGAGTGACCAATGCGGTTCTAGTGCTAATATAATGTATAGTGACTAATTCAAAGTCAACTTATGCTAAGTGTAACTCGGAATCACTTACATGCAAGTATACGCGGTCGGATAATACAACAAGTAATAAGTATATAAATTTTATTGATCCCACAGAGATTGCTGTCTAGAGCTAAAATTATTAGAATGAAAAGTTATGTAGAAAAGTAAAGCATGATTTGGATAAGTTGTGATTTGTTTTTAAAATGAATGCATAACTAAATATGATGTTAAGACTTAAATTAATATGATGCTAAGACTAAAATAAATATGATGCAACGAGTATTGGTAACCAATAGTCCTAGAAGATACTATGCGAGCGGGCTAGTTAAAGAGATTCTTGCTTCCCTAACAAATAAGTAGTTCCACACCTAATGATTTATGGCAAAGCCATCTTCTCCGCTGAGAACTCTATACTTAAAAGAGGACGACGCAAGCTGTTAGTAAGGTTATTACTAACATTTTAAGTGGTGAAAAGACTTCTACACTACCTAACGTAGCATACTGGGTCAACATGCGATTCCTTCTTCCGAACTCACCACTAGGTACATGCGTGGGTAGCTAATCGACGCACACACACACACATATATATATAACAAGCAGCAGTGTAAAACTCAATGACCTACGCTCCTAGCATGCTTCTATTCATGAATAATTAACAAAAACTCTTACAACACAACCATAGAAATAAACATAATATAGAGGTTCAACCAGACGATTTTATTGCAACTACAAAATGCTTATAAATATAAGCTACTCCTAACTAAAACAATAAAATGGAATTGATGCGGATGTGAAGTGTGTAGTCCCCTTGTCATCAGTTTCCACAAACACCATCAGTGCTTCTTTTTTAGAATTAGCTCTGATCCTTAGATTAGATTTAGCCATCTGACCAGCTCACTCGACTTAGGCCTTCCTGCGGATATTTATAATGTTGAATTACTTGGTCGACAAGTCCGAATAAGCGAGAAAATTATCATTAATGCAGATCTCTTGATTTCTACTAGAATTTCTTGATTTACGTTGTCTTTTATTACCACCTTGAATTTCTTCTTTATTTCCTTGTTGACGTAATTTACCGAATGCAACTGCCATGTCAATGTTAAATCCTCAGTGAGTGTTGCCATTCACATTTCTTAACCCCTTCCAGCATACCTTTTAGCATAATCCTGCATTATACAAACTTTCAGCGCAAAGTATTCAATATTTATGCTTTTTTTTTCACAATACTGCGCTTTCAATGTTGAATTATGAATGCATGCCGATTTCTATGTTCTTTCATCGTATTTATTCTGTTAGAGCTCATTTTTCCCATTATTTCTAGAATAATGCAAATTAAAAAAGCCTACAATATGCTCTTTTTTAGGGCTATCACTAGGGCTTTGAGAACGATGCGGAATGCCCACCTTTGTGCAATATAATTAAATAAATGCTTATCATTTGCTGCACTTTCAACTACGTATACTTGCGTAGAATGCGATTCTAGAGCATACGATATTGTAATAGTATCTTACCCTTTCAAATTTATCTTAATTATATTGCACAAAAATATTGCATCAGTGGCATTTTGTCTCGCTTTCACATATTCCCTTTTCATTAACATCGGTCACAGGTTTTGGCGAAGTGGTGGGAGTCCTTAAATATATTCGGCCAATAGTATCTCGATAGAAAGATTTTTGCCACAATGCCTATTCCACCAAAATGCATGCCAGGAGATGTGTGGCATGATTCCAATATAACATTCATCTCACTTTCATCTACGCATCACCTGATCATCTGATCTGCACATTGCTTTTATAGGTAAGGTTTGTCCCTAAAATAGAATCCTGGTTCATATAGGAACCATTTTAGTTGCAGCCTCGACATGTCCATTGATAGAATGTGGTTGGCCAAGTAATTTTTCATATCTTCAAACTAGGGATGCTTGGCATGTTCCATCATAGCTATCATCAACAGTTGTTCATCCAAAAGCTTTTCTTCAGATAGTTCAATAATTAAATTGTTAATAGTTGAAGTCTTCATTCGAGATAAATGATCGACCACGACATTTTTGCAACTTTTTTGTTTATCTTTTATTTCAATATCAAATTCTTGGAGGAGGATCCGAGATCCTACCAAGTATGATCTGAACTTCTCTAACGTGTAAATGAAAACTAACAGTTCTTTTTCAGTAGTTGTATAATTCAGTTGTGCATCATTCAGGGTCATGCGGAGTAATAGATTGGGTGTATTAGCTTTTATCCCTTTTGTCCAAGAATTCCACCTATTCCATAATTGTTGGCATCACACATTAACTCAAATGGTTGCTCCCAATTCGATGAGGTCATAATGGGTGTTGTAGTTAGCGCTTTCTTTAAGGTCTCAAATGCTTGAAGGCATTTGTGATAAAAAAATAAATGGGTGATCTACTTCCAGGAGTTCGCATATTGGTTTGGAAATTTTTGTAAAGTCTTTAATGAAGCATCGATAAAATTCTACGTGGCCCAGAAAGTCCTTTCACATTAGTCGGGGTCCCCAATTTTTCAATGCGGGACACACTCTATCATACACGGTGTGAGCCTAGCACACTACTTTCTGCTGCATTCTGAAACAACAACTATCTCAAGAAAAATAAAACAGCTGTTGTTTCCCTTATAGTCACACTTACACCACTCTATGTATTAGAGGCAACCTCAGAGTTCTCGCTCCACCCTTACAAACCTACTCTACAGAAACCACTAACGTTTCTTAAACCATACATATAATATGTCATTTGCCCTGGTATAACTCTGGGAACTTCCTCGCAATATGCTACGATTATATTGAGGGCACGTGCCTTAGTTAGTTTAGAACAACCCCATGTCAACTAATAGGTGGACATGACTCATCCTGTAGGAAATGCCCAAACACAATCCTACTCTACCACATGAATTTGAAGAAACTCCACACATAATTCATAATCATCTGCACCACTGAAAGAACACATCCCTCCTTAAGCCAAGACTTTGAAATAGAAATTCAATCACATCACACGTAACTATTTTTGCTCCCCTTTGATTAGCTCACACTCATTCACTATTCACACTTTATTAAATCACCCATTCCACCCTTCTTCAATAGTAACACAAGGCTACCCACCCCGAATAGATGAGGTGTACTCATTTCCTTTCACAATGTCAACCTCCAAATGCTAAACCAGCCATGCACCTCTTATCCGCCCAAACTTTCATACCAAATATCACCTTTGAAGTTAACCACAGCAAGTCTACATAATCTATAACCTTGCTCTGATACAAATTGTAGCACCCGACCTGACAATTAAACACCCGACTGCTGAAACACCCTGCAAGACTAAAATTACAAACAATATATAAATTCAACGAGCATAAAGCAAATCCAGTTGTTCTAAACACATATAAATACAACCAACCATTTATAACTATCACAATCCGTCTACTACGAAACTATGATTACAAGAGAATTTTCAAATACATCCCCTAAATTAAGACACTAAGACCACGTGTGAAACCGATCTGTCAAAGTAAGCATTTAGTGGCATCTCTTCAAAGAGAGCACCTGTAAAAGCACACTTTCAGGAAGGAAAACATAATGTCAATTAAATATGGAACTTGGAAACATTTATCCAATACTATCAACCTCAAAATCCCAATTAAATGCCACCTAACTAAACTCCTTTCTTCTAAACCCCAACCTTGTATCCTAACACACCTTACCCTTTTTCGACTGTCCATTTCTTACTAGCGATATTCCCAAAATTTATTCTAAAATGGGGTCCCTTATGAAATTTTCTCATGAACTAGCCACTTGATGAGAACGTGGCACACAACAGTCCTACCAGTGGGATAGTGAAACCTACACACATCAAACCCAAGTCACCTACCTATAAAAACATTCATTCTCTTGTTAATACCATCAATAATTAGAGAACAACATATCTGGGCAAATATTTAATATTCCCCTACCTTCACATTCAACCAAACCAGGCTCACAATTAAACTACCAAAAGATTATTCTCAACTTAAAAAAACATCTTATACTATTATTCTTAGGCACACTTACCAGATAAAACAAAGTTTTAACACTCCGTAAAATGCCTAAACACATTCAATCATCAACCCACCCAAAACAGTTTGGTTTCCACCCTCCAATTAAAGAACACCTGACCCAATAACCATTACCCAATTCCACCTTCACAGAATACATCAAATGCATATACTTGGATTTAGAACTTCACCTCATATAGCCACACATGACTTCATCCAATTCGCAACACACACACACACACAACTATTTTCACCTTCATACTAAGAAATTTCCTTCCATTTCAGTAAAATAACCAGCTACATCACCATGAGTTGCATAAGATTTAGAAGACAACTCACCTGGAAATTTATATTCTCCACGCACTATTGCTCGGTTCAAGATATACTCAATTTGCCAATCCCCTTTTGATGTGTGGTTTTAGATTTTGAATTCCAAATCTTCCCGTGAATCCAAAATAAGCCGTCGCATCCATACCTTCCATCTTAAGCATTCATCGTGTAAGAATCAACCAAAATAATGTTGCCTTTTTTCCCATAATGGAAAAACTCATAAGAAAACATCACTCACCTCTCTTAAATCTCCAACCTCAACGTGGTTTACCAACTAGCATTACAAAACCACAATTAACATTTATAAACAACACAAATCATTCCAAGCAACATCAATTAATCACACTTCTACAAACAACTGGTGCATTTATGATTTTATTCCAATAATCCATCAATTTGGGGTGTAAAGCAGTACTGAGATTTAGCTTGGATCCACAACACATTTTGCAAAGTTTTCCAGTCCCACAGACACCCACTAACCTCAACCATTACACCCTTCATTAAGTCATTACCCCCAGGGAATCAACTCATAAGCTATCCCATTTTAAAGGATCCATAATGCATTCTCAATACTCTCCCCCAAACTCCTTCCACTGCCCCACTCCGCTCTTATTGCATTGACCACCGATGCAATTCTTGTACCAAACTAAAATCGCAAATAAAATAAAACACAAATTTCTTTATAACACTTTCTTTTATTGCTCTTTGAAACTCTCTACGGATGCTCTCATTTTCGCTCTACATTTATCTCTACAATTCTCAACCAAGGAACACTCTATTTATAGGCTATTTACAAACTTGGTCTCCAAGTTCTTTCCATAAAATAAGAATCTACTAATTCCTTAATTTTCTCCCTAAATAAAATCCCATTAAGTCTTTAATTGTCTACCGACCAATTCCTTAATTACAACAATCAACCCTATTAATAAAAATTCCATTTAAGTTTATTCCAACAATTCTCGCTTCAATTCTCTCTCTTGCGCTTAACCCCCACCCAAGTAACCCGTCTTTTTTCTTTTTATCTTTTTCATAATTAGTCCCATTCTTCACTCGTGTCTCCTTCCCAAAACACCTCATTCATCACAACATAATAGATAATCCTCCCAACCACTTCATGAATGCCAACACAACTGGACAATGCACATCACATATTTAACTTCCAACATCAACCACACCACCCACAGTTCCACAAGGGGTTACCTCACACTAACCCATAAGTTCAGTCTATTTTAAAACAATAAACATGATCAACTGATTTATTAGATACTCTATCTTTACCTAGTACAATACAAGTTATTAATAACTTCCTAATTCACATATACGAATCTGTACATCTCTATTATTTGGTATGCGACCAGCCATTTACCCACTTCTAGATATAATTCATATTTCATCTTTTGCTAGTGATTCAACATGTTTCACTAGATAAAAACTAATGTAAGTGTCTCTTTGCCAAATCTACTAACCCTTGAGCGCCACAACTTCTAGTTTTGGAAACACACTTCCAAAATTCTTAACACTACCATGACTCTAAAGGTTTCATCTTCGTCATAACATTTCTAAGAGTCCAAAACTCAATTCCATTGTCAACACCTTAGCAATACCAAGTACCAGCTCAAGCCAATTTGCCCAATTAAAACTTAGCCTATTGTTGGGGTACTCTCTAACTTTGATTGAAAGATCCTGTAACAAGTGTTATCTAGAGGAATCTTCTCGCATTCTTAACCAACTATATGCATGTATTATGTAAATTCATAAAGGCAACACTTCACACTTCACACCCTCACAATGAGCACGTTTCCATAGGAGTGACATTTGAACATCTCCCACTACATACTAGCATTATCATTACTGAAAGACATCTAGTTTTTCCCCATGCGCCACCTACTACCTGCGATTCACAAAACGGAACCCTTGAAGGCCTTTAGTCGTGTACACCCAACTCTCATCTCCAAAACAAACTGGCTCTTCCCAGACCCCTACTGTAGAATGCAACTCGCAGGGTATGTCCTTGAAGCACTTATGCCACATGCTAACTTATTAATCGTGTCAGGCCTCAATAAGCGTAGGTATCCTTTGTTGTATAAACTTTAAATGTTATTTTTTTTTATGTGATTAAAAGTTGTTTAGTGGGTCCTTAAATAAAGAGTCAGTTAAGAAATTAATGGGTAGACAATTGAGGAATTGGTGGGTCGAAAATTAATCAATTAGTGGGAAAACAGTTTTTGTAAAAAGCCAAAAATGGTATCAACCTTGTAGAGCAAGTAATGTAATAAGGCTATAAATATGTGGCTCACTTCATTGTGAAAAGTAGAGTGAGCAAGAGCAAGAGAAAGAGAAAAGGCAAGAGATAGCAAGAAAGTAAGAGAAAGTTATAAGAGAAAGAAATTGAGAAATAAAGAGAAGTGATGTTAGAGAAATTCGAGTGCCTTGTCTTTCTAGTTACAAAGCAAAAGCTAAGCGACTATTTTATTAGTATTTTATTTGCTTATCGATTTTTTAAAAATTTGTATTTGAGTTGATAGTGAACATGATGGGTCAAATATAGCTGCCACGATTGACGAAGGTGAATTACGAGAATTGGAGCATCTAGATGAAAGCTTTTCGTAGAAGCATCTAGATGATACATGAGAGGTGGTCAAAGAAGGTTTCGTAGAACCAGAAGATACAGTGAATTATACAGTGTTGAAAGCGACGTGTTCGAAGGATAAAATGGCATTATACATGATGTTTCGAGAAGTTGACGAGTTGGGCTATGAGAAGATTACGAGTGCAACTACTTAAAAAGAAGCATGGATACTTTAGAAAAAGTGTTCAAAAGAGCCGACCGATTCAAGCAAGTGCTTTTCTAGGCTCTTCTTAACGTGTTGGATCATATAAAGATGAAGGAGTAAGAAAGCGTATCTGAGTATATCATGAGTGTATAGAAAGTGGTGAAACAACTAAAAATTGCAACAAAAAAAAAGCTATCCAATGTGCGAGTAGTGGACAAGATTTTGAGATCATTGACAAAAAAATTTGAGAATGTTGTGTGCGCGATAGAAGAATCAAAAGACCTTGTGACACTCACTATTGATGAGCTCGCTGGTTCTCTTAAGGTACACGAACAACGTAAGAAGAAGAATAAGGAGGAGGAGGAAATGCAAGAGCAAATTCTTTAAACTAAGGCATCAATCAAAGACGAAAAGGTACTCTATTCTAAAAAAATTCAATTAGAGGTCATGGCCGTGGAGGTCATGGAAATGCTCAGGGTTGTTATAGCGATAGTCATAAAGAGAAGAGATAGTCGAGCCATACAACATTGAGAGCTACAAATGTCACAAGTATGGTTACTATGCGAGTGATTACAATTTAAACAAATGTTATATTCGTAGAAAGTAGGAAATTTCGCAAAAGGTTGCAAGCAGATAAATGGGTTGAAGAAACAACCAACTTAGCATTAGAAGAAGAATTGAATGAAGGTCTTCTCTTGATGGCTCATAATGTCAACAACGCCAACAATGAAAATTTGTGGTATCTCAATTTAGGTGCAAGCAATCATATGCGCTGTCATGAGCATCTATTGAAAGAGATATAGAAAATTGAAGATGGTCATGTATCTTTTGGCGATGCATCAAAGGTGGAGGTCAAATGCAAAGGTACGATTTCTTACTTTCAAAATAATGGCTTAATAGGGTCAATTTAAGATGTTTATTATGTATCAAATCTTAAAAAAAAATTGAGTTTAGAGCAACTCAAAGAGAAAAGTTAGTCAATATTTTTTTAAAGACCAGTTGTTACACTTGAAGGACAAGCAAGAGCGTTTAGTTGCTTAAGTCGAGATGAGAAGAAATCTGATGTATAGACTGAATTTGAGAAGTATACTAGAAATTTTTTTATAAGTCAATGTAGAAGACAAGGCATCACCTTGGCATCTTTGCTTTAGTCACCTACATCATGGTGGAATAAAAGAGTTAGCGAAGAAGGATATGGTACACGTGCTATCTAACATGGAGTACAAGGGAAAGTTTTATGAAGAATTCATGATCGAAAAGCATGAAAGAACCTCATTTAAGAAGGAAGCGCATAATATCGGGCGAAGCAACTGCTCAAGATAATTCATACTGCTATATATGGACCTATTATTGTTGATCATTCAGCCGTAAAAGGTATTTCATTTTCTTTATTGATGATTTCTCACGAGAAACATAGGTGTATTTCTTGAAAGAAAAATCAGAGGCATTCAAGACGCTCAAAGAGTTTAGAGTGAAGGTGGAGAAGAAAACTAGTAGACAGATCAAAGTTATGTAATCTAATAAAGGTGGTGAATATACTTCGACGGATTTCCTAGAGTATTGTGAGGAATGACTAAGACATAAGGCATTTTTTAACCGCACCATATGCTTCTCAACAAAATAGTGTGGCCGAAAGGAAAAACTAGATCATTCTTGTCATGGTTTGAGCAATGCTCAAGAGCAAAAGGATGCTAAAGAAGTTTTGGTCAAAGGTAGTGCAGTGCGCAATTTATGTGCAAATTCGATTTCCACGCGTGAAGTTAGGTGATAATACACCACAATAAGCATGGAGTGGATAAAAGCTGACAGTTTCAATGAAGAACGAACCTTAAAGACAAAAGCAAGAAGTATATTTTTATTAGTTATAATGAGAAAAGAAAATGGTACAATCTATTTGACCCAACAAGCAAGAAAGTGATGGTGAATCGCGATGTGCAAGTAAATGAAGAAAGCGAATGAGACTGAAACAATTTGATGGAAGTTAGCATCGAAGCTTGAAAACTACCATTCATCGCATCAACAAGTCAGCCAGTTACTCTAAAAGTAGCGATGATGAAAATGAACCACAACAACCTAGAATGTGAAGTTTGCATGATCTGTATGATGCGATAAATGAGGTACATCTTGTATGTCTTTTAGCAGATGCTGATAAAAATATATTAGCTTGGAAGAAGCAGTATTAGACAAGAAGGGAAAACTATCATGGATGAGGAGATTAATGTGATTGAGCGTAATGATACCTGGTAGCTAGATGACTGTTGATGGCTTGTGAGTATGCTGAAAACTAAGTTACCACGTGTGCTTTTGAGTTCACACTCGCTTAAGTAAATTATCGATCTCCACAGGGACTGTAACTTATTAAGGATGATGTTTAGACAATAGAATAAAAGTAATGAATGGGGTATATTTTGATTGGTTTGATTACATAAAATAAATATTGAAAGTGAAGTAGAAGTGAACTAAATGAGAGTTAAGGCGCAGCTAGGGTACTCATGGAATGCATCCACAATGTAAGAAAGAAATACGTTATAAGGATTAACTATCATAATTCGCGTAACAAACATTTAATTCCGCATTTGCTTGCATTAAACTCATTTACGTTGCATTGCAACTTAATGTAATGATAATGGGTGCAACTTATGCAGTAATTATGTGTTTATTCCTAAACCCCGATTTAAAGTATAAAAGACTTCATGATAACGTACTGAATATTTTTAAGTGAATCATTTATTTAAGAAGTTTACATCAATACATACATACATATATATATAAACACATTGCCATACACATTGAAAGCTATAAGGAGAAATATAGGGAGAAAAGAGAAAACTTAGATGAAAAAGGGCATAATGATTAGGGATGTTTTGGGGATAAAGAATAGTTGCTTGTTGATTTGTATGATCTGTTTTTATGGACCTAAAGCAAGCCGTGAAATCAATCAAGACTACAAAGCAGAGCAACACGGTACGAATTTAGAGAAGAAAGTCGAGCGAAGACAGAAGATAAAATTGTGGAAAATCTGGATAATCCTATGAATAGACTAGAGGATGATCTTCGTTGCATAACTAGAAGGCATAAGTTCAAAACCCTAATTATATACTTGAGCCACAAATATCAAACCCTAGAAAGTGCTATATATAGACGAACATAAGAATAAGAGGGAATCGATCATCCTACAATTTAGCCGCCGGAAGTTCAAAGTAGAGAAATGGAACAAGGTGATAGCAAAGACGAGGAGGAGTGACGCCCAAACCGTTAAGCCATTGCTGCACAACCGCATCCATTCAATACTTAGTCTTAGGATTTATTACTTTATTATTGCTTTCATAGTTAGATTTCTTATGCTTTGTTGCTTTCAACATTTTGAAGTCCAAAAGATTGTTTCCCTTGAATTATTTCGTCAAATGAATTTAGTACAATGTCTTGCACTTTAGTCACGTTTATTACTCATCTTAAATCAAAGATGAGCTAAACATATTAGGTGAAAGTTAAGGGAATGAGATTGCAGAAAGCATGTACTAGGGGTATAGGGGGTTGTTAAATGATGTATGTTAGTTGAACCTAATTTGTAGTCAGTGTGGACCAACCATCCACATAAGCTTGTTTGTTGTTTCCTTCGAAAGAGAGTGCAACTTAAGATTAAATTTCATATTCATTAGGTTAAGTGAGAACTCTTGCGTACTTTGGGAGAGATAAGAATAATCATCCCATTATTGCATTTGAAGAAATGTTTGAAAGCTACGCTGACTCACAATGGAAGTTGGAGTTAGTGTGAACGAATGTAGAAGCACTAGTAGAATTTCACGAAGAAATGGCGGGCACGGCTCCCCATTATTTAAAAAAATGGCGGACACGAGCCTGCCACCGATACAAATGACATTGTATCGAATTGATGGCATGCACACAAAAAATGGCAGGCAAAACCCGCTACCAAAACACACGTGGTTTGCTTGAAAGGTGGGCACAGCCAGCCACCAATACTCTTTAATAGCGTGCAAATAGGTGGCGGGCACAACTCGCCACCAATACTCTGCAAATAGGTGGCCGGCTCGACCCTCCACCAATACTTTTTTATGGTTAAAAATAGGTGGCGGGCACTGCCCGCCACCAATGGTTCCTATATTTAAAAAAAAAAAATTGAAAGTGTGGTCTCGTCTCGGGTAAATGTTTTAAAATGGGTCCACTCCTTTGTGGCCGCCATTAAAGTGCCTTATCACTTTATAAAAAAAAACATCTACATTTTTCTAATCCTCCAATTTTCTAAACTTTAACAAAAATTCTAATCACCACTAACGACTCATGCTTGGAATCGTAACTTCTAACTTCTAACTTCTTACTTTTAATTTCTATAAATATATATGCATGGATATGATCAGAAATTTGGGCAGCATAACAGCGCAATAATAAGATTCCAAAAAATGTCACCTGTTATATATAAACAACATTTCACATGTATATAACAGAATCCGAAATATAGTATAAAATGGGACTTTGTCCCTCTAGTGAAACTACTACATATGCACAAAACAAAGAACAAACACTAAATTTCATTCTACATATACCTAAAAAAAAACAAACACTAATTTTGTATCAAATGTCTAGTTATAAATTTTGCACATTCTACTCGTACCTTATCAATCTGGGCTTGAGTGAACGAGGTCGGGCTAGCGCTGAACTACAAATATTAAGACATATAATTAAAAACACCAAGAGTGTACCTTATATATATGATTATATTTAACATGAATGTATAAAAGCAAAAAACTTACAAGTTTCAATAGGTGCATGGATGTGTTGTGCATCATCTTCTAGATGAATAGTTAGACGTAGAATCCACATACTATTGATCCAGTTTGTTGAGGGCACTAGTGAAACAAAATAGTTATATACTTAGTAGACAATTAAACATGAGAAAAAACAATTAACAAAAGAATTTGATTCAACTTTACCTTCACCCATTTGCAATTTAATTTTAAAGCCTTTAGCGTGTGTCTTAATTGCCATACTCGGTAGACACTATATTAATAAATTTGAAAGTTATTAATTGAGAATGATAAAATAAATAAACTCAAAGTTCAAAAGATTAGTAATTTAGAAACTTACGTATTTATGACACGAGCTAAACTCTAGTTCAACCGATTTTGATCGAGCGAGTTGAAAACATACAATGTGTTTTCAACTGGAATTAGGACAAGCAAAATCCAGTGGTTCCTATACAATTTAATATTGAAATTCTGATATGAAAGTAATTAATAGGTATAAAAAATTTAAAAGTTGGAACATATACCCAGATTTGAAGGGAAAGAATACTCGTTGATTAAGATGCTTCATCTTGTCTAACCTATTAGCTAGACGTGAAACTCGGTCTTCTTCATTTGTGCTATCCAAAGCTGTTGCAAACTCGCTACCGTCTACTAATAAGTAGTTGCTAGTGTCTCTTGATCGCAAGTAGACCATAAGTAACTGAAATAGAATGTGGAGACATTATTAAACAAGGAAAAAACAAAAATAGTAGTTGCAAAATCACTATCGTTTACTTACCAGATGTAACAGAGTATTGGAGTGTAGCCTATTTCTTCCATATTACAATATTCTAGAATCTCTTCTTGAGCAATATAAAAATATTTGGGCGCGTCAACACCTAACATGTTTCTTGCCATTGGTATACCTAGTAAGCCACCAACACCTAGTTTATCTCTAGCATAATTATGTACGACCTTGACCATGGTTGGACCAGACGTGTTTGATTGATGAGAGTGTGAATCTGATACAACCTTCTTACTGCTTGTAGCTTTTTTTGGTTCATAGTGCTATCATGACAATAAACAATTCTATTATTAGTAAAATAATGTGATATATACTAAATTTTAAAAGGTATAATGTACAATTATATACCTTCTTGGTCGTTGTAGGTGTTCTCATCAATGATCTTGGCCATGGCACAAAAGATTTTATAGCTTGTCCAAGGTACTGAAGTTCCTCGTTTATGGGAATGGGTAGGTCTAGGTCCTCATTGCCTTCAAAGATCAAATTGACCGAGACCCGCACATTATGTTTCCCTAAAAGGTGACTATGTACCCTAACAGATGAACTGTTCGATTCATACACGGTACCAATGGCAATAGTTTGACCTCCATATTCAACGGCAAGTTGACATGGCATACCCTTTAAAAAAAATAGATCATAATTAGTTGATATGACATACCATTTAAAAGAAAACATATCATAATTAGTTGACATGACATAGCCTTCAAAAGAAATAAATCATAATATAAAACTTACTTCTCCTAAATCGGCTGGGACATCAGGATGAGCAATGAGTTCTCCAATGACTTCGACCCATTCTAGGATCTGGTTTTCTTCCCTTATAGAATCTCTATTACTCTCTTCACAAGGGGAGTCTAATTATTGAGAGCAATGGACTTGATTTTCTTCTTCAGTTGGTTGTCGGCCCATCTTAGACTTTGGATGAGCCATCCTAAAGAACATTGATGGAGATACAAATCGACCTACTCCTCTAACACGCCCACGATGTTCTAGCTTTCCCAATGCATCTCCCAAAATATCTTGACCTTCTTTTGCACATTTCAATTCATCCTGTAGTAAAATATTTTTAGATTCACAACAAAGGATTTTAAGATTCAATTCATCTTTTGGCAAAAGAAATGAATAACAACTTACAATTTGGTTGGCTGTTTGAATTGTGTCTTCGTCAACGAACTCTTTACTCTTCCCTTTTGGATCGTTAGACTTTTTCTTTCGACCTTCTTTCCACAGTTCTGAATGGGCTGCAAGATTACTTTTAAAATCTATTTCCTACAATTAAAATTTACCACACATGACTTAGTAAAGTAAAAATAATGTGATCAGAACATATATCCTTAACGTTTAAAGAGTTCTTTACTAGTTCATGAGCCAGTTGAGCATATCCCTTTCGAGCCATATGATGATGATACTTTTGTTTAGCTTGCAACTCTTTTTTCTCGGCACTAATTCTCTGTATAACATAGAATTATATTAATATAGTTAAATTAGGTTGTAGACATTAAATTAATAAAAGAAAAAGTAGTTACCTTAAATTTTTCTGACAACCTGACATTCACAAAAGAATCTCATTGCTCTTGTGTGATGAAAGAGTATTCAACGGGTGGAGATCTTAATATCTCAAGTTGGTCGAGAAATGGTTGATGTGTTTTCTGTTCAAATTGTATCTAAACATCCTAAATGTTGTGGACGTAGATAACATAACATTATGTTTGGACATTGGATCCATCTGAAACGACATCTGCTAACAATAAAATAAGTTGGATTACTAATTAAGTATGAAAATGAATGATAAAATTTAGTTAATAATGTAGTTACCTCTATAGAATATCAAATCTTCTCTTTCAGTTGCTCAGGGACAGCTTTCCAAGAATCATACGTGATAGGTATATGTGTTCTAACACATACACCAATAAAGCTACGAAACTTTTTTAAAGCTTTGCCACATCTTGGCCCATTGAATTGTACTGTAGAGTGTGTCGTTCTCCAGCCATTATATCTTAAGTAAGCTCACGCAAGATTGTCACGCCTCTAGTATTTCTATTTCGAGCAAGTTTGCTCATGGGAACATCATCATCATGATCGCTACCCAACCTCGACATAATGTCAATCTGTATAAAAAAGAATATATGTTAATAACAAGTATGAAAAGACGTATAAAGAATATGAGTTAAATAATTGCAAAAAGATATATACAAACAAAAAACACTAACCTATTTATTAATCCATATACCATCACAATCACTTCTAATATAGGAGATCGAGTCATTATCAACAATATTCAGTAGAGATTCTATGACTCCATCCCACTTTTTTGGTCAATATCAACTTCCTCATGACCGTGTTCTACAATTGTTCTTTGTGAAGGAGTTAGAACCACCGACCAACGAGGATTAATTGGATCATGCATGTAGAACACCTGCTTGGCTTGAGTGGATAAAATGAAGGAGTCAGATTTATGTCCAATGCGATTAAGGTCTATGGTTGTAAATCCCATGTCGTCTACTTTAATTCCACCATTGTTTTCCACCCAATCATATTTGAATAAGACAACTTGAAAACTATTGTAATCGATCTCTCATATTTCTTGTAATATGCCATAAAAGGTCATTTATGACGTGATTGGATTTTTGTCCTTCAACTAGAATTTGCATTGTTTGAGCTATTATCATAACTCCACTGTTTTGCACACTTCTATGATCATCACGTTCTTTTGTGTGATATTGAATACCATTAACCATGTAACTATCATAAGTGGTAACTTCTGGACGAGGTCCATGTGATATCCACCTTAATGTAAGTGATATAACATCTCTTCGAACCTCTAAAGCCAACCCAATCCGATCATGCAACCAACTGCTAAACGTGCGATTATGTTCATCCTGAAGCCACTTTTTATTAGTAGACTTTGTAGGATTCACTTTAGATAACATTTCCATGTGTTGATCTACATATGGAAGCACATCATCAACGTTATGAAGTATATACATATGAGTTTGATTAATCATATCTTTAGTTGGTTTTTTATAGTTTGCGGCAGATAATGGTCGATCAATATTTGAATCTACTATTTTGTTCGATGATCGTAACCCTACTGATTCAACTCCTTGTAAAAATTCATAACAAAACTCTATCGACTCTTCCAATATGTAATTTTCACCAATGCATCCCTCCAGACGATTTCTATTACGAACATAACCTTTCAAAACTTTCATATACCTTTCAAACGGATACATCCACCTCAAATAAACTGGTCCACAAAATTAAATCTTTCTTACAAGATGCACCACAAGGTGAACAATTATTGTGAAAAAGGCTGGTGGAAAATACTTTTCTAATAGGCATAAAGTGACAACTACATCATCATGCAATCCCTTCAACTTAGATGAATCGATCGACTTACTACATATAGCTTTAAAAATAAACACAGACGAATGATCGCATATCTAACGTGTTTAGACAAAACACCACGAATGGCTACAGGTAGCAATTGTTGCATCAAAACGTGATGGTCCTGCGATTAAAGCCCATAAAGTTTCAAATCAGTAAGCGACACTAATTTGCTTATGTTGGATGAATAACCTTCAGGCACCTTAAGTTCAGATAAGCTTTTACACACACTCATCTTCTCTTTTCTCGATAGTGTGTAACATGCTGGAGGCAAGAATGTCTTTTTTCTCCGTTTTTAATTGGGGCTAACTCAGGTCTTAATTTAGCCAAGTCTTCACGAGTTTTTATTCCATCTTTTGTTTTGCCAGGATTATCAAGTAGGGCTCCGATAATATTCGAACACACGTTCTTCTCGATGAGCATGACATCTAAACAATGTCACACTTGAAAATATTTCCAATACTTTAATTCGAAAAAGATCGATTTCTTCTTCTAGTATGATTCTGTATGTTGTAGTCCCTTGCCATACGTAAGTTGAAGACTATTTAATTCTGCAAGAATCTCTTCACCAGCGGTTCAGGAGCGATTTCATATTCTTGCTCTCCATTAAATGTTTTTTTTTCTTCTAAATGTGTGTCCGATTGGTAGATATTTTTGATGTCCGAGAAACACATTTTTGCCTCCTATAGGTAAAAAGATTGATGAAGTTTTCTCTCCACAAATCGGACATGCTTTATAACCTTTTGTGAGACACCCACACAGGTTACCATATGATGGAAAATCATTAATGGTCTACAACAAAATAACTTTTAAGGTGAAGCGTTGTTGTCGATGTGCAACAAAACATTCAATGCCCGTGTCCCATAACATTTTCAAATCGTCGACTAACGGAGCTAAATAGACATCTATATCATTTCCAGGTTGTTTGGGTCTAGAGATTAATGCATTTAACATAAAAAATTTACGCTTCATTCACAACCACGGAGGAAGATTGTAAGTCACCAACATAACTGGCCAACAACTATATCTAGTATTTTGGTCACCATGTGGATTGACTCCATCTATTGATAGGGCTAGACGAAGGTTCCTCTTTTCTAAACTAAAATCAGGCCACCTTTCGTGTATTTGTTTCCATGAGAGTGAGTCGGCTGGATGTCATATATACCCATCGACTTGACTGTCCATCGCATGCCATGTCAATAATCTCAAAATTTCTTTACTTCTAAACATTCGTTCAAATCTTGGAATAGGAGAGAAATACCACATGACTTTTGCTGGAATATTTTTCACTCCTTTCATATTCTTCTTAACTTTTCATCTCGATGTTCCCCAGGTAGGACACAGTTTCGCATCAACAAGTTCTTTTCGATACAAACAAAAATCATTAATGCATGCATGGATTTTTTCATACTTCATTCCTAAGGTACTTAAAATCTTTTTAGCATAATAGGTGGATATCGGAATATCATTAGGACTAGGAAATAAAATGCTCAATAACTCTAACAGCTCTGAGAAACTTTTATTGCTTCATCCATACTTTGCTTTCAAATTATAAAGTTTAATCAGTGCTGATATCTTGTAAAACCTTTACAATTAGGGTATAATGGTTTCTTCGCATCCTCTAATGCTTCCTTAAAGATAGGGGATTTGTCGTTAAAGTAATTTTGTGCAGCCTCAAACATCCCTATTGGGTCATCCGGGTCATCCACATTCTCATCTACAACTTCATCTATCGAAACATTTTCCATGTTTCTCTTCCTCGATACTGATTCTCCATGTCAAATCCATGTATTATAACTTTGATCGATTCCATTAAAAAATAAATGGTCTCTTATTACATTCACATTTTGGTACTTGGCATTCACACATTTCAAACATGGACAACAGACGAAATTTGACCATTTCGAATGTCGTATTGCATTGCTTATAAATATCTCAACAACTAAACCGTATTCTGGTGACATTCGATCCATAAACATCAACGACTTATCCATAACCATGTTTATAAATCTAGTCAACTAGAGAAACTTAACCTACAATTTTTTTAAAACAAAGTAGAATTGAGTCACATATCTAACTCAACTTAATTAATTCTAAAATAATACAATTATTTCAACCATCAAAGTAGGTGTCACACGTGTAAATCAACTTATCGATTGAATCAAAGTATACAATTTCAACCCATGAATCAAAATTTGTTCAATGGTACCTAGCGATGTTCATTTAAACCGTGGGGACCCACCCCCGATTTGATGGTGAATGGGGGAGTGAGTGGGGATCATTTTTTCCCCATTGACAAAACGGGGACGGGGATGGGGAATATCATCACCGTCCCCGTCCCCGCCCCCCATCCCTGCCCCGCCCCGAAATTAAATTAAAAATATTATATATATATATATATATATATATTTATTTATTTATTTATAAAAAATAAAAAATAATCCTAATTTTAAACCTTTTCCTCTTCTAAGCTTCTGTTTAATTTTCTCTTTCAAGAATATCAATAGTCACATTGTATTTTTAAAATATATATATTCATAAACTCTCATAACCTTTTATTTAATTTTTTGTCTCAACTCTCTAAGTCTCAAGTATCAAAAAATTCATTTATGAGTTAAAATCCAATATTCATATGTTCTTGTTTTTATTCTTCTTTCTTTTGCCTCTGTTTTTAAAATTTTTTAAATGATTTTTCTTTATTAAGTTTATTATGGTGAATGGTTGGAATTTAAAGGACTCTATTGATTTTTTTCTTGTTTTTTTTAAAAAAATCATGGTAGGGCATAGGAAACTACTACATTAAGGGGGCCAAAAACTTCACTAAGGTATGTTAAACATCAAATTTTTTGTTACTTGATTTGTGTTAGATAGCAATAGCAATTGAATCGTGTTTATTTTATTATTACTTTTTTCTTAGAAATTGAAATGGTGCTTTTAATTCATAAGGAATATACAAACAAATCTCACTTACCACTTGTTATTGTTAAGGCAAAATGGAAGAAGAAGAAAAATACAGCTATTAGCCTATTATTCATATTTTTAAGGCCATAAATTAAGAAGCAAGTTAAGAATAAACTAAAAATAAAAGGAGAAGAGGAGACAGAAGGATGAGGAGTGGAAGAAAAAAAAACATTAAAATTGAAAAGTCTAAAAAGAAGATGAAAAATTTTTATTAAAAAAAAAGTCCATATTTAAAATGGGATTGCATGTAATGCATTAATGACAGATGACATTTTATTTTCAATTTCATTTATTGTTATGTTAATGTTTTTTTTTAATTATTTTATTTTTATGTTTTGGTGAAAACAAAGTTATTTGTTTTTTTTTTAAAGTTTACGTTAGTTAAGAGGTTAAGTTGTTTTATTTTCTTTTCTTTTAAGATTTCCATCTCTTTTTTCTACATTAATTTAAAATAAATGTAAATATTTTTTTCTCTAATGTATATTTTATTTAAATATTACATATTTTTATATTTAAAAAATTAGTACTTATAGTTTCATAGTTAATAACTTTGCTTGATAGTAATAATCTAAAAATAATGGTTTTATTCAATTAAGTGAAGTCGAGAAATATTAATTGTTAATTATATATTAATTATATAAATGATTTAATATTGTAGGATAAAATGGATTTGTCGGAAAATAATGAGTTGCAAGAAGGTTCAATTTCAACTTCAAATAATTTGAATGAACCAACACTTAAGCATGATAGTATTAATGATGCAACTATACCTATCACAATAGGTGATAATTACAATAACGAAGGAGGAAATTGTAGAAAATCAATAGTTTGGAATCATTTCAAAAGACAAAAAATAAATGATTATATGAAAGCAATTTATAACTTCTATGGAAAAAAATTAAGAGGAGATTCAAAGAATGGAACAAGACATTTGCATGATCATTTCAAAATATGTCCTTTAAGGAAACAAAGAGACATTAGGCAATCATGTTTGAGACCAAACAAGACTAACGATGGAAAGGTTGTGTTGAAGAATTATAATTTTGATTATGAAGTTTCGAGAAAAGATCTTGCTTCTATGATAATCTTGCATGAGTATCCTATTAACATGGTTGAACATAGAGGATTTAGAAAGTTTATGAGTGGTGTTCAACCTATGTTTAAGATGGTTTCAAGAACTACAATGAGAAGAGATATCATTAAAATTTATGAAGAAGAAATGATTAAAACAATGAATCTCTTGGAAAAAAAATCAAAGTAGAGTTGCCATAACTACCGACATGTGGACACCTAGTAGTCAAAAGAAAGGATACATGGCAATAACTGCACATTTTATTGATGATTCTTGGGTGCTATAGAGTAGACTTTCGAGGTTTGTATATATGCCACATCCACACACTGGAGAATTACTTTTTGATGCACTATTAGAGTGTTTATTGGATTGGAACATCAATCGCAAATTATCAACTTTAACTGTGGATAATTGTTCAACAAATGATTCAATGATTGAGTTTTTATTAGCAAAGTTAGAGTTGAGGACATTGTTGTTGCATGTCAGCTTGTTTCACATGCATTGTGGTGCAGATATTTTGAATTTGATAGTAAAAGATGGATTGGCTGTGATTAGCGACGGTATAAAATAAATTAGAGGCAGTGTACATTTCTGGACTTCATCTCCAAAAAGGAAGGAAAAATTTGAAGAAGCTGCTCGTCAATTGCAAATTTCATGCACTAAAAAACTTGGACTTGATTGTATGACAAGATGGAATTCAACATATTTGATGCTTAAAAATGCTTTGATATACAAGAATGTATTTCCTCGTTTAAAACAACGTGAGCCACAATACAAATGTGTTCCTTCAGAAATTGATTGGAGTTTTGCTAAAGATATGTGTGATAGATTAGAACCTTTCTACAATATGACTGAGTTGTTTTCTAGGTCACGATATCCGACATCGAATGTGTTTTTCCCTGAAATATGTGATGTTAGATTGGAACTTTCTAGATGGCTTAATTCTGAAGTTGAGGAGATAAAAGTGATGGGATCAAGAATGATCGCTAAGTTCGAAAAATATTGGAGTGTGATACATGGTGTTTTGGCCATAGCAACCATTTTAGATCCTAGGTTTAAGATGAGACTGATTGAATTTTATTTTCCTAAAATCTACAGATCACATTATAGTATTGAAATTCAACGTGTTAAAGATTTGTGCAAAGATTTGATAAAGTATTATAGTTCAAATTCTAATAATGAAGCAGAATCTTCATGTTCTTTGATGGAGGTGAATTGTTCGAGTTCGAGACCTAGCGAGAGAAAAATCGATTTCTCGAGTTTGATGAGTTTATTAATAATGTTGCAAGTGTTGATAATGTCAAATCCGAGTTAGATATTTATTTAGAGGAAAGTCTTTTGCCAAGAAGTGATGACTTTGACATTTTGTCTTGGTGGAAGTTAAATGGGATAAAGTATCCTATTTTATATGAAATTGCCAAAGATATTTTAGCAGTTCCGGTTACTACGGTTGCTTCAGAGTCTGCATTTAGTATTGGAGGTAGACATGTAAGTCCACATCGATCTCAAATTCATGCTACATTATTGGAAGCTTTGATGTGTACTCAAGATTGGTTATGGACTGAAGGTATAGATAATGTTTTTTTTTATTCTTACTATTTATCAAAGAATTTTTTTTTATATATTATTTAATTTTTATTTTTATTTGTGCTTTCATCACTAGATAAATCTACTTCAATAGATGTCAAAGTATTGGAGACTGTTCTCCAAGACCAGGATTTAGATGATGAGGTAAGTAATTTCTATAAGTTTGTGTGTTCTAAGTAGCCCTTTTAATTATTAATTTATAGTAATTCTTTTCAATCTATTTTTTTCTAGCAATTAAGTGCTACAAACATTGACAACCGAAGAATGTGGACATAAGTTGAGTTCAAAATTATGCTAAATTAGACATTTTGTTGTTGTAATATTTAGATTATTTTATGATTTTGTTGAAGTTTTTTTTGGTTGAGTAATAATTTGTTGAAGTTTATTTTGTTGAGGACTAATTTGTTGAAGTTCATTTTGTTAAAGACTATTTTGTTGAAGTTGATTTTGTTGAAAGTTGAAACTATGTTTAAATATTCGTGAAATATGTCAATGTGAATTTAGATATGTTCGGAAATAGAATACATATATTTTATTTATAATCCAAATAAAGAGAAAAAAAATGATCAAACTATCTAAATACATACAAATATATATATATATATATATATATATATTTTTTTTTTTTTTTTTAAAAAGGTGAAAATTCCTCAGGGGAAAAAATCCTCGCGGTGAACCCGATCCCCGCCTATTCCCCGCGGGGATTCCCCGTCCCCATCCCAGCAAAAAAAATGGTGAATTTTGCGGGGACGAGGAGGTCATTCCCTGGCCCCACCCCGCCCCGTGGACATCTCTAATGGTACCAAGCTAGAATAATTTAGTTTAATAAATGCCCAAATTAATTCACCAATCTAAGCTATAATAATGCAAGCAAACTTTGAAATGCCCAAATTTGAAGTTCTTAAGTTAACTTTAAAACAAATGCCCAAATGAAACAAATGCACAAACTACAAAAAATACAAATACACAAATAAGAAATAATTGTACAAATTTGAACCAATAGTTAAATATGTAAAGATTACAACATAAATTTGGGAAGAAATTAGTTCATAAGAGCCTAAAAAAAGTTAGGGACTAAGAAATTACCCGAAATCGTGAAGAAATAATGCATAAAGTTGGAAAATGCCCAAAACCAAGCAGCAGCGGAGAGGGAGAAATGAAAAAACAAAGTAATGTCGAAGAAATGGTGGAGGCAGAGAGGATTTGTGGAAGAACTAAGTAGCGGAGGTGGGAGGGTTTTTTTTTTTTTTTTTGTCGAAGAGGGTTTCTAGTGATGGAAATGAGGAAATGTGAGAGAGATGAATGAAGAAATACAACACGGCACTATTGGTGGTGGGCAATGCCCGCCATCGAAAGTATATAAAAAGCAATTTTTGGTGGCAGGCATGGCCCGTCACCGATAATAATAAAGGGTTGCAGCATTAGATGGCGGGCACGGACCGCCATTGTTAATTCAACATCATTTTCCTTCCGCGTTTTTGAATACTACTTGTTTTAGCCCGCCACCTATTCGTATAATTCTACTAGTGAAGCAAACGTTGGATAAAATATTGATAATTTATTTTATATGTCATCTATTGTATATATGTGATAATAGATTAGTGTCATCAAAGATGAATTAATGATTGTTGAAAAACATCATCTCAAGAATTTCAATGACACTTTTTAAGTAGTGTCATTTAAAGAGTATAGATGATGTGCGATACAATGATTGTAGAAAAGTATCATCTAAAGAGTTTCAATAATACTTCTTAAAAAGTGTCATATAAAGGGAAAAGATGATGTGCAATACGATGATTGCAAAAAAGTATCATCTAAAGCATTTGTGATACTTTTAAAAATAATTATATCCTAATTTTGTAGTAGTGTAAATACCTTAACCGGAGCCGTATCACTTTGAATTATCTCTTTGATTAGTTTATTTTACTTTTGAGTGCGAAGGACTACAAACCAACCAACCAGACTATTTACTTTCTTACACTTAACTTCTAAGTTACTTATAGTAATCTTTGATCACACAATTCCAACGGAGAACGATATAAAAATACTTATTACTTAATTAATATTGACTGCGTACACCTGTGAATGTGATTCTAAATCATATTCATTAATCAAGTAATACAACAACCGTATCAGAAGGGATGTAAATAGGGTTTAATAACAAATAACTACTTTGATTTATTAATAAATCATAGAATGTGTACACTTTCAAAAATGAAGGAAGAGAGAGAAACTTTTCATACCAAAAATATCCCTTACATCATTTATTTAAAAATTATCTATAATTTTTAGAAATTATTAAAAAATAATATTATAAACCCACAAATTGAGGAGCTATTATCTATCGGCAACAAATCTCAACCAAATTCCATATGATATTTTAATTTTTCAACAAATTTATCCTCTCTCTTCTTCTAATCGCTCTTTTTTATCTTTTTAACTGTAACTTCAATAGCAACGATCTGTGTAGTATTTGAAGAGAGGGATCTTGGATTGGCTTCCATCAAAATTGGCCTCAATCTTAATACGGCCGAAGAAATCTGTTGTATTTCGGCTTTGAATGCATTGGATAAAGATGTTGGTAAACCTTCTTTACTTGTTGCTATGACTTTACAATCGATGGTTTTTGTTAATTTTAGCTTGAAAAAGTTTAGTGAAAAGGCTTAATAAAAATTTTGGTCAGGAGAATAATTTTAGTGGTGCGGATGTTAGGTTAGTGAGAATCGAGTAATGAAGAAGTCGAGCAACCAGGATAGGATCTAGATGGATATATATTAGTCAATTAAAAAATCACTTTCATTAAGATAGTCGCCGTACCATAATAGACAACTTATCGATTTAATTACAACACAAAGTTCGACAATAACAAGCATCTCTTTGTAGGGAATTTAGAATTTATATTATATAGTACAACATTTGTAAAGATACAACAATCGATATGCATCTTTGTCTTTCACTAATGTTATTAGGTAGGTCGTACAAATACACATGGATGCCAAAAGTTAGACATGTTCTCCTCCACTAAATTAGTTATGGAGTCATCGTACATAAAATATACATTTTCTAATATTACTTTGTTTTATGTGTCTAAATTGATGGATATGTATGGGGATGTAAGTGGTGTACAATTTACGATGATCAAAGTCGCGGAACTTCTTTTGAATTTCAATCATACTCCAAACGATTTGTACATATGAAGGTTAATGGTTTTTTTAAAAAAATTATCTTTAAACTTTAATTTTGTATTTATTTCTTGAATTCCTTGGGAGATTTTGTTTTAGAAAAATAATATTTAAAATGATTTTGGCAGTGGGTTATTTCCTAAAAAATAGCTTTGATTTGTGTAGATTTTGTTTTAAAAGATAATATTTAAGATTTTTTAGGCCGTGGACTATAAAGAATCTAAAACTAAATGAATTAATAGATAAAAATTCAATTAATAGAGAAGGGTAACAATCTATTTATTTAATTAATTAATTTCAGAATTTGAATTTTAGACAATTATGTAAACTTGTTAGAAGTGTAGACATTTATACTCGAAAATAGCTATTTCCCTAATTGATCAATCTAAATATAATTATGGGCTTGGAATGTTTGTAAAAGGGCTTCTTACAACATTATACCAAATGAAAAAAAAATTTAGGCGCGTGTTCAAAAAAACAAAAAATTGCAAAAGTAATCTACGCCTGTTTTTTTTAAAATAGTTTTATAGTGAAATTACATAAATATCCTCTATTATAAACCAACATTTACTAACATAGAAAAGCCCTATATTTTGGAGAAAAAAAATCTCTCAAATTGTGGACATTTTTCAACTTCTATTTTCAACCCAAAATTATCTACTTACAAATGTCCAATAGTAAAATTTTATGTGAGATACACTATTTCTTTATTAATGATAATTTTTTTTTTTTTTTTCAAAAAAAATCTAAAATCTTTCAATCATGTATTAATAAATAAATATGCGAACAATTGGAATAAGTTATGTAATATATTAGCAATTCTGAAATATATTAATATTATTATTATTTTTACTTAGGCAAATATAAGTACCTTATTAATATCATTTTTTTTAAGAATTATTAATACCGTAATTATAATTAAGTTATCTTAAATATTTATGTGTATTTATTTCACACATAAGTATTAATTCATCATATTACAAATTTATTTGTATTGTATGTTGATTATTTGACAATGATTTTACTATAAATACAAGAAAATATATTTTATATAGCTTAGAAATTAAAGAAACTAAACAACTCTAGAAAAGAAAAGCAAAGTAGAGATGGTATGGTATTAAAGAAATGCGCAAAATTCCATTATTTAATAGTGCGTTAATAATATATCGGTAGTGTATCTCAATATGTAATGGGCTTTATTCAAATGACTTTTTTTATTAAAAAAATTAAAATATATTAGTGAAAGTAGATTAATAAATTAATATTAAAAGACATTGAAAAATACTCTCAATGCCTTCATTTTGTCAGCTTTAGCAGGTGGCTTCTTTGTAGGGTGGCGCAGGCTCTTCTCTGTGGGTTCTCTACCTGAGTTGGTCTCACAATCATCATCATCAGAATGAATTTTAGTCTCCGCATAATCACTTTTGGATTTAGCACTCAACTGTAGATAGGAGGAAATTAGTACATCTATGTTTGTTCGCACAAAGGAATAATACAAACTATTCAATACCTCAGCCTCGGGTTCAACTGCCTCTGGCTTTTTACATTTTTTCACAGTTTTGGTCGATGGGCCAGGTGTAGTCAGTACAACCTCTTCCCTTACTCGCTTGGTTCGAGCCATGTCCAACGATCCTTTAGTCATAGATTCTTCGGAACCTTCGTCACCACTCTGCATAATCATGCTAGGTTTTTATGAAAAACGTAATACACTATCACTGATGAAATAACTCTGCACATTCACAAGACGTACATACCACTTCGATCGGTGAAACTTGCTTCTTCTTGCTTGCCCTCGGTAAAGCTCTGAAAGATCTCAAACTCTCACTGATTCTTCGTCTTTGGGGTTTTTTGGTTTTTTCCATTCGATTGCAAACGATTCTACGGGTATTGTAACGGCCTGGAAATTTCATCCCGGTCTTCTCGGGAGGCCCAGGGGCATTTTGGTAATTTTGGGTCGGGCCGACAGGGCCGGTTTTGAAATTGTTAATTGCCGGAATATTTATGAGTCGATTTGAATGGGATCGAGAATTTTGGTGAAGGCATTTGGGCTTGGGGAAAGGTTAAAATAAATAGGGAATTAAATAGCGCGTCAAGTGAGATTCGAACCAGGGACGTGTCGCGTGCTAGGCAGGGGGCGCTGCCAATCGAGCCACTGAGCGCTCTTGTGCTTCTAAACGCGCCACCTTTATGTTAAGCCTGTTCGAGGTGAGTTTTAATTTAAAGGCAAAAATCGCCCGAGCTTCTCCTTCTTCTTCCCCATTTCCTTCGCGATTTTCTTCTCCAACCGACTGCGTTCCTTCGCGATTTTCTCCCTCGCCGACCAGCCAATTCCGAGCTCCTCCTCTCCAATTCGAAGCCATTCTCCCTCCGAGCAGCTGGTAAGTTCTTCCTCTTCTTCCTTTCCTTCAAAAAATCCGATTTCTTTCCCCTTGGTTCCGATTTCGTTCTGCCGGCCATAGGAGTGAGGAGATTCGTGTGGGTTTTGTGCAGCTAGTGTAGGGGAAGTGGTCCAGCTTCAAATCGCGCGTCGAATCTTCCCCAATCGCCCGGAATCGAGCTCGTTTTCTCCGATTCTCTGTTCGCCCCTGTTCGCCCCTGTTCGCCGAGCTCGCGCGTGCAGCCGCCACCAGTGCGTGCCTCGCCGCCGCACACGCGCGCGCGCCTCCCCAGCCTCAACGCGCGTCGCTCGAGCCTCTGCTCGCCGAGTCGTGCCAGCGCGAGCGCCTCAACCGAGCCTCTCTGTGTCGCCCCTGCATCGCCCGCACGCCCCTGTTTCGCCGCGCGCCCGTCCGCGCGCAGCCAGCGCTCCCACACGCCCAGCCTCGCACCCCAGCGCGCCCATTCTTGCGCCTCGCTCACCACCCAGCCACCCCCGCTGCCGCCGCTCGTGTCAATCGCTCTCGTTTATGCGTTAAATCGTGCCTCGTGAGTTGCTCCCGAGCTGAGCCTCATTTATTTTATTATATTTAGGCCTATTGTGTGATTTTTGTTGTGATTGATAGGTTCTCGGTAGCTAGTTCGGGTTCGTTCGCAAATTAGGATTTCGTGTCAAATCGTCCCCGACCAAGGTAAGGATTTTTTACCGGAGTTGTGTGGACCCTGCGATAATATATGTGATTGTTGATTGACTGCTTGTTTTTGTTTATTGACATGTGTAGCTAGGTAATCTATTCTGAATTCCCGATTAGCATGATTTTCCTGGTTTAATTCTCATGTTAATCCATGCTAGGTTGTTCCTCTCTAACATGCTCGTATCTGTTCCTTGCTTCGTAGTATCATGCTAGGCTCGTTGTATTCTTATTGAGCACGTATTGGATTTTATGGAATTGTTTGCTTTGCTTGCTAGGCGGTTAGAATTGCGGTAGATAGCATCATCCGGCCTGATGCATAAAGAACCTTGCATCCATGGCGGGGGACGTCGAGCAAGTCATTCCGTCCCCCGGACCCCGTGAGGATTAGCTAACCCGAGCGGTAGGCCCCGCAATCTTGGGTGAGGGTGGCACTGCACATGCCCCAACGGTCGGGATGATGATGACTGGCATTGCCTCGTCCCCACGCGGCCGGCATGTCCTCGGCATGTTTGGCGAGAGCTCCCGATTGCCACCTGTTAAGGCAAGGACGGCTTCCTGGTGTAAGCCTACCACGACCGTTCCTTGGCCCCAGGTGCGGTGGTTCAGGCTGACATAGTTTACGTGTCCAGGTCTCACACCCCTATGTCAGTGACACCGATCCAAAGATTTAGTTAGGCGTGGTGGATCGGACATGGGCGGCTTGCCTCTAGACCCGCACTTCCCATAGTTCTGCAGATAGCACGCGGTGCATGCTTACGCTCATTACAGCGCCGATTGAGAGCTCCTCGGGATTGTGAGCCAGTGTACCTTTCGTCGACCAGTAGAGACAGTGAGGCCGGGACTTGTTTCTCGTATAGGGCGACTTATGTATTGGACTGTGTGGTGATATTATTCCGGACTAAGACCCTAAATTGGCATCCGAGGCCCAAGTGTGGGCTAAGCTATGTGCTCTATTCTGTGTTTATATTCATAGCTTGCATACGCTCATCGAGATGACCATGTATATCGTATTGTACCCCGGTTGGGGATTCTTACTAAGTAATTCGTTACTCACCCTTACTGTGGTTTTTCCACAGGTAACCAAGTTGCGAGACAGGATGGCTGAAGGAGGAGCTGTGATCATGGGGCTCAATCATCAAACTCTGATTTTGTGTTATGACTCTTTATGTTTTATTTTCCCCTGAATGCATATAGCCGGGCACGGAGCCCTAGGATGTTTTCTGAATATTTTGTGGATTCCAGCATTATTGTATCTAGACATGTTTTGAATGATTTTAAGAAATCTCTGATCGGAGTATACTTTGAGAATGTATTTATCTTGGAACAGGTGCTTGGAAACAGGGACAGGTTCCAGGGAAATTGTCTAGTTTTTAAAGGGGTTATTTTGAATGTTTTGTTTTAATTGGAATCCGAAATCATGTCTGTTTAAATGTCCTTTACTTTGAATGCATGCATTGGGGTAAGGGCCCATTTAGTGCCCCATTCGGGTCGGTCCCTTACAGGTATGATTATGAGTAAATAGAGGAAACAAATTCAAAAAATAGAAAAAAAATATATATATCCTAAACAAATCCCTTTGAAATAGGGTTTTTTTGTTCGGTTTTCACACCTTATAAATTAAAAGATCGTCCCATAACAATATAAATCTTGATCTAGGTTTTGGGGGATGATTTATTTGTTCGGAATGGGGTACTCACCTGAATCATTTAGCGGACGAAAATCGCTTGGCCGGAAATCACCAGCGAGACTACTGCGTACTGAGACGAAAAATAGCTCGAAGCTCGAAGACCGTCGGAAATTAGCTTGGCTCAAAAGCCGACCTATGTTGTCCGAGAAATGGGAACTAAAAGACGAAAGGAGACATGTTGAAGATGGTAAGACGAAAGCTCGGGTGGTATTTTTGAATCTAAGCTGCCGCCGGAAAGGGTGGAGATGGTAAGACGAAAGATCGGGTGGGATTTTCGAAGGCCCTCTACACAAACTTACCTTTCAATCTTCCAAAAATTAAAATAGGATTTGGAGCAACTCTTAATTAAATTTCACTCCAAACGAGGTAGAGCTCAATCCATCATTCCATCATTGTGTATTCTTGGGTAGTACTGGCATGAAGCAGGTGACTTTCCCAAAACATTATTATTATTATTATTTTAAAAAAAATATTAAAGTGTTTGATAATGTCTCCATCAATAACGGATATTTTTTTCTTTTTTCAAATCTGTTGCATAGCTATAGATCTGTCAGGTGGTTAAATTCGAATTACAAATATTTTATTCCACAAAACAAAAAAAACATTTAGGTAAGGATATAATGGACAATAGCAATATGTTCATTTAATTGTTAAAAACTAAATTTTGTTTTTTAGACATTTTTTTAAACCCTATAAAAGTGTAGCCATTTATTTATTATTTGTAACAAAAGTAGTCATTTGCCTAATTAACTCTATGTTCAATTTGTATAAGTAAAGGCCTTGGCCTCACTAATAAAGTTAAGCTAAGTTGGTGTCGAAGCAGCGATCGTCAACGGTCTTTCATCTTCTAATTTTCATATCCACATGTTACAAAATCGTTGTGATCATTATTGAGGATCATTTGTTTATATATATATATATATATGTCAACATGGTATATTACTTCTGTCAAAAAAAAAACATGGCATATTACTCAAGTATCAAAAAAATGAAAATTTTTTAAAATATAAATAGTTGTGAGTGTTAAATTCTCCCTAAATTAAGGGATTTTTTATATTTGACTCAATAAATATTAAATAATAATTGAATTGATTAATTGGAATTCAGGGCAATTATGAAACAAAAAGCCTCGCCCTCTTCCAAGAAATTTGATTTAGCAATCAATTTTAACTATAAAAAGTTTAGCTATTTACTAAATTATTTTCAAATACTTAGCACTACCATTTTCCAAAAATAAAATCAATTTTCATACTTTAGGAGTCTTCTTTCTTTCTTTTTTTTTTCTTGATTATAACAATTGAGGGTGGAGGACTCGAACCTAAGACTTCTAACTATTGGGAGTATACTAATGTCGCTGAACAACTCCCTCTGGTTGGCCAAGAGTTTTTGTTTTAGTACTTTTTTTCAAATTATTTTCATACCCGTAGTCAATACATCAAAGTTAGAGCTAAAATATTACGAACCTTGTTTTCTCTCATGTTTTGTCTTTTTCTGGTCTTAGGTTCTTTTGTTGTATTTCGGTGTTGAGCTTCGTTAATTTTATGTTTGGGTAGACTCTTGATACCATTTTATCTTGTCTGATGTCAATCTATTTCAACTCCACGATCATGAGTTCGAGCCTGAAAATCGATATTTGGCTCTCATATTGTTTTAGAGTAGTTCTGTCCTCACTATAAGGTTTGTTGGTCCCCCTTCTCCCACTTTATACTAAAAAAAATAATATTGATTCACAATCTAATTATTATTAAATTAGTGTACAAACGGCAATGGATACAGTTTGTGTTTGCATTGAAGTAAGCATAAATTGATTAGTTTGCAAATTATTTCACTACTTTGTTGTTCTAGGAAAAAATACACCTTTTCGGTGTAATAAATTGAATACTGGAAATCATCATTTTTAATTTATGAGGCACAAGCTAATAATAATTTGGCTCTTGTTTGAAAAAGAAAAGAAAAGAAAATACACTTAGGAAAGTAAATTTGTGAACTATAGTGGTTAAAAAAATAGTAAATTCAAAATAAGTAAATTAATCCAAAAAGAGTGTTTTTTTGTTTACTTTTACACACACACACACACACACACATATATATATATATATATATATATATATATAATATTAGATTCACACATAAAAAACTAAAAGACAATCAATTTATCAATATATTAAAATTTAAAATTAGTATAGTCAATATTAAGTTATTGATAACTTGCGAAGAATTGTAAATTTTGAGTAAGTATAATGCAATTATAGTGGTGTTATTATTTGGAAGAATGATTCGCTAACCTCGAGCTTAAGCGAATACAGTAGCTTTATAGTTTTCTGTGTAAGGCGAAGTGTTTTTCGCAGTATTGAGCGAGAATTGGAACTTTTTAATGTTTCATTTGTATGCAAGGAATATTCGGTGAAGCGCAGTTAAGCAAGCGAAGAGAAGTTGTGAGATCGGTCCACGGACGGACGCGTGGCTGAAATCTGAAGGAGTAACAATAATGGATCACAACCTCAAAACGTGCCATCTAAACCAGTAGAAAGAAGAATCAGAAATAATTCCTCTTGTGTCTTAATGGACCCAAAGGATCAAATATTTATACACATGAGAAGTCCGTTGGGCTCTAACCAACATGGACGAGCTAATTTACAAATAAAATTTAAATAAAAGAAAAGAAATAAAAGAATACAAAAAATAATAAAATAACGGAGCTGTTATTTAACATGCCCCCACAAACGAAGCATAGGTTAAGCAGGCATGAGTTTGTTTCACAGAAAATAGAGACGACCCGTGCTTAAGGATTTAGTGAAGATATCGGCTGGCTGCTCACGAGTGGATATAAACCGAAGAGAGATGTCCTTGGCAGCAACCCGTTCTCGAACAAAATGAAAATCGACCTCCACGTGCTTTGTTCGACCTTGAAAGACAGGATTACGGCGAGCTGAATAGCTGAAAGATTGTCACAAAATAGAGTGGGTGGTTCGTGAAGAAAAACATTTAGTTCTTTCAGGATTTGTCGAACCCAGAAGACTTCTGCAGTAGTGGCAGCGAGCGCACGATATTCGTCCTCTGTGGAGCTTCGCGACATGGTTGTCTACTTTTTCAACATCCAAGAAATTGGATTCGATCCTAGATACACAACGAATCCAGTTGTGGACCTTCGATCAAGGCAGTCACCAGCCCAATCAGAGTCGGAGAAAGTGGACAATGTTAAAGGACCTGGTTGAAGCTGAATTCCTTGGTCAAGAGAACCTTTGATGTAACGAAGTATCCTTTTTACAGCTGCTAGTTGGATCATCATGGGAGAGTGCATAAATTGGGAAACAGGACCAACAACAAAACAAATGTCAAGGCAAGTGAAGGTCAAATAATGGAGAGCACCTACCATGCTTCGATAGGCTAAGGCATCATCAAGAGAACATGGATAAGATGTTGTATTGATGGACTGAGATGAGGAAGGAGTTGCACAAGCCTCAACATTTGACATCCCAAATCTTTGTAATATATCTGCTGCATATCTGTGCTGATTAACAAAAATACAAGTATTTTTATGTTGAATTTGAAGTCCCAGGAAATATGTTAAGGCCCCCAAATCTGTCATATCAAATGATAATTGTAATCGAGCAATAAGAGAATTAATAAATGTTGGATCATTGCCAGTCAACACAATATCATCTACATACAACAAGATATATGTGAGGCTGTTATTTTGATTTCGAATAAAGAGGGAAGGATCACAAGTAGAAGCAATAAACCCATTGTTAAGTAAAGAATTTGTAAAACACTCAAACCAAGCACGAGGTGCTTGTTTGAGGCATAGAGAGATTTTCGAAGTTTACAAACATGAGAAGGATATTCCGGATGAACAAAACCTTGAGGTTGATACATAAAAACATCCTCCTCTAATTCACCATGAAGAAAATCGTTTTTAACATCCAATTGTCTTAAATTCGAACCATATTTTATAGCTAAGGAAAGTATAATTCGAACGGTTGGTTTTTTTATAACTGGACTAAAGGTCTCAAAATAATCAACACCTTCAGTTTGATGAAAACCTTTTGCAACTAATCCAGCCTTATATTTAGCAATAGAACCATCTTGATTCCTTTTTATCTTATAAATCCATTTACAACCAATAATACTTTGATCATGAGGAAAAGAAACAAGATCCCATTTTTTTTATTTTAAAAGAGCTTGAAACTCACTGGTCATTGCATCTTGCCAAACTCCTAGCTTAGATGCATTGGTGAAGGAAGTTGGTTCTGTTTGAATAGGTTTAGTGTGTCCTAGAAAACTTTTCCTTTGGAAATACTAGATTTTGCTCGAGTTTGCATAGGATGAAGATTTTGAGATTGAGAATTTGTGATAGAAGAAGATTGGGGTTCATGATGAGGAAGAGATGGAGATTGTTGTTCTGAATTATCGCGGGAAATGGTAATTGAAGAATCTGATGAAGGAGGAGGTATTATGCTGGAAGAGATGGAAGTTTGAAGAGGAACTTCTTCTTGAGAATCAAGTGAAGAAACTTAAGTTAAACGATCTAATGAAGGTGCCTCTGTAGAAGAAAAAACTTGATTTATATTTGCAGAAGGATGATTTAAAATGGGAATTGTAAAGTATGGAGGAGGAATAATAGGATCCTGGGTTGTTTGAAGAGAAGAAAAAATATTTTGATTGTTTAAAAAATTGAGAGAAAGAGAAGATAGTTGGAATTTGGGATATTTAGTTGTTGAAAAGGGAATGATTGTTCATCAAAACGCATATATCTTAAGATATAAAACTTCTCATTAATAGGATTGAAGCACAAATAACCCTTATAACCTAGTGGATATCCAAGAAAGATACATTCAGAAGTTCGAGATTCAAATTTATTTTTTGTGTAAGGTTTAAGTAAAGGAAAACCTGAGCACCCAAAAATTCGAAAAAATGAATAATCTAGTATTTTAGAGTAGAGAAGTTCAAAAGGAGATTTATTCTTAAGATTTGTAGATGGTAACCTATTGATTAGATAAGCTGAAAGAGTACAAGCAAAGGACCAAAACCTATTTGGTACATGAGATTTTGAGAGAATAGATCTAGTGGTTTCTAAGATATGCCTATGTTTCCTCTCACCAACTCCATTTTGTTCTGGAGTGGGAGGACAAAAGCATTGATGGAGAATTCCTTTAGAATCAAAACAATTAGTGAGTGTATGGTTAACAAATTCACCACCTCCGTCACATCGAAAAGTTTTGACAGTTGAAGACAAACTATTTTCAATAAATGGTACAAATTTAAGTATAACAGCAGCAACATCAGATTTATATGCAATTGGAAAAAACCAAATGTATTTTGTAAAATCATCAATGATTATTACATAATATATACAACCATTAATAGAAGTTTCTAGAGCAGGGCCCCACACATCACTATGTAAATATCTAGAGGAACGGTAGTTATTGAACTAAAAGATGGAAAAACTTGTTTGCACATTGTACGAGACAAACAATGTTTACAGACTCTATTATCAGTACCAACAGTGTAATCTAGATGGTTAAGAGCAAATTTTAAAATAGCTAGACTAGGATGCCCTAACCTATCATGTCATATAAAAGTTTCAGTTTTGATTCCCATTTGAGCCTACAAAGAAGAACAATGAAAAGCCTGTATTGGATACAAACCATTTAAACTAGGTCCATGATACAAAATTTTATTTGTCAGTTTGTCTTTGATAGTGAAGTGATTTGCATCAATCAAAATTATGCAATTATTATCAACACATAGTTTGTTAACATACAATAGATTATTTGACAGATTAGGAACTCGAAATATATGAGATAAAAGAAAGGAATGAGATGGAGTTGGAAGAATACCCGAGCCCTGATGGGAGTTTGAAAGATTTTCTCCATTGCCTATTGTGACATTTTCCTCACCATTGTAAGCTTCAGATTTGTTAAAATTCCCAAAATCGTGAGTTAGATGGGCATTGCATCTAGAATTCGAAAGCCAAATTGTTGAGGTTTGCAAAGATGAAGGAGCAGACATATTAGATGTGGAGTTCGAATTTGCTGCTACAACCATAGTGGCTAATCTTGCAGAAGGATGTCGCCCTTGAAAGGAGTGGTTCATTCGATTGTAGCAGTCTAGGGCATTGTGGCCAAATCGGTTGCAAATTTGACAATTCACTTTGTGTGGATTTGTATTTGGATCAACTGGATTTGGGTAGGGTTTGAGATTTGAAAATTGGATGTGTTGGAAGAAGAAGAACCTAATGAATTATGTGGCAATGAAGAATTGAATATCGCTCGCCCCCGACCACCACCATTACGACATCTACCTCGATTGGACCATTTCCAAGAACCACGAACATTTGACGTAGCCATCATTGCCATTGTTGCAAGATTTGATCGTTCTTCAATCTTTGATTGATTTTCGATTGCCAATTCTTCTGCCTTTAGAAGAGTATAAGGTTCAGCAAACGTTGGGGATACGGATCTTGTTCGCAAGGTGGTTTTCAAAACATTATACATACTGGGTAGACCATTGACTGCGTATATCACACTGTCTTCATCTTCAATTTGGACGTTTGCAGTGGCAAGTTTATGAATAATATTTTGTATACGCAGAATATAGGAATCGATGTTTTCAGTTGATTTCTTGAAAATTCCTTGCAATTCCAACTTGAGGTTGATAGTACTGGTTCTTTGATAACCTTAGAGTTTTAGGAATATTAGTATTAGTATTTATTATTTATTAGTTAATTGCTATTTTAATTTTATTGGGCATGGGCCTATTATTAGTCTTTTATTTAATTAGGGTTTAAGGTTATAAATAGGAGAGGATAGGTCTTTGTTAATCATTCATTGAATTATCGTCGTTGTACTCTGGACTCTTTGAGAGATTCTCTCGATAGATTTATCGTAGTTTAATATAATATTGTGGTAGATTCTATCATTTTGGTATCATAGCCATTTACCGATCCGGGAATGGTGAGTACTAAGATGGAAACAAGGATGCAAGAGTGTGAAGAAGGGACGGCGGAATTAGCAAGGAGGTTGACGGATGTAGAAGCAAGGATGGAATCGATTGAAGAACGTTTGGGGAAAAAGATGGATTTGAAATTCGAACAGCAGGATGCGAAGTTCGAGATGATCAACCGGAGCTTGCATACCGCAATGGAATCAAGCAAGGAGACAAAGGGAAGGGGTGGCGATTGAGGTCATGCGCGAGGGTGAGGGGGTGAGGGGCGTGCCCACTGCAGCGCGCGTCGCGGGTGCAAGCGCAGGCGAGCAAGGGAAGCATGGGTCGGGCGCTGGAGGAGGAACGTCCGGAGAGAAGGTAGGCGTGATAGGGGGTTACAGAGGGCTGGGCGAGCGGGCGTGGGTGTTGGGGCTGTGGGCGGTTGCGTCGGGCTGGCGACCGGCGTGGGCGACGCGAGCAGGGTGGGCGGCGGGGTCTGTTCGAGAGGAGCGGCCGGCGGGATCGGTACGGGCGGAGGGGCTTGTGCAGGGGGTGGCGCGTCGGGCGGAGGCGCCGGACGTGGGGGCTTGGGCCCAAGCGCGGGGAGCGTCGGGCGGGGCAAGATGGAGCGTCGTGAGTACTGGGGGGCGTGCCGCGAGAGCCATGGTGGCGCGGGGACGCGAGGCAGCTGGAGCGGGCCTGGTGGGGGGTTCGTGGGCGAGCGCGAGCGGGGTCGAGGCTGTGGGTTGGGGCCACGGGTAGGATCGAGAGGCGTGTGGCACGGCAGCGGCTAGGGGGGACCGGGCTCGGTTGGGGCTCGGGCGTAGACGACGGTGAGGCTTCAGGCTAGGGCGAGGGCGTGGGGGTGTGCGGAGTCGGGGCCGAGCGAGGCCGGGGAAGTGGGCTTGGGTTAAGCGCGGGGTCGGGCGGTGTGTGGCACGGCAGCGGCCCAGGGGGATCGGGTCGAGGCGGGCTGGTCGGGCCAGGTCGGTCTGAGCCAGCCGGGTGGGACCAGAGATAGAGCCGTTTTGATTTGTGGGGATCGGGATTCGACCGAAAGGGAGAACCGAAGGTCGATGGGCGAGGCAACGAGTTTACGGAGGAGAGGAGGGTGCGTATCGGTTATGATAGGCCGATAGCGCGTGACGGTTGGAACTGTTTGAGATTAGATGTATATTTGTATTTCTTGTATAGTTTATTGCTTTAATAGATCTAGGCCCGTCAGGCCCATTGTAATTCCTATATAAAGGCATTGTCTTTCATTGAATAAAAAAGCGACTCTTTAGTCACAAGCTCGATTACATGGTATCAGAGCATTGAGGTTTTTTTGTTAGTCAAGGGAGTCATTGGAGAGTTGCCGGAGCACTGCCGGAAAGTCGCCGGAGCGCCGCCGGAAAGTCGTCGGAGCAGCACCGACGAAAGAATCTGGTAGCCCACGTCCCGATCTACAATCTGTCCAAATATCGAAGGATTACGACCACCGTTAGTCCGCAATAGTCGCGAGGAGTAGTTTAATCACCGCCAACTTGCACCGCGTGGAGGCGCGTCTCACCCGATCGGAGTGTTTTTCGTTGGGTTTTGTGCGGGACAACAAGATCTACAGGTTCGGGTATTTCGTTTTTTGGTTTCTGACATCGGTTTGTCTTGGGATTGACAATTGCACGCTGTTTTAGGTATTCTTTTTGCCACTATTTCAGATCTGTTTTTTAAAACAAAACTGCTGTTTTTTTTAGTCTATTTGCTACCCTAATTTGTTTAAATTGAGGGAATATGGTCGAGAATAAGCAAACAAGCGTTATTTCTCACTCAATGGAAATCACGGAACATAAGTTGAATGGCATAAATTACCTAGATTGGAGTTGGACGATTCAGAATCATTTGTTGAGCAATGAGATGGCGAATCACATCGATGAAGATCCACCCAAGGAAGATGCGGAGAGAAAAAGGTGGGATCGAATTGATGCACGACTGTATAACCGGATCACGAACTCAATGAATGATGAGATCGTGGATTTGGTGAGTCATTGTACTACCGTGAAAGAACTTATGAAGTTTGCAGAATTTTTGTACTCTGGAAAGGAACAAGATATGAGGACATACGGCTTATATAATGGTAGAAATGTAAATCCTCTCGTGTCAAAATTTGGTTATGATCGACGCCAGGATACTAGTGGTGACAACCGGCGTCCTGAAGCTCGAAGAGATCGAAGAGAAATGACTTGTTATTATTGCCATAAGTCAGGTCCCATCAAGAGGATTGCGAAAAATTGCAATATCGTAATCAAGGGCTCCAAGAAGCCCTTATTGTGTCTAATGACGAGCTCCTCCCGATGAGTTTGCTAAACTCAAGGTTTCTTCTACTTCATTGCAACCATCGTTTTCAAAATCCCCACCTATTGCAACTCTAGTCAATCGGGTAACAATCATTGTCTTCTTTCGCCGTCTACAAAGTGGGTCATTGACTCAGGGCGATCGCTCATATGACAGTAACATAAATTTGTTTTCTACTTGCGCCCGTCTGCATGCTTTTCCTCTCATTACCTTGGCTGATGGATCATTGTCTCCCGTCAAGGGGTCAGGATCAATCACACTCACCCCTACCTTGTCCTTGTCTTCTGTCTTGCGTCTACCTACGTTTTCGTATAACCTGATTTCTGTGAGTCAGCTATCTCGCGACTTACATTGTTTCATTTCGTTTTTTCCTGGTTATTGCTTGTTTCAGGATCATTTGACGAAAAAGATTATTGGTAAGGGACATGAAGCTGGGGGTCTCTATATCTTGGATCAGCAACCAGTTCAAGCTGTGGCATGTGCGAGTACTACGTTTGTGTTTGAGGTTCATTGTCGGATGGGTCATCTCTCTTTGTCTGTTTTGAAGAAGTTGTTTCCATAATTCAATAAAGTGTCGTCTTTAAATTGTGAGTCATGTCAATTTGCAAAGTTTCACCGTTTGAGTTCTTGTCCTAGGATTAATAAACGAGCTAACACTCCATTTGAGTTAGTCCACTCTGATGTTTGGGGTACGAGTCCTGTTGTGTCTAAAACAGGATTTCGCTATTTTGTTACATTTGTTGACGACTTTTCTCGTCTCACTTGGGTTTATCCAATGAAAAATCGTTCTGAGTTGTTTTCTCATTTTTGTGCCTTTAATGCTGAGATTCGCAATCAGTTTAATGTGTCCATCAAATTTTTGCGCACTGATAATGGAGGCGAATATTTTTCGGGTATTCTCGGTTCCTATCTTCAGGAGAAGGGTATTATTCATCAATCATCTTGTGCGGACACTCCATCTCAAAATGGTGTGGCTGAACGCAAGAATAGGCATTTGCTTAAAACAGCTCGGGCCCTGTCTTTCCAAATGAATGTTCCAAAATATTTTTGGGTTGATGCTGTTTCTACTGCATGTTTTCTCATTAACCGAATGCCATCTTCTGTTTTGGGTAACAAAATTCTGTTCCAAGTCTTGTGTCCTTCTAGAGAAATGTTTCATATCCCACCTAAGATCTTCGGGTGTACGTCTTTTGTTCGTGATGTTCGTCCTCAACGAACCAAGTTTGATCCTAAGTCTTTGAAATGTATCTTCTTAGGGTATTCTCGTGTCCAGAAGGGTTATCGTTGTTATTGCCCTAGCACGAACCGATATGTTATTTCCTATGATGTTACCTTTTTTTAGGATACTCCGTTCAATCCTGTATCCAGTCCTCCATCTGTAGAGGATGATATGTTGGTTTATGAGGTGGTGTCTTCGTCTGGGAGTTCAGACCCTCCTCCGTCGCTCTCTGTTCCGTCTCATCCACCTCTTACTCAAGTGTACACTCGGCGTCCACGACCCTCGAGAGCATGCCCGTACACTGACTTCTTCATCATCTGACTTGCAACCTAGTGATGATCTTGACTTGCCCATCGCCCTTCGTAAAGGTAAACGCTCTTGTACGTATCCTATTTCTTCATTTGTGTCGTATCATCAGATATCCCCACCCTCTTTTTCATTTCTTACTTCACTTGATTCTGTGTCAGTTCCTAAAACTACTAGTGAAGCCTTGTCCCACTCTAGGTGGCACCAGGCAATGGTGGAGGAGGTGGCTGCATTGGATGCGAATGGTACTTGGGAACTAGTAGCTCGTCTAGAAGGAAAACAGATGATTGGTTGTAAGTGGGTGTTTACTGTCAAGATGAATTCTGATGGATCAGTTTCTCGGCTCAAAGCACGCTTGGTTGCTAAGGGGTATGCTCAGACATATGGGATTGATTATAGTGAGACCTTCTCTCCCGTTGCCAAGATGTCATCCATTCGCCTGTTCATTTCTCTAGCGGCAACGAATGATTGGCCGTTGTTTCAGTTGGATATTAAAAATGCTTTTTTGCATGGTGATCTCCTTGAGGAAGTCTATATGGAGCAACCACCTGGGTTTGTTGCTCGGGGAGAAATGCCAAAGTCCATGCGTCTTCGTAAATCCTTGTATGGCTTGAAACAGAGCCCACGGGCATGGTTTGGTAAGTTCAGTCAAGCTCTTGAGAAGTTTGGAATGAAGAAGTGTTCTTCAGATCATTCTGTATTCTTTAGTCGATCTGTACGCGGGATTGTGTTGCTTGAGGTATATGTTGATGATATCGTAATTACCGGAAGTGATGATTCAGGAATGGTCTCACTAAAGGCCTTCCTTCATAGCCAGTTTAGTACTAAAGATCTCGGAACTCTGAAATATTTCTTGGGTATTGAAGTCATGAGAAGCAAGAAGGGAATCTTTTTGTCTCAACGGAAGTATGTTCTTGATTTGTTGACTGAAACGGGGAAGTTAGGTGTGAAGCCGTGTAGTACCCCGATGATACCGAATCAACAGCTTGTCAAGGAAGGTGAAGCATTTATCGATCCTGAGAGATACGGGAAGATGGTTGGGAAGTTAAACTATTTGACAGTCACGAGACCAGATATCTCTTATTCTGTGAGTATTGTGAGTCAGTTTATGTCGTTTCCCACAGTTGATAATTGGAAAGCCGTGGAACAGATTCTAAGTTATCTCAAGTTTGCTCCTGGAAGGGGTGTTTTATACAAGAATCATGGGCACTCCAATATCGAATATTTTTCGGATGCTGACTGGGCAGGTTCTAAAGAGGATAGGAGGTCAACCTCAGGTTATTGTGTGTTTATGGGAGGTAATCTAGTATCGTGGAAGAGTAAGAAACAGAATGTGGTGTCTCGTTCCAGTGTTGAGTCAGAGTATAGAGCTATGTCTCAAGTAACGTGTGAGATAGTATGGTTGGTTCAACTGCTGAATGAAATCGGAGTGAAAACCGTGATACCTGCTAGACTATGGTGTGACAATCAAGCAGCAATCCACATTGCCTCTAATCCAGTGTTTCATGAGAGAACTAAGCATATTGAAGTGGATTGTCATTTTATTCGAGAAAAGATACAACAAGGTTTGATTTCGACAAGTTATGTGAAGACTGGAGAACAGTTGGGTGATATCTTCACCAAAGCATTGAATGGAGTCCGAATAAACTACCTCTGCAACAAGTTGGGCATGATAGATATATTTGCTCTAGCTTGAGGGGGAGTGTTAGAGATTAGATGTATATTTGTATTTCTTGTATAGTTTATTGCTTTAATAGATCTAGGCCCATAAGGCCCGTCGGGCCCATTGTAATTCCTATATAAAGGCATTGCCTTTCATTGAATAAAAAAACGACTCTTTAGTCACAAGCTCGATTACAGGAACGATCGGGCATGGGATAATCAATTTCGAGAAGGAGACCGAGAGGATTGGAGGGAGTGGGAGGATCGTGATGAACGAGGAGGACCGAGAACAGGAGGTAGAGAAGGGTCGGTGTTAGACAGGAGATTACGGAAACTCGAGATGCCGGTATTCAAAGGGCTTACCGATGAGGATCCGGATGGATGGTTGTGTCGAGTAGAACGATACTTTTGGGTAAACCGGCTGGAAGGACAGGAACGGGTAGATGCTGCAGCTCTGTGTATGGAGGGTGAGGCTTTGGAATGGTTGCAGTATGAGGAAGATCGATCCCCGATCAGTTCTTCGGAAGAATTCCGAGAACTACTATTGCACCGCTTCCAACCAACGATTAATGACAACAAGTACGCCAATTTGATGAGCTTACAACAGGTTGGAACAGTTAAAGAGTATCGACGACTGTTTGAGAAGTATGCAAAGGGAATGCGTGATATTAGTGCAAGTGCATTGGAAGGGAAATGGTAAAGCGGGTTGAAGGCAGAAATTAGAAGTGAAATGAGGAAACTGCGACCTGTTGGGATTCAAGATAAGAAGTTTGTGGCACAGGTGATTGAGGATGATTTTTCTTTTCAGGCTGCCCAAAATGAGGGAAGTACTTCTGCAACGGTCAAGGCTAAAGCAGGAACGATTGCATCGGGAACTGGAAGCACAAAGACCCTTTCTCACAGAACTACAACCATTCACCCCGCGCCTTGTAGAAAACTCACTGAAGCCGAAATTCGAGCAAGGAAGGACAAAAGGTTATGCTTCCGTTGTGATGAACGATTTGTCCCGGGACATCGATGTTAGAAGAAAGAGCTCCAGAATTTGGATGTGTGAGTTGTTCGAGATGCGCTCGATTACCAGGATGTTGATGTGACAGACTTTTCACCAGAAGACGGAGCTGCAGAAGATGGCATCGGAGATGGAACACCTTGAGGAAAAGGTGGCTCTTGGGGGGGGGAAAGTATTGATACGATCCGGACCTTGGAGTTTTAGGAATATTAGTATTAGTATTTATTATTTATTAGTTAATTTCTATTTTAATTGTATTGGGCTTGGGCCTATTATTAGTCTTTTATTTAATTAGGGTTTAGGGTTATAAATATGAGAGGATAGGTCTTTGTTAATCATTCATTGAATTATCGTCGTTGTACTCTAGACTCTTTGAGAGATTCTCTCGAGAGATTTATCGTAGTTTAATATAATATTGTGGTAGATTCTATCATTCTTGTACTTGAAGAGAAACCTTTTTACAGAGTTTCCCACATTTGTTTTGAATCTTGGAGCCGATTGCATATGACAACGCATTTTGAGTTAGGGTTGCTCCAATGAGAGTCATCACGGCTTGATCTTTTTCATACTAGGACGTATATTCCAGATTTTTAACTTCTGGTTCATCTTTCTTAGAGAGAAATTTTTTTGGGGCGACGATCTTGCCATTGATATAACCAAAGAGCTTGTAAGCTTTGAGTAATGGAGTAATCTGAAAATTCCAGAGCAAGTAATTGTTTGAATCAAGACATATAGACAAAAGATTGCATATATTTGTGAGGAGATACAAAGATGAATTTAGGGTTGGAACATTGTTTGCCATTTTTTAAGAAAAAGAAGGCAAAATCGAAGAAAGGCAAAAAACGGAGAGAAAGACAGGAAAAACGATTTCAAGATGAATGAGAGAGATCGAAAGAAAAGACGTGAGTCACACGTGTGCTCTGATACCATAAACCAGTAGAAAGAAAAATCAGAAATAATTCCTCTTGTGTCTTGATGGACCCAAAGGATCAAATATTTGTACACATGAGAAGTCCGTTGGGCTCTAACCAACATGGACTAGCTAATTTACAAATACAATTTAAATAAAAGAAAAGAAATAAAAGAATACAAAAAATAATAAAATAACAGAGTTGTTATTTAACACCATCATGCGTAAACTACGTGGAGTGGATGAATCGTGGGGTGATTGCGAAAAAGGTGGATGTAGCAAACCATCTTATATAAACCTGTATTTGCGACTGAGGAAGGGGGTCGAGAGATTAGAGTTTAAGCTTCACATTTATAAACTGATATTGGAGTGCAACGTGATTCGAGAGTATCGCCGGGCTTTCCAGTTCTTCCTAGCAATTTCAGTATTTCTTTACTTTCGGTTTAAGTTTTTTTTTTCTTCTTGTGTTTCCTTGTTACTTATTGCAATTCATGTACAATGTTAGTGACATTAGCTTTTTTTTCGTATTTAATGGCAGTTCTTTCTACAATTACGTGAGTTCTATTTATTAGCATGTCTAACTAAAACTCATGTTCAGAAATAGCTAAATGTCTTCTTGTTCGCTAATGCGTAGGGTTAGGATGAAATTAGCTAAGTATTGTTGCATGTAAATTTGTATGTTGGGAGAATTGAGAAATTCGCCTCCAAAATTTCTTCGCATTGAGAAAGGTTGCGATGCCTTTAAATGTTTCATTAGGTTTTGTCGACTAGCATTCACAATTCATATTCACTTAGAGATAAGGTTTACTAGTAACTTAGTCTATAATTAATGAAAACAAAAGGCATTCAAGAGGAAGTTTAGTTAATTTAAATGTAGTATTAATATAACCCGTAGTATCAGTGTGTGATTGACTTCAACGAACTTCTGACTACGTAGATTATCGATTTTTATCACTCAGATTTCGTAAGACTTCAACAATATTCAAACCACTTTTATTTGTTTATTCAAAAGAAAAATGGAAATTTGTAAAGATTTCAACCCGTGAATAACCAACAATGTCAGAACTCTAGTTCTTTTCAAAATTCATTTTATCAAAGAAATGTGATACTTCAACATAATAATCATTAATTTTCTAACAATGCCATGGAGAATATGTTGAAGGAATTCATGCAGAATCAACAAGCTGCAGTTAGAAATTTGGAAGTACAAATTGGGCAATTAGGGACTAAGATCAGACAAAGACCTGTGGAAAAGTTACCCTTAGACACTAAACCAATTCGGAGAGAAGGTAAGGAACAAATTAAATCAATCACCACTAATAATTTGAAGTTCGCTCAGGCGAAAATCAACATAGAGCGAACTCATACCAAGGACTTGGCTGGAAGTATTTCAAAAGATGATGTGGTGGAGAGTGCTGAAATCTTGGAGGTAGAATTCAGAAAGCTTGTGCGAGTCGAGGAAAAGACACAAGAAGTGGTGCCCATTGAATTTGTTCCTCCACCTCCACCTTTTCCACAAAGGCTTAAAAAGAAGTAGAATGGCGAACAATATGACAAGTTCATTGACATTCTGAAGGGCATTCACATCAATGTTCCATTAGTTGATGCATTACGCCAAATTCCGAATTATGTGAAATTTTTTAAATAAGCTCTATCAGAGAAAGAAAAATTTGAAGAATATAAAGTGGTTTCACTAAACGAAGAATGCAGTGCTCTAGTGTCAAGAAAAATCCCAGCGAAAGAAGCAGACCGAAGAGCTTTTACAATCCCTATTTCTATTGGAGGTCAACATGTGGGTAAGGCTTTATGTGATCTAGGGGCGAGCATAAATTTGATGTTGTTATTGGTGTATAAGCAATTTGGACTAGAACAAGCTCAACCTACCACAATGACAATTCAGCTGGCGGATAGATCAAGTGTACGACCATAAGGAAAAATCGAGGATGTCCTTGTCCAGGTAAACCAATTAATTTTCCCAGCTGACTTTATAATTTTAGATTATGATGTAGTTAAGAATGTCCCCATTATTTTGGATCGACCGTTTTTAAAGACAGGACGCACACTTGTAGACGTTTACGAAGGAACCATAACACTGCGAATGAACAGCGAAGAGAAAAAGTTCAAAATCTACAACTCGATGAAATGCCCAGCTGAAAGCGAAGAGCGTTCTTCAATGAATACTTTAGATGGAATACTAGACCAAGGGACATTGGAGTTCAGTTTAGCAAAATAGGAGAATGAAGAGCTGTAGGAGGATGAACTTGAGGTTCGTGACAATTTAAATATTTCTCATGATTTGTTAAATCTCAATGACAGGACTATTTCACCTATGAAACCATCCATAGAGGAACCACCCATACTAGAACTCAAGAAACTACCAATGCATTTAAAGTACACCTACCTTGGCGGAGATGAAACACTATCCTGATCATTTCAGCGAATTTATCTTCGAGCAATGAAGAAACCTTAATCACCATGTTGAGGTAGCATAAAGGAGCAATAGGTTGGACTCTAGCTGATTTTAAGGGAATCAACCCAGCGTTTTGCATGCATAAAATCCAACTTGAGGATGAGGGGTTTCGCTCAGTGGAGCATCAACGAAGGTTGAATCCAGCCATGAAAGAAGTAGTCAAGAAGGAAATCATCAAATGGCTAGACGTGGGTGTGATATACCCAATCGCTGATAGCAAATGGGTAAATCCAGTACAAAGTGTACCAAAGAAAGGCGGCACCAGTTGATACCCACGCGAACAATAACTGGTTGGCAAGTGTGTATGTATTACAAAAATTGAATGCAGCTATGAAAAAAGACCACTTTCCTCTACCCTGAACAAAGTTATTGATCAGATGCTATTGATCAGATGTTGGACAGAGTTGCTGGACAAGAATACTATTATTTCTTGGATGGATACTCGGGGTACAACTAGATCAAAATTGACCCTGAAGATCAAGAGAAAATGATATTTACATGCCTTTATGGAATATTCGCATTTAGGCGAATGCCATTCGGGTTATGCAACGCACCAGCAACCTTTCAGCGATGTATGATGGCCATATTCTCTGACTTGATAAAGAAAAGTGTAGATGTCTTTATGGACGAATTCACTATATTCGAAACAGCATTCGTAGAGTGTCTGGAGAAACTGAGCAAAGTGCTCAAAAGATGCGAAGAAACAAACCTAGTGTTGAATTGGGAGAAGTGCCATTTCATGGTCACTAAAGGAATTGTACTTGGTCATCGAATATCAAAGGACAGGATGGAAGTAGATAAGGCGAAGATTGAAGTAATCAAGAAGTTGGAACAACCTACAAATGTTAAGGGAATTCGCAGTTTTCTTGGCCATGTGGGATTTTATCGAAGATTCATCAAGGACTTCTCGAAAATAGCAAAACCCTGTGGAAACTTTTGGAACAAGATCGAGCGTTTGTATTTGATGAAGCATGTGTGACAACATTTCAGAGATTAAAAAAGGCCTTAAAAACAGCACCGATAATCGTTACCCTTAAGTGGAATCAACCTTTTTACATTATGTGTGATGCAAGCGATTACTCTGTGGGAGCAATGTTGGGACAAAAGGGAGACATGGTCATTCATCCGAAATATTACGCGAGGAAGATGATGAATGGAGCTAAAAAAATTACACGACTACAGAGAAAGAGTTTCTCGCGGTTGTATTTGCATTAGATAAATTTCTTTCATATTTATTTGGAGCAAAAGTAACGATTTTTTCTTACCATGCAGCTATTAAATATCTTTTGAAAAATCCAGACGCTACTATAAGAATTTGATGTAGAGATCCTTGATAAGAAGGGATGCAAAAATGTGATCGCTGATCATTTGTCACAAATTGAGCATCGCGAACACCCAGTTAATCTCGACATCCAAGATGAATTTCCGGATGAGCAACTATTCGCCTTTGACCTAGAAGCAACTTTGGAGAAGTTACCATGGTTTGCTGATATAACAAGCTATTTGGTGAGTGGAGTAATTCCGGTTGAATTCAACTACCAACAGCTGAAACGTTCCTTCATGATGTGAAGAATTATTTCTGGGACGAACCATATTTGTACAAACAATGTGCTGACAATATTATTCTCAAGTGCGTTGCAGATAGCGAGGCAGAGGAAATCATCAGTGAATGCCATGCGGGAGCGTATGCTTGACATTATGGCAGAGCAAAAACAGCGGCTAAGGTATTTCAAACTGGGTATTTTTGGCCTTATATTTTTAAAGATGCATATGATTTTGCTAAATCTTGCGATCATTTTCAAGGGTTGGGTAACATAAATAAAAAAGATGAAATGCCTCTGAAATATATTTTGGAGTTGAAATCTTTGATGTATGGGGAATAGATTTTATGGGGCCATTCTCAAATTCTCATGGGAACGTTTATATTCTTGTAGCCATTGACTATGTATCTAAATGGGTAGAAGCGATCGCATGTACAAAAAATGATTCGTGAATAGTTATCAAATTTCTACATAAGAATATTTTCACACGTTTTGGTACCCACGCACTTTAATTAGCGATGGAGGAACTCATTTTATTAACCGTGCATTGACATCAGTGTTGCAGAAATAAAATGTCTGCCATAAGGTTGCGACTGCATATCATCTGCAAAATAATGGTCAGGCAGAGGTCGCTAATCGAGAAATCAAGGGAATTCTGGAAAAGGTGGTGAGTCCAAATAGAAAAGAATGGTCAATTAAAGTGGATGTTGCTCTATGGGCCTATTGAACGACATACAAAACACCATTAGGAATGTCCCCATTCCATTTGGTGTTTGGTAAGGTATGTCATTTACCTGTAGAATTAGAACATAGAGCATATTGGGCGACCAAAGAATTAAATGTAGATTCGACATGAATAGGAACCACTAGAAAACTTCAACTATTAGAACTCGAAGAGTTGAGACAATTCACGTACGAAATGCTAAATTATACAAGGAAAAGACAAAACGTTGGCATGATGAGCGAATTAGACCAAAGCAATTCTTACCAGGGTAGAAAGTATTATTATTATTTAATTCTAGGTTGAAACTCTTTCAAGGGAAGTTAAAATCTAAGTGGTCTGGTCCATTTGTAGTAGTGCAGGTATATCAAAATAGAGTTTTTTGGTACGAAATGAGTCAGACAAGTCAGAATTCAAGGTGAATGGACATCGACTGAAACATTATTATGGTGAAGAATCCCGAGCTGCGGAGTTCTCCACCCTAATTGAAACTTAAAAAAGGTGGGATGCAAGAAAACAGTATGTGAAGTACTCAATTAATTATTTCGTTTGTCTTTAGTTTGATAGGTTCTGTACATATTAATTTCATTTTATGCGAAATCGTTATTTTCGCTTTTAATATCCTCGCGACCGCGAATAGTAAGGCTTAGGATAGTCATGACGACAGCTGGAAACACTATTAGGTTAGATCCGAACCTAACATGTGTCCATCTCATCATCACGAAGCAACCACGTGTAAGGTGGATTGAAAAGATCTAACGATGAGAAAATTGCAAAACCAAATGGCGTTTTTACATATGGAATGCGAAACGTTAGTGTTGCCCCATAAAATCCCCCATCCATTTCATTTCACACTTTTATGAGTATGAATTTTCTCCTGACCTCTGCTCTCGAAACCGTGAACTAGAAAATCCACATTCTCAACCATCATGTCGAAACGCCCAACTCAAAACCCCATTTCCAAGTGCATCCGTGAAACTCAGGATGCCCCAGAAAAGTATTCTGCAAACGAGGCCAGTGGATCAAGGTATAGGAGAATTATGTTGAAGAAAAAATCCAAGGATCGTGTGGAACAACCTAAGGAAAATCCTGAGCCAACCGTTGCGGAAAGGGCAGCGGCTCAAATCATTCAGCCAACTTACGAAGAGTTGGCTGCGAATGGTTCGAGCATTGGAGCATTGGAGAAATAAAGCGAAGGTCCATTAATTTGAAGTTAGCCCGCCTGAAAGCGATTCCTTCTCAAAAGAGACCACCTGTTCGCCAAACTCGCCAAATCGATAAGAAATCGACAAGAAGCACACCCACATATCTAAATGAAGTATTGAAGGTTCAAAGGCCCATTTTGGCTGAGCAACAGGACACGAAGGCTCGTCAAATTTCTTTTTACAAGTACTTTTCAATTTGCGACAAGGCGATTCAATAGTTCTTTGATCAAATAGACGAGGGTCCGCACCTACCTGCCTTTCCCAATTGGATTCTAGATCGAAAACCATTAAGGGGTGATGGTAGTGTGTGAGGACGAATTGTACTTTTAATTATTTCGTTGTAGTTGATTGTTATAAATCTTTTGGTTCCTTTGTGATACAATTCGCGTTTATTCAATTTCCATTTGAGTCATTACTGCCAAATTATTATCTAAAGAAACATGTAGCTCTCAATGACTTAAAACTTTTACCCCTACACTTGCGTTATAACTTGCTCAATCGTTCTTAATGCAAAACCATACTTTATCACTTTTCATCCTCTCATTAACAATGTTATTACTAATTGTGCGAATTCTTGACATTGTAGAGACTGACGTGTGTTAATTTTTCCTATGTAACATGCTTCTCATGCTCTGACTCCGTGCGGTGATACTTTGTCCGATCAAGTTCTCTATTAGCAGGTTGTTCGCTTTTCGATTTGCATAAAATAAAACTTGTTGAACTGACTCGGGGTGTTGTGCCATTGCGTTCGGGTGACATATATCCGACCCGGGTGACCTACTATTTATGGGTAAAATGGTCTGTTTCATTAAGGCAATGAAAGTTTCAAGTTTGCGGGTGTGTGTGGCAGCGAACCCCTTAATCGCTTATCTTCAAAAAAAAAAACAAAATGAGAGCCAAACATAAAACAAGTTCAAGTAAAAGTGAGGGGCGAAGCGAATCAAAGAGCTAGTAGCCTAAGTCTAGAATCTCTTCGTTAGCAAAATAATCCACTATGTTGGCTCAAACATCGCGTACCCATCATTATCTTCATCATTCGATGAAGGACCAGGCATGAGGAGGATCCTAAACGAATCGAGATTCCATGAACTATAAAATGAAAGCATTCGCTACGGCAAAATGGGAGCTGACTAAAAAAAAAAAAAATTTGTGGCATGAATTGGTAAAACTCAGACGGGTAAAATGGTTATAGCATCAAGAGAAGGGTCGCAAGTCTAATCTGGTGAAATCGATAGAGGATATATGCACAACTTTGAGTCCACAATCGCTGCAGAGCTAACAACATGAGTAGAAATGCGAACAAGTAACTCTGGAATCTTAATCCATGGTTTGTTTGTATGTTATGATTCGGCGATATGAATTAACAATTGATATTGGGTGATGATAAATGGGGAATAGTTAGTGGTGTGATGCATCTATTACTCGAGACGAGTAATACTTCAAGTTTGGGGGTGTGATAACTTGTGAAGAATTTGAAGTTTTGAGCAAGTATAATGCAATTATAGTGGTGTTTCATGTTATTATTTGGAAGAATGATTCGCTAACCTCAAGCTTAAGCGAATACAATAGCCTTATAGTTTTCTGAGTAAGGCGAACTATTTTTCACAGCATCGAGCGAGAATTGGAACTTTTTAATGTTTGATTTGTATGCAAGGAATATTCACTAAAGCGCAGTCAAGCAAGCGAAGCTGTGAGATCAGACCACAGACGGACGCGTGTCAGAAATTCGAAGGAGAAACAATAATGGATCACAACCTCAAAACGTGCCATCATGCGTAAACTACGTGAAATGGATGAATCGTGGGGTGATTGTGGAAAAGGCAGACGTAGCAAACTGTCCTATATAAACCCGTTTTTTCGACTGAGGAAGGGGGTCGAGAGATCAGAGTTGAAGCTTCACATTTATAAACTGATATTGGAGTGCAACGTGAGTCGAGAGTATCGTCGGGCTTTCCAATTCTTCCTAGCAATTTTAGTATTTCTTTACTTGCGGTTTAAGTTTTTTTTTTGTGTTTCCTTGTTACTTATTTCAATTTGTGTTTAATGTTAGTGACATTAGTTTTTTTTCTCGTATTTAATGGCATTTCTTTCTACGATTACCCGAGTTCTATTTATTAGCATGTCTAACTAAAACTCATGTTCATAAATAGCTAAGTGTCTTCTTGTTCGTTGATGCGTAGGGTTAGGATGAAATTAGCTAAGTATTGTTTCGTGTAAATTTGTATGTTGGGAGAATTGAGAAATTCGCCTTCAAAATTTCTTCGCTTTGAGAAAAGGTTGCGACGTCTTTACATGTTTCACTAGGTTTTTTCAACTAGTGTTCACAATTCACATTCACTTAGAGATAAGGTTTACTAGTAACTTAGTCTATAATTAATGATAGCAAAAGGCATTCGAGAGGAAGTCTAGTTAATCTAACCCGTAGTATTAGCGTGTGATTGACTTCAGCGAACTTCTGACTACTTAGATTATCGATTTTTATCACTTAGATTTCGTAAGACTTCAACAATATTCAAATCACTTTTACATGTTTATTCAATTCGCACTTTTCAACAAGATGAACGAACTACAATTCCATGCGGAGACGATCTTTACTTCTTAAAAATTGCTTCAACGAATCTGTTTATACTTGCACTTGATAATAGCGGAAATATTGAACCTTTTTTTGTTCAACAGTTATACATCTAACGATTTTGTTATTTGAATGATTGAAATTGAGTATTATATGCGGGTGCCACAGTCTAGGGACGAGCTAGTGGTACTCCGAAAATAGGGGAGCGAATCTCCGATTTCTCGATTTAAAAAAAATTAATATTATTAAATTTTATTAAAATATCATATATTAGACCTTAAACTTAAGACAAAAAATGTATTTTTTTTCTCTAAATACATACAATTTTCTAAATTAAAATAATTATAAATAAATAAAAATGGAAAACTACCAATTTGATGGTCGTTTGAAAAACTATTTAATGAAAACCATAGCTAAAAAGGAAAGCATATTGAAATAAAAGAAATCTTTTAGATATTTTTGAACAATTTTACAATAAAGTAATTAAAATATTCTTTTTTCTTAATTTTTTAGTAAAGATTTGGATAAAATCAATAAGAAAATATATTTAGTCCTTAGGTGTAATTTTTTTTTTAACTCAATATTTCAAAATTGAATAATTTCTCCTTAGAATTTTAATAATGCTTTATTCTGGTCATTAAGATAACAAAAACTACTTTTCAAAAAAAAAAAAAAAAAAGATAACAAAAACCTAGTTCGATAATGTATAATCATACTACTTAAAGTGTGGCTTAAGAGGAGGAAAATTACAAACATATTTAGATTTTACCGTTAAGCCACACCCAAAATTACAAACATGTCATAATCTTCTATTCAAATATATAAAAAAATGAAAATATATTTAGATTTTCGTCATCTAGAAGATAATATATTTTTAGCAAATCTCATAAATTAAGTTAGAAGATAAGAGAATCTGCGTAATATTCTTTATCTTTATCTTTACTGCTTAAAATGTAACTTATTATTATTATTAATTATTAAAATTTAGTATCTTCAAACTAAATACGTATAAAATAAAATGAAGATGTTGAGTTTATTTTTTCAAATTTATAGAAGATCTTGGGTTCCAACTTTTTTTATAAATACCACAAATTTATTGTTCTTCAAAATTCAAATTACTAATAATTCTTTTGATGTTGCACAGATATACAGATTTTGTTCGGGTTGGGAGTCTTAGCATTGGTGCACTGAGTTGTGTTCGTGGGAGCGGTTGTCGTCGAAGGTAAAGAACAAGTTTTTTCAATCTGTATTTAATTCGTTGTACATAACATTTTCTTCTTCTTCATTTTTTTTAATTTTTATTATGTTTTCTTTGTGTCATTCTATTTATTTTATTCTTCAACTTCAACTTTAATTTATAATTTTCTTTTAAATTTATGGAGTATTTAAAATTTTGAAGAAGTTTTTATCACATTCTTTCATTAATGAAAGGTAATTTTTTATAATTATTATTTTTTCATATTATTATTATTTTTTATTATAATAAATATGGCTTAACATGTGATTTGTTGCTTATTATGTGATACGTGATGTCATTGAACTACTCATATTTTGACATACGAAGCTACTTAAATTTTATCAATTTTACTAATTATATATTTTTTAAATTTAAATATAAATCTATACACCATTATTATTATTGTAGAGAACAATAGATTTAATATAATACTATGTTTTAAATTATATTTAAAAAACATATGTTTCATCAAAATTCGTAGAAGAGGTAGATAATAGATTTTATGAATTTTTTAAATCTTTTTTTCAATATTTTCTTTATTTTTTATTATTTATAAAATATAAGATGAACTACGTTGTATGAGATTTTTAAATAAAGTAGATAATAAATATTTTACTTACTCATTTAAAATATATATATATATATATATATATTATTTATAAGTATTTTAATAAATAAAAATATAACTTCACATGCCAGAAAAAATCTTCCGTGCACGTTCCAAAGTTCTAGTTAATTAAAGTGATGACTAAACTAATTTAAATGCTAATATATTAATGAAATGATTAGTTTATTTTTTTTATGCGAATTAAATTCTTTTTTCTTAAAAATGATATAAAAGTAAATTAAAAAACACATAAAAACCAAAAGTGAACATTATTAAAATGATGCTCAATTTTGAAACATGAGGACCAAGCTTAAACTAGGCTCTAATCTAAGAACAAAAAATGAACATTATTGAATTTTTAAAGATAAAAATATTTATATTTTAAATATAGCAACCAAATTGAAACTAAGTCTCAAACTTATGGGCCAAATACACAATTTTTCCTAATTATATTTAACACATTTTAGTAAAATTAGTACCAACAATCTATCTTTTGCCTAATTTCGCCTACAAAAACATCATTGATTTAAAGACTTATTTACTTGATAAAGATAAAGAATTCGAAAAAAAAAAAAACAATAAACATGTGGAGGGTATCTCTTTATTGGAATTTAATTTTTTTTTTTTAAAGGTACAATATCCATCCAATATTCCACCCTATCTTGTAACCCCATCACCTTTTCTTTTTCTTTTTTTTTTTCCATAAAAATCTTGTTAATCATATCTCTAACAACTCTCTTTGAATTGTGCATTAGATTCATAGATAACTTTAGTATTAAAAGAAGAAAAAAGAAGAAGAGGTATTTCAAAAAATAAATAACAATAAGAAGAAATTACATTTTAAATTATTCATATCTATCTCTTTGTTCCCTTCTACCAATAAGCTAAATCAGGACGGATCCTTCTTTGTTTCTTCTTCTTGAAGATAAGACTCATATCCACTTAATTTCATTTTAGCAGAGAATATTTTCTCCATTTTCAATCACCTGTTCATGGGTTCCTTGCTTTGATCTCAAGCAGTCAAGTTCGGAATAGTTTTATCTATTCATCCTACTTTGGAATATATGCGTTACATGTTGCATCTTTTCAATTTAAGAGAAGATTTTAAGCCATAGAATGGATTTAAAAATTTGTATACTAAAATGAAGTGTAAGACCTAACCGGACATATTTTAAGAAGTGCTGATAAAAAGAAAAAGAAAAATTCGACTCCTCGGGCTCCTTACTAACTTATCAAACCAGTTGATAAATTTCTAGTAAATATTCGTTTGTTTTACTGGATCAAATGAATCTAGTAAACATTGATTAGTAAAATTTGTTATTTAAGACTTTCACTTTATCAAATCAATTTCTATATATAAATTTGTTGTTGAGACTTTCTTTTCTTTTCTTTTTTGAGAATCAATTCTCAAATTGAGACTTTCTTTTAATACAATCATACTATTTTTATTTTATTTTTTATTTTTTATAAAAAAAAATGATATTAAAAAGATGCATATTCTAAACTAAATTCACTTAAACATGGGTTTGGAATACAAACCGTGAAATCAATTTAAAATTTTAAAATACAGAACTATAATAAAAAATGTGTTCTATAAGTATACTTCTTCGTGTAGCTTCTTGATAAATTAAAAATAGGGGATTTTGCATGTATAACAAAAAAAGGCAAAATATTTTCATCTATAGCACAAAATCTAAAATAATTTCATTTGTAGCAGAAAATCCAAATTGACTTCTATCACTTGTTGAGTTTTATTAGTGATAGAATTCAATCAATGATAGAGTCATTCTATCACTCCTTAAGTTTTCTATCAGTGATAGAAAGCTAAATTGAGTTCTATCACTAGGTGAGTGATAGAAATTAATATGCTATAGATGAATTATTTTAAAAATTATGCTACAAATATAATACAAGAGGTAGAATGTGCTGCTGATGGTAAATTCTCTTAAAAATATGTTAGATAAATTTATTTATCATATTTTTCCTCAATCCTTTTTTTTAATTAATAATAATTGAGATTTAACCAAACATTTAATCTGTACTTACTACTATATATATAAGAATCGGAATTCGTGTTGCTCCTTACGTCAAATTTTTTTAATGATCTCTCGGTTGGACTTTTAGGGAATGATAGTTCAATAGCGATTTGTGGATCTCAAGGGGTTCAACACTTTTGCAGCTATCTTCAGTTTCCTGCATTACTTGTGTTAAGAATTATGGAGCCAAAATTACAAATGTGGGTGGTTTTTTCTTTTTATTTAAAAATAAAATAAAATAACTGCAAGGCAGTTTGTTGCTGTGTGGATTTGGTGACTGACAGAGCACGCCACCTTTAGCAGTTAGAAGGTCTAGTAGAACTATCAGACCACCACAGAGGTATTCCCCTAGTCTAAATTACATATTGTTGACTGATAGAGGTGAACCCAAATATTATGATGAGGCGGTTAAAGTAGATGATTCTGTCAAGTGGGAGTTAGCCATGAAGGATGAGATGAGTTCTCTTATGACAAATCAGACATGGAAACTAGCTGAGTTACCAAGAGGTAAGAAAACTTTGCAAAATAAATGGGTTTATAGAATCAAGCAAGAACCCGATGTCAGCAAGAGGTACAAAGCAAGGCTTGTAATCAAAGGCTTTCAGCAGAAGGAATGTATTGACTTTAATGAAATATTTTCTCCTGTAGTTAAGTTAACTACTACTAGAACTGTATTGTCAATAGTGGCAGAAGAAGATCTGTTCCTGGAACAGATGGATGTAAAAACTGCATTTCTTCATGGAGACTTGGAGGAAGAGATTTACATGGTACAGCCACAAGGTTTCACAGTTCAGGGACAAGAGAAAATGGTTTGCAAACTTCAGAGAAGCTTGTATGGTCTCAAGCAGGCACCCAGACAATGGTATAAGAAGTTTGACAGTTTTATGTGCAACAATAGATTTCAGAGATGTCAGGCAGATCATTGTTGCTACATTAGAACTCAAGGTAACTCATATGTTATTTTACTGCTATATGTTGATGACATGTTGATAGTAGGTGCGAATGAACAGGAAATTCTTAAGATAAAACTTGAATTATCTCAAGAGTTTGACATGAAAGATTTGGGAGCTGCCAAACAAATCTTAGGAATGAGGATTGAAAGAAAATATGGTATTTTGACACTGTCACAAAAAGAGTATGTGGAAAAAGTGTTGAACAAATTTCACATGGAAAATGCAAAACTGGTGAGTACTCTTTTAGCTTGTCATTTTAAATTATCTAAGGAGCACTCACCCACTACTGATCAAGACCGAGATTATATGGCTAGAGTGCCATATGCTTCAGCTATAGGTAGCCTGATGTATGCTATGGTTTGCACAAGACCAGACATTGCACATGCAGTGAGAGTTGTTAGCAGATATATGAGTAATCCAGGAAAACAGCATTGGGATGCAGTGAAGTGGGTTTTCAGATATTTGAGAGGAACAATTGATTATGCTTTGCATTTTAAGAAAACTGATTTTAAGCTGCAGGGTTATGTTGATGCAAATATGGCAGGTGACACAGATGGTAGGAAAAGTACTACCGGGTATGTTTTTACTTTTGGTAATACTGCAATTAGCTGGGTATCGAGATTGCAGAAGATAGTAGCTCTTTCTACTACGTGTTTCTTGAGTATGTTGCGATTCTTCAAGCAAGTAAAGAGATGATATGGCTTCAGTCGTTTCTGAGTGAACTTGGATTTAAGTTGGGAAAAGGAACTTTGCATTGTGACAGTCACAGTGCTATTCATTTAGCAAAGAATCCAGTGTTGCATTTGAGAACGAAGCACATACATGTTAGATACCATTTTATCAGATCAGCTTTGGAAGATGGACTCTTAGTGCTTGAAAAGATTCTAGGAAGTCAGAATCCAGCAGATATGTTAACCAAAACTGTTCTTGTTGATAAACTGAAGTTGTGTGCAACTTTAGTTGGACTTCTCCATGAGTAGAGAGGAGTTGCTACCATTGCAGGGGAGACATGTTTGATTGTATTGTCTCCAAGTGGGAGATTGTTAAGAATTATGGAGCCAAAATTACAAATGTGGGTGGTTTTTTCTTTTTATTTAAAAATAAAATAAAATAACTGCAAGGCAGTTTGTTGCTGTGTGGATTTGGTGAGAGAAAAATAAGAGAAGAAAAAAAAGGCACCATAATTAGCCTATCAACTTGCTCAATGACCTCTTCTTCAAAGGATTGATGTTTTTCTTCTTCGGTCTTAGTTGCAAGCTCTTCCTCCATAAAGCTAATATTTATTTGAGGAATTTCTTCCTCAATGTGGCTTTCTTCAACTCTACTCAGCTCAGAGAAAATCTCACAACTCCTTGGTTCAGGGTCTAGTGCATACCATTTGTCGTCTATTGTTGGAGATGCGTAAGCAGCTGAAAGCACTTTCGAATGCAAAGTCTTTATCTTTATCGCCAATTGCCTTATGTAATCGTTTAAATCTTGTATTGTGGCTTGGTTGCTTTGTATTACAGCGTCATTCCTGGCCATGAAATCCTCTAGAGATGGTTCAAGACTTTGCATTGGTGTGTTGAGCTCTTGGTATCCATAATTGTGTGCATAGCATGAGATCTCTTCTACTTGACATTTTCACACTGCAGCTAATCGCTCCGTTATATCGGCAAGTTCCTTCAACATGGCCGGATTTCTTTGACTTGCGGTGATGCTTTTGGCCATACTTTCCTTGAATACATCTTCCAAAGATGGCTCATAGTTATACACTAGATAACAGGGCTCATGATACGTGTAATCCTGCGTATAACTTGTTTTGTTATAATTCCAATACTCCATCTGTTGGTTCTCATAATGCAGTTTCGATGGTGTTTGAAAGTGATTTTCTTGACTTTTTCCCAATATAGTTGTGATTGGACTCCCTAGTTGGGTTGATGCTAATCTGGTTGAAAGTTTGTCGCATTCATTTGAACCATTGGTTCCGCTACTCTTCATGGCTTTTGATAGTAATTCATTTGGTTTCTTCATGGAATTGGGTTATAGCATGGTTCCAATGTTGTCTAGCCATTCGTTTATGCGCATTTCTTATGGTGGATAATATATTGAGGACTTCTTCCTAGTAGGCTAGTATGCTCCACGCTCCATAGTGCAGTACACCTTGAAAATATGAAGTAATCAGCCTTTTATGATAATTAAGAACTACTTTTACACTAATATAACTAATTATAAATAAATAAATCCCTGGCAGCAGCGCCAAAAACTTGTTGGGGTTATTCGGTGAGGTATAAATAAACTAATGATAAATTATAAGTATAAGACTTTATTGCTAAAGCCTCACGCTTTGGAATCTCATTCACGCAAGTATACGCGGTCGAAAGTGCAGCAAGTGATAAATATTTATTTAATCATTCTCCGTAGAGATTGATGTCTATAATTAGTTAATTAATCCAAGAGTCGTCAAGAAAGTAAAAACAATGGGTTTGAGATTGATGTCTATAATTAGTTAATTAATCCAAGATCGGGCGACATTTACTATTTAATTAAAATCCTAATTCAACATTCTTCAATTAACAACTAGTACATGCTTTCTACAACCTGCACCTTTGACCTTCGTCGAAAATGCTTAGCCAGACATAGTAAGAAAAAGAATAAATAAAAATAAAGCGAAAGTCATTACAAAAGAAAACTGAATTAATTCAAATGCAAGAACTGTTTGGAAGGGAAACAATGGTGCTAAAAATAAATAAAGCATAAAATAAACAAACTTCACATTTAAATCCTACGCCCAAGTGTGGGAGAAGAACTCCGAAAACAGGCACATTTTCTCTCTTGGTTCTTTTCTTATTTATAGGCTTTAAGATGCTTGAGGCTAAGGAATCGACTTGGAAGGCAAGGCACTAGGTACTTGGAGAATAAGGAATTAGTTGCTTGGAGAATAAGGCTCTGATAAATCCTTCTTGTTTTGGTAAGTAATCTTCATTTCCTTTAATTTTGAAATCCTATCGCCAGGATATCTTCTACTAATGCCATGAAAATTGCGTATTGCTTCGCATTAAATTTTTATTTTCTAGGTTTTCCTTTTGCAAATATGCTTGGAAGATCCCGCGATTCTATAGTTATTTTCTTTGTTTGAAGATCACGCTCTTTTAGCATTCCTAATTTATTAAGTATGGTGCTAGCAGCGGGAGCTGGTTCGCCCGTAAACCATTAGTCACGGAAGTGATAATTGTTAGGGAAGTAAGACATTTGTTAGCTAGAAAGCTCTTAGCCTTTTCTAGGAATAAGTAGTTAGCATTACTCATTGCATGCATTAGTATTTTATTTCTGCATTTTATTTATCTTATTAAACAAAACCACACAACTCAATAATTTATGCTTATTTATTTTTCGCACGACTCTGACTTAAGTGGTATTCGCTCTAGACATCAATCTTTGTGGGATCGATAATTTACATACTTATTACTTGATGCAATTCCCGACTGCGTATACTTGCGCTAAGTGATTCCAAGTGTGTTTCACATAAGAATTAGTTCGTGTTCAATATATTAGCAGTGGAATTGTCCGGTCAAGTTTTTGGCGCCATTGCCGAGGATTGATTATTTAGAGTTAATATACTTAGGGAAGAGTAGTTCTTAATTGTCTAAGATTGAATTCTTTTTTATTTCAGAAAAACTTGAAGTCCAAACTAATTTGATCAAAGGGAAACAGAGCCCCAAAGCAACTCATCACCATGATTATTTAATGAAGCCTAGTCAGTTTACAAATCACCAATGGGCGCAATACTACATTCTGCAAAATTTAGACAAGTTACAACAACAAGTCTATGCGGAGGAATTTAACATAGCACATCTTCGTTCGCATGAATATTTCAGTTGCACTATTGGGAAGACCATAGCAGCTTCTATCAACAACAGTTCGATCTGCAAGGAGATCGTAATAACAGGGGATATACATAGGATGTGAAAGCCTTAAACAATAACACTATTTAGTCCTTAGAAACGCGTGCTAAACAAAGAAAAGTAAAGCAAACGAACAACGTATTGCATAAAAGTAGCGCATTACTTGGTCATACATGCTAATAGCAACGCATGAAGTCACCTTTGCGACATATTGATACTTTAGCTAATAAAAGCGAGTATAAACTCGGGCCGGGAATAAGATAATTAAGCAAAAACTGTTGATATGTCCTATTTTCCATAGGAACGCGTTGCACAATGAATGATTGAAATAGAAAAAGGAAGGAAATACAAGAGCAATCAAGACGTTGTACAAAAAGAATAAAAGAAAAGAGAAAAAGGAAAGACTATTAGCAATCAAATTGAGTAATCAACGGAACCAAGAAGGAAACTCTTAAGGAATCTTTCAGAAGAACATGGTCGGCTAGAAACTTGTGACGGCTATATAAGGAAGAACATTCGAAGGAGAAGGTGTGCCAGTTTGGAGGGGAAGCTATCTTGGACGAGCATTGAGATGTCGGGGTCTCACAAGAGATCCTGGTGGCCTCCGTTCATATGTAGTCCCTAAAGAATGCGTACCAATGCGGTGCTACAGATGAAGACACCATTGGCAACTATGTTGACCGAGTCTTTGCACCATAGATAGCTTTTAATTTTATTGTATTTCGCATTCTTAAATTTTCGAACACAACATATTCGTTTCTTTCTTGAATAAATCTACAAGTATTTTGTTCAGACTTGATCTTCTATAACTTTTAAGCGTAGGTTAATGTAAAGAGAGTCAGTAAGTCATATAAACTGGTTATGAATCTAAAACAAGATGTGGGGATTATGTATAAGGGCAGTGCTTGTGTTATTTTTACTCTGAGTTGATTGATAATTCACTTAGAGGTGTTTGACATCTACATTGGAAAAGGGGATGTTAAGGGGTTAGTCCGTCTGTTCTCACTAGGTAGGTTTATGCTTATACTGAGAACTTTTTAGAGGGGAGTTAGGAATAACCTCGTCACTAGCTACATGTGTATGACTAGTAGTTAACAGCAAACCTACGGGCATTATACCGACATGTTGCAGCCATGTATTTCAGAAGGGAGCTTCGAGTTTAGTCTAGCATGTGTTTATTTTCTCGTTACAACTCATCTTGCGTAGATACATTATTAGTTTATGTCTTGTAGGTTGCATTTGTCATAGTGTCATGGTAGCTTGATTAATTGAAATTTAGGAACTTCGAATGTGGGTGATCTAATTTATACTATTGAATTTTAATTAAGTATGCGTCGGCTCGCTACTCACGTATGCTAACCTCAGTTGAATCGGAAGAGGAACCTAGCGGAAGACCCATCAGGATACGTTAGTATTGTACGAAAAATCCATCGTGCTAAGCAATGGGAAGTTACATAGTAACCCCGCTAACACATGCGAAACCTGGAGCTTAATTATGTAGAGCTACAGTGGAAGCTCGACACTGCATTCCACAAATGCGGAAGCATTGTGAGGGTTGGGTAGCATGAATTTCACATCACCAAGCAACTCGTTTGTGGTTAACCGAATCTTGAATTAAAACAAGCAATTAACATCAACATTTCCTTTAGCTTTAGTATTAACATTTGCATTAGAGTTAGCATAGTGTCTGCATAAGTCTTTTATTATTATGCCCAAACCAAACACCCTTCTAGACCAATTGGTGTCTTTTTTTATTTTTGACCTTTAATATGAACCAACCACTTCAAATTCTCTTTGTGATCGATAAAATTATATACTTATTACTTGCTGCAATTCCCGACCATGTATACTTGCGCGTAAGTGATTCCTATTGTGTTTTGCATAAGAATTAGTTACTGTTAAATATATTAGCAGTGGAATCGCGAGGTTAGGATGCTAGGAGTCATGAACCTAGGAATCACATGTATACTTTTGGGCAGTCTCCGAAGGACATAACTGCAGAGGAAGAAGAACAGCTAAGAATGACACAATGGTTGAGGGATAATGGTATCATATCAGACCCTCAGCAGCCCCATAATGAGAACCAGCACTTTCTGCAGGAACCAGTAGGAACCTATGCCGCAAGCTATAGACGAGCAGAAGAGTCATATCTAGAGGCCGATGTACTTAACGAGGAAGCATTGGATTTGCTCTATGAGAAAGATCTCTAATGGGAGGATGTCCGAGTAGCCACAATAGCCAGAGAACTACAGCTTGCAGAAATAGAAAGATAGCAGGAGCGACGATACAGGGAACAAGAAGAAACTTTTGCAAGGTTTGCTACCCCAGCAGCTTCAGAAGTGGACGAAATAGAATGTGTTGAGGAGAACAACAAAGAAGGCTCTAGGATCGATCTTGAAAATGCAACTGAAGGTGAAAATTTCCAACGTGAGGGCATAAAAGCTGATGAACCTATAGGTTCAAGGGAAGCAAGTACATAACAACCCGAATGGGAAGAGGTAGACTCTACCCATCTACAGGAAGAAGAAGACAACTTAGAAAATCTCAATACACAACCAATGGCATCCGAGTTTTTCTCGTTCTCAACAAAGTACGTATCGCAAGAATTGATATGTCGAAACAGCGACACGTGAGCAATTCAACCAAGCTTTCACATAAATAATTACATCCTATCCGCATTATGTTTAATAGAAGGACTACGCATTAAGGCACATGGAGAAGAAAGGTAGGAGAAGGTGACCAAAGATGGCGTCGCCCCTGAAATTATAATATGACCAAAAAGAGGATGAACTATGCCGGACGAAATTAGCACAAACATTCTGCCCAGATCTGCTTAGTAGCATTCCTGGAATGCGAAAATCCGGTATCTCTGAGTTTGTGCACAATATTTAATTGCTTTTAAGTTGGAAAATTTTATTTGATTTCGTAATTTTAGGAAGTATTTCTATTTCTGCAATTTCCATTTTTATTGTTTTACATTTAGTAAGGAATTGGACATAATGATTTTAGATACTTTCCTTGTAAATTGATTGCTTTCCTGACATGAGGATTCTGAATTGAATACTCGACCTCTTTATTAACTCGACATGAGGAGTACCTATCACAACACCTTAAAAATCAGTGATATCCTAAAATAACTCCAACCCGACTTGAGGAGAAGCAATGATGTAAGTTTGGAGGTGTGATATCTCTCGAAGAGAGCATATTTTAGGCTGCTTAGTTTGCATTATTTTTATATTTTTGAGTAAAGAATATATGCATTCCTAGAAAAAATAAGAAGAAAAAACTTAGAAAATCAGCATGCATTCATAAAGTAGCATGTGAAGCATGAATTCGCCCTTTAGTGCAAAACGCAAAGAAATTGTGACTACTTAACGATTTTTAGCAGGATTTCATGCAGCATCGAGGGAAAGACAATATGCGAAAGATGACCAGATCGCGCAAAGACGCATAACCTAAAGAAGGAAATACGTTTGGACAAAGTTCGTTTACAAGGAAAGAATTAAAGAATCAATTATGTAATCAAGGCAAAGACAATCAAATAAATTCTGACGAAAATCATGGAATATGCATTGATGATGATTTGTACATCTCACCACTACTTGCGGATCACGAAATTCAACCCTATAAATACCAAAGCAAGGAGCATAATTCATTAAGCTGGTCGGTTGGCCATAAGTCGATCGAGGGACTAAAAGTTAAGACTTGAGTCTATGCACCTTCAGTCGTGCCAATTCCATTTACTATTTTTATTAGGCGTAGTTGTAGTATTTAAACATTTCATAGTCGTAATAAAATCATCTGGTTTAAACTTCTATATTGTGTTTATTACTATGACTACGTTATAAAAGTATATGATGGGTACTTATGAATAGATCATGTTACGAGTGTAGGTCATTGAATGTTACACTGCTAGATGTTTATATATATATATATATATATATATATATATATATATATATATATATATATATATATTCGTCGAATAGCTACCCAAGTATGTACCTTGCGAAAAACCGGAAGAGGAATCACATGTTGACCCAGTACGCTACTTTAGGTTACATGAAGAACTGTTAAGCATTTAGGGAGTTAGGAATAACCTCACTACTGCTTACGTCGCCCTATGCTAAGCACGACGTTCACAGCGAGAGCTGGTTTGCCCATAATCCATTAGTCACAGAAGTGATAATTGTTAGGGAAGTAAGACATTTGTTGGCTAGTCCGAGTTTTTAGCCTTTTCTAGGAATAAGTAGTTAGCATTACTCATTGCATGCATTACTATTTTATTTATGCATTTTATTTATCTTATTAAACAAAACCACACAACTCAACAATTTATGCTTATTTATTTTTCGCATGACTCTGACTTAAGTGGTATTCGCTCTAGACATCAATCTCTGTGGGATCGATAATTTACATATTTATTACTTGCTGCAATTCCGACTTTGTATACTTGAGCGTAAGTGATTTCAAGTGTGTTTCACATAAGAATTAGTTACTATTCAATATATTAGCAGTGGAATCGTCCGGTCAGCGTGCGCCGTTTCTTAGGCTATGCTGGGTTTTATAGGCGCTTTATTAAAGATTTTTCAAAAATAACAAAACCTATGCGCGAGCTCTTAGAAGCTGATCGTCCCTTTAATTTTGAATCACGCTGTTTGCAAGTGTTTGGACAATTAAAAAGGGCTCTAATTATTGCACCCATCATGTTAGAGCCAGAATGGAAAAAGCCATTTGAGCTAATGTGCGACGCTAGTGACTATGCCATTGAAGCTATTTTTGGTCAGAAGGGAGAAAAGTTTATCCATCCCATCTACTATGCCAGCAGAACTTTAACTGAAGCACAACAAAACTATACAACTACTGAGAATGAGTTTTTAGGAGTGGTTTATGCGTTAGAAAAATTCCACTTTTTTTAGTAGGATCCAAGGTGACTGTGTTCACTGACCATGCTGTTATAAGATATATGATGAGCAAGGCTAATGCAAAACCTAAACGTATATGATGCACTCTGCTTCTACAAGAGTTTGACATAGAGATCCAGGATAAGAAAGGTTGCGAGAATGTTGCAGCAGACCATCTATCTCGACTAAAGAATAGGCATCCTAATGCAAAAAATGCTCAACATATGTGAAAAATTCCAGGATGAACAAGTATTTACACACAACTTGGTAGAAAAGAAAAATGCCCCTTAGTTTGCTGATTTTGCTAACTACCTGGCAATTCATGTCATCCCAACAGATCTTACAAGACAACAAGCGAAGCAATTTTTTCATGACATGCAATTTTATTTATGGGATGAACCATTTCTCTATAGGCAGTGTGTTGATGAAATAATACTCCGATGTATAGCGGAACATGAGCAGAATGAAATATTAGAATCATGCCACACATCGCCGTATGGACGACATTTTGGTGGAATGCGCACGACAACAAATTTTTTTCAATCTGGCTATTTCTAGCCAAGCATATTTATGGATGTGCATCATTATGTAAAGACATGCGAGAAGTGCCACAGGAAAGGAAACATAGGAAAAAAGGATGAAATGTCGTTGACTTCAATTTTGGAGTTTGAATTATTCGACGTCTAGGGAATTGATTTCATGAGCGCATTTCCCCCTTCGCGCGGAAATATGTACATCTTGGTAGTGATTAATTATGTGTCAAAATGGATTGAAGCGGTCGCAACCCTTTCGAATGATGCTAAAACAGTCATTTGATTCCTTCATTAGAACATTTTCTCAAGGTTAAGGACTCCGTGAGCATTAATAAGTGATGATGGCACACATTTTATAAATAGAGTAATATCTCACGTGTTGTAGAAGTATAATATCATGCATTACATTGCCACCCCCTTATCATCCGCAGACCAATTGACAAGCTGAAATCTCAAACCGCGAGATTAAGAGTATTCTTGAGAAAGTTGTAGGACCTAACAGAAATGATTGGTCTATGCGACTTGATAATGCACTTTGGGTTTACCGAACTGCGTTGAAAATGCCATTGAACATGTCACCCTACAAATAGTATATGGGAAAGCATCCCATTTATCAATTGAGCTAGAGCATAAGGCTTTATGGGCGCTAAAGAAATTAAATCTTGATCTCTAGAAAGCAGAAGTTGTTAGAATGTTGCAATTGCTCGATTAGGAGGAGCATCAACACTTTTCATATGAAAATGCAAAACTGTATAAGGAAAAGATTAAAAAAAATGGCATGATCGAAGGCTGACTCCTCAAACTTTCGAGGTTGGATAGCAAGTTTTGTTAATTAACCCTAGACTTCATTTGTTTTGAGGAAAGCTAGAATCCAAGTGGTCTGGACCATTTTGTATTACACAGGTAAAACAAGGCAGAGCAATTTGGATTAAGAATGAGGCAAATGAAAATGAGTTTGCAGTCAATGAACTAAGACTTAAGCATTACTGGAATGAGGATGTTCAGCGCGGAATATCTTAATTCGCATTGACTAAAGTATAAGCGCACAAGTGTGTAAGTGGAGCCATAGCGTATTGGTAACCATTAAATTCTGCTCCACGCATGTTAAGTTCAAATATTTCCTATTTACTTATGCGAAGAAGATTATCTAAATTTACGATTTATTTATTTTTAATTTTTAATTTCATTATTTTGCAATTTTGAATTTCAATAAGTTCAGCGAATCTCTATTTACAATCATATGAATCATTAATTACGGACTAATATCTAGCAGTAGGTTCACATGAATTTCGATCCAACGGCGTGCAGAAAGTGCATGGCTGCCAAAAATCCGATCGTCGCCCTGACGCATGCGACAATTGCAATATTGGATCGCCACACCCTTTCGTTTCAATTGTTAAATACCCTCCAAAATTTTCAATTTACCCATTCTCTTTAAACCGAAAAACTCTTACCTTGCAAATTTACCATAAAATACACCATGGTGCGAAGACTTGCAACCACTTGTAAAAAGACAGTGGTAGATTAGAATGAAGTAGCATGGAGAAGTAGACCCTAATCAGGCTCTGGAGCCATTGGCTGCTCCAATTATGCATAGTGAAGATAGATAGTCACAAACCAGACCACGATTGGAAAGGCAAGTGACAGTCGTAGCCGAAAGAATGGAAGAACGTACTACAGTAGTGGGGGAATCTTCGACGGTTCTTGGGGAGGAAAGGGTTATTACTTCAACACCACGTCAAGTGGTAAGGATTAATAATCTTGAACCCTCAGAGTATTTTGAAGGATTGACGCCTTCAATGGAGGAGATAGACCTATAGGAGATTGATAGTAGGATGGAGAAAGAAAGAAGAAAGAGCGCGAATGCAGGCAACTCTAGACTTGTTGAGGTTGCAGTAGTTCATGCTGAGGAAGAAGAAAAATTGAGGATGCATCGGAAGGAAAAACATCAATGCTAGATGATCAGCGAGGTATTGGAAGAAGAGGAAATCTTGCACCAGAGGACCTATTCCGATGCAGAATCAGAGAGGAAGCAGACGAAGCTGAGGCGACCCATGCCAATCGGCAGAGAGTTCGACTGACACCAATGGGGTATGATCTTGATGAAATGGATAGCACTATCCAGCACATCATGGCTGAGTTTACATCTAAATGTGCGAACTTGAAAGATTAAGCGGGACCATCTACAGATGCCCATGTGTCTACTTACCCAGCGAACATAAAAAAAGCAATGCGAGAAAGATTTCGGTGCAACCTTTGGTTGCTAGACAACAATATGAAGAAGCTTATGGACTACATGAAGAAATGAGACAACATAATTTTTTATATCTGTCTTGTTTAGAAACACAACTCCACGGACCTATCTTCCCGGACATCCAAGACATTGTCTCCGCCACCGACTCTGATAGCTCTGATTTAGAGGATGAAGAGTGAAAAAAGGGAAGTCTTTATCTCTGCTGATCCTATCTTATAACTTTTATTTGCTCACTCACTTATTAATATAATCATTCTTTCATTTTACTCACTGCTTAAGTTTATGTTTTGACCAATGCTGAGTTAGAATCTTGCTTTGATATTCCGCACTTTTAAAACATTGCCTTAGATACGCTGATATTTAATCTGCCTCAAGACATCCTCCGCTAGTCAATTACGAAATCATCCTAGGACGAACACTTGTGAACTTAGGACATAGATCAATTCCATGGGAGGAGAACGATTACCTTAAAGTAATGATATTCAAAACCTTAGATTCATTTAAGTTTGAGGGAAATAAAACTCACCTTCATTGAAGACAATGAAAACTAAGTTTTGGGGTGAGGGATGCCCGTGCTATGCGGTGCTTTGCGAATAAAATATGTAAATCCGTATTATTTTCCATAAAAAAAAAACCCCCAAGGAATTCTTAGTAAAAATGAAAAGACAAGAAGAACAAATAGTCGTTGGATATACATATTCTGCTAGCAATGCTACATGACCAATTAGCGGCCAAGCAGAACATTTTACTTAAAGGAACCCAAATAAATAAGTCTCAGACAGAATGTCTTAAACAAATTTAGATGATCGAGGTTGAATGATTTGTAATAGAGCAAAAGTCTCCAAACTAGGAGTTGAACTTGAGACTAAGGGAATGAGGAGAATAACAGAGAAGAGATTGTTAGGATCCTAGTGAATGATAATTCGGAATAATAAAGCATTTGTCGTATCAAGGCAATGATATTTAAAGGTTAATTTTTTTAGAAGAGGAAGACCGCGACATTGTGATTGGCATTGCTTTTATCGGTTATTACACCAATAATAGCATCGCTCAAGACGAGCAATGATTTAAGTTTAGGGGTTTGATGACTCTAAAATAGAGTAAGATTTTAGCATAACTTCGGATCATTGTTCGTGCTTATTAATTAAAATTTATTACGAGTAAAGCGAAATTTGGAATAAAAAGGTGTAATTTGCTAATGTTTATGCATTGGGGGAGTAAAATGCAAGATATCGATTACTAAGAAAAAAAAACTGAACAAAATATAGTACGTTTAGCACAGATTTCGCAGAACTTATGTGATTTCTGTTTTTGCAAGATTAGCGCCAGCGGGGCAATGCAAAGCTGAGAATCAAGACGTGCGATTGTGAGCAATTAAAAGATCGAAAGACCAAGGCCATAAACACTTCAAACAAATAAGGAAGGAATCATCTGACGGCGAGAAGTTAACTAACAAGAAAAATTAAGAGATAAATTGCTGAAATCACGGGATTCCTACCTTAGAAGAATCAAAACACATTTGGCAAAAACATAAATAGAGAAATCATCGCGAAAATCGATTCATGCCATTCTGGGAGATTTGAAGACTTGATGGCTTAGTCCTACAAATAGGTTTTTTGTGTAATATAGAGTAGGCTTGGACTTTTCTCTATTCTGTCTTTTTGAGAAGTTTAGAGTCCCGACTAAGAAGACCATTATTTGTTATTTTGGTTTTCTTTTATTTCATTGTTAGACTCATCTTACTTCAGCAATACAATTCTAATATGTTTTCCATATCTTGTATTTTGTTTTCTGATTGTATCATGAACTAACTTCATTAGTTCAAAACTAGAAGAAAGTGAATCTTAATAGCATGTTGTAGGAAGAAACTAGAAGGGTTAATCTAGAGCATGTAGATTAGGTACTTCAATATAATAGCAAGTGTTGACCGTACATCCACACAAACTAATAGGTTGTAAATTGGAATAGGAAATAACCTAAGTTTATTTTGCATGTTTGATAGGTAGTGTTACATATGTGATGCTTTGAATTGAAGTTTAGGAATAAATGCGTAACTATCACATACTTAGCGCCAGATCGTAATTACATCAAGTTGCGGCGAAAGACAGACTTGATGCTAAACCAAAATCAGAAGTGGAAGTTTGTAAGTGTAGAATGATAGAGTCTCTTACCGCAGGTTTCTTGTTATTTACATTGCTGCTGAATTTCATGAGTATCTTAGTCTAGCCCTATCTTATCAATATTACTTTATCTCGCTATTTATTTACTTTTATGTTTTAATCAAAACCAACTCAATTCATATTCGTGAAAATTACATTTTAAATCTAAACATCACCTCGGATAGTTTACAGTCCTTGTGGAGATCGATAATTTACTTATACTTGCTACAGGGCGCGTATACTTGCACGAAGTGCAAACTAATCACACTGAAAGCATTTAACCAACTGCGATTGCACCGCATCACTCCCTTTTTCGAAAATCTTTTCTCAAGTCTCGAGATAGAGGTTGCACCTAGCATTTAACGAATGTGAGAGCAAGTGCCTCACGATCCCTTCTCAAAGATCAACGAAGTCGGACTTTGACACCGTGCAGTCCACTTGAAGTTTGTTCTAGCCGTCCCTTGAATAGGTTGTAGGCTTTCTCACAAAATCTTTGTCTTTGCCTTGATTTCAAATGCTCAAGAAAAACTTGGTTTCACAGGTTTATCTTCCTTTTGGCTGTTGTACTGTGTTGTCTCTCTATCACTATTCTTAATAGAAGTCTCTTCTCATTTAATTCATCTATCTTCTTCTCATCTCTTACTGATTAAGTATGTACATTGTTAGGTTTATTCTTTAATGAGAATTTACTAGAATTGAGGATTTAAATATCCATTGGTGCTCTCTGCTTTTCACACCTTTCTTTTCTCACCTTTTTAGTTTTCAGATCTATTGAAACAACTTCTTAAATTGAGATCCAAAATTTCAACTTGTTATTGAACAAAAATTTAAAAATAATGAAGATATAGATCAATACATATTTAAAATCACTTGTAAACATTGAAAATTTAGAATACAACTCAATTTGAATTAAAAATAAATAAATACAACTCTATTTTTTTTGTTGAACAAACTTAAATATATTTGGAATAATGTTAATTAAGGAAATAAGTGGGTAGACAATTAAGGAATAAATGTTTAATAAATTTAGGAGCTAATGAGTAGATTCTTAAATCTAGGAATTAATGAGAAACATTTTTTGTAAGAACTTGGAGACTAAGTTTGTAATGGACTATACATAGAGTGTTCCTTTATTGTGAATTGCAGAGAAAATTGTAGAGCGAAAGAGAAAAAGTGAGAGGAAAAAAGAGAGTGAGTGAGAAAGTTGTAGAGAGAGTGTCTGAGAAATAAAGAGAAAGTCTTTGTAGAGAATATTTTGTGTACTTTGTCTCTCCAATCAAGAAGCGAAAAGCTTGGGCGATTGTGTTATTTAGGTTTTATTATTTTGTTATTTGAATTTAGATTTTAAAAATTGGTATCAGAGCTGATCGCAAACATGATAGGTCAAATGTCGCTGCCATGATTGACGAAGGCTAGTTACGAGAATTGGAGCATACAGGCGAAAGCGCTTCTTGGATCTCATGATGCATGGGAAATGGTTGAAGAAGGTTTAGTAGAACCAGAGGATACCACAGATTATACAGTGGCTTAAACCAAGCGTTGAAAGAGACGCGATCGAAGGATAAAATAACATTGTACATGTTGTTCCGACTAGTTGATGAATCGGACATTAAGCACATTGCGAGTACAAGTACTGTAAAGGGCTTTTTCAGTACTAAGCCAAATAGAGACAAATTTTGCAAGCGCGTCCACGTTTATAAAATTTAGCAAACTTAATTTACTGCTTTGAAAGAAGAAAATTTGTTTTATTGTTAAATTACATCAATATCCTCTCTCATTAAACTAATATTTATTAAAATAAAAAGCACCAAATTTCAAAAAAAAAAAAAAAAACTTCGTCACTTTTCACACTCGGTTTCCTACCGAATATTATATCCCTAAAAATTTTCTCAAATGCTATAAATAACATTTTAAGTGAAATACACTATTTTTTTGTAGGGGATAATTCTTTTGATTTGTAAAAAAAAAAAAAAAAGAACTTCTAGATTATTATTATTTGAGAAAATTTTAAGAGTAGACTAAAATACCAAAATAATTGCAAATCTGTCTAAATAAATGAAATTGCTTTAGACAAAAAATCACGCGCTCATTATCACTTTCCTCTTCCCACGTCTGGACTGCATCATTCTGATTGCATTCAAACTGTCTCATAAGCTTATTCCTCTCAATTTCTCAAACCACAATTTCGATTGCTTCTGATCGTCATTGTTTTTGTCGATTTCCATCGTTTTCAAACCATCTGAGAAACTTATTCCTCTCAATTTCTCTATCTTCGTTAGATATCGCCATTGTTTTTATCAATTTCCTTTTTCACCTCAGTTGTTGACAGTATTATTAAGTTTCACTCATTAATATTAAAATTTTTAAAATCGCTAGACATTTTTCTTTATAGTACAATGAGTAGACCACAAATGAAAACCTAAATATTGTATGAGATTTCTGATATATGTATTGAACTTTTAATATTGAATTTTGAAATCTCTATTGATTGTTTAATACTGTATGAGATTTCTGAAATTTGTATTGAACTTTTATTACTGTATGAGTTTTCTAGAATCTGTATTGATTGTTTAATAATGCATGCAATTTCATAAATGTGTATTGACCTTTTAATACCGTATTTATTTCTAAGGTATGTATTGAACTTTTCATACGGTATGAGTTTTCTGAAATCTGTATTTATTTTTTAATACTCTATTAGATTTCAGAAATCCGTATTGAACTTTTAATGATGTATGAGATTTCAAAAAATCTGTATTGAATTGTTAATACTATATTTGTTTATGCAAAGTATTATTTATGGATTAATTCTGCATCTTATAATAATTCTATTGTATTAGATGGTTAACGATAGAACAATTAGACAGAAACCCACCAAAAAAAGAAGAAACCGATTTGTGCACCAAAAATAAAAAGAACGATGAAGAAATTGACGGAAAACGAAAGAAATTGAAAAAGTTAGGTTTATGTATCTGAATGTTCACAATTATTAATATATTTTAATACGTTATTATAAATACAGTATTATAAGAAAAACATGTGAGATACTCATTAATACTAATGACTTCTTTTTTTTATTGTTTTGAAAGCAACCATATTTTTTTATAAAAAAATGAACGTAGCCATATGATTATTAGGTTATAGAAGTTGTCGCTAATATTTTAAATTTGTATTTATTTGGTAATACAAAAGTTTTAATATAAAGAAGTATTTATGGATAAAACTTTTGTGGTATTGATCATATTATGTTATGTATGAGTACTATAATTTGTTTAAAAGGAAAATTGTATTGCTTCTCACAATTTAATTACAAATGTGGATGATTGGTAAAATATTTTCATTCATAATGGTTAATATAGTTTTATATTGTATTCTAAAAAAATGTGACAATACTCATTAATATCAATGAATTCTTTTGCTATTTTTTTAGAGTAACCGTATTTTTTTAAAAAAGAGAACGAAGTAGTCATATGATTATTAGATTATGGAAGATGTCATTATAATTGTGTTCTTCAAAAATCCCTAATGCAACTTTAATAGAATTTTAGACAATTTGATATTTGAGCATCAAATCCAAAAAATTGAAATTCATCCAATGACAGATAAAAAAAAGAATGAAGTAAAAATTAAGATTTAAAGAAAAAAAAACAATGAAAATCATGTAATTTTGAAAATTGAAAGAACTGTAATTAATTTTTTAAAGAAATTGCTCAAAGAAATAAGAATAATAAAGTTAAAAAATTGAAAATGTAAGATTTCAAAAAATAAAATGAAAGAAAAAAGATTATAACAACTCATTGAAATTTCACATGGCCACCGAGAAGAGAAAAGAAACGTGTGAAATTTAACCTCCGACCAGAGAAAAAAAAAACGGTGGAAAGAAAGGGTATAATAGGTATTATAAAAAGATATTATTAATTAAATTTTAAACAAAAAATAGATTTAAAAATATTTTAAGATGTGATTAGATTTGTAATTATTTTCTTAAAAGTGGTTATCCACCACAATTTCTCTACTTTAAATAAAGCATGGGATACTTTAGAGAAACTATTCTAAAGAGTTGACCGAGTGAATCAAGTGCATCTCCAGACTCTTCGCGGCGAGTTGGAGGGCATAAAAGATGAAGGAGCTAGAAAGCATATCTGACTACATCACGCGTGTGAAGACGGTGGTGAATAAACTCAATCGCAGTGGAAAAAAGCTAACGGATGCGTGAGTTGTGGAAAATATTTTGAGATTGTTGACGAATAATTTTGAGAATGTGGTATGCGCAATAAAGAAGCCAAAGAACCTTGCGACACTTACAGTTGGCGAGTTTGCTGGTTATCTAGAGGCACACCAACAACGCAAAAACAAGAAGAAAGAGGAAACACTAAAGCAATCTTTTCAAACCAAGGCGTCAATCGAAGATGAAGAAAGTATTTTGTTCTAAATAATTTCAAGGTAGAGGTCGTGGGTATGGTTGAAATAGTCAAAGCGATAGTTATGATGCGGAGAAGGGACATACCAGTCAAGCAAATTGGCGCGGAAGAGGACGCGGTCCAAGGAAGAGACGTAGATCGAATTAGTCAAATATTGAATGCTACAAGTGTCACAAGTATGGTCACTATGTGAGTGAATTTTATTTCGACAAATGCAACAATTGCAGTGAAGAAAGGGCATTTTAAGAGAGATTGTCGTGCGAATACAAGGGTTGAAGAAACAACCAACTTAGCAGCAGAAAATAATGTGAATGAAGGTGTTCTTTTGATGGTGCATAAAGAAGGAATCGACAATAATGATATAGTGTGGTATCTCGACTCATGGGCAAGCAACCATATGTGCAGACACTAGCATATGTTCAAGGAGATGTGGAAAATTAAACATGGTCATGTTTCTTTTGGCGATGCATCAAAAGTAAAGGTAAAAAACAAATGTACAATTTCCTTTGTGCAGAAGAATAGTTTGACACAGTCAATCCAGGATGTTTATTTTGTACCCGATTTCAAAACAAATATTTTGAGTTTAGAGAAACTCATATAGAAGGGTTATTTTGTATTTTTGAAAGACCGATTGTTGCATTTGAAAGAAAAGAAAGAGCGTTTAGTCGCTCGATTTGAGATTGGAAGAAATCGCATGTATAGATTGAATTTGAGAAGCGTACGAGAAAATAGATTGCGAGTGGATGTAGAAGATAAAGCAGCGATGTAGCATCTTCGTTTTCGTCATCTACATTATGGTGGACTAAAAGAGTTAGCGAAGATGAATATGGTGCACGAGCTACCAGAGATGGACTATAATGGAAAGTTTTGTGAGGAATGCATGCTCAGCAAGCATGCGAAAACCTCGTTTCAGAAGAAAGCGGAATATCGAGGGAAGCAATTGCTTGAGATGATTCATACTGATATATGCAGACTAATTACCCCCTACATCATTCAGTGGTAAAAGGTACTTCATTACTTTTATTGATGATTTCTCACGAAAAACTTGGATTTATTTCTTGAAAAAAAAATTTGGAGGCATTTAGAAGATTCAAAGTGAGAGTAGAAAAGGAAACTGGTAGATGAATCAAAGCTGTGCGATCTGAAAGTGGTGAAGAATATACTTCGACAACGTTTAAGAAGTATTTCGAGGAGCAAGGCATAAGACGATTTCTTATCCCACCAAACACTCCTAAAAATAATGGTGTGTCTGAGAGGAAGAATAGAACCATTCTTGACATGGTTTAAGCAATGCTGAAGAGTAAAAGTATGCCAAAGGAATTTTGGGCGGAAGCAGTTCAATGTGCAATTTATGTGCAAAATCGATGTCCACATGCGAAGTTGGGTGATAAAACACCACAAGAGGGATGGAGAGGATGAAAGTCGATAGTTTCGCATCTCAGAGTGTTTGGTAGTGTGGCTTATGCACATGCATTTGATCAGCGAAAAACGAAACTGGAAGATAAGAGCAAGAAGTATGTGTTTATTGGCTATGATAAAATAATAAAGGGTACAAGCTACTTGACCCAATAAGTAAGAAGGTGATTATGAGTCGCGGTGTGCAAGTAAATGAAAAAAGTGAATGAGACTAGAACAATTCGATTGAAGTCAGCATCGAAGTTGGAGAATTACTTGTTGCTGCATCAACGAGTATGCCAAGAGAGCCTAAAACAACTAAAGAAGAAGAAGAAGAACCACAACAACCCAGAATGTAGAGTTTGCAAGAATTGTACGATGCGACAAATGAGGTGCATCTTTTATGTCTTTTGGCAGATGTGGAAAGTTTTAGCTTTGAGGAAGCAATGCGATATGAGGAGTGGCAAACCATATTGAACGAGGAGATAAATGAGATTGAGTGCAAAGATACATGGAAGCTGACAGAATTGCCAAATTCAAGATAGCTGATTGGTGTAAAATGGGTATTCAGGAAGAAGATGAATGTGCAAGGGAAGATAAAGCAGGACAAAGCGTGGCCTATTGCAAAGGGATACTAGTACAAATCAGAAATCGACAAAAGAACAGATCTCACATTAAGTGTTGGCATTGTTAATCGGTTCATGGAGGAGCCGGTTTATTCACATTGGAAGGCGTTGAAGCGAGCAAGGATCAAGTTGTGGATATTTTCAAAGTCATTGCCAAAAGTATTGTTCGAGAAATTCAATAAGGTGTTTGGCATGACCGATGGCAGAAACATTTAAGTTCATGGAGGAATTTTATTGAATAAACTTAAATATATTTGGAATAATGCTTTAGAAAAAAAGTAGTTTCAATTCATTTAAAATTGAAACTTTCATTCTCCATTAAGATGGTCAATTAGAAAATTATGTGTTAATTGATATGTTATTCAAATTTTTATGAGATTGTGAGTTTCATTGTTTATGAGAAATGAGTTTCATTTCTCTTGAATTTATGTTTGTTTAATTTAAACTTTGATGGAAAGTTAAACATATGTTAAATGAAGTTCAACATTGGTTCTCCCTCTACCTATAAATGGGAACACATTTGTCCATCTCAAATGTGTGAAAGTAAAAGAGAAAGAAGTATTAAGATATCTTGAAAACACATTCAAGCTTATAGGCATTGGAGGGAGAAACCAATTTCTTCTATTGAAGCAATTGTGAGAAAGCTTCAATATCAACACTCATTCCTTGTGTTGAATCAAAAAGTTCTTGAATCACAATGTCAAGAGGTATATTTTAATCCTAATAAGACTCAATTACATTTCGTAATAATCATGTTATTCAAGATCTTAGGATTCATGTTATGCTTAAAATATCTAACATGTGGTATCAGAGCGATGTTTGAAATGCATGATTATTCATTCATGAGACTATATAAATTGAATCAAATAAAAATGTATAGATTTTTCACAAACTTTGTTGGGAATTTGCTCTGTATAGCAACTTTTTTACCACAATTTACAATTATAGCACATTTTTAAAAATAATTCTTTTATAGCAAATTCTGCCATTTTTAAACAAAAAAATTATTTACCTTTTTTATAGAAGACTTTGATAGAATCTATCATTCTCTAGTGATGGAAGTCTATCAATTTTATCCGTGATTGATTCTATCGGCTCTTATTGATAGACTCTTGATAGAATCTGATGGAAGTCTATCAATTTACTTTATTTATTAGTAATTGATTCTATCACCCTTTATCGATAGAATCTATCAATATGAAGTCTATCAATTTACAATTTTTGCTATATGTGCAAATATTTTTATTATTGTGCTATTCACGTAATATTTTATCCATTTTGTAATACACATGCAAAAGCCCCAACTTTGTTTTGTACGTAGCAAATCTCGATATAACTTTTATGACTTGAATGTATACGTAGGTTTATAATTCCGCAATTCTATTTTGGGCACAGTCGTTTGATCGTGAAAATGCATTTGAACTATGCAATTTTTGCACGAAGGTTTAATCACGATTATGTGTAATTTAAATTTTATAATATTATGAAGACTAAAAGAAATTTGAAAAACTTATGAAGACATATGATTTATAAAAGGCCAAACACCATATAGTTGGAACATATATTATCTTTCAAATTATGTAATTTTATGTTTCAGATTTCTTTAATTATTATTATTATTATTATCAATTTTGGATTAAAATAAAATAATACTAATAAGGGAATTTATCCTCCATAGCATATTTTTGGCTCTTCATTATAATTATAGCACATTTTTAAAAATAATTTTATCCATAGCACATTTTGCACAAAATTGCTATTCTAACATCATCAGACTTCTATCAGTTCAATTGATAGACTTCTATCACTTCAACTAATAGACTTCTATCAGTTCAACCGATAGACTTTAAACTTCTATCAGTTCAACCGATAGACTTTAAACTTCTATCAGTTCAACCGATAGACTTTAAACTTCTATCAGTTCAACTGATAGACTTCAATCAATTTTGAGTGATTGAACAATGCAAATTGATAGACTTCAATCATTTTTGTGCCACAAATGAATAAGTTTGGAAATTGTGCTATACATGAAATTATTTTGTTTTTTTTAATATACATGCAAAAACCCCTAATAATAATAATAAATCTTAATTGTTAATGTTTATGGTTTAGTGTTCTCTAATGATATTATTATTTTGAGATCACATAATTAATCAAGAAAATAATCATTATTATTAGATTATTGTTATGACTTATTGATGTTACAAACAACAAGTTTATTCCATAAATTTCAACTTTAGTTTTCTTATAAACATTATCTTTATGTGAACAACACATATTGATCAAATACATGAATTGATTCGTCCACAGACGAATTAATTCATATATTTAAGTAATAATAAAGTAAATTGTTCAATAGATATGTTCATTAAGATATAATGATCAAAGATAGTATAATATATATACTTTTAGGTGACTACCCACATGAGAACCTATAATTATTTTGTTTATATACTATAATATTGCAATTTTTTAAGCCTAAATGATTAAATCTCTATCTATAGTAAACATACCTACAACTCTTAATTCAATGGCTACGTCTATTATAAAACTCAATAGAACCAACTACTCATAATGGAAAGAGCAAGTTCAGTTTTCCTTGGGATTACTTGAATTGGATACGACTCTCCTTAAATAAAAGCCAAGTCCACTCACTAACGAATGTACTCATGAGGAAAACAAGTTTCATAATGATTGGGAACGATCTAATAGACTAAGCATAATGTTCTTATAAATGGTAATCGATACCAATATCAAAACTTCCTTACCTAAAACTGAGAGTGCAAAAGAATATTTGGAAGCCATTGAAGATCGGTTCCAGACTGCAGATAAATCCCTCAATAAATGCTCATGTAATTGAAATGATCAACATTAATGTCAAACTTAGGAATTTGGGATTGATTATGAATGATGCATTTCTTGTCCAATTTATCCTGACTAGTTTACCTCCTCAATATGAACCTTTCAAAATTCATTATAACACTATTAGGGAAAAGTGGAGTTTGAATGAATAAACTAACAAACGTATTCAAGAGGAGTCTAGACAATGTCAAGACATGAAAGTTGGTCATTTCACTCAAAGAGTTGGAAAACAATTTGGGAAAAAGAATAATTCAACCCATAAGAGGGTACCGCCCAAATTTGATGAATCTTCTCAATCATTCAAGAAGAAAAAGAAAGATGTTGCTTGCAAGTTCTACAAGAAACCTCGATATTACCAGGCAGATTGCGTTAGGTGTAAAACATGGTTAAAAAAGAAAGGTAACCCTATGGGTTTCGTAAGTCATTTCGTATCGAATCTTTCTAATGTACATTCTTCTACTTGGTGAATTGATACGGGGGCTAATGTTCATGTTTCGAATTATATGCTGGGATTCATTACGATCCAAAACACAAATCCAAGTGAAAATTTTATTTTTATGGGAAATAAAGACAAAGCTTTAGTTGAAGCTATTGAAACTTTTCGTCTTATTTTAGATAGCGGTTATCAGTTAGACTTATGTCAAACTCTTTATATACCGTCTATTTCCCGTAATTTGATTTTAGTAAGAGCACTTCATAAAATTGGATATTCTTTTTAATTAGGAAATGGTAATTTAAGTTTGTTTAAAAATTTTAGTCTTATTGGTAATGGAATTTTAGTTGATGGACTATATAAACTTCATCTTAAACATCAAGATGCTGAAATCCATCTCACCTTGCATGATAAAGAAACTAAAGTTAAGTCATGTAAAAAAGACTCTTACTCCTTGTGGCATAAAAGGCTTGGTCATATATCTAGTGAAAGAATTAAACAATTAGTAAAAAATGGCGTCCTCTAACAACTCTCAAAGAGAGCATATTTTAGGCCGCTTAGTTTGCATTATTTTAGAATTAATGTAAAGAATATGTGTTCCTAGAAGAAATACAGAGAAATAACTTAGAAACTTAGCATTCATTCATAAAGTAGCATCAAAAGCATGGATCCGCGTTTTAGCATAAATCACAGAGAAATTGTGACTAATTAATGCTTTTTAGCAGGATTTCGCACAACATTGCAGAGACGGCAACAATGCGAAACATGACCAGATCACGCGGAGACGCAAAATTCAAGAAGGAAACACGTTCGGAAAAAGTTTCATCTACAACGAAAGAATCAGAAAATCAATTACGAAATCAAGGCGGCGACAATCAAATAAATCTAGACGAAAATCATGGAATTTTGTATTTATGAAGATTCGAACAGCTCACCTCTACTTGCGGATCACGAAACTCAACCTTATAAATACCAAAGCAAGGAAGAGAAATCATTGAACTGATCGGTTGGCCATGAGTCGATCGGATAACTAAAGCCAAAAGGTTCAATCAAATAAAAATGTATAGATTATTCGCAAACTTCGTTTTGTACGTAGCAAATCTCGATATAACTTTTATGACTTGAATGTATACGTATGTTCATAATTCCGCAATTTTATTTTGGGCACGATCGTTTGATCGTTAAAATGCATTTGAACTATGTAACTTTTGCACGAAGGTTTAATCACGATTATGTGTAATTTAAATATTATAAAATTATGAAGACTAAAAGAAATTTGAAAAACTTATGAAGACATATGATTCATAAAAGGTCAAACACCATATAGTTGGATCATATATTATCTTTCAAATTATGTAATTTTATGTTTCAGATTTCTTTAATTATTACTATTATTATTATCAATTTTGGATTAAAATAAAATAATAATAATAATAATAAATCTTAATTGTTAATTGTTAATGTTTATAGTTTAGTGTTCTCTAATGATATTATTATTTTGAGATCACATAATTAATCAAGAAAATAATCATTATTATTAGATTATTGTTAGGACTTATTGATGTTATAAACGACAAGTTTATTCCATAAATTTCAACTTTAGTTTTCTTATAAACATTATCTTTATGTGAACAACACATATTGATCAAATACATGAATTGATTCGTCCACAGACGAATTAATTCATATATTTAAGTAATAATAAAGTAAATTGTTCAATAGATATGTTCATTAAGATATAATGATCAAAGATGGTATAATATATATAATTTTAGGTGACTACCCACATGAGAACCTATAATTATGTTGTTTATATACTAAAATATTGCAATTTTTTTAAGCCTAAATTATTGAATCTCTATCTATAGTAAACATACCTACAACTCTTAATTCAATGGCTACGTCTATTATAAAACTCAATCAAACCAACTACTCATAATGGAAAGAGCAAGTTCAGTTTTCCTTGGGATTACTTGAATTGGATACGACTCTCCTTAAATAAAAGCCAAGTTCACTCACTAACGAAAGTACTCATGAGGAAAACAAGTTTCATAATGATTGGGAACGGTCTAATAGACTAAGCATAATGTTCTTATGAATGGTAATCGATACCAATATCAAAACTTCCCTACCTAGAACTGAGAGTGCAAAAGAATATTTGGAAGCCATTGAAGATCGGTTCCAGACTGCAGATAAATTCCTCAATAAATGCTCATGTTATTGAAATGATCAACATTAATGTCAAACTTAGGAATTTGGGATTGATTATGAATGATGCATTTCTTGTCCAATTTTCCTGACTAGTTTACCTCCTCAATATGAACCTTTCAAAATTCATTATAACACTATTAGGGAAAAGTGGAGTTTGAATGACTTAACTAACAAACGGATTCAAGAGGAGTCTAGACAATGTCAAGACATGAAAGTTGGTCATTTCACTCGAGGAGTTGGAAAACAATTTGGGAAAAGAATAATTCACCCCATAAAAGGGTATTGCCCAAATATGATGAATCTTCTCAATCATTCAAGAAGAAAAAGAAAGATGTTGCTTGCAAGTTCTTCAAGAAACCTCGATATTACCAGGAAGATTGCGCTAAGTGTAAAACATGGTTCGAAAAGAAAGGTAACCGTTTGGGTTTCGTTAGTCATTTCGTATCGAATCTTACTAATCTACATTCTTCTACTTGGTGAACTTATACGGGTGCTAATGTTCATGTTTCGAATTCTATGTTGGGATTCATTACGATCCAAAACATAAATCCAAGTGAAAATTTTATTTTTATGGGAAATAAAGACAAAGCTCTAGTTGAAGCTATTGGAACTTTTCGTCTTATTTTAGATAGCGATTATCAGTTAGACTTATGTCAAACTCTTTATATACCATCTATTTCCAGTAATTTGATTTCAGTAAGTGCACTTGATAAATTTGGATATTCTTTTGAATTAGGAAATGGTAATTTCACTTTGTTTAAAATTTTTACTCTTATTGGTTATGAAATTTTAGTTGATGGACTATATAAACTTCATTTTAAACATCAAGATGCTGAAATCCATCTCACCTTGCATGATAAAGAAACTAAAGGTAAGTCATGTAAAAAGGACTCTTACTCCTTGTGGCATAAAAGACTTGGTCATATATCTAGTGAAAGAATTAAACGATTAGTAAAAGATGGCATCCTCTAACAACTGTCAAAGAGAGCATATTTTAGGTTGTTTAGTTTGCATTATTTTAGAATTAAAGTAAAGAATATATGTGTTCCTAGAAGAAATATAGAGAAATAACTTAGAAAATCAGCATTCATTCATAAAGTAGCATCAAAAGCATGGATCCGCGTTTTAGCATAAATCATAGAGAAATTGTGACTAATGCTTTTTAGCAGGATTTCGCGTAGCATCGCCGGGAAGACAACAATGCGAAAGATGACCAGATCACACGGAGACACAATACTCAAGAACGAAAAACGTTCAGACAAAGTTTCATCTACAACGAAAGAATCAGAAAATCAATTACGAAATCAAGGCGTCGACCTTCAAATAAATCTCAACGAAAATCATGGAATTTTATATTTATGAAGATTCGAACAGCTCACCTCTACTTGCGGATCACGAAACTCAACCCTATAAATAACAAAGCAAGGAACAGAAATCATTAAACTGGTCGGTTGGCCATGAGCCGATCGGGTAACTAAAGCCAAAAAGTTGAGTCTACTTTAGAGAAGCAAGTGGTGGTGTTGTGGGAGCTAATGACAAGGTGTAACGACCCGGAAAATTTCATCCCGGTCTTCCCGGGAGGCCTAGGGGCATTTTGGTAATTTTGGGTCGGGCCGGTTTCGAAATTATAAATTGCCGGAGAAATTATGAGTCGATTTGAATGGGATCGAGAATTTTGGTGAAGACATTTGGGCTTGGGAAAGAGTGAAAATAAATAAGGAATTAAATAGCGCGTCGAGTGAGATTCGAGCCAGGGACGTGTCGCGTGCTAGGCAGGGGGCACTGCCAGTTGAGCCACTGGGCGTCTTTGTGCTTCTAAACGCGCCAGCTTCCCTATATGCTTGTTTTCGCAGGCGGTTGGTATAAAAGCCAGCTCGCCGAGCCTTCTTCCCCATTTCTCCTTCTTCTCTTCGCGAATCCTTCTTCAACCGACAAGCTGTCTCCTCGGCGATTTCTCCCTCTCTTGCTCCGATTCGACCGAGCTCGTCCTCCCGGGCCAAGTCGCTCCATCTCCGGGCCAAGGTAAGTTTTTTCTTCTTCTTCTTCTCTCCTTCAAACCGATTCCCCTGTTTCCGATTTCAATTTTCCGGCTGAGTTAAGTGAATTGCTGGGTGAATTTTGTGTAGCTTGTGTAGGGGAGATCAACCAGCAACCAATCGCTCGTCGAAATTCGCCAAATCGCCCGAATTCGAGCTCTTCCTCCATCGCCTCGGAAATCCCCCCTGTTCGCGCGCAGAAGTTGGCGTCTGTCGCAGCCTCACATCGGCCATGAGCCCACGCGCCGCGCGCTGCAGCGCGCCGCGCCGCTGCATCGCTCGCAGGCGCGCCGCGCTAGCGCCGTGTCGCGTGTACTGCTGCCGAGCCGAGCCGCCAAGCCGAGCCGAGCCGCCAAGCCGAGCCGAGCCGCCAAGCCAAGCTGAGCCGAGCCTAGCCGAGCCGAGTGAGAGCCGAGCCGAGCCTATTTATTTTATTTTATTTTATTTTATTATATTTTATTTAATTTAGAATTTTGTGTGTAATTGTGTTGTGATGGATAGGTTCTCGATAGCTAGTTCGGGTTCGCTCGCAGCCTAGGTTTTTGTCAAATTGTCCCCGGCGAAGGTAAGGATTTCTTACCGGAGTTGTGTGGACCCTGCGATATATTATGTGATTGCTGATTGATTGCTTGTTTGTGTTTATTGACATGTGTAGCTGGGTATTCTATTCTGAATTCCTGATTAGCATGATTTTCCTGATTTAATTCTCATGTTAATCCATGCTAGGTTGTTCCTTTCTAGCATGCTCGTATCTGTTCCTTGCTTCGTAGTATCATGCTAGGCTCGTTGTATTCTTATTGAGCACATATTGGATTTTATGGAATTGGTTGTTGCTTTGCTAGGCGGTTTAGAATTGCGGTAGATAGCATCATCCGGCCCGATGCATAAAGTACCTTGCATCCATGGCGGGGACGTCGAGCAAGTCATTCCGCCCCCTGGACCCCGTGAGGGATTAGCTAACCCAAGCGGTAGGCCCCGCAATCTTGGGTGAGGGTGGCGCTTGTTAATGCCCCAACGGTCGGGATGATGACTTGGCATTGCCTCGTCCCTCGCGATCGGCACGCCCTCGGCGTGTTCGGCCGTAGCCCCGATTGCCACTGTTAAGGCAGGGACGGCTTCCTGGTGTAAGCCTACCACGACCGTTCCTTGGCCCCAGGTGCGGTGGTTCAGGCTGACATAGTTTACGTGTCTAGGTCTCACACCCCTATGTCAGTGACACCGATCCAAAGATTTAGTTAAGCGTGGTGACTCGACATGGGCGCTTGCCTCTGGGCCGGCACTTCATAGTCTGCAGTGAGCACGCGCGCATGCTTACGCTCATTACAAATACCGACCGAGAGCTCCTCGGGATTCTCGAGCCGATGTACCTTTCGTCGATCGACGATGAGAGTGCCGAGGCCGAGACTTGTTTCTCGTATAGGGCGACTGTGTGTGATATTATTTCCGAACTAAGACCCTAGTTGGCGAGGCCCAAGTATGGGCTAAGCTATGTGCTCTATTCTGTGTTTATATTCATAGCTTGCATACGCTCATCGAGATGACCATGTATATCGTATTGTACCCCTGTTGGGGATTCTTACCGAGTAATTCGTTACTCACCCTTATTCGTGGTTTTCCACGAGTAACCGTGGTGCGCTTGCGACAGATGCCCGAAGGAGGAGCTGTGATCATGGGGCCCAGTCTTCCAACTCTGATTTTTGTATTATGACTCTCGTGCGTTTTGTTTTCCCCTGAATGCATGTAGCTGGGCACGGAGCCCTAGGATGTTTTGTAAATATTTGTGGATTCCAAAGATTTTGTATCCGAATGTGTTTTGAATGACTTTTAGTAAATCTCTTATCAGAGTAAACTTTGGAAATGTATTTATCTTGGAACAGGTGCTTGGAAACAGGGACAGGTTCCAGGGAAAGTGTCTAGTTTTTAAAGGGGTTATTTCGAATGTTTTTGTTTTAATTGGAATCCGAAATCATGTCTGTTTAAATGTCCTTTACTTTGAATGCATGCATTGGGATAAGGGCCCATTTAGTGCCCCATTCGGGTCGGTCCCTTACACAAGGGGACTACACACTTCAGCCGTGCCAATTCCATTTTACTATTTTTATTACGAGTAGTTGTAGTACTTAAACATTTCATAGTCGTAATAAAATCGTTTGATTTAAACTTCTATATTGTGTTTATTTCTATGATTGCGTTATAAGAGTGCTTGTTAGCTACTTATGGTTAAAATGTGTTAAGAGTTCAGGTATCTGAATGTTACATTGTTGAATGATTATTTATGCATATATGTGTGATTAGCTACCCACACATGGACCTTGTGGAGAATCGGAAGAGGAACCATAAGTTGACCTAGTACGCTACTTTAGGTTGCATGAACGACAGTTAAACATTTATGGAGTTAGGAATAACCTCACTACTACTTACGTTACCCTGTGCTAAGTACGACGGTCATAGAGAAAGCTGGTTCGCCCATAAATCATTAATTATAGAAGTAAAAATTGTTTGGGAAGTAAGACATTTTATTCCTAGTCTGCGCTTTTAGCATCTTCAAGGATTAATTAGTTAGAATTACTCATTGCATGCATTAGTATTCATTTCTGTATTTTAGTTATTGTATCAAAACAACATAAACCATCCAACTCAACAAAATATGCCTTTTATCTTCCGCATGACTCCGACTTAAGTGGTATTAGTTCTAGACATCAATCTTTGTGGGATCAATAAATTATATACTTATTAGTTGTTGCACTTCTCGACTGCATATACTTGCCCGTAAGTGATTCCGAGTATACTTAGCATAAGTTAGGTTCGAATTAGTTACTGTTCAATATATTCGCAATGGAATCGCAACCAATCATCCTCCCAAACCTAGACTTTATTAATATTACAACGTGTGTTAATTGTATTAAAGGAAAAACTAAGAAAAACACAAAGAATATAGCCATAAGAAGTACCCGACTTCTTGAAATACTACATACAGACATTTGTGGACTTTTTGACGTTCTAACTTTTGGAGGGGAGAAATTTTTCATCGCTTTTATCGATGATTATTCACGTTATTGTTATCTTTATCTACTGCATGAAAAATCTCAGTTTGATGAAACGTGAACATTATTAGGTCAGATAGAGATGGTGGATTCTATGGAAGGTGTGATGAAACGGGACAACATCCTGGACCTTTCGCTAGACTTCTCCAAAAAAACTTGGAATTGTTGCACAATACACAATGCATGGATCTCCATGGCACAATGATGTAGCTGAAAGGCAAAATCGTACATATATGGAAATGGTTAGATCAATTATGAGTCATGCCAATTTACCTATATCCTTATGGATAGATGCATTACGAAAAGCTGTTTATAACTTAAATACGGTTCCAAGTAAGGCCGTTCCAAATACTCCTTTTGAACTTTGGAAAGGATGGAAATCTAGTTTAAGACATCTCCAAATTTGGGGTTGCAAAGCTGTAGCTAGACTTTACAATCCAAATGAAAAGAAATTGGATTTTAAGACGATCAGTGGTTACTTCATTGGTTACCCAGAAAAATCCAAAGGATATAGGTTTTACTGTCCTCACCATAGTACAAAAATTGTTAAAACTGGTAATGCCAGATTCTATGAGAATGGGGAAATCAGTGGGAGTACAAAAGAACAAGATGTGGTGATTAATGAAATAAGGGTACCCATTCTTTAACCATATATTTCTAACGATATTGAGAATCACCCTATTGTTGAACCTGTTCACAATGAGGAAAACTTAATAAATAATCACCAACTCCATCATGAGATTATCACCATTCAGAATGATGATGAAGCACCACAGGAAACAACCTTACGAAGATCTCATAGAAAATGAAGATCTGCTATTTCTGATGATTGTTTGCTTTACTTAATAGAATCTGAACGGACTAAGGATCCAATTTCTTATTCACAAGCCATTAATGATGCTAATTCTACTAAATGGATTGATGCTCTAAAAGATGAATTAAAATATATGAATTATAATCAAGTTTGGGAAGTCGTTCAATTACTTCCAGGTCAAAAAGTAGTCGGTTGTAAGTGGGTTTACAAGACCAAACGTGACTGCAATGGTAAAATTGAACGATATAAAGCCAGACTTGTTTTCAAAGGTTTTAATAAAAAAGAAGGCATTGATTATAATGAAACTTTTTCTCCTGTTTCAAGGAAAGATTCTCTTCGAATTATCATGGCGTTAGTAGCTCATTATGATCTTGAGTTACATCAAATGGATGTGAAAACTGTCTTTCTAAATGGAGACTTAGAAGAAGAATTCTATATGCGTCAACTTGAATGTTTCATGATTGAAGGACAAGAAGACATGGTTTGCAAACTTAAGAAATCAATCTATGGATTGAAATAAGCTTTTAGAAAATGGTACCTAAAGTTTCGTGAAATCAATACTTCTTTTGATTTCACCAAAATTTAATTGTCCCTTGAATATTTCTCAAGATTAGTGGGAGCAAGTTCAAAATTTTGGTTTTGCATGTTGATGACATATTATTAGCTAGTAGTGATCTTGGTCTACTACGTGAAACTAAGGTTTATCTTTAAAAAAAATTTGAAATGAAAGATATGGGTGTGGCTTCCTATGTGATAGGCATAGAGATATACGGTGATAGATCACAAGGACTTATCCGATTGTCTCAGAAAGCATATATTAATAAAATTCTTGAGAAATTTGGCATGACGAATTGTTCCTCTAGTCTTGTCCCACTGCATCAAGGAGACAAACTTGTTCTTGAGCAGTGTCCAAAGACTCCTATGGAACGATAAAAAATGACAAAATATCCTTATCCATCTCTTGTAGGGAGCTTAATGTATTCACAGGTTTGCACAAGGCCTGATATTAGTCATGCGGTTGGTATGTTGGGTAGAATTCAAAGTAACCCAAGAATCGCTCATTGGAAAGCTGCAAAGAAAGTACTAAGATAGCTAAAGGGTACAAGGAATTATATGCTCACATATAGAAAATCAAGCCACCTACAGGTGACTAGTTATTCAGACACAGATCTTGTTGGATGTCTTGACACTAGGACGTGCACTCTTGGCTATGTGTATTTCTTATGTGGAGGTGCAAAATCATGGAGAAGCCAAAAATCAGAGTTTCTTTTTGGATCCACTATGATGGTGGAATATGTGGCATGTTATGAGGCTTCAATTCAGGGAAATATGGCTGCGTAATTTTGTCTCACTGTTTGGTGCTTTAAGTTTTATCTCTAAGCCATTAACTGTCTATTGCAACAACAAAGCCACAACCTTTTTTCTCCAAACATGATAGGATAACCAAAGGTTCAAAACACATGGACCTAAAATATCTATTACTGAAGCAAGATGTTAAACTAAAGAAAATTATTATAGAGTCGATAAATACAGACCTACAAGTAGCAGGCATATTTACAAAAGGGCTACCTCTAAAGACCTTTCAAGAACACAACCTAAATATTGTTTATGTCGTTTAATTATGCACTTACAAATGCTAATTATTGAGCTCATAATATTTAACTATTCTTTAATTTAATACTTCTATTTTCTAAATGTGTACACATTTATGTTAAGATGAAAACAGAAACAGTCTTTACTTAAAGACATTATGCGACCATTAAAGTTAATCTCATTTAAGGCCTAGTTATGAAAGTTGTTAATGTTGTAGTACATAGAAGTAAGCATGTTGTAGAATAATGTGCAAGCGCCACGATTTCTCACTGACAACTAGATTCACCAAGGCACTTATGATAACAAACAAATGAAGTCTTTGACATATGATGCACGCCTTATGATCTTAATATTAAAACACTTATGGATTTTCCTATCGACCAAGTGGGCGACTATTAGAAAAAAAGTAGTTTCATTTCATTTAAAATTGAAACTTTCATTCTCCATTAAGATGATCTATTAGAAAAGTATGTTTTAATTGATATGTTATTCAAATGTTTATGAGATTGTGAGTTTCATTGTTTATGAGAAATGAGTTTCATTTCTCTTAAATTTATGTTTGTTTAAGTTAACTTTGATGGAAAGTTAAACTTATGTTAAATGAAGTTCACCATTGGTCCTCCCTCCGTCTACCTATAAATAGAAACACATTTGTCCATCTCAAATATGTGAAAGTGAAAGAGAAAGAAGCATTAAGATAGCTTGCAAACGCATTCAAGCTTATAGGCAAGAAGAGAGAAACCAATTTATTCTATTTAAGCAATTGCGAGAAAGCTTCAATATCGACACCCATTCCTTGTGTTGAATCAAAAGGTTCTTGAATCACAATGTTAGGAGATATATTTTAATCATAATAAGATTCAATTACATTTTGTAATAATCATATTATTCTAGATCATAGGATTCATGTTATGCTTAAAATATCTAACTTAATGTTAATCGAAGAAATAAGTGGGTAGAAAATTAAGGAATAAATGTGTGATAAATTTAAGAGCTAAATTAAGAAATTAGTAGTTTCTTAATTTAGGAATTAGTGGGAAACATTTTTTCTAAGATTTTGTAGATCAGATGTATAGACAATTGTAGTGCGAAAGAGAAAAAACGAGAGGAAAAGAGAGAGCAAGTGAGAAAGTTGTAGAGAGAGTGTTTGAGAATAAAGAAAAAGTCGTGTAGAGAATATTTTGTGTACTTTGTCTCTCCTATCACAAAGCGAAAAGTTTGCGTGATTTTGTTATTTGTGTTTTATTATTTTGTTATTTGAATTTAGATTTTACATTTTCTATAAATTTCTATTCTCAAATCAGTGATCAAAAGTACCCGGAGATCTTTCTCAAAAAAAAAAAAAAAAGTACCCGAAGATCCTATTATATTTTGGTTTTTTTTTTCTTCTAAGCTCCACATTAGTCTTTGATGTTACATCTTTTTTAAAATATTATCTCCAGTAAATATTAAACTTGTGCACAAATGTATATGATTTTCTAATCAATTTTTTACTTTCATTACAAAACAATGTGATATGACTTCAAAATGGAGTTTATTAATTAAAACGGTACAATAAGAAACCTATCTTCTTTATGAAAAAAAGAAGAAAAAAAAAGAAAAAACTTACTATTTGAGAGCAATAATATCCTTTAAGTACGGTTTGTTGGTCCTTTTTCTCCAATTTATACTTAAAAAAAATATATTACTAGATACACTTTAACTCGCCAAAAAAGAAACGCTACTCAATTCTTATAACTAGATACACTATATCTCAACAAACAAAGTAGTAGCTCGATGACATTACTAAACAGGCAACAATGAAGAGATCATGGGCTCGAATCCTCTTATTTTCTAATTGTTGTAATCTCAAACCAAAAAAAAAATTAAAAAGTTATTATTATTTTTTAATTAAAAAAAAAGCTAGATATACTTGCAGTAACTTAAGGGTTTTTTTTTTTTTTTCTGAAATAACTTGGTTGTATTATTTTATTAACTATATAAAATCTCATAAAAATACTTATTTTATTTAAATAATCATGAATATTGATGAGGAACTCAGGAATTGAAGATTCTCTTTGAATTCTAAAACATCCACTCATTTGGAATCAACTTTAATTTATTCCCTCTTTAAAATAAATACAGTTTTCTAAATATCCATAAAAATATTATTACAAAACAAACATGGTGATCTAATAATGTCGTGCATCTGAAATTTCAAACGTTTGAAATTCTAGGCATTAAAAGATTTCAGTTATCTTAATTACCCCAAAGTAAATGACCCTTAAACATAAATAAGGAAAAAAAAAGTTCAAATTTCAAATTTTAAATTTAAATAGTTAAAAACAGTATCGTAGGTGAGTTTTATTGTGGAAATGGATACCTCTTTGTGGTTGTTTTGAAATCTAATTAGAATTTCACATATACTTTTCTTGATTAAAAAAAAAAAAATTATAGGATATAGCAGAAAAGTTATTATCAAGCATACTCTAATAGACACACAAGAGAGGAAAATACATAACAATACTTTTAGTTTTACTAAAACATAACGCCCCAACTTAAAGATAAGCATTCTTATTAAAAAAAAAACTTAAAGATAAATATTCAGACCTACGACGTAATTTAGAAGGTCGACATTCCAGGTATTATTTTTGGACAATAAAGGTTTTTGTTTCACTTCAAATACATACTATAAGTGTATGTAGAAGAGTGCAGTTTTATCAACGAAGGCCTTTAACATACAAAATGAGATTACGCATCTCGTCGGAACTGATGAGGCCATCTCTGTCAGTATCGACCGCACGAAGTGCTGCGTTGGCTCGGAAGGCGCTACACCTCGAATTCAAGTACTTGAAAGCCCTCTTCAACTCTTCTTTGCTCAGCTTCCTGTCTTTGTCCCCATCGTGTTGCTTGAAAACCAAGGCAATCTCTTCTTCACTCAACGAACTGTACTGATTTCCCATGCACACAAACAAGAACAAATTCCCACCCAAGTTGCTTTGTGTTTTTGAATGGCTGTATATATGTAAAGATGGGACTTTATATAGAGGAAAAAGCTCCATGAATATTTTTATATTCCAAGGACTCGTTTAATCATAATTTTATGTTTTTTGTTATGGATTGTTTTTTGTAATGTCGAGTTTAAAAAAGGAATATAAATAAATCATGATTACATCTGAATCATGAGAACACGAATGTTTAAATGAATTGAGAATTACTGTTGAATAAACTTAAAGAGGTTTTTGCATGTATATTATAAAAGGACTAAAATATTTCATGAATAGAACAATAATGAAAATATTTGCACATATAACAGAAAATGTAAATTGATTGAAGCAAAATCTTCCGCGATTGTTTTATTGTTTTGTTATTCGCTTTTCTTCATTTACAGATTAGTATTAGAGCATTTACCAATTGGTATCATAGCCGATGCCGAACGTGTCGGGTCAAATGTTGTTGCCATGATTGACAAAGGTAAATTACAAGAATTAGAGCATCTAGATGAGATCTATTCTCAGATCTCATGATGCATGAGAGATTTTCGAAGAATGTTTCGAAGAAACAGCCGATACCACGGGTTATAAAAGAGATGCCATCGAAGGATAAAATGGCATTGTACATACTATTTTGAGCTGTTAATGAATCAAGCTTTGAGAAGATTGCGAAGCGTAGAACACTTTAGAGAAACTATAAAAAGGAGCCGACCGAGCCGAGCAAGTGCGTCTCCAAAATGTTTGTGAAGAGTTGGTAGCATAAAGATGAAGGTGTCAGAAAGCGTATCTGACTATATCACGCATGTACAGACAATGGTGAACCAACTCAATCGCAACGGAGAAAGGTAACCGATGCTTGAGTTGTGGAAAAGATCTTTAGATCGTCGACCAACAATTTCGAGAATGTGGTGTGCACGATAGAAGAGTCAAAGGACCTTGCGACACTCGCTGGTTTTCTTTAGCCACGCGAGCAACGTAAGAAAAAAAAGGAGGAAAAAAAAGAGCAAACATTTCAAACCAAAGCCTCACTTAAAGAAGAAAAGGTACTCTATTCTAAACAATTTCAAGGTAGAGGACGTGGCCGTGGAGGTCGTGGATATGGTCGGATTGCTCAAAGCGATAGTCATGATGAGAAGAGACAGTCGAGCCAAGTGAATTGGCGTGAAAAAGGATGTAGTAGAGGAAAAGGCGGTAGATCGATTCATTCAAATATTGAATGCTATAAATGTCACAAGTATGATCACTATGTGAGTGATTGCAATTCGGACAAATATTATAATTGCAGAAAAGTTGGACATTATGCAAAAGATTATAGAGCGAATAAAAAGGTTGAAGAAACAACCAACTTAGCATTAGAAGGCGATGCAGATAAAGATCTTCTCTTGCTGGCGCATAAAAAAGTGAGCACCAACAATGATACTTTGTGTGTTATCTTGACTCAAGGGGAAGCAACCATATGTGCGGTCATGAGGATCTTTTCAAAGAGATGCAGAGAATTGAAGATTGTTATGTATCTTTTGGCGATGCATCAAAAGTGGAGGTCAAAGGAAAAGGTACAATTTCTTATTTGAAAAAAGATGGCTTAATAGGGTCGATCCAAGATGTCTATTATGTACCAAATATCAAAATAAATATTTTGATTTAGGGAAATTCATACAGACAAATTTTTCGATATTTTTGAAAGACCGGTTGTTACACTTGAAGGAAAAGTGAGAGCGTTTAATCGCTCAAGTCGAGATGAGAAGAAATAAGTTGTATAGACTGAATTTGAGAAGCATACGAGAAAAGTGTTTGCGAGTCAGTTTAGAAGATAAAGCATTACTATGATATCATCGCTTTGGTCACCTACATCTTGGTGGACTAAAATAGTTAGTGAAGAACAATATGGTCACGGGCTACCTGACATGGACTACGAAGGAATGTTTTGTTAAGGATGCATTCTCAGCAAGCATGCAATAACCTTGATTTACAAGAAAGCGAAATATCAAGTTAAGCAACAGCTCGAGATGATTCATATTGATATATGTGGACCAATTACCCTAGGATCTTTCAACTGTAAAAGGTACTTCATTTTCTTTATTGATGATTTCTCATGGAAACCTTGAGTGTATTTTTTGAAAGAAAAATTAGAGGCATTCGTGGCATTTAAGAAATTTAGAGTGAAGGTGGAAAAGGAAATTGGTAGATAAATCAAAGAAGTGTGATCTAACAAAAGTGGAGAATATACTTCAACGGCTTTCATGGAGTATTGCGAGGAGTAAGACAAAAGGCGATTCTTAATCTCACCATACACTCCTCAACAAAATGGTGTGGCCGAGAGGAAAAGTAGAATCATTCTTGACATGGTTCAAGCAATGTTGAAGAGCAAAAAGATACCAAAGGAATTATGGGCAGAAGCAGTGCAGTGCGTAGTTTATGTGCAAAATAGATGTCCACGGGAAAAGCTAGATGATTAGAAACTGCAAGAGGCATTAGTAGACAAAAGTCGACAATTTTTCATCTCAAAGTATTGGTTAGTGTGGCTTATGAACATGTACCAGATTAGGGAAGAACTAAGCTTGAAGACAAGACCAAGAAGTATGTTTATATTGGGTATGATGAGAAAACAAAAGGGTATAAGCTACTCGACTAAACAAACAAGAAGATGATGATGAGCCGCGATGCACGAATTAATGAAGAAAGCGAATGATATTGGAACAATTTGGTAGAAGTTAGCATAGAAGTTGGAGAATTTCTAGTCGTTGCATCAACAAGTATGCCAATAAGTGAAACTAGTGATGATGAAGATAAAAGACAACAACCTAGAATGTAGAGTTTGAAATATTTGTACGATGCGAAAAATGAGGTACATCTTGTATGTCTTTTGGCAGATGCAGAAAGTATCAGCTTTAAGGAATTACTGCCAGACAAGAGGTGACAAACTACCATGGATGAGGAGATTAATGTGACTAAGCATAATGATACATGGAAGCTAACAAAATTGCCAAAAGCTATTTAGTTGATTGGTGTGAAGTGGGTGTTCAAGAAGAAGATGCTCAAGGCAAGATAGAGCACTACAAGATGAAACTTGTTGTGAAGGATGCAAACAGAAAGCAGGAATTGATTATGGCTAAGTTTTTTCTTCCGTTCCGAGAATGGAGACAAGACAACATTTTATCGAGCGACTCGACTTAGATGGCTGACATTTCAAATGGATGTCAAGATGAAATTTTAGAATGGTGTACTTGAAGAAGAAGTGTACATTGAGAAACACCTGGATATATGAAAGTTGAAGAAGAGAAGAAAGTGCTAAATTTGAAGAAAGCGTTTTACGTGTTATAACAAGCATTGTAGTCGTGGAATACTCGCATTGATACGTATTTCAAAGAGAATGAGTACAACCAATATCCCTACGAGCATTCGCTTTACACAAAGTAGAGTGAAGATAATGTGATATTTGTTGCTCTTTATGTTGATGACCTTATTTTCATGGGTAACAATGACGCAATGATAAAAGAGTTTAAAAGCAAGCTGACGCGAGAATTTGAGATGTCTTATTTGGGCTTGTAGAAGTTTTTCCTCAGTTTGGAGGATAAATCAGAAGAGATGGATATTTTTTTACTGTAGGAGCAATATGCGAATGAGATCTTAAAGAAGATCAAGATGGAAAATTTAACCCGGTTTCAATACCAATGGAACTAGGTACGAAACTCTCAAAGTTTAATGGAGGAGAGCGAGTGGATGCGAGCAGATATCAAAGTTTGGTGGGAAGCATTCTCTATCTCACATGCACAAGGTTGGATTTTGCATTAATTTTTGGCATTGTAAGTCTATTCATGGAGGAGCCAGTTTATTCGCATTGGAAGGCATTGAAGCGAATTTTGTGACACATCCAAGGAATGGTGTCACTCAAGATTTTTTATTCGAAAGTGGAAGATTACAAGGTTATTGGTTACTTTGACAACAATTGGTGTAGAGACATTGATGATCGAAAAAGTACATCGGGATACGCTGCGAATACAACATTTGCTTGGTTACAAAAGAAACAACCGATCGTGATGCTTTCAGAATGCGAAGTTGAATTTGTTGCAGCTTATTGGTACATATGTCATGCGATATGACTCAAAAATCTATTAAGCAAGTTAGAGCTAAAGCAACTTGGTGCAAAAGTGATTCAAGTTGACAACATATCAACAATTGAGTTAGCAAAGAATCCAGTGAACCATGAAAGAAACAAATACATTGTTGTTAGTTTTCATTTTATCCGAGATCATGTGAAGGAAGGAAGCGTGGAATTACTACATGTAGCAAGTCAAGGTCAAGTTGTAGATATTTTCACAAAACCGCTGCCGAAAGTTTTGTTCGACTATGTATGTTACTCGTTTCAATTGATTCTAAATAAAGATGCTATTACTAACACCATGTACTAAAAATCACAGTAATGCACAAGTATACTCAGTCGAATGTGGAAAGTGATAAGTATTTATTTTATTTTTCTCCACAAGAAGCTTGTAATTAATAGTGTAATTCAAGAATATTTAAAGAGAGAAAACCTTGTTAAGGTGATTTGGTTTTGGCTTTCTAGAATAAAAGAAATGTTAATTTAAATAGACTTAGGTGGAAAGAAGATGCAAAAATATGCTAATCACGCGATGCTTGTGCTTCAATTTCATGATTCTCTAAACTTAATGACTGCCTTCGCGCTCATCACTTTTTTGGCCACCCAGCTTCCATTGTGGTACCTTATAGTGGCTCTGGTCTTTGCATGCGATAGCGGTATTAATCCTAACCTCTTTAATAATACAAAAGACTTTGCATTACACTATCCGTAACCTACTGGGTCTCTTGCCAGTTTCCCCCTTTTGAGTTCACTGATGGTTAGCATACGTAGGTAGCTAATTGACGCATACTTAGTGTTCAATGCAGTAGTAAAAAAATCTAAACATTTACAATCATAACATGCATTCTACAAATGGATTACCTACCTAAAGTCTTTAGAGTTGACGAATGAAATGAACTAACAGAAAGATGATGCAACGAAACAAGTAACTTAATTTCAAGGCAAGTAATGATCAAAATGTCAATACATGCTAAAATTTACTTTAACTCCCTCCCGAAATACTCAACTGCAACTCGTCGGTACATTGACCGTGAATTTTCTTTTCAACCAAGCATTGTGCATGCAACTAGTGAGAATGTTATTCCTAACTCTCCTTTTAAATACCTCAGACAAGGCATCGACTAGGGTTTGCAGTTAGGCTAAGCCTTTGTTGCTTCCTTTTCCAAGGCAAACGACAAGCAAGTTGCAGGTGGAGTGTCAATCGACCCTTTCTAATGAACAACTGTCGCCCTTATTAACGAATTTCTCTCTTGTCTTAGCTTGATTTAATTGTTAGCATTACATAATTTTCCTAATGAGGCTTCTATATAATAATGTTATTTATGAACTGCTTACAGGGGATCAGTTCTGAAACAATTATGCATACAATTAATATCAAAGAAGCGTTACAACCTAATCCTACTAGTTGCAATAAGAAATGCGAAAAAAAAATGTTCAAGAACCTGAAAATAACATAATAAAATAATGGGCTACTGGAGCCGATGCCATCATCACTAACAAGTTCTTCTATCAACAGAATCCATGGTACTAGTTCCTCGGGTTAAAGATGAACATGGATGTTGGGGTCTCAGTAGAGACCAGAGGGATCTGGAAATCCATCCATAATAGCTCCCTTCTAGAATCAACACATATTGGTCTTCGATCCATTACTGATAGGCATCTGTGGTTTCTTGTTGATCACGTTCAATCACTGCAAGAATTTTTCTGACTCGTTTATTCGATTGACAACAACTTTAAATTATTTCCGGATGATTTCATAATCTGTATCAATCTGAGAATTTCCTTTTTTTGCTTGTTCCGAGCCATTCGCGGACTCTTTTGCGACGCGATGTGATGCTATGCATTTTCCCCTGCGCATTTAGCATAAAAGCAAACTTTTTAAGTAATCATGCAGTTTCTTCATGTGTGCGTGTAAATTTATGTACTTAACTGCATTATAATCCTACATTTGACATGCATCCGAATTTATCTCAACAGTCGGAGTTATGAGAATATTACTCATTTATTTATCATGAATTTCATATTGATACTCTTAAATCTTATGAAATGTTGTGGTTCAAAAGCTTAAATAGTGCTATTATTTAGAGCTATCAGAGAACATGAAAGCAAATAGAGAATGAAGTCATGATGTTGACAAATAAAGAAACATATTTTAGAAAAGTTTCGACTGTCCTGTCGCTTCAATCAAGAAGCAAAGCTTGCACGATTTTTTTATTGATTTGTTATTCACTTGTCGTCATTTACAGATTAGTATCAGAGTGACTAGGTGTCACTCGTTCTGGAATAACTACACGTATTCTAGGCTTAACTTAACATAAAGTGTGGTTTCGAATCACTACGCACAAGTATACGTATGCAGTCAGCATCAGCAAGTAATGAGTAAATTATCGATCTCCCCAAGGATTGAGGTTTAGAACTATCTTACCACCTTAAGAGTTGTGCGAATAAACAAAAAAGCATGAAATTGATGGTTGATTGGGTTTTTCTTCTAAGACCCTAGAAAAACAGTAAACTAATGAGCATAGGGGACAATCGTGGATATAGAAGATGTTGAATATGTAATAATGGTAAGTAGATCTCACATTTACCCGTCTTAATAAGTGTTTTCTGTACTTAATGATTTACAACTAACTCTGCTTCCACAGCAGTTACTCATACTAAACCTGGGTGACGCGTACGATAGTAAGGTTATTCCTAACTCCTTAAATCATGCAAGAGAACTCACAATGAACCTATCGTAACATACTGGACCTGCCTTCAGCTTCCTCTTCCGAGTGCACTAAAGGTTAGCATACGTGGGTAGCTAGTCAACGCATACTTAGAAAATAAATTGCAGCAATATAAAAACTAAAAACCTACAACAACAACATGCATTCTACATACGAATTATCACCATAGCTCCTATCTAACAAGGCATAGATATGGACAATAGATAATAAGGGAAATTTAGATCTCTCATTAATAAAAGTCGAAACAGTTCTATAATCTTTTCCTAACTAAATAAACACTAAATATATATATATACATACATATATATATATATATATATATATATATATGAATTGGCGCAGTTGTGAAGTGTGAAGACTTCTTATCATCGGTTCCTACGAACACCACCAGCTCTTGTTCACGTTGATTGGCTTTTAGCCAACCTACTAGTTTTGGCCACCCTCACCAGCTCTCTGACTGTAGCTTCTTTCTTACTAACAGGATTCCTTGATTTCTTCTGAGAATTCTTGATTGTCGCCAGATTGATTGCTTGATTCATTTTTTTTTAATGTTTTTTCCTTATTGCGTAATTTTCCGACTGCCTTGTGACTGCATCGTGTTGCGTTCCACTGTTCAAATTGTTTTGCTCCTCAGCATCTAAGTTCCACATTTCCTGTAATGTATCGCATTAAGCACAGTTTATTCACTTTTTTACTCTAAAATGCGATGTTGAGCAATAGTGCGCTATATGATAAATGCATATGATTTCTAACAGTCTTACTCGCATTGAACCTTAGAAAAATACCTAACAACTAGCCTAAATTATGCTTTATTTGAGAGCTACCAGATAGCATTTAAAAATTGGTATTAGAGCTTTACAATTACTACATATATGTTAACCAAAGAAATTCTAGACTTTACTCCTGTGTCCGAGATGTCCAAAGAAAAATCTAGCTAAAACTTTATCAAGAAATATCTAGATACAATTTGTCCAAAGCTAAATTTGGAAAAAATTAATTAAGGCCAAATGTTTTACTCGATCTCCGAGGGAAAATGTGGCAAATTAATAACAAAATTTTTACTTCGAACCAAGTTTATGTGCTATAAATAGGTGGGTATCAATTTGTTGGCAAATCGTTCCAAATCATTCAAGATATTTCATATCGTATAGCTAGTGAGTGAGGTTGTAAGATAAAAGTAGAAAATGTTTCTCCTTTTAAGAAAATTCACGGTAAGGAAGAAAGTGGTAATTCCTATTTTATACTAAAGTTCTTCTATCCTTACCGATGATTTTTACCCTAATTTATTTGAGGGGTTTTCCACATAAGATCATTGTGTCATTCTTTTTCTTTTTCCTCTTCATTATTTTTGTTATTCTTAATCTCTTTTGGCTGCGACTCTACTAAAGTCAATTAAAACAATCATAACAATCTATTTTATTAAACTAAGAAAAACTTAAATTAAGCATGCTATACACTTGTAGCAATACTATGATAGATAACCTCTATACAATATTTCTAAAATGTTTTTTTTTGTATTTTAGTTCAACAACAGTTGGTGCTAGAGAGATTTAAATTTAGGATCACTTGGATATGGATACATTTATACCTATTCAACTGTTGTTTATGCTCGTAATGTTTTTTTCTTCTGAATAACTGGGGCTTTTAAATCTCAAGCATTCAAAATCGAGAGAAGGGTTATTCATTTACCCGTTAATCAGTAATATATATTCAGATTAAGTTAACCTATCGTAAATAAGCTGTGTTATGGAAACCACACTAATTTTGGTTAAAAACAAATTTAATCAATAATTATTTGCTAAAATATGCTTTCTATTTCTGTACTATGTATGTTTTGGTTAGATCTGTTTTGTTAGTGCTAGCTATTAAAAGAAAGGTGCCTAATGTTAAATGCTCTAATACCAATTCGTAAAGTATAGTTGTGATATCAATTTGTAAAGTCTAAATGTAAATAGGAACAATCGCGCTAACTTTTCACTTGCGGGATTGGAGAGACAAGACACATAAATTCTCTTCCAGCAATTTTTTTTATTTTTTAATCTCTGTATCATTCTCTTACATTTTCTTGTTCTTGTTATTTTTATACTTTGCTCAATGTAATGAGTACTCTATTTATAGCCTTACTACAATTTGGTTTACAAGATTGACGAAAAATATTTTCCACTAATTCCTTAATTAGTTCCCATCAATTCTTTAATCATAGCCCAATTAATAATATTCTAAATACAATAAATTACATTGAAGTGTGTTCTGAGTAGCTTGTCAATATGGGTTCTATATTGAATATTCTAGGGAATTTGCGCTGTATAGCAACTTTTTTACCACAGTTTACAATTATAACACATTTTTAAAAATAATTCTTTTATAGCAAATTCTACCATTTTTATAAAAAAAAATTATTTACCTTTTTTATAGAAGACTTTGATAGAATCTATCATTCTCTACTGATGGAAGTCTATCAATTTTATCAGTGATCGATTCTATCGGTTCTTATTGATAAACTCTTGATAGAATCTGATGGAAGTCTATCAATTTACTTTATTTATTAGTAATTGATTCTATCATCATTTATCGATAGAATCTATCAATATGAAGTCTATCAATTTACAATTTTTGCTATATGTGCAAATATTTTCATTGTTGTGCTATTCATGTAATATTTTATCCATTTTGTAATATACATGCAAAAGCCCCAATATTCTATTACATATTTTAGATTAAAAGGGAAAATAAAATATATTTTCAAAAAACAAAAAAAATATATAAATAAAACAAATTCAGCAATGCTTCAATGTTCCCTTCATAAAAAAACATTTGTTCCACCGATTACCTTAATCAAATATACAGAAAAAACAACCTTTCAATGCAATAATAAATATTTGAATTACTTAAAATAACTTGTGAAAGACAAATGGAATCCATCATAAGTTGTTGATTAGCCGGGGAAAAGTAAACTACATTCAATGTTGAATTTGTGGTAAAATATTAGATGAAATTTGTTCAGAAAGGTTTCAAGCGGTGGTGTGCTTCAAAGACCATAAAAAGAATAGGTAACTTTAGTTTCAAACCGTCTCAATCAAAAGTATTTTAAATATAGTGTCCTAACTCTTGAATTCCTTTTGTATACTCTTTCTTAAGAGTGAGGTAAAAAGTGTGAATAATATAAGTTTTGAAGAGAATATTTATGTAGTTGGGGTCGGGCCAGAATTATGAGTAATTGTAACAATTTTTCACATAGTGGAAGGTTTTTTTGTCCATGGTTTTTTTTTCTCAGTTTTGGAGTTTTCTCAATTTTGTTGTTTCCTTTAATTTTCCAACTATATTTCTTTTTAGAGAATTTACTATCAGCAGCACATTTTACATTTTGTATTACATTTGTAGCACAATTTCTAAAATAATTTCATCTATAGCATATTAATTTCTATCGGTGATAAAACTCTATCGGTGATAAAACTCAACTAGTGATAGAACTCAATTTTGAAATTCTATCACTAATATAAAATTTAAGCAGTGATAGAATAAGTCTTTCATCGATTGAATTCTATCACTAATAGAATTCAACTAATGATAGAATTCAATTTGAATTTTTTGCTACAAATGAATTAGTTTTGATTTTATGCTATAGATGAAAATATTTTGTCTTTTTTTGTTATACATGCAAAATCCCCTTCTTTTTATTCATGTTCCTAACAAGTGGTATTAGAACTTTAGGCTTGCAGAATTTAGAATTTTTTCAGTATGCTCTATTGTCTATTGTTGCAGCTCTATCAAAGTTTCCACATGAAAAAAGAATTCTTGAAACAAGTTATAGCTGGATGTTGTGAAGAGCGTTGTTCATTATTTACAAGTTTGCTAGGATTGAAGTTGACATGTCAAGCTTTACAAAATCGGTGAAGATTGATGTGGAGAAATTCGATTAAAGGATGATCATAAGCTTGTTGCAAATACAAGTTCGAGATGTGTTGATACAATTTTAATTATATAAGGATTTGAGGAGAAAATCAAGATGTGATGCTTAAAAAATAAATAGATTAAGGGGTAATGATATTTTAGCAGAGTCTAGTTGTAGTTCCAGCAGAGATTCTAAGAAGTAAAGTAATCGATGGAAGAAGAAAGACTTAGTAAAAAAGAAAACTTATTGGGAATGCGGACAGACTGATCACATGAAAGAAAATTATCCACATAGAGCAAGTTCATCAAAGAGCTTGAGTTTGGATACTCACGTGGTCTCTCTTGCTAGATGAGATGCTAACTTTCTCTGAAGTAAAAGGAAAATCACCCTCATAATATATCCTCTTTGCCATGATAGAGGATGTGACGTGATCAGCTCCAAAAATTTGCATACTAACATTTACTTGACAAATTGACAAAGTGTGTTGTGAAAGTTATGTACGGACTGATTCAATCGAATTAAACTTATGACTTCAAAATTAAAAAGGAAAAAAAATATTCATGGATATCATATTTTTTTTTAAAAAAAGAAAAAGTAAATCTAATTCAATAAAGTTAAACTTATGGCTTTAATCAAACAAACAAAACTCATGACTTTAATCTAGTAGAATTGATGACTTCAATAAAATAAAACTAATTAAAGACACAATTGAGTGAAATGGATCTAATGAAAGTTGAAATATTTTACTATATATATAAATATTTTTTAAAAGTTGCTATGGTTATAATATGAATGATAGAATTTACCGTACACACAAAATTCCTAAAAATTTAAACATCAAAATTTTATAAAATCTACGTAGTATTGTCATAAATTTATATGATAAAAATTAAATTAAAAACTATTACTGGCTGTTAAACACTTCTTTATTTTCTCATTAGCCCAAGAGTTTAAACATTTCACTCGTAATTTTTGGTAAGCTTCAAAAAACTATATTAATAAGAGCAATACTTACCCTTACCTAAGGGTGTTGTTTATTAATTAACTTATTTATTCATTCTGATTTAATTTTATTATTTTAATATTAGTGTATTTCTAGTTTTTAGGCTTTAATGGGATCGTGCAATAGTGCCAGACTGGATCCTAGATTTTAGGTAGTGGGAATATGTGATGTATTTTTGAGATTTTTTAAAGAAAACTTCTCCAATTGAATATATTTTTCTGTACATGACTTTGTCTCAAATGATCTCAACCTCACTTCTTCTCTATTATTAATTTTTCTACAAAGTGGTATCTGTTGATACCAAAAAATGGTTCCTCGGGATCAACGGTAATATTTGTATTATCGGGAATAGAGTAACCTGCAAGATGACAAAACAGCGTTAGACACCAGTGTGATGTGAGCCACAGGACCTCCGATGCCTAAGTCAGAAATGAGTTGGAAAACAGGTAGAGTACTGAGAGCTCAAGAGTCCTAGAATGGCTTAGCTTAGAGTGCTTAAGTTAGCTTGCCCTCCTTGGTAGAAAAATTGACCTTTATATAGCCATCGGATTGATAACCGCCCTGGAGCATTTAGTAAGGCGCATTATGGCGCTGGTTAATGACGACGTCAGTTATAACGTTTTTGTCATTAACCTGACAATAAATAGCCTCAAAATTTTCGACTGTTACACTTCCGTTTATTTATTTCGTTTGTAACCGTTGGAGTGGCTTGAAGTGTAGCGGTATTGGGGGGAATTGATATGGGTGAGGTCGACCCCCGAGAAAGGTTAGAGTCCTCTTTGGCCGACCCCCAAGGGGCCAGCTAACCGTTTGGTCGACCCCAGGGGGTCAGCTTGTCCTTTGGTCGACCCCCGAGGGCTCGACTCGTCCTTTGGCCGACCTCCGTGGGGTCAGCTCGTTGCTCTCTGATCACAATATACCTTCTTTAAAGTTTCGCGGGTTTTTGTGCATAGCAAGTATTTTACCCACAACATTACCCGCACTCTTAAATTCGGCTCTTGATTTTTAGGCGAGGCTTCTTTAAGAGTACCTCCTCTATACTTTACATTTTTAAAGATTAAATGAATAATCTTTTAAAATGTTTTAGATATTTGGGACACTTTTTCTAAAAGTGTTTCCCATTATTTTACATTTTTTAAGGTTAAATGAATAATCTTTTAAAATGTTTTAGATATTTGAGCACTTTTTCAAAAAGTGTTTCCTATAATTTTACATTTTTTAAGTGAATAATCTTTTAAAATGTTTTACATAAGACACTTTTTCTAAAAGTGTTTCCCATTATTTTACATTTTTTAAGATTAAGTGAATAATCTTTTAAAATGTTTTAGATATTTGGGACACTTTTTCTAAAGGGAATTTGCGATGTATAGCAACTTTTTTACTACAGTTTACAATTATAGCACATTTTTAAAAATAATTCTTTTATAGCAAATTCTACCATTTTTATAAAAAAAAATTATTTACCTTTTTTATAGAAGACTTTGATAGAATCTATCATTCTCTAGTGATGGAAGTCTATCAATTTTATCAGTGATTGATTCTATCGGTTCTTATTGATAGACTCTTGATAGAATCTGATGAAAGTCTATCGATTTACTTTATTTATTAGTAATTGATTCTATCACCCTTTATTGATAGAATCTATCAATATGAAGTCTATCAATTTACAATTTTTGCTATATTTGCAAATATTTTCATTATTGTGTTATTCATGTAATATTTTATCCATTTTGTAATATACATGCAAAAGCCCCTTTTCTAAAAGTGTTTCCCATGATTTTTCATTTTTTAAGATTAAATGAATAATCTTTTAAAATGTTTTACATATTTGGGACACTTTTTCTAAAAGTGTTTCCTATGATTTTACATTTTTTAAGATTAAATGAATAATCTTTTAAAATGCTTTACATATTTGTGACACTTTTTCTAAAAGTGTTTTCCATGATTATACATTTTTTTAAGATTAGATGAATAATCTTTTAAAATGTTTTACATATTTTGGACAATTTTTCTAAAAGAGTTTCCCATGATTTTACATTTTTTAAGATTAAATGAATAATCTTTTAAAATGTTTTACATATTTGGGACACTTGTTTTAAAAGTGTTTCCCATGATTTGACATTTTTTAAAATTAAATGAATAATCTTTTAAAATGTTTTACATATTTGAGACACTTTTTCTAAAAGTGTTTCCCCTAAATTATGATTAAAATGAATTCTCTCCCATGAATTTTTACAAAGATCTTCTCCATAATACTCCTTTTTGAAATTAAATGAATAATTTTAAAAAAGGTTTTTCATCTCTTTGAGGGATGATCTTTTTTGGATTTTCCATAATGTCATTTCCATGGAATTTTACCATTTGGAAGTAAAATAAGTTTCTCATACGGATTTGTGCAAGACCTCTTTTTGGAAGATCTTTTACAGATCTTTTCCATAATGCCTACCCTTTGGAATTAAAGGAAATTCACAAAAGTCTTTTCCTCATTTTGATGGAGCATCTTTTTAGATTTTCCATAATGCCTTTTGCATGGAATTTTATCATTTGAAAAAATGAATTTTTCCTACGGGTTTGTACAAGACCTCTTTTTTGTGGATAATCTTCCAAGGATCTTTTCCATATGTTGCCTTTTTGGGGCTACAAATAGGCTCATTTTTCTTATTACTCTTCCACCACTTCATCTTTTCTTCTAAAATTCCTATAGCTCTTATTTTTTCTAATAAAAAGTCTCTTTCGAGTGTACTTTTATTTTTTGGAAATAACCTTGGATTCTTTTTCCGACTTCGAAAATGAGATGCGTCCATCGATTATAGAAAGCACCACTTCTTCTAGAAGAAATTCTCGCCGACCCTTGGCGAGTGGTCCTAGCTCAGAGTCGGCTAACATTCAGTTTACTCTAACACAAATTTAGTTGGAAAAACTAAAATTGGAGTATAACATCCCTTCTAATGTGGTCGTTCGTTTGCCCATCGGAGATGAATCGGTTAGAACTCTTCCACCTGGGGAGATTGCTTTTAATGTTGCTATGTTCGAGAGAGGTGTCCATCTTCCACTCATCCCGCCTATTCAAGAATTTTTGTCATTGGCAAAAGTGGCCCCGACTAAACTTTCACCCAACACTTGGAACGTGTTCTTCGGTGTTCATAGCCTCTAGGGGTATGCCGATTTTGAGGGGGAATTTATAGCGAGTGATCTTCTTTCTCTGTATCGCTTTGCTGGCCACCCGGATGTCGCCGTGGGTTGTTACCTCACACCTCGCCCCAAAGTTTCTCCGCTAGTCACCTGTCCCAGCTTTTACAAGGCGTGGAGAGACAAGTGGTTCTTTGTTAGCGGGAATTGGACCGTTCCATGTAGTGATTTCTCTGTCATTATACCAACTTCGTTCGGTACCTATGGTATGTTGTCTCTTTGGAATTTTGATTATATATTTGCGACTTTTATGATAACACCTTTTTTGTTCTCTTTTCAGTCCATCGAAATTTTGTGATCCGTGCTCAGGTGCGCCAGTTCTATGACTTGATCATAACTTTTCCTGACACCGTGCTAGATATTGTACAATATTTACAACTGGAGTCTCTTAGCCTCTACAGTCTTCTTCCTGGAATGCCTTTGTCAGAGGATTCTGAATCTGACTTTGCTGATGTGTACGAGATCGTTGGTCCAAATGGTCCTGGTAAGTGATGTACTTTATATTTCAGAAACATACATCGTCCTCTTCTTTAATCACCAGAGTCGATCCTTGCGAGGTTGTCCGGCGATGGACCGATCCACTCCGGCTTCCTTTTTTTTCTTTTTTCTTTTTTTTTACTCGTTGGTTTCTTCTATTTTTCCAGCAGTTATGGAGTATGAACCCACCTTGAGGCGGGCTTCTGACATCGCTGCTCGCTATCCCACTAGAGGTAAGTCATCGAAACAGCCCGTCGATGTTACCATAGAGATACCTCTTGATGCTACCGTACGTGAAATAGGAGGCTCATATTTTCCTCCGCTCCCAACCGACATGGATATGGGAGCGGACTTAGATTATGGCAAGACGGGTACTGCCTCAGATCGGGATTCTCCTCAGTCACGTGTTCGTTCCCTTGCTCAAGTTCCTGTCTCAACTCCTCCTATGGTTTCAGTACCTTGTGATGTGAATTCATTTGGGGACCTGATCCAAGCTTCTAGCTTATGGGCTATTGCAGGAGGTTCGTCGATGCCTTTTCCCAAGGATGAACTGGATCATCTTTTAGATAGTGGTACTCATAGTCTTTATGAGGTAACTTCTGCAACTTTTCTTTTCTACTCTTCATTGTATTTTTCCCTTACTTATTGTTTGCTCCTTCAGGTTTTTATGACATATATGGCTGTCTGTCGGTGTCTCTTCAAGAATTCTGAGGAAACCCAATCTTCTGAGGTTCTTAACTCAGAGATCACCCACTTAAAGAAGGATCTCTCTTTGCGTCGAATTTCCCTTGAAAAGATGAAAAATTCGTTTGCTCAAACTCATGAGGCTGATTCGGCTACCATTGTTCGACTCCAACAAGAGCTGGATGTAGCTACTGACAAGTTGAATAATGCAAATTATCTGGCCAACCTAGTGAGAGGCTCTCCTGCTTTTGTGGTTTTGAAGAATAACGCTGGTATTACTACCATCAAATGGGCTTTGGACTGGATGCGGGAGGGAGTTCTTCCTGAGGATACTTTATCTCTTTTCAAGTCGTTTTGCTCTTCCTCTACGAAACCTGTGACTATTTCTGCTGTCTTTGTTTTTTATCCTGGGTCTTCGAATGATCTTGTGCATGCCGCATACCATGACCCGCAAATCTTTAAAGGGGTACCCGAAAGCGACGCTCCAGTTCGAGTTCCTCTAGTCCAAGAGAAAATGAGTAGATCAGGCTCTTATCGACCGAGCACGAGTGGGTGTGCTTTAGGGTCTTAAAGATTTTTTGACTTGCTAGGAGTTTCTGTTTCCGTTGTTGCATTTTTATATATTACCTTTCTTTCTGCAGCTTCGTCTTCTTTTTTGTAATGAGAATTTCTGGTTTTTCCTTTTTTGAAGCTCAACGTTTCTTCTCTTTCTCTTTACCCTCATTCAAGTGTTGAGCGACTTTAGACTTTAGATAAGTGCACCATATAACAAATTTGCTCAATTTTGAAAATTGGATAATTTTTATTATAGAAGTAAACTTGAACTTGTTGCTTAAAATAACTGCAAAACTACAACTTATTGCTAGTATTTCTTCAAGTGTTCCACGTTCCTTGGTCGAGGAATCTTGACTCCTTCCATGTCTTCTAAATAGTAGGTGTTTGGTCTGGCTATTTTGGTGACTTTGTACGGTCCTTCCCAATTTGGCCCCAAGACGCCACTGTTGAGTACTTTGGTGTTAGGCATTACTTTTCGCAAGACTAGATCACCTTCTTGGAAACCCTTTAACTTCACTTTCGAGTTGTAATACCTTGTAACTCGATTCTTGTATTCGGCGACCCTAAGGTGCGTAGCTTCTCGTCGCTCTTCCAAGAGATCCAAACTCATCTGCACCTCTTGTTCATTTTGGGCTTCGTTAAAGAACTCTATACGTGGAGAGGGTAAACCAATCTCACCCGGTATCATTGCTTCGGCTCCAAAGACTAAACAGTAGGGTGTTTCGTTGGTTGATGTCCGCGGAGTGGTGCGGTAAGCCCATAACACTTTTGGGAGTTCTTCTGCCCACAAGCCTTTGAGACCTTCTAATTTAGTTTTGAGGTTCTTCTTTATTATCTTATTAACTGCCTCGACTTGCCTATTAGCTTGAGGATGAGTGGGTGACGAGAAGTGGTGCTTGATCTCCAACTCTATGCAGAATTGTTGGAACGATTGGTTGTCGAATTGCTTCCCATTATCAGTCACAAGTGTTTGGGGTATTCCAAATCGACATACTATGCACCTTCAGATAAACTCTATTATTTTCTTCTCTGTTATGGTGGCTAATGGTTCTGCTTTTTGCCCATTTTGTAAAATAGTCAACTGTTACCACAACAAATTTGGTTTGACCTCGGCCTGTTGATAAGGGTCCAATGAGGTCTACCCCCCATTGTGCGAAAGCCCATGGTCCTGTCATACTGGTCAGGATCTCAACAGGTTGCCTCTGAATTGTGGCAAAGCGCTGGCATCGATCGCACGATCGAGTGTACCTTCGGGTGTCTTCTAACATAGTGGGCTAATAATACCTTTGTCTTATCAGCTTTCGTGTCAAAGATTGTGCCCCAGCGTGGTTTCCACAAACACCTTCATTTATCTCTCTCATGGCGTATGTGGAATCTTCAGGGGCTAGGCATCTCAAGAGTGGCAACGAATACCCCTTATTGTACAACTTCTCATTTTGCACCATATATCTTACAGCCTTATACCTTAAGCATCTGGCTTCCCCTTTATCGCTTGGTGATTTCTCTTTTACCAAATAATCAATGAGTGTGGTCATCTAATTATTCAATGGTGTTGGAGGTTTGGTGGAAATTTTGTGTAGCAATTCTACGGAAACACTGGGTACCGTTTGACTGACTTCCGTTTCATATGCAACAGCTAACTTGGCTAGAGCTTCAGCGTTGCTATTTTGAGACCAGGTGTAACGGCCCAGGTTTTCGCTCCGGTCTTCCAGGTATGCCCAAGGGGTATTTTGGTAATTTGGTCGGGCCGTCAGGGCCGTTTATGTCTTTTCTAATTGCTAAAATATTGGTTGGATTTATGTAGGTTTGTGAGGCTTTGTGGAAGGGTTTGAGCAAGGTTTGGTGCAAAAAGTAAAAGAAAGGAAAATGTGTTGCAGCTGGGTTTTGCACCCGGGTCTCCAAGGAAGTTTGTGGGGATGCGTGCCAGATGAGCTATTGAGAGCTCTTGTTGCTCTTTCTGCGTCATATTATGTTTAACCTTGGATCTTGGAGTTTGGTGCATTTGGTTAAATGAAAAAAAAAAGGAATTAGGTTTTTGGTTCTTCATTCTCCAAATCTCCCCTTTGCCGTCCAAGCTTGTTCCTCCTAGCCCTCTTGCCGATTTTCAACCTCCTTGCATCTCCTTGGTTCGATCATCGTCATTCCGGGTAAGTCTTCTTCCTCTTCATCTTCTCCGGTATGGATTCTTGCTGGCCGAATGTAAGAAAAATGGGTTGTGTGTGTGTGTTGTGTGCACCAACCAAGGAAGCCCAGCCGAATGAGCTCGTCGCATCGGCCCGGCTCCGTCGCGCGGCGGCAGCCCGCGCGCGCCCAAATCGCCCTGCTGCGCTCGCCCCAAGAAATTTCACCCAGGCTCGCGTCGTCGGCGGCTCTCACACGCCCCAAATCGCGCGTCGCAGCCCCAAAGAAATGAGCCACCCATCTCCCCGGATCGCCATCGCAGCAGTCGCCCAGTGTCGCCGCGCGAGCCGACCCTCAGATCACGCCAGCGCGCGCGCCGCGTGTCGTGCGCGGCGGCTTGCGCGTCGCCTCGCCGCGCCCAGCGCCTACGCCACGCCGTCGCTCGCCGTGTTCGCAGATCGCACGCCACAGCCAGCGCGCTGCGCCCGTGCCCAACCCAATACCGCCGCGCCCATCCAGACATCGGCCCGCCAAGCCAGTGCCCGGCCTCGTGTCGTCGTGTGTGTGAGTGCTCCGAGCCGAGCCTCGCTATTTTATTATATTTTTAGGGCTATGGTTGTGATTGTTACTATGTTTGTAGGTTCTCGATAGCTAGCTCGGAAGTGTTCGCAGCTTTAGGAATTTGTGTGTAGAAGTCTTCCAACCAAGGTAAGGATTTCTTACCGGGGTTGTGTAGACCTCGCGATGTTCTATGTGATTGATGTTGTATGTTTGTTTGTGATTATCGGCATGTATAGTTTAGGTGCTCTGCTCAATTCCTCGATCGCATGACTTCGTATGTTGTTCTTTCATGTTAGTCCATGCTAGGTTGTTCCGTCCCGCATGCTCATAATCATTCTTGTTCCGTAGTACCATGCTAGGTCTGCATTGTATTCTTTTGAGCACGTATTGGATTGTTTGTCGATTGTTAAGGCGGGTTAGAATTGGTAGGTAGCATCATCCGGTCCGATGCATAAAGTATCTTGCATCCATGGCGGGGACGTCGAGACGATTCTCGTCCCTCGACCCGTTAGGGTTTAGCTAACCCGACCCGGTGAGGCTCTGCAATCTCGGGTGAGGGTGGCAGATCGTTAAATGCCCCAACGGTCGGGATGATGACTTGGCATTGCCTCGCCCCTGCAATGCGCACACGCGTCTCTCAGCGTGTTCGGCCGTTGTAACGGCCCGGAAATTTCATCCCGCTTTCACGGGAGGCCCAGGCATTTTGGTAATTTTGGGTAGGGCCGACAGGCTGGGCTTTTGAAATTGAAAATTGCCGAAATAATTATGAGTCAATTTGAATAGGATCGGGATTTTTGGTGAAGGCATTTGGGCTTGGGAAAGAGTAAAATTAAGTGAGGAATTAAATAGCGCGTCGAGTGAGATTCAAACCAGGGACGTGTCGCGTGCTAGGCAAGGGGCGCTGCCAGCCGAGCCACTGGGCGTGTTTGTTAAACTACGCGCGCGATCTGGTATATATGCCGTGCGCAGTGGGATTTTTATATAAAAGCATAATTTCGCCCGATTTCTTCCCCATTTCTCTTCTTCTTCTTCTTCGCGATTTTTCCTCCTATCGACTCACTTCTCCCACGCGATTTCTTCTCCTTTCCCCTCGACCGACTGCAAATCCTCACCCTCGCCAGAGCTCCCTCGCCGATCGCCCAACACCGGTAAGTTCCTTCTTTCTTCTGCTCCTTCCAATTCGTTTCCCCTGTTTTGGTTTCGCCGTTGCCGGCCAAGACGAAGTGAGCTTCTTGTGGATTTTGTGTAGCTAGTGTAGGGGAGTTTGTCCATCAACGAATCGGCAGTCGAATCCTCCCCAATCGCTCGGATTCGCTTCCCTCCAATCGCCTCGCTCGCCTGCTTCGCCGCCGCCAAGCGCAGTGTGTAGCTTGACAAAAGAAATGAGCCGTGCGCAGCAAGCCGCCGCCAAGCGCGCGCCGAGTCGTTCGCGCCCTAGCATCGCCCGCGCGCCCGTCGCGCACAGTTAGCGCCCTCGCGTTCACGCGCCCAGCAAGCCTTATTGCTGCCCCGTTCGTGCAATCGACTCGTTCGTGCGTTCGTCGTGCCTCGTGAGTTGCTCCCGAGCTGAGCCTCATTTATTTTATTATATTTAGGCCTATTGTGTGATTTTTGTTGTGATTGATAGGTTCTCGGTAGCTAGTTCGGGTTCGTTCGCAATTTAGGATTTCGTGTCAAATCATCCCCGACCAAGGTAAGGATTTCTTACCGGAGTTGTGTGGACCCTGTGATATTATATGTGATTGCTGATTGATTGCTTGTTTGTGTTTATTGACATGTATAGCTAGGTACTCAATTCTGAATTCCCGATTAGCATGTTGTTCCTAATTAATTCTCATGTTAATCCATGCTAGGTTGTTCCCTTCTAGCATGCTCGTATCTGTTCCTTGCTTCGTAGTATCATGCTAGGCTCATTGTATTCTTATTGAGCACGTATTGGATTTTATGGAATTATTTGTTGTTTGCTAGGGCAGGTTAGAATTGCAGATAGATAGCATCATCCGGGCCTGATGCATAAAGAACCTTGCATCCATGGCGGGGACGCCGAGCAAGTCATTCCGCCCCCGACCCCGTGAGGGATTAGCTAACCCAAGCGGTAGGCCCCGCATTCTTGGGTGAGGGTGGCGCTTATTAATGCCCCAACGGTCGGGATGATGACTTGGCATTGCCTCGTCCGGCAAATGCATGTCCTCGGCATGTTTGGCGTGAGCCCCCGATTGCCACCGTTAAGGCAAGGACGGCTTCTCGTGTAAGCCTACCACGACCGCCTCCTTGGCCCCAAGTGCGGTGGTTCAGCCGACATAGTTTACGTGTCCGTGCCTCACACCCCTATGTCGATGACACCGATCCAAAGAATTAGTTAGGCGTGGTGGCTCGGATATGGGCAACTTGCCTCGGCACTCCGGCAACCCCCATAGTTCGCAGAGCACGCGTGCATGCTTACGCCATTACAAATGCAGATCGAGAGCTCCTCGGGATTGTGAGCCGTGTACCTTTCGTCGACAATGAGAGACGTGCCGAGGCCGGACTTGTTTCTCGTATAGGGCGACTCATGTATTAGATCGTGTGATGATACTATTCCGACTAAGACCACGAGTTGTCATCCGAGGCCCAAGTATGGGCTAAGCTATGTGCTCTATTCTGTGTTTATATTCATAGCTTGCATACGCTCATCGAGATGACCATGTATATCGTATTGTACCCCGGTTGGGGATTCTTACCGAGTAATTCGTTACTCACCCTTATTCTGTGGTTTTCCACAGTAATCGTGGTGCTCGACAGATGCCCAAGGAGGAGCTGTGATCATGGGGCCCAGATCTTTCCAACTCGATTTTTGTATTATGACTCTCGTGTGTTTTGTTTTCCCCTGAATGCATGTAGTCGGGCACGAGCCCTAGGATGTTTGTAAATATTTGTGGATTCCAAAGATTTTGTAATCCGAATGTGTTTTGAATGGCTTTTAGTAAATCTCTGATCAGAGTAAACTTTGGAAATGTATTTATCTTGGAATAGGTGCTTGGAAACAGGGACAGGTTCCAGGGAAATTGTATAGTTTTTAAAGGAGTTATTTTGAATGTTTTTGTTTTAATTGGAATCCGAAATCATGTCTGTTTAAATGTCCTTTACTTTGAATGCATGCATTGGGATAAGGGCCCATTTAGTGCCCCATTCGGGTCGGTCCCTTACAGCCGTAGCCCTTGATTGCCACCTGTTAGGGCAAGGACCGCTTCCTGGTGTAAGCCTACCACGACCGGTTCCTTAGCCTCAAGTGCGGTGGTTCAGGCTGACATAGTTCACGTGTCCAGGTCTCACACCCCTATGTCAGTGACACCGATCCAGAGATTTAGTTAGGCGTGGTGACTTGACATGGGCAGCTTGCCACTAGACCCGGCACCCCCCATAGTCTGCAGTAGCACGCGGTGCATGCTTACGCTTATTACAGCACCGACCGGAGAGCTCCTCGGGATCTTGAGCTAGTGTACCTTTCATTCGACAGTAGACAGGCTGAGGCCGGGATTTGTTTCTCGTATAGGACGATTTGTGTGGAGGTTTGTTTTCGGACTAAGACCCTGAGTTGGCATCCGAGGCCCAAGTGTGGGCTAAACTATGTGCTCTATTCTGTGTTTATATTCACAGCTTGCATACACTCATCTTGATGACCATGTGCATCGTATTGTACCCCGGTTGGGGATTCTTACTGAGTAACTCGTTACTCACCCTTATTTTGTGGTTTCCACAGGTAACCAAGGAGCGAGACAGGATGGCTGAAGGAGGAGCTATGATCATGGGCCCTGCTGTCATCTCTGACCATTTTATTATATCATGACTCTTGACTTTTGTTATTTCCCCTGAATGCATGTAGACGGGCACGGAGCCCTAGGATGTTTTCTTATGTTTTATGGATTCCAAAGATAGTTGTACTTGTGGAAGGTTTGAATGGTTTAAATAAATCTCACGATCGTAGTATGCTTTTAGAAATGTATTTATCCTGAAACAGGTGCTTGGAAACAGGGACAGGTTTTAGAGTAAATTGTTTTGATTGTTGAACGTTTCTGTTTTTACTTGGAATCTGAAACCATGTTGCATATTGTCTTTTATTTTGAATACATGCATTGGGGTAAAGGCCCATTTAGAGCCCCTTTTGGGTCGGGTCTTTACACCAGGGTACTTGCAGAACTTGCACACTAGAAAAAGTCGTCAATAACTTTTTGACTTTTTCCAGGTAGGCCACCATTCTTTTCTCTTTAGCCTGATATATATCTGATACTTGGCTAACAATGAGTTGAGAATCGCTCATGATGGACAGATGTTTTGCCCCAATGGCTATGGCTACTTGTAGACCAGCTATCAGAGCTTCATATTCTGCTTCATTGTTAGAAACTTGGAATTTAAAATGAAGTGCATATTCAAACCGGTCCCCGTCTGGTGATTGCAACAATAATCCTGCTCCACATCCTTTGTGGTTGGAAGACCCATCGACATAAAGGGTCCAGGTTTGGGAGGGTCTCAAAACGTGGACTTCCTTTGTCTCGCCGTTGCTTAGTGGCGGAGCGAGCTCGACCATGAAATCTGCTACTGCTTGACCCTTGATAGAAGGTCTAGCCTGATAGATTATATCATATTCGCTTAACTCTACCACCCATTTCATCAACCTTCCTGCCATCGGGTCTTTGAAGTACTTGACGCAGCGGAAAGTTTGTTAGCACTATTATCTTATGCGCTTGAAAGTAAGGACGTAGTCTCCTAACAAAGGTTACCAGTGCCAAAGCTAACTTTTCTTCCTGCGGGTAACAAGTTTCGGCTTCTACCATGGCCTTACTCGTATAATATACTGGTAGTTGTCCTCCATTGTCTTCTCTAACAATAATAGAGCTCACTGCTCTTTCTAATATGGCCAAGTAGAGGAAGAGGTCCTCGCCTGGAGTTGGTTTTGAGAGGAGGGTTGTTGTTCCCAAATACGTCTTTAGTTATTCCAAGGCTTTTCCACATTCTGGGGTCCATTCGAACTTCCCTTCGTTCTTCAAGATCTTGAAGAAAGGTAAGCACTTGTCAGTTGCTCTACTTACGAACCGACTTAGGGCTGCCATCTTCTCATTTAGACTTTACAATTGCTTCAAAGTTTGTGGTGGCGTCAACTCTAGTATTGCACGAATTTTATCGGGGTTGGCCTCGATTCCTCGTTGGTGTACCAGGAAACCCAAGAATTTTCCCGATTGTACCCCGAATGCGCACTTGCTGGGGTTTAGCTTCATTTGATAAAGCCTTAAGATCTGGAAAGCTTTCAAGAGATCAACTTGGTGATCTTTTGTTTTCTTGCTTTTCACCAACATGTCGTCGACATTGACCTCCATGCTTTTTCCTATCAAATGAGCAAACATTTTGTTTACTAACTGTTGGGAAGTAGCTCTTGCATTTTTCAAGCCGAGTGGCATGACGTTGTAGTAGTACAACCCCCGACTAGAGATGAATGACGTTTTCTCTTGATCGGGCACATGCATCTTGATCTGATTGTATTTTGAATAGGCATCCATGTCCTGCTGTTGCATCCACAAGTTGGTCTATGCGTGGTACAGGGAAGCTGTTTTTTTTTACAAGCTTTGTTGAGATCTGTGAAGTCGATGCAAGTCCTCCACTTCCCGTTTTGCTTTTTTACCAATACTACGTTGGATAACCATTCAGAATACTGAACTTCATAAATAAAATTTGTTCTTAACAATTCATCCACTTGCTCGGCCACCACTTCGTTTCTGGCAGGGTTGAATGCTCTTCGTTTTTGTCAAACCAGCTTGTGATTGTGGTCCATATTTAGCCTATGAACCATGATTTTTGGGTATACTCTGGGCATGTCGTGTGCTGACCAAGCAAAGATGCCTGCATTGCTTTTCAAGAATACAATGAGGCTCTCTCGATGTTCTTTGCTCGAGCCTGTACCGATACTAACCGTTTGGGTTTCGCTTAACAAAGATACAACTTCGAGTTTCTTAGCAGGTTCACCTCTATTTCATTCGGTATATCTGATCGAATTTGTAAGGTCCACATCTTTGACATGGTCTACTTCTTCGTTCAAGGATGGAATTAACATAGGTGTTGTGCTTTCAGTATCAAGCGCAACCAGTCCTTCCTCTACCATTTTTACCTCTGTCATGCTTATCATTGCTCGTAAGGCTGTGTGATAACACTTTCTGGAGGTTAATTGCTCGCCTTGAATTTGTCCTATTCCCGTTGGTGTTGGGAATTTTATTAACTGGTGATAGGTTGATGCGACCTCTTGGAGCTCATGTATAGTAGGCCTCTCAAATATTGCATTTTACTCTGAGTTATCTTTTACCACCAGAAAATTAACAAACTTCAAAACTGTGTTGGCTCCTTCCCCGAAGGTAACAGGCAATTCAATGATTCCCTCGGGTAGAAGAGTGTTTCCCCCAAATCCTACTAACGGGGTTGCGTTGGGTTTTAATCGCTCCCGCCCTAGCTTCATGGCGTCGTAAGCCTCGAGTGACAGTACATCCATTGAGCTTCCTCCATCAACGAGTATTCTCCTAACTCGGATGTTTGATATCACCAAAGATACCACCAAAGCGTCATTATGGGGTTGATGCACAGCAGCGGCTTCCGCTGTAGAAAAATTAATAACATCGATAGTAGTTAATGTTATTCTCACTTCTTCACTTCTAGGTGCTCCTCGAGCCTACCTAGATTTCTCATTTTGGTTTCGATTGGATTCTCATCCAGCCGGTCATCCGAGAATGGTTCGAATTTTACGCGGTCGTGGTGAGTTTTCTTTCCCATGCTTCTTGTTAGGCCTTTCCTGCGTTCTTTCTTTGTTATCCACATATTCTTTTTAGATGCATTTTTTGGATAAGAGCCTCAATGGCCTCTTTCAGGTCGTAACACTCTGACGTTGAGTGCCCATGGTCCTGGTGAAATAGACAGTACTTGTCCTTATTCCGTCGACTGGACCCCACTCTTATCCTAGCAGGCCATTGCAATGTTTCTTTATCTTGAATCTCCATTAGGGTCTGTTCAACTGGTACCACCGTGGGGGTGTACTTTCGAATTGGCTAGGAGGTAAGCCTTTCCGAACTGGCTTGTCCTTTCCGCTTGGGTGACCATCAAGCCTCCTCTTTCGTGACCCTTCCTGGTCTTGTTCACGTCGAGTTATTGACTTATCCCGATCTGCGGTGGAATGCCTCCTTTCTTGGTTCCATCTAGAATTTAATATTTCTCCCGCACTCATGTACTTCTAGGCTCGGGTTAGTAATTCCACCTATGTAACTGGAGTTTTCTTATCCAACGACCATAAGAATTTCTCATCTTTGATTTATGCAATGATGGCTGTTAAAGTTGTATCGTCGGTATACCCTTCTACTTACAGTGCTTCATTGTTGAAACGAGACACAGATTCCCGTAGTGTTTGATGACTCCTTTGTTTTATCATCAGCAAATGGGTAGCAGGCTTTTTCTAGTCTCCACCACCCAAAAACTGAGTGATGAAAGACCTTGACAACTCACGGAATGAGGCAATCGACTTTCGTTTAAGCTTCCTGAACCACCGTCGTGCTGGTCTAGTGAGCGAAAACGAAAATGCTCTACACTTGATTACATCCTAGACTCCATGGAGTTCCATCCATGATCAAAATGTATCTAAGTGTTCAACAGGATCTTTTGACCCATCGTATGGCTTCATCGTTGGGAATTTGAATTTCGTCGGAACCTCCACCTTCATAATATCGTCAGTGAAAGGAGGGTCGACTTGGTCTACAAGATTGTCCAAGTCGAGACCGTCTTGGTCCTACGCCTTTTTCATGTCTCCAAGCTGGTCTTGTAGGTTTCGTAACTCTGCAGCCCATGGCTGACTTTCGACTTCCCCATATGCCAGCGCTTGTCTTTGTTGATTGATCAGATCTCGCAGGTCGGTTCCCAAATCTGACTCCCCTACCTGGACACTTAGGGCTTTGGTAGCTCTAGGGGTATAGGACTCTTACAGATTGGTTTGTGGCTGATTGCTCCTTACTGTGCGGGTCTTGGACCGACACCCTTCACTCCTAGAGGCAGCTTTTTGGTAGTCTGATCGGGCTCTTCTCTGGTCATTCCCACCTAGCCTAAGTCTTTCGACTTGCTTTTGGGGTCTTATTGTTACTTTGACAGGAGCGTCGGTGGCAGAGGCTTTTCCTTTAGCAGGATCCCTCACCAGAGGTACCTCCTGGTTCTACTTGCCTGTCTCAGCTCTCTTTTGGAAATGGGAGGGCTCCACTGCTGCTGGTGGTACCTTCTAGTTTTCGGTGATGGCGACCATGATTGTGTTGGGTCTTTTGAGTAACTCAACAAGCCGATCGATGCTCTTCACCATACCGTTCACCATATTTTCTAGGGAGGTCATCTTTGGATCGGCGTGCTCCTCTATTAGTTCGGGATGTTCATGCATCTCTCCAGATTGACCCCCAACTTGAATTTGATTATGAACTCTAGCAGCCACTCTCCTTGGAGCATGCTAGTTGTCAGACTCAACGTCATTAGCATGGTTTCTATGGCTAACGTTGTATGTCATTTTTTGGAAGAAAAGCGTACGTGATTAGCTGTTTTGGTAGAACACTACTCGTTCCCACAGACGGCACCAACTGTTGATACCGAACAATGGTTCCTTGGAATCAATGGTAATATTTGTATAACCGGGAATAGAGTAACCTGCAAGATGACAAAACAGCGTTAGACACCGGTGTGGTGTGAGCCACAGAGCCTCCTATGCCTAAGTCAGAAATGAGTTGGAAAACAGGTAGATTATGGAGGGTTCAAGAGTACTAGAATGGCTTAGTTTAGAGTGCTTAAGTTAGCTTGCCTTCCTTGGTGGAAAAACTGACCTTTATATAGCCATTAGACTGATAACCGCCCTGGAGCATTTAGTAAGGCGCATTATGGTGCTGGTTAATAACGACGTCGGTTATAACGTTTTTTTCATTAACCTGACAATAAATAGGCTCATAATTTTTTACTATTACACATCCGTTTATTTATTTCGTTTGTAACCGTTGGAGTGACTTGAAATGTAACGGTCTTGGGGGGAGTTGATATGGGTGAGGTCGACCCTTGAGAAAGGTTGGAGTCCTCTTTGGTTGACCCCCGAGGGGTCAGCTCACCGTTTGGTTAACCCTAGGGGATTGGCTCGTCGCTTGGCCGACCCCGAGGGGTCGACTCGTCCTTTGGCTGACCTCTGGGGGGTCAGCTCGTTACTCTCTGATCTTAATATACCTTATTTAAAGTTTTGCGAGTTTTTGTGCATAGAAAGTATTTTACCCACAACAGTATCAAAGCCAAGTTTTCTGTTATCATGAATAAATCTACCCAATTATCAGTCCCTATTCTTGATGGTAAGAATTATAATCAGTGGTCTATACAGATGAAAGTTCTGTTCGATTACCATGAGTTATGGGATATCGTGGAAAATGGAGTTTCTGCATTAGCTAAAGATGCAACTGATGTGCAACGAGTAGCGCATCGAGAACAGAAGAAGAAGGACAAAAAGGCGTTGTATTTCATCCACCAAGGGATGAATGATGAGACATTTGAGAAGATAGAAGGAGCAATGACCTCAAGTGAGGCCTGAACCATTTTTTCAACCTCTTATAAAGGTGATGACAAGATCAAGAGGGTGCATCTTCAAACTCTAAGATGCCAATATGAGTTACTGCAGATGGAGACTATAGAAATTGTTGATGAGTATATCAATTGGATTCTTGCCCTGGCAAACCAAATGAAGACCAATGGTGAAACACATTCAGAGCAGACAAAGGTGGAGAAGATTTTGAGATCTTTAGCTCCCAGATTTGAACATGTTGTTGCTGCAATTGAAGAGGCCAATGACCTGTAAAAAATGACAGTAAGGTTATTGTCTGGTTCCCTAAAGGCGCATGAGCAGCGGATGAATGGTAGTAAAATTGAAAAATCAATTGAACAGGTTTTACAAGCACACACCTCAATTAATAGCTCGAGTTCAATAGATAGAGGTCGTGGACGTGGTCGTAGCTATTCTAACAAAGATCGTGGTGGCCAGAATCATGGAGATGGTGACCAAAATAATATGGGTTCCAACAACAATCCAAATTCAAATTCCTATTGGCAAAGAGGACGTGGTCGAAGTGGATATAGAGGTAAATACAATAAGTCAAATGTGGAATGTTATAATTGCCACAAGCTTGGCCATTATGCAAATGAGTGCAGATCAAAAGGTGATAAATCAAATTGCCAATTGTGCTCAAGAAGACGATTATGACGAAGAGGATCATGCATTATTAATGGTAGCCACATCAAATGAAACTCCAAACTACCAGACTTGGTATTTGGATACTGGTTGCACAAATCACATGTGTGGCCATAAAGAACTGTTTGCAGATTTTGAAGAATCGTTTCACACAGAAGTGAAATTTGGTGATGGAAGATTAGTTTCGGTGACTGGAAAAGGGCGAATTCTTATAACATTGAAGAATGGTGATCAAATGTACATTTCAAATGTTTTCTACATACCTGATATGAAAATTAATTTGTTGAGTATGGGAACAGTTGGCCGAAAAAGGTTATGTGATGCACGTCTTTGGAAATAAATTCTCAATTTTTGATAAATAAGGTAATATGATTATTGAAACCTTTTTATCAAAAAATCATATGTTTCTAGTAGATTTTAATATGGGTGATTTAAAGTGCTTGAATGCTATGGTGAAGGATGAATCATGGTTATGACATTTACGTTTTAGACATTTAAATTTTCAGAGTTTGAAAAATCTTTCCAAACATAATTTAGTGAAAGGTTTACCCAATATTCATCACCCTAATTAATTGTGTGAAGCTTGTATTTTTGGAAAGAATCACAGGACAGCTTTTGTTAAGCAGCCTTGGAGTGCGAAATTTCCTTTGAAGTTGGTTCATACAGATGTTTGTGGCCCAATGAACATATCATCAATTGGAGGGAACAAGTATTTCTGACATTTATCGATGATTTTTCAAGGAAAACTTGGATTTATTTGTTGAAGAGCAAAGATGAGATATTTTGCTACTTAAAAATATTTAAAGCATTTGTGGAAAGATAGAGTGGCAAATTAATCAAGATGATGCGTAGTGATGAAGAAGGTGAGTACAACTCCATTGATTTCAAAAGTCACTATGAAAAGCTTGGATTGCAACATAATTACATTACCGTTCCCTACACTCCTCAACATAACGGAGTGGCTGAGAGAAAGAATAGATCAATTATGGATATGGCTAGAAGCATGCTTAAATAAAAAGGTATGCCAAATTATTTTTGGGCTAAAGTTGTATCATGTGTAGTTTATTTGTTGAATAGATCACCTACCAGAAGTCTTCCCAACACAACTCCTACTAAGGCATGGAGTGGATTCAAACCTAATGTCCAACACTTGAAGATATTTGGATCAGTTGCTTATGCTCATGTCCCTAAGGCAACAAGATCCAAGTTGGATGATAGGGCAGTGAAGACCATTTTCATTGGATATAAGCAAGGAGGGTACAAATTGTACAATCCAATGACAAAAAAGGTGATAGTAAGTCGTGATGTTACATTTGCAGAAGACGAGGTATGGGATTGGAGTACAATAGGTGACATAGACTTAACAAAAAGTTACATTTATGTTTTGAATGAGGATGCAGATGTAAAAGATAGAGTCAATGAAGAAACGTCAGCAATTCAAGCAAAAGTTGCAGCTCCAATTGCAACTACTACGGAAAGGAAAAGAAGGGAGCGACGACAACCTCTACATCGTAAAAATTATGAGGTTAATGTTGATGATGAGGTTGATAATGATGGAGAATTAATCCATTTTTCTTTTTTTTCAGATTCAAAACTCAATGAATATGTCATCAAAAATCCAAAATGGCAAAAGACTATGAACGAAGAATTGATGGCAATGGAGAAAAATAATACATGGCAGTTGACTGATTTTCCAAAAGGTCCAAAAGGTGTGAAGTGTATGGATAAAATCAAAGTGAAATCAAATAGTGAAATGGGAAAGCAAAGTTGGTGGTAAAGGGATTTAAGCAAAGAGAAGCCTTTGATTATGAAGAATTTTTTATTCTGTAGCCAGAAGCAATGAAAAATTTCATGGAAGATTGCAGATATTTTTAAGACATTGAAATTGATGCCTTCGTCAAATCAAAGAACTGTTTGAAGATCATTCCAAATAAGAATTAAGGGAGGATGTTGTTTATTAATTTATTTATTTATTAATTCTGATTTAATTTTATTATTTTAATGTTAGTGTGTTTCTAGTTTTTAAGCCTTAATGGGATCGTGCAATAGTGCCAGAGTGGATCCTAGATTTTAGGTAATGGGAATATGCGATGTATTTTTGGGATTTTTATTTGGCTATATATTGCTAAATGTAAAATCGATAACATTAAGAAAAATTCTCCAATTGAATATATTTTTCTGCACAGGACTTTGTCTCAAATTATCTCAACCTCACTTCTTCTGTATTGTTAATTTTCCTACAAAGGGAAGGTAAATATTTGAAAATACTTATAACCATTTGGGATCACAAAATTTTACACTTTAACATTTCTCTATTCATCAATCAAAATCAACTTTTTAAAAAAAATAAAAAGACGTGATAAAAAATGGTAGTAAGTATTTCGAGTGGTAAATATTTCCAGTATACTTACCTACCTTTAAGTAAGTTTTGCTCTATTAATAAACTTTTTATTGACTGTTAATACAACAAAAATATTTAGAGGTCTAAATGATACGAAAGTGTAGCTTGTAAATTAAGAATACATGTCAATTAGTCTCAACCTGCTTTGTTGATTTATTAAAGAAAATTTTCTACCTAACAGGAAATTAATACGCGAGGGACGTAATTTTTAAGCAAAAATAAGCGTTTTTTTTTTTTTAGTTGAAAAAAAATAAACGTTTTAAAAGATGCTAAATTTCAACCCACCTTAGTGATTCGGCCTCCTGTATTTTGACAAAGAATCAAGTGACAAGCATCACATGTTCTAGGCACATTATTGAATAGGAGAAAAAAGCTACTCATAATTATTGTTCATCTTGTTACTCTCTTTCCGTTTGCCAAATAATTAATGATGTAATATGGAAAGGGTTAAAAGTCTCATGATTTCATCGGTCGGTAGAAATTCAATTCAACACTTAAATCATAAGTTCGATCTAGAAAAATGATATTTGACTCTCATTTATTTAAGAACAATAATGTATTCTATGTAGAATTTGTGGTTCACATACCCTAATTTATACTTAAAAAAAGAATAAGAATAGTAATATGATATAATATTTTGTTCTTAATTCTTAAAGACAAGTCTCATGTCTTTCTTTTGTCGGCATATTTAATCCAATTTCGGTTGAATATTGAAACAAAAAAGTGGAACTTCTTATAAAATAAAAAACTTGTTTAGAGAAAATATTAATTTTATTGAAACAGATTACATATTGGGGAAATTAGGTAAAATGTCTACTCTTATAGATTGTTCAAATTTATGTCTAAGTCTAATATTCTAGAATTTAGTAATTAAATGAATATGTTGTAAATGACAATTTTATTCTTTTGTGAATTTTTTTTATATTTTGTTTGATAATCTCATTATAGATATACTTTAACAAATTCGTTGAGAATTTGAATAAAAAAAAACTATAACAGATAGAATCATATTACGTGGATGAAAAAATAGGTTGAAAATAAAAAAAGAAAATATAAAAATTAAAATAATTTTCGGAATCTCTTCCAGATGTCCATCCAGCCGTTTACATATATATACATATAGTCGCCTTTGAATGACAGTTAGATTTTTGTATTGAGATAACAATAATAATTCAATGCATACAGTAAATGCATAAAGCATAATTATTATTTGGCATGTGCAGCTTCACATTTCTTGAGTGTTGAGAATCGTTCGATATTCTTGTGAAAAACATGAAAGGGACAAAAATCAAAATCCATCCATCCCTAAAGAAGTACAATCGAATACATCTGCGAGTGTGTGTGAAGTTCTATCATCTTCTGCACCATAAGAGCGAGCTTTCCCCCTGGCTATCATGACCATTCCACTGAAACTTCTCCAACCAAGAAATCAGGTAAGTCTGCATTATCATCCACGCATGAAGAAGTATTTGAACTAGTTTCCGTTGAAACCTCAAGTGTCGTATAGCTTCCTACACAATATAATTCACTATCAATCTATTATGCTGACCAAAACTAGTGTCTTATGCTAAATACTAGTTTACATAGAAACTTTTTCAACTCATCCTTGTTTGACAACATGAGCCTAACTTTTAACGCAACTGAAGAATCGGAGTTGTTTGTGTTGTATGTCTCAATGTGTACAAGTCCATTTTCTCCAAGAATGAAGCATGTTATATACAACATTGGAAAACCCCCTGCAAATTATGGTTATGGTCAAAAGAAAGATTTGACAAAGATATTAAATAAATTAAATAAAAAATTGAAAGATATTAAAAACAAATATATTAGTTAGTTGTATGGAGATATTCTCTCCTAGACTTGGGTTAATCTTCATAAAAAGAACATTTAATTATGTTTTGCAATTATTAAATATGTTTAAAAAGAAAATAAATCCAAAGACATTATGGAGATATTTTAATTATCTATCTCACTCATTTTTAATTTAGATACTCATTTAAAGTCTTAAAAAATTTAGAAATTTTTTAAATTATTTTTTAAAAATTAATTATTTACTACTATTTCCCTATGCGGCTAACTATTTCAATTTAACTACAACTATTTATAACCCCTTCAATCCAAACAACATTTTATCTTTACCAACCTTATTACCAAACAATATCTAAACGTTCATCGATCTTCAACTTTAAAAGTAATTGATATACCATTGGTTACTTAAAAGTAATCATATGCTCACCTATAAAATCCAGGCCTACCCACCCTATAAATTACGGTATTTTTGTTATATAATACTATCTTATAAAATGCTTTAATATATCATGTTTAGTAACGTTAGGTATTATTGAATGAGCCAGTAGGATATAGTTTCATTGTTTGGTTGTAAATCTGTTCAACAACAGTAATGTTATAGGTTCGATCTCGAGAATTGATATTTATCCCTCTCCCTTGATATGTAGAGGTGTTCAAACAACCCGACAACCCGAACAACTCAACTCAATTTGATGAGTTGGGTTGGGTTAGGTTAAAGGAAAAACGGGGGAATGTCTACATTTGGTTAATAAGTTAAGCAAATGTCTATTTTTTTTTTTACGATATGTCTATTTTCTATTTTTGAATTAAATTTATTATTTATAGAAAATATATTTTACCATTTTAACCCTACCAATAACAATACTCTAACAACTTATCTAACAAAATTTAAGATTTTGTGACAATTTAAAATTAAAATCTTTTGACAAAAAACTAGAATTGAAATTGTAGTTGAAATTTAATATATATTTTTTTGTTGAAAAACAAATGAAAATTTTAATATTGAGTAAACACAATCATTTTGAATTTATTGGTTATTTATTGAAACCGTACACAACCAAGTTGTAGTCGTAACTGTACGTTCTAGTACTTAACCTACTTGCGTATGAATAGAAAGGCTAAAATTGAAATAATAAGATTGTACACACCTTTACATGTTTTATGGCTTCGTGATTCTTGCAATTAAAATCGCACGAATTTTTTGTTTTTTTTGTAACAAAATAGGCGAATATTTGAAAAACTTCAAAATATAAATCAATAGCACCTTGGTACTTGACTTTGAAAAATCAGGATAGAAAAATTGATTGAATTTTCAAGATTGAAGGTGTTTCAATGGCAGTTGTGGAGGTTGCAGAAGAGCTGAAGATGGTTGCTGATGAAGAGAAGAAAAAATTGTCGTGAAGAGTGTGAAGGAAGAAATTTTGAAGCCGATCACCATAGAAAAAAGCTCTTCGTCAAGGAAGAAAGCAACCATCTCTTAAATCTGAAAGAGATTGAATGTAAAGCTTTGATTGAGCTTAAATCCAAATTCGAAGAAGCCATTCTTGGTAACTATCTCTTCGAAAAAGACGAATCGAAGAACAAGGAGAAAGAAATAGAGCAACTTAGTGAAGAACACAGAAAAAAATCAAATGAGGAGATAACCGAAGAAGAAAATCCATTAGAGAAAGATGAACAAAACCAGAAAACAAACGACTAGAAAAATGGCAATGATGAAACTGATTTAAAAATGGAATTGCCAGTCAAATGAGCGTATTCCCTTCCCTAAAATCATGGTGTATCCCTTAAATGAGGGAGGTAGTAATTTTTTTTATTGAAATTATTAAAAAAACAAAAAAATAGGGTATAATGGGAACAAATTTAATCTTTCTCCCCTGCAAATACGGAATTAGACATTTACCCTACACTAAAGAATAGAGTAGATATTTACCTAAATAGTTTCCAAAATTTAGACAATTGATATGATTTCCCTAGATTTAAATACACTTTTGAGTTGGGTTGGGTTTAAAATCATCAAATTTTCATGGGTTGGGTTGGTTAAGGGTTGACCTAAAATGAATCCAACTCAACCCGACCAACCCCAATTGATTATTAAGTTTAAAAAATATATTTGTTTTTTTTCATATAACATAATTATAAATGCATATATTTATTTTATTTTATTATTGATTTTATACTTTTTTTATTTTTCAATATTTTTTTATGTTTTTTTTTCGTTAGAAATTGTTCACTAGAGAAAGAAGAACTTTTTTTTTTTTGAATATACATTGGGGAAGAGGGGACAAATATCGATTCTTAAGCTTGAACCTGTCATGGTGGTGTTGAACTGATTTACAACTAAACAATAAAATTATTGTGTCACTGACCCATACAGTTAGAAAAAGAAGAATTAAAGATAAAGATAAAAAGTAAATCAAACCAAGTTATATTTTAAACAAAATGTAAAGCCTCCATAAATAGAACTAATAGATCTAACAAGTAACCAAAGCAAAGTAGAAACAAAGGAAACAAAAGAACAAAACACTAAAAAGACAACAAAAGTTAAACAAAACCAACTATTATGTAGTAACGTAGTGATTAAGAAGGATTTCAAAAATTAAGAAGAAATGAATTTAATTTATAGTGACAACTTATCTAAAAAGTAATTTTTTGTCAGTTACAAATTGACTCGATATATATAGCACTCATTAGGGGTGATATCGGTTCGGTTTTTGTCGATTTTCTACTAAACTGACAACCGAACCGATATCTTTGGTTTTCAGAAAATAGTTCCGAATCAATGGTTCCAATGTTCAATAAAGTATAGAATCATTGGTTCGGTTTTTCAATATCCAAAAATGGATCCGATCCGATCCAATGTCCAATAATTTTTAATATATAAAAAATAATATTTCTCATGTAAAAAGAAACTTCTCACAAACAACTATTTTTTTAAAGGTTAGAAATATTTTTAACTTATTCAAAATTATCTAAGGACGTTTTTACTTGAAATATGAGTGAATTAAAGAAATATCAATGGAAGGAATATGACTTTATATGAATTATTGACAATATATATATTTTGGTTTGGGTCGATTTTTATTGATTTTTTTAAAACGAAAATCGGATCCAATCCAATATTTTCGGTTTTTTTAAATTACAAACCGATATATCCAACTTTGTGCTAAAAAACCGATCTGATCCATTGGATTGGATTGGTTCTATTCGGTTTTTTGTTGCACCCCTACTCATTACCATCATTCTTGCTTGAATGGTAAAAAATATATTTTGTTTGAATTTTATAACAATCGGAAGTGAAGGATTCAAACTCATGATGTCTTAGTTAATAGATGTACATTAATGTCCAAACTAATGCGCTTGACAATTTTTAATTATATTAATATTTGAGAAAGTTTAACTTTTTAATTTTCTATTAAATTTACATAAATATAGAGTTAACAAAATAACTATGATTTAAAAAAATTACCTAACAAATTCAAGAATATATCTAATAAATTTCCTAACAAATCCTACGACTATGATTTAACTTTTAAGAATTTTATTTTAAAATTAAATCCATATTTTTTTAAAAAAATTCCTTTAATGGCTTGTCAACAAATGATCAAGAAGCAACATGACATAAATTCTACCGATCCATGGTCATTTATTATAGCCATGAAGTTTATTGTTTCACCATGGTAAATTAGTTTATCTCTTAAACATATTAAATGTGGGGAATACTTCTTTGAAGTAAAAAAAAGTAGAGATTCAACTCTATCTCTAAATTTCACCTTTATTATTTGATCCTTTTTTCCCATTTGATAATGTTATGGTTCTTTTACAAAATAATAATTTTTTGAGTGACAAGTATCTTTATGCTTTATTTTTATTAAATAATATATGGTTTTTATCAAAGTCATCTTTTATAAATATGTTGAAAACTCTTCTTTTTAATATAGGATACGGTAAGTATCTCCAATATTTAATTTTTCTGTTTATGAATGTTTAGACTAGTTTAAAATGGTTCAACTTATCTTATGAGACTAACGATTTAATTTACAATATTGATTAAAAACTGAATCCTCAACTTATTATCTTTTAGTTTTTCAAAGTTCTTTGACCCAAATAGCCCCAGGATAGCTATCCTCCAATGTTCTTCGTACGGTACATTAGGCACATAAATAAAATGATTAAATTTTAAAACTTCATTTGACACTAATCTAGCCAATTTGAAAAGTAAATAAAGGCAGTTGCAATCCTTGCATAATTAAGAAAAAAATATTGCAAGAATGTCATACAAAAAAATGTCAATACAGAAAAATACAGAAATTGGTATTCAATGATAATGTTTGGTTGTTAGTTCTTAAGATGAGTTTCGTGTCTTTGTTATATTTAATTTTTTTCTAGGTTGAATACTGATTTTTAGAAAAAAGAAAGTGAAACTTAAAACAAAATGAACTTCAATGATTATCAATAGCGATAAAATATATATTGGAATAAATATATATTTTAATTATTATTTTTTTGTATATATTAATAGTTTTATCGTTTATCAATTATATACACATTATCCATAACATATGTAAACACTTAATATATTTACATGATAATAAATTCTTACCAACTTAATATTCCTTTTTATTTTTCTTTTTGAAAAAAAGTTCTAGTCCATGTACGATGAATTTTTTTTTTTTATATCATGTACCATCATTTTTCATACTTTATATCTCAAATATTTTAAAATTTAATTTTATCTTTGATGTTTTGATTTCTTTATTTTGTTTTTGTTTTTTTTTTAATTTCAACAATTGTGAATAAGAAAATACAAACCTATTACCTCTTATTATTGTTGAAATTTCCTATCTACAATTATTATTTTTATCATGGAATTACTATTAATTTCTTATCAACACATAAAAGTTTAAATTCATGAAGAAGACGATGTAGTGAGATAAAAAAAACATTTTATTATTAAATTGAAACTGTCGTAGAATTTAATTAGATGAACTTATGTGTTTACCTATAAAATTGAAAATCCCAGAAACACCGAGGAAAATTCTCTCGGTATGAGAGCATCACTCGATATATCCCTTGAATGTGTTGGATTTAATATCTTTTTGTTTCAATTTTATAGAAACTAAACGCGAATAACAAATAAAATAAACAATCATGCAAGCTTTTCACTTCGAAATTGAAAAACAAAACATTCGCAACATTCTATAAACACGTTTCATTTATTTATAAAACGCTAATTTCTCTCGATACAATTTTCTCTTCACTCACTCTCTTTCAATTTCTATACTTTCTTCTATGGAATGAGCACTCTATTTTTATAGCCTATTACAAACTTGGTCTCCAAGTTCTTACCATAAACGTTATCCACTAATTGCTAAATCAAGAATCCACTAAATCTTTAATAGCTCCTAAAATGACAACCCATTAATTCCTTAACCCACTAATTCTTCAATTAACAATTATTCCAAAATACATTAAAATTACATTTATGTTTATTCAACAAAACTACTCCATAAACTTAAACGCTTCTGTCATCTGTCATACCAATCATCTTCTTAAATTTCTCGAACAATACTTTCCGCAATGGCTTTGTGAAAATACCCGCAACTTGATCTCACTTGCTTCATGCTTCAATTTCACACTTCCTTCCTTCACATGATCTCGGATAAAATGAAAGTGAACATCAATGTGTTTGTTTATTTAATGATTCACTAGACTCTTTGCTAACTCAATTGTTGAATCTACTATCAACTTTAATCATTGTCACACTAGTTGCTTTAGTTCCATCTTTCTCAACGAATTTCTCAGCCATATTGCATGACAAACACACCAAGGGCTGCAACACATTCGACTTTGCACGTTGAAAGTGTCATGATCAGTTGTTTCTTTGACACCTAAGTAAATGATGTGTTGCCCATAAAGAATGCTATCCCGAAGTGCTTTTCCGATCGTCTATTTCTCCACACCAATCACTGTCGCAGTAACCACTCAACTTGTAATCAACCGCTTTCGAATAAAACATCCTAAAGTGACCTTGTTCCTTGGATGTATCACAAAATTCATTTCAATTCATTCCAATGCGAATTAACTAGCTCCTCCATAAACTGACTAACAATGTCAACACTCAATACGATCTCTGGCCTTATGCATGTGAGATAGCGAAGGCTTCCCACCAAACTCCGATATTTTCTTGCATCCACACGTTCTCCTTGTTAGCTCTTAAATAGAGAGTATTTTAGGTTGTTTTAGTTTGCATTATTCTATAAATAAAGGGGGGGAAACGAACGCTATAGAAGAAATGCGATGAAATAATGTAGGAAATCAGCATGTATTCATAAATTAGCATACGAAGCATAGTTTCACGCTTTTAGCATAAACCTCGAGTAAACTGCGCCTAATTAATGCTAATGGCAGGATATATTAAGCTACACCGCGGAAACAACAATCAGGGCGAACGATGACGAGCACCGTGGAAAGGTGCGAATTCAAAATGATGACACGTTTAGAAAAGACACCTAACCAAGGAAATAATCGGGAATCAATCAGTAATTAAGGAGGCGTCAATCAAATAAATTCCAACGGAAATCAAGAAATCCTGCATTAATGGAGATTTCACACCTCACTTCAAATTTTTGACTAAGTAAATAAACTCTATAAATACCAAGGCAAGGAGCCGAGAAGGGTGAGCTGGTCGGTTGGCCATGAAGCCTATGGTGGAGAGAAGCAAATGGCGGTGTTCGTAGGAGCTGATGACAAGAGGATTGCACATCTTCAGCCGAAACAATTCCATTTTACTATTTTATTATGAGTAGCTTGTGGATTTAAATATTTCTTTGTCACAATAAGATCGTCTGATTTAACTTCCATTTGATATTTATCTCTATGGTTGCATTGTAGGAGCTTTTGTTAATTATTCATGAATAGAAGTATTCTAGGAGTGTAGGTCATAGAGTTTTACACTACTGCATGTTATTATATATATATATATATATATATATATATATATATATATATATATATATATATATATATGCATCGATTAGCTACCCACGCATATACCTTGTGGTGAGTTCGGAAGAAGGAACCACATGTTGACCTCGTATGCTACATTAGGTTGTGTGAAAGTCTTTTCACTGTTTAAAGTATTAGGAATAACCTTACTAAATGTCTGCGTCGCCCTATTGCTAGTATGGAGTTCGTAGTAGAAGCTGACTCTACTATAAATCATTATGATTGGAAGCACTTATTTGTTAGGGAAGCAAGATTCTCCTTGACTAGTCCGCGCGCTTAGTATCTTCTAGGATTAATTAATTATCACTACTCATTGCATCATAATTAGTTTAGTCTCATATTTATCTACGCATTAAAATTAAAACAACTCACAACAACTTATACACATCATGTTTTACTTTTCTGCATGACCCTTATCTAAATAGCTGCTATCTCTAGACATAAATCTTTGTGGGATTGATAAAATTATATACTTATTACTTGCTGCAATTTCTGATAGTGTATACTTGCGCGTCTTAGCATAAGTTGACTTTGAATTAGTTATTGGACATTATATTAGCACCGGAATCGAAACCCATCAAGTTTTTGGTGCCGATGACGGGGATTGATTATTTAGAGTTAATTTCATTAAGAGAATAGTAGTTCTTTATTGTCTAAAAGGTTGCATTTTTTAATTTCTAGAAAATCGAGATTCAGATCGATACAACCAACAGGGAAACAGAGTCCCACAACAATATATTACCACAGGCACAAGCATAAAAAATGGCATTCAATCATTTTGCGAATCAACAATGGAAGTATAATAACATTCCGCATCAAACATATAAATTTCAGCTATAAGGCTACGTGAAGGAGATCAACATAACACAATTCTGTTCAAACTGGAACTATCAGTTGCATTTTGGGGGAGATCATAGCAACATCTATCAACATCATTTCGATCTGCAAGGAGATCGCAGTAGCATGGGACATGCATGGGACACTAGGAGTCATGAACCTAGGAATCCAGTGTCTACTCATGAGCAATCTCTAGAGGACGCAACTACAAAAGAAGAAGAACAACTAAGACGAAGACAATGGATGAGGGACAATGGTATTATATCAGAACCTCAATAGACCAACAATGAGCATCAACAATCTCTGACGAAGCTAACAACAAAACGCACAATAAGTAGTATAAGAGCAGAAGAGACATATTTAGAGGCTAACGTTCTTGATGGTGGAGTAGCGATGGATCCTTTTAGCAATGGAGAGCTCTCATGGGAAGACTTTTGGCTAGCACAATAACAAGAGAAGGAGAAGCCAAGGAATTACAACTTGCAGCAGAAATAGATAAGGAACAAGAGAGACGTCTTAAGCAATAAGAGGAAGTATAGGAAAGGTTCGCCACCCCTACCAATCCTGAGGCTGACAAAACAGAATGCATTGTGGAAGAAAATGAAGAAATACCATTATTCTCAAGAGTAAATGATCAACTCATTGATTGTAGAGCGATGGCATGGAATAAAGCTCTGGTCGCACCTAATGCTCTTCAACATTCAACCAACAATTGATCAACCCTCTACAACAAATCAAATTCAAGAGAGTTTATTAGTAATAAGAACAGTGGGAGCAGAATGGAATGATCCAACATCCGTGAAAGTATACATGATATTTTAAAGATCTGCTAGATTGGCTACGAATTATTAAGACAACATTAATACCTTCAACGAATAGAGCACTAATAAAAAAGGATTAAGCAATGATGCTCGTCGCAATAAAGCTCGGACTAAGTATCAACCTGGGAAACATTCTAGAGTGAAAGTACAGAAAGGTGCTAGTGGAATGCAAGAATATATATACTATCCCTTCACAATCACACAGTTATGTGCCGACTAGGGCGTCAGGGCGCAACGATGTGACAAGATTATGAGAATATTCCCAACAAAGGAAGATGAAACAGTAGAAAGAAAAGGAAGTGGAGACACAGTAACTGTTGCTGGATTAGCGGGAAAGATAGCCAAGCTCTCTGAAATTACATAGAGATATATAACTTATGCAAAGGAGAAAGATGAGCTATTGATGCTTAACATGATAGAAGTGGGAGAATGCTTCGAATGGCCTGAATTTCCAAAAAAAAAAATTGAATGTGGAGCAAGACAAAGGCAAGATAGAAGGCAACGATGCGACAATTTAGATGGAAGTCCTATTCTTCTTAATATTTTAAATATTTTTCCCTTTTGCATGCATTTCATGATTAGTCACAATTTTATTTTTATAGGAATATGCATTTCATTTGTAGGATGCAATTTGTTTTATTTCCGTTTTGAAATTTTATACAAAATTCAGCAATTTCCATTTGAAAGTTTAACTAAGCATGATTATCGAAAAATTGAACTTAGCAAAGAACATAATTTCAATTAGAAGAATTATTAAGTTCTCTTAGATTCAAACCTAGCAGTAGAATAGTCTTTATCATGAACAACAAAAATTAGCAAAAATTCACAAGGAAGTCTTAGAGCTTGAGATAGAGTAGAGCAATCACAGTAATAACTAAGTTTGGGGGGAACTAACCCTCACCTTCATTGCGGGAAATGAAGAATTTAAGTTTGGGGGTGAGGGAAGCCCGAGGAGTGTGAAAAGAGTATGAAAAGAGTGATGTAAAAAAAGAAAAGAGAGAGTTTATAAAATAAAGATCAACCTACACTAGAAAATTAAGAAGGTGAAATAAAGGCGCATAAGCCTAAGAAACCTTAAGTATTCTGCTGTCTATAAAGTAGTGCAAGCTTGAAATTATTTTTCTTAGGTGAGTTGCTTGATGCTCAAGTGGTCTATTCTAAGAACTACAGAATTTAGTAGATATGAGTGCAAACCAAGAAGAATGCGGAAATCATAACTGAAATCCTCAATGATATAAGAGGCCTGGATAAACCACCTTAGTAGCGTAAGTTGGGAAAACTTAGATTAGAGCATAAATATTGAATAAACTGCACTAAACCAATGCACAATGCATGAAATTCGAAGCTTAAACATAGAAAGGATGATAGCTCTCAAATAGAGCATATTTTAGGCTGCAATAATTTGCATTATTCTTAGGATTAAAGGAAATAAATGAGCTTTAGTAAGAAATTGCAAATATAAGCCATGAAAATCAGCATGCATTCATAAATTAGCATTATAAGTGCAATTCGCAGATCACACAAGAATATTACACGACTTCGCGCTAAAAAGATTATGTAATGTAAGGAATGCTAAACACTTATGCTAGAGGGACAAAGCAATGCGAACAATGACACACATAGAAGACTCAAACATTCACAAGGCGGTCGTGTTCGAAGAATCACACAAACAAGGAAATAACAGAGAATCAATCAAGTAATTAAATTATTTTCAATCAAATAAATTCTAGAAGAAATCAAGAGATCTTGCATTAATGAGGATTTAACAGCTCACCTAGGCTTGTTGACCAAGTAAATCAATGATACATGGAAGTTGACAGAATTTTTGAATGCAAGTCAGCCAATTGGTGTGAAGTGGGATTCAAGAAGAAGATGAATTCCCAAGGCAAGATAGAGCGATATAAAGTGTGACTTGTTGCAAAGGGATACAAGTATAAAGCGGGAATTGACTATGATGAAGTCTTTGCTCCCGTTGCGAGAATGGAGACAATCCAATTGCTTATTTCTTATATGGTTCAATTTAGATGGCCGATTTTTCAAGTGGATGTCAAGACAACATTCTTGAATGATGTTCTTGAACAAGAAGTGTACATTGAGCAACCACCAAGATATGTACAAGTTGGAGAAGAGAAGAAAGTGCTAGAATTGAAGAAAGCGCTTTATGGGTTGAAGAATGTACCACGAGCGTGGAATACTCACATCGATACTAATTCAAGGAGAATCAGTACAAGAAGTGTCCTTACGAGCATGCGCTTGACATAAAGTAGAGTGGAGGTAATGGGATTTATGTTGATCTTTATGTTGATGACCTAATAGTTATGGGTAACAGTAATGAAATGATCGATGAATTTAAGAGCATAATAATGCGAGAATTGGAGATGACAAATTTTTGCTTGCTGAAGTTTTTCATCGGTTTGGTGGTTAAAAAATAAAAGACGAGCATTTTTGTATCGCAAGAGAATTATGGGAAGAAGATCTTGAAAACGTTCAAGAGGACAAATCGCAACCTATTTTTAATACCAATGAAACCAAGTACAAAACTTTCAAAGTTTAATGAAGGAGAACATGTAGATGCGAGTAGATACAAAAGTTTTATGGGAAGCCTTCGCTATCTCACATGCACAATCCCAGACATCGCATTGAGTTTTGACATTGTTAGTCAGTTAATGGAGGAGCCGGTTTATATGCATTGGAAGGCATTGAAGCCAATTCTGCGATACATCCAAGGTACAGTGACACTTCAGATGTTTTATTCGATTCAAAGGTAGAAAACTACAAGTTGATTGGATACTCTAACAGTGATTTGTGTAGAGACATAGACGATTAGAAGAGCACTTCAGGATACACATTCTTTATGGGCAATACAACATTTACATGGTTGTCAAAGAAGAAACCGATCATAACGCTTTCGACATGTGAAGTTGAGTATGTTGCAGCTTCTTGGTGGGTATGTCATGCGATATAGCTCAAGAATTTGTTAAGCAAGATGAAGCTAAAGCAATTTGGTGTGACTATGATTCAAGTTGACAATAGATCAGCAATTGAGTTAGCAAAGAATCAAGTAAATCATGAAAGGAGCAAACATATTGATGTTTGTTTTCATTTTATCCGAGATCATGTGAAGGAATGAAGCGTGGAATTTCTACATGTGGCGAGTCAAGATCAAGTTGCGGATATCTTTACAAAAACCGTTACCGAAGGTTTTGTTTGATAAATTCAAGAAGATGATTGACATGGCGGATGACAGAAGTATTTAAGTTTATGGAGGATTTTTGTTGAATAAACTTTAATGCTATATTTTAATGTGTTTAATTGTTCTTAGTGTGAGTTTTTTGGCTAAGGAGTTAGTGGGTTCTTAAATGTGGTTAGTGGGTCTTAAATATAAGAGTTAGTAGCAAAAAGGTTTGTTTATAATTGAATGCCAAAATGGTTAAAAATTTATGGCTATAGTGTCTTGTAGAACAAGCTTGTAATAGGCTATAAATAGATAGCCTATTCCATTGTGAAAGATAGAGCAAGAAAGAAAATAGAGAAAAAGAAGTTGAGAAATAGAGAAAAGTGTTTTGTAAAAATTTTAGAGTGCCTTGTCTCTCCAGTTACAAAAATGACTCTTCTATTCGCAATTTAGAGTTTTAACATGCAATGCTTAAGTGTTAACTAGGTTCTTCCATTCGATAAAGCTCAAACTTACTTTGGTTCTTCTATAGTAATTTCATCAAAACATTAGCTTGAACCAAAAGTTATAATTTCAACATAGTTTAACCTTAAATTCACTCAATCATGCATAAAAACCGGAAAACCTATCTAAGTTCAGTTCTCTCTCTCGATCTTTAAGAAAAGCTAAATGCTAATAAGTTTTATAAACTCAAGCTTATCTAGCCATTAAAATATTTCAATATAAGAACAAATGTTAAAAGCACTCTCTATTGAAAGCCTACATAACTTTCTAATGAGAATTAACAATCATTCATATCCTCAATTCATCTTCAACTTCTTTTGAAACAACTTAAATATATATTTTTTTTATAGTGATTCCCCATGCCAAATCTATGTATTCTAACTTTGATCAATACCATTAATAAATAAATTATCTCTTACTAGATTCACAATTTTGGACTTGACATTCACACATTTCAAACATGAATACTACTAAAGAGTTATTTAGGCTACTATCTTAATAAAATTCTAAGTAATTTGTGCATTAATTTGAGTGATTCTTAGAGTTAGAATAATATTAAGATAGAATGTTTATATAAATATCTTGCATATGACTATTAGGTATGTCAGACGCTTTTCATACTTAAATATTAAAAAGATATCATGTCTCACTAATTTCTTGTTACATTTGCAAGAGCTGGGAATATTGTTCGCCTCGCATCTACAGAAATAGAAGGCTAGAATGCGATATAGGGTGCTTTGGAGGTTGTAGGATCACAAGATCTTTCAAGTCTAAATAACAATAATTAAAGGATATGCTGCCAAAAAGATAAAATGCTATAAAAAGTTTTTTCTAAATCCAATTCTGATTTGGAATAAAAGATTTTTTCCAATTCCAATTCCAAATCTGATTCCTTGGACCCCAAGTATCTCTAAAGCCTATAAAATAGGACAATAACGAAGAGGAAAGGTGTGTCGGTTTTTGAGGTTCATCCCCCCAATCAAGAAAAGAGTTTCAGAGAAATTTGTACTTCTTGGTTATAAAGACTCATACCCTTTAGTAGTTGCTGCCAATTTATCTTAGTATTCTTTACCTTTCATATTTATTTAGGAGTAGTTGTTAGTTTTTTCTTTCCTTTTTTTCAATTCATGTTTTTATAGCGCAAACATCAATCGTTTTAAATTCTAGCTCTTTTATTTTAATCTTCTTCTACGTCTTTAGCTTTCATCATGTTATTTATCTTCGTTACTTGTGACTAGCTAAATTTTAAAGGCAAAGGTTAAGGGGATGGGTTTGTAGAAGCATGTACTAGGGTACAAGGGGGTTGTTAAATGATGCATGTTAAGTTAAAACCTAATTTATAGCAAGTTTCGATCAGCCATTCACATAAGCTTGTTTGTTATTTACTTAAGGAGAAGGAACAAAATAAGATTAATTTTCATGTTCATTAGGTTAACACAAGTTCTCTTAATTATTTAGGGATAATCATTCCATTAAAGCATGTAAAGCATAGTTTAGAAAGCTACCGTGACTTGTCGGGAGAGTTGGAGTCAACATGAACGAATATGGAAGTAAACGTTTAGTCTAGGTGAAGTATGACATTTACTACTCACGAACTAGTTACCCTAGGAATTGCTAAATGCTTCCCACAACCTTAGCAAGAGCTTTATTTTATTTTTGCATTTAGGATTGAACTCAAACTAAAAACTCCAAAACAAATTTTAAATTTTTTTTGTTGACTCTTAGATTAATAAACCTAATTATTGAACATCAATCCCTATGGAGAACGATAAACTGTAAATACTTACCACTTGCTGCATACTTGACTACGTATGCTTGTGTAGATTGCGATTCCAAAGCATAGGGCATTAGTAATTAGTGTCTCAACCTTACGAATTTATCTTTAGGAATTATATTGCAATTGATTTTGTATCAAGTTTGTGGCGCGGTTGTTGGGAATTGATTATTCATAATTTGTAGAGTTTAAGAGTAGTCCTTGTCGAAAAAGGGTGATTACTTTGCATTTTTAAGAGAAGCGTAAACTCGTAAAGTATATTTACCTACCAAGAAAAAATCCTCAAAATTTCCACTGCAAGTAACAAGTATAACACATGGCTAGAAGTCATTTTCAGGATCATTATAGGGACCCCACTACCTAATTTTGGAACGTCGAAGACAGATGCAGCATGTGGAAGAAGTCATAGGGATGAATATTGCCTCGGAAATCCTATTGCAGCCTTGTACCCATCTCACGCAACAGATCCAATAAAAGTAACTAAATCTTATGCACACAATGATAAGGCCAATCAAAAAAGTTAACCACAATTTGTATTGGAAAACCAATTGAACAGATTCCAAGAGCAATGGTATATAGCAGAACCAAAGATTCAAAACAATTTGACAAACTTCTACACAAATCACTATGAGACTAACTGGAGGAACTGACAACTCTCAAGCATTGAGAGTAATTGCTGGTATATTGTTAGCATTTGAGAAAACTATGCAGAATATTGAGCTGAATTAAATAAGAAAGCTTTGTTTAAGCATCAGGATTTAACAATTTACATTATCCTATGGTTTGTTGAGTATGATATGTTTTAAGAGGTTTTTGTAGCATTTATGCATAATTGTGTGGAATATTGATATCTTATTGATATTTGCTATAGCTAATAGGTTAAGGCAAGTTGTGAAGATGTTGAGGAAAGCTTAAGTAGTGTGAAAATCGGCAAAGTAGGAAGGTGCAAAGTGCGTGACAAGTTCAGAAAGGACGTGTGGCATCGATCTAGCGGAGACGTTAATTACTATGTGAATGCAATTAATCCCAGCCGTTGATGGATTTAGCAGGAAGATTTGAATATTGAGAAAATTCCTTGAGTATAAAAAGCTGGAGTGTACTTCTAGAAGGAGAGTTTTTTGCGTTAGTTTTTTTATTTTTCCAGTTTTTCTTAATTCAAGAGCAATTAGAGTTAGAGAGAGAGTTCTAAATTTCAATTCATAGTTGTTGAAGAAATTTCAATTTTTAGCTAGTTGTAGATCGTAGATCAGATAGTAAAAGTTTGTATCATCAACCATTTAGAGTTGCATTGATTGGAGCAGAAATCAGAGAGTGGAGCACCAGATTGGAGTGTTGTCGCATATTCATTGTTTGACGATTCACATCAGACTTTTTCTTCTTCTTTGCTATTTAAATTTATGTATTGTTGCATTGGTTTCTGTTGGATTGTCACATGTTAATTGAGCATTTTTAGTTCAATTTCGATTGAATGAATATGTACTGTTTTTTTAACCTTGCTGATATCTTTATGATGAGCATGAGTAGCTAAATTTGTAATCCGAAGAGTTAGGAAAGTAGGAGTTAGATTGCATTAGCATATAACAGGATGATGAATAATGATCAATTGTTGTTTTAATTCTAAGATTGGATGGCCTAATCAGCCATTCAATCCTATTTTGTTTCGATTTCGAGAGGAATATAGTAGAAAGAGCTTGTAATTGAACTCATTAGGTTTGCTAAATTTTCACTAGAAATTTGAAGATCTGTTAAAGATAATGATTTTACTAATTTTGTTGCCTTTTAAGAATTTGAATGATGTAACTCGAGAGAGGTAGAGTTTAAGTAAAACATGAATTCGCTTCTTACTGTTTAGTCCTAATGCTGTAACAATTTACTTTGAAAATCCTAATTCTTTTTTATGCTTGTTAATTGATGGATTCATCTGAGCATTACGTTGTTTGCTTTATATTTGAATTTACAATTACAATTCCTAATTCTTTTGCTATAGTGATCGATTTGATTGATTGTTGTAGCAATTGCATGTTTTTATATTCAACAACATCACGAACAACTTTTTCTTCACGATTGACTCTTACAACTGTGAGCGAAGTGAAATTTTTTACATTAAATCCCTAAGGAGAATAAACTTTAAGAAATTAAAAGTTGCTACACATTGACTATGTACACTTGCACATATACATTCAAGAATTAATAATAGATTTGTATAAATTGTTTAAGCGTATTTTGAGTGGAATCATGATAATCCCGAACAAGTTTTTTGTGTTGTTGTGGAGGATTTGTTTTGTTTAAATTTCATTTGTGAATCAGTTTAAAGAGTAGTTCGGTAAAGACAAAGCTAATCAACTGCATTAGTTATTTTTGCAAGTGTGTTCAAGTGTATGGTCAAACTAGTCATTGATATTGAAATAGACAACGAACTAGAAAAGAATTTACATAGGCAAAAAATAAAAATTAGAAGAATGGTTGCACAGTATGGAAACATGCCCAATAGACCTAATGTTAATGTAGGAGGAAGTCAAAGCCCTAACATACATGAGGAAAGACCTGAAGGAGCACAAAGAGTTGATGAGCAACCAGCTAACCCGATACTTCTTGTGAATGATATGGAGAGAGCTTTAGGAAATTAAGCTACGTCAGATGTAGCAGAATTACAACTAGGAATGATTAGGCCAGAGATAACAGCGAGATCATTTCAACCAAAACCATTGATGTTTTCGATGTTGTAAACTATACTGCAATTTCAAGGATTAGCCATTGAGGATCCATACCAACATTTAAGAGCATTCATGAATGTGTGTGATTCATTCAAGATTTCTGATATTACTCAAGACAAAGAGATGACCTGAAGAAGCACAAGATTGAGTTTTTTCACATACTCTTTGCGAGATAATACGAGAGCTTGGTTAGACACTTTGACAAGGGAAGAGACGACAACCTGGATTAGTGTAGTGGAGAAATTCCTACATAAAATTTTTCCTCCTACAAGAAACATAAAGATCAGAAACAAAATTATAAGCTTTAAGCAAGCAGAAGATGAGTCAATTATTGAAGCATGGGAACATTTTAAGGCATTGCTAAAGAGTTGTCCTCACCATAGCATACCGTTTTACGTATAGTTAGAGCATCTCTATTATGGACTTGATCCAAATGCACAGTTAGTCTTAGATGCATCATCAAACGGAGCTATACTCACGAAGATTTATTTGTGGTGAAGCACATAGTTACGAATTTTGCCCACACAACACATCGTTTGTTTGTTATGCAGGGAATGGACAAAGCAATAGGCAGTACAACCCTTATTCGAATACATACAATGCAGGATGGAAAATCATCCTAATTTCTTATGGAGTAATGAAGGGAATGCAGCAAACCCCATTGCACTGCATATCCGCAGTACAAACCAGTAGGGAATTGAAATCCATAAGGATTTAGTGCACCATGAATTCAGTACCATTAAGGGTATAATGCACCTCCAAGTAACAAATACCCAAGAGGACTAGTGCCACAGTAAACATCGGCCACATATTTTGAAAATATTATGAAGGATTTTATGAACAAAACTGAAGTAGCAATTCAAGGAAATCAAGCAGCTACGAGAAATTTAGAAATCCAGACAGGACAGTTAGCTAATGACGTGAAGAACAAACCCATGGGAAAGTTGGTAGCAGATACATAGGTGACAAGGAAAGAAGGTAAAGAGCAAGTCAAGCCAATTGAAATTATAGAAAAGGAAGTTGCTGCAACAATTAATGAAGTCAGTTAACAACAGGAATCAGTTGAAGAAGAAATAGAAAAAATGGACTGATTGGAGCAATCTAAAGAATCAGCCCAAGATGAAACCGCAATAAAGGTGGTTGAAATTTTAGTAGTAGAACAGCCAGTCTCATAGGAAGTTATTGTAGAGAATGGTAAAGTTAATGAGAAAAGGAAAGGAGGTGAGGAAGTAGAATTTACACCACCACAACCACCCTTTGCTTCAAAGTCTTAAGAAAAGAAAGCAAGACGTACAACAATATGAGAAGTTTTTTTGACATCCTCAACGGGTATTAAATAAATATTCCCTTGATGGATGCGCTGAAACAAATGCCAAATTATATGTAGTTTTTAAGTACTCATTGCTTAAGAAAAGTACGTTGGAAGAATTGAAGATAGTATCGCTAAATGTGGAATGCAATTATATAATAAAAAGTAACATTCTAATCAAGGAGCAAGACCTAAGAGCTCTTACAATCCCAGTATCTATTGAAGGCCAGCAATTGGGAAGAACACTGTGTGACTTGGGAGAAAATATCAACCTAATGCCATTATCAATATAGAAGCATTTTAGAGTAAGAAAGGCAAAGCCTACAACAATGCAACTACAATTAGCAGAAAGATCGATGAAAAAACCAGAAGGGAAAATTGAAGACATTTTAGTGCAAGTGGATAAATTTATCTTCCCGGTAAATTTCATTATTTAAGATTATAAAGAAGACACTGAAGTTTCATTTATTCTAGGAAGACCATTCATAAAGACTCGAAGAACGATCGTCGATGTTCATGAGGGGACAATAACTTTATGGATGGATAATGAACAAATTCAGTTCAACATCTACAACTCAATGAGACAACCAGCAAACATAGCAGATTGTTTAACAATTTGCATTTTAGAATCAGTGATTGAACAAATATGTGAAGTAGAATTGATATAGCAAAATCAAATAAAAGATGATGTCTGAGGATGGACTGGAGGTTAGTGAGATTCTGGCTAGTATGCAATTCAACTCACTTAATATTGAGGAAAGGAAAAAACCACCAACAAAACCTTCAATTGAACAACCACCTGAGTTGGAGTTGAAACTTCTACCTAAGCACTTAAAATATGCATATTTAAGCACTTAAAATATGCATATTTAGGAGAACAAGAAACCTTGCCAATCATTATTTCGTCTCAATTAGACCAAAAGAAAAAGAAATTGTTGATCTGTATGCTGAAGTAGTGACTCGATGCGATTTCGATGCTAGTATAATGTCCAGTCACTAATTCAAAGTCAACTTATGCTAAGTGTAACTTGGAATCACTTACGCGCAAGTATACGTGGTAGAATATTGCAGCAAGTAATAAGTATATAAATTTATCGATCCCATAGGGAATTTGAAGTGCAATGATATAGATCAAGGGTAAAAAATTGTAAAGAACTAGAATAGATAGAAAAGGTTTGATGTTTTGATGGACTAAGGAATAACTAAAAATATTAATGTTGATGCTAATGCTAATGGTAACGTTGATGAGGATGCTAATGCTGCTTAGTTAACTAAATTTGCGAAAGAGCATAGATGTGTTCAGGGCTTAGCACGCGCTAGCGAGATTAAACTTTAACCTCATTTAATGGTACAAAAGACTTTGCACCATACTAAACATAACCTGTTGGGTCTTCCGCTAGTTTCCTCTTTCGAGTAAGCTGGAGGTGAACATGTGTGGGTAGCGAGCCGACGCGTGCTTAATTCAATTACAACATTATAAAATCATTCACCCATGATTATGCTTTAACTGAAATCCAAATTAACTATGCTTCCTAAGTCTATATGAATTATGCATTAGTATTTTATTTATGTATTTTAATTATTTTATCAAAACAACAAAAACCATCTAACTCAGCCACATATGCTTTTTATTTTCCTCATGACTCTGACTTAAGTGGTATTAGTTCTAGACATCAATCTCTGTGGGATCGATAAATTATATACTTATTACTTTCTGCAATTCCCGACTGCCTATACTTGCACGTAAGTGATTCCGAGTGTACTTAGCATAAGTTAGCTTCGAATTAATTACTGTTCAATATATTAGCAGTGGAATCGCATCTGGTCAATCAACATTTTAGAGTTGGCGTTGATTGGAACAAAAATTAAAGAGTAGAGCACCAAATTGGAGTGTTGTCGCAGATTCGTTATTTGACGATTTGCATTAGGCTTTTTCTTCTCTATTTCTATTTGAATTTCTGTAATGTTGAACTATTTTCTATTGGATTGTTACTAGTTGATCAAGTAGTTTTAGTGCGATTTCGACTGAATGAATATGTACTCTATTTTTAACCTTGCTAATGTCTTTATGATGAGCATGAGTAGCTAAATTTGTAATCGGAAGAGTTAGGAAAGCAGGAGGTAGATTGCATTAGCATATAGTAGGAAAATTATGAATTATTATCAGTTGTTGTTTTAATTCCAGGATTGAATCGCCTGATCATCCATTCGATCTTGTTTTGTTTCGATTATGAGAGGAACGTGGCAGAAAGAGCTAGAAATTAAACTCATTAGGTTTGCTAGATTTTTGCTAGCAATTTAAAGATCTGTTAGATATAACTATTTTACTAATGCTGTTGACTTGTATGAATTGGAATGTTGTAACTCGAGAGAGACAAAATTTAAGTAAAGTAGGAATTCACTTCATACACTTTAGTCTTAATGCTTAAGCAATTTACTCTGAAAACTCCTTATTCCTTTCGATGTTTGTTAATTGATTGATTCATCAGAGCATTACGTTGTTTGCTGTACATTTGATTTTACAATTGCAATTCCTAATTTTGTTGCTATAGTGATCGATTTGATTGATTGCTTTAGCGATTGCATGTTTTTTTTATTCACCACCATCACGAACAACTTTTCCATCACGATTGAGTCTCATAACTGTGAGCTGAGTGAAATTTACATCAAATCCTTGAGAAGAATGACCTTTAAGAGATAAAAACTTGCTACAGCATTTACTATGTACACTTGCACAAATACACTCAAGAATTAATAATAGATTTGTATAAGTTTCTGAAGCATATCTTGAGTGGAGTCAGGATAATCCCGAACAGGAACCAACCATAGTTTTGCTGGGAAAGCCAAGTACATTTCTTCCAGAAGCCGCCAAAACTTCAATATGAATTTGAGCAAATGGAGGATTAGAACTATAGTACCCAAGAATATACTTGGATTATAGGTGTCATGAACCCAACAACCCTTGTATAGGCACGAGCCATTATTGTAGGACATCACGAGGGAAAGTCTGGCCAAAAGCAATGACCTATTACAAAGCTGCCTTGACTTAATAAAAAACACAAATGGTTAGCTAGAACGATTAATGACAGAGAAACAAACTTGGAACGAATAGGAAGTTTTGACAACCTTAACATTTGCAACAATAGATTATGAGGAGGATGTCCAAAGCATTGAGATGGGAAGTTTTTCGAATGAAATTTAGCATAATAGATTCGAGGAAAGCCAAATTGAGGAAGATTTTCCCCAAAAAACCATCAGCTTCGTGGAGGATGAACCTGCAACTTAGACCGAAAAAGAAAAGCATCAACCGACTAAAGAAGAGGTGATGGAGGCAATGCAGGAAATTGTAGATAGTTTCAAAAGTGTTGAACCCCTCGAAATTATGAAAACTTCTTTTAAACTACCATGCCATCAAGTTCCCAAACAAGAGATCATCCAAAAAGATAATATTATGAAATCCAATCAAAGATTTGTTAGACATAAGTGGCATCAAGTTGAAGGTTAACGCTCTCCCAGATTAAAAACTTAGGAAACAACATAGTATACCACTAAATAGATGGTACAATAGTCTCTTCTATATAAAATATTTTTGAATTAAGTGATTCTTCCTTATGTATTTATTCTATACATAGTTTGTTCCTTATTGTATAATGTCCTTATATTGTAAATTCCCTTCTTTAGAGAATAAACTTTTCCTATTTAAGAAGGAACATTTGAACTATTCGAATATCGATTAATGAAATAGAATGTATTTCTATTCTTTCTAAATTGACATGGCAGAGCTAAAACCCTAAAATTTCTTAACACCCTAGCCGTAAACTTTATTTCCACTGGAACCCTAGCCATCACAAGAGTGGTGCATCCTACTTTCGGCCTTTACTTAGAAGTGATTGTTGCATTCTTGACTTGATAGCCTTCTGTTGTCTCAAAACTTTGGGTAGAAGAAGACTAAAGAAGCTATTGGGAAATTTTTTATAAGAAAAAAAAGGGTTGTAGCAAGGTACTGGTTTAGAGATTATCTCTTCTATTTTTGCGTGGGTATTTTTTCTTTAATTTCAGAGGAACAAACCTGCACCAAATCAGCAAGTTGTGTTGTCTCCTTGTACCAGATTTGTTGTTCCCATCAGATCAGCTCTAGACCAGCTGTTTCAACCTAGTATTTTTGTGGGTATTTGTATATCCACAAAACAAAATCTTGTGTGATATTTCACTTATTCTATATTGTTTCAAGTCTAAGTTTAGTCTTTCCATATTTTGATTCAATTTTAAGGGTATTACTGATTGTGCTATCATACTCAGATTTGCGCTACCCACTGACTGCCACGTTAATTTTGCTACCAAACTCAATTCACAATTGTTTTTAGCATTCTTTTGAGTGGCCAATTTTTAGTCGAGATTAAAAAGCCTCAGAATGATTTAAGCCATGAATTTATTTCAAAGTGAAATTGTAGATTGATTTTTTCTTTTAGCCCAAGTTTGAATTTGGCACTTATTTGTTCATGGACTGATTTCAACACTTGCAATTTCATTTTTAAATTGGCAATCCGCATTCGGAGTCAGGAAAATTTGGCTTTAAAGCAAAATTTAGGGGGCTTCTAACTAAGCTTCACGCTTGGATTTTTCTTTTTTTTTGTGTTGAAAAGATCGGGTTTTTGGGAGTTCAATCCTTCGATTGATATATATATATATATATATATTTTTTCTGCCTGATACTTCATCTTACATTGTTCTAGATCTGAAATTAAGAAAGACCTCTAAGCCGCTCATCTTATTATCTCAACTCATCTCAACTGATGGTTACCAAAATAGGTACGTGACCCAGATCAATGACAACTAGATCTTTAAAAGTAGTTGCTGTCATAAAGAACTTATGACCGAGATTCGATTGTCACATATTTCAGCTCTCCGCATTAGCTCGGTAACTGGCACAGTTATTTTTTTAGTTGGTATAAGTTATTCTTCAGTGCGAATTAAAATAGGTCTTCTTACTTTCATTATTAATCTCTTGTGGAACACGTTAGACTTTAATTGCGAAAGAAATTAAAGTTTCTGACTCTTGTCATACTACTGCTCGTGCTTATGTTGGTGAAACTAGTTCTCCAAGTCAAGAACAAATTCATCAACTCCTGAAACTGTTAAAGGTCATCTGGTAATTCGTGTGTTTCCTTGGCACAATCAGGTAATTATCCTCTAGATTTATCTTGTCTTAATTAATCTCCATGGATCATCGATTCTGGAGCAACTGATCACATGACGGTTCTTCCCAGTTATTTACTTCATATAATCCTTTATATTCTAAAGAAAAAATTAGAATTGTCGATGGAAGTTTCACTTCTATTCTAGGAAAAGGAACCATTCTTTTAAATAAAACCTTGACCTTAAAAGTCGTCCTACATGTCCCTAAATTAGCCTGCAATCTATTATCTGTCAATAAGATTTCTAAAGATGCTAACTGTCGTGTTACTTTCTTTCCTACTTACTATGTTTTTCAGGATCAGGAGTCAGGTAAGATGATTGGACATGCTAGAATGTTGGATGGTCTCTATTATTTTGAAGAGGAAACATCTAGTAATAAAAAGGTTCAGGGTTTAAGTAGTATTAGTTCTTCTTCTGTTAAAGAAACTATTTTACTTTGGCATCGTAGGCTAGGTCATCCTAGTTTTTCGTATTAAAAATATTTATTCCCAAACTTATTTAAAAGAGTTGATTGTTCAACTTTCCATTGTGAAGCATGCATCTTTGTTAAAAATAATTGAAATACATATTTTCCAAAACCTTATAATTCATAGTGATGGTTGTGGTCCATCTAAAATTTCGACGCATAGTGGAAAACGATGGTTTGTTACATTCATTGATGATCATACTCGTTTGACTTGGGTTTATTTGTTAACAAAAAAAATCCAAAGTTCAAGATATTTTCATTCGTTTTTACAATATGATTGAGAATCAATTTATAAAAAAAAGCATTTTACACACTGATAATGGGACTGAATATTTTAATGAGTGTTTAGATACATTTTTTAAGAATAGAGGAATATCTCATCAGTCTACATGTAGAGATACTCCCAAACAAATGGGATTACTGAGAGGAAAAATAGACATATAATGGAGGTTACTCGTGCTCTTATGATCTCCATGCATGTTCCGAATTATCTATGGGGTGATGCAGTGCTTACAGCTGCTTATCTTATTAATAGAATGCCTTCAAAGATCTTGTCATTTAAAACTCCTCTCAATCTATTTAAAATTTTCTTTCCCACTGTTAGGCTTTATTCTGATTCTACCGGTTAGAGTTTTTGGATGTATTGCTTATGTTCATATTCCAAATTTTTCTCGGTCAAAACTTGAACCTCGGGCAACTAAATGTATTTTCTTAGGCTATGTGTCAAATAAGAAGGGCTATTGTTGATTTGATCCTTTAAACAAAAAATATTTTGAAAGTATGGATGTAACATTTGTTGAGAACGAATCTTTTTTTAACACAAATTTACGTCAGGGGGAGAATTCTAATCTTGAAGAAAATTTTTGTGAAACTTCTCCTCTCCAAATTATATATCCTAACTATGTCAATCCTAGTCCTGTTATGTCAAACGTAGAACGTTCTACTTTAGGGGGAGAAATACTATTAATTGATCCCCCCCTAATCATGTTCCTGAGCTTCAGGTTTATACTATGAGGGCACCAATTCAAAATAGTACGGATCAAACAGTGGACTTGTCATTACACCAATCAGATTCCTTGACGAATGATATTGAAAATTCAGGTAATCCCTCTTCTTCTTACCTTGATCTTGATATTCCTATAGGTCAAGGGAAGGGAGTTCGTAATTGTACGAAATACCCAATTGCCAATTGCTTGTCATATCAAGGTTGTCTAATAACCATAAGGCTTTCACCTCGAGGATAACTAACCTTTGTATTCCAAGGAACATACGTGAAGCTCAGAATGATTTGAACTAGAATTTAGCAATTATAGAGGAGATGAATGCACTTAAATAGAATTGTACATGGGAAATAGTAGAAAGACCAAAGGACAAAAAAAACAGTTGGATGTAAATGAGTATTCACCATAAAATGCAATGCGGATGGTAGCATTGAAAGATATAAAGCCAGACTTGTTGCTAAAGGTTTTACTCAGACCTACGGTATTGACTACCAAGAAACATTTGCCCTAGTTCCAAAAATTAACTCGATTCGAGTATTCCTTTCTGTTGCAGTCAACTCTAAATGGCCATTATATTAACTAGATGTGAAAAATGCATTCCTCAATGGTGATCTTGAAGAGGAAGTGTTTATAGACTTGCCACCTGGATTTTAAATGAAACTTGGAGCTAACAAAGTATGCAAACTGAAGAAAGCCTTATATGGTCTTAAACAATCTCCAAGGGTGTGGTTTAAAAGATTAAAAAAAGTAGTTAAAAGTTATGGGTTCTCTCAGAGTCAAGTTGATCATACTATCTTCTACAATTATACAGATAATAACCAGATTATTGTTCTAATAGTATATGTGGATGATATAATCATTTCAGGGAATGATGAATGATGAAGCTGGTATAAACAAACTGAAGAAAAAACTAGCACTTGACTTTCAAATCAAAGATCTAGGAATGTTGAAATACTTCCTAGGGATGGAATTTGTTAGGTCAAAGAAGGGTATTCTTGTTAATAAAAGAAAATACATTCTCGACTTACTCAAAGAGACAGGATTACTAGGATGTAGAATAGCGGAAACACTTATTGAACCAAATCTAAAATTGCAAACAATAATCGAAAAAGAAGTGAAAGATAAGGAACGATATCAGAGATTGTGGGTAGACTTATCTATCTATCACACACAAGACCAGAAATTTCCTTTGCAGTAAGTATGGTAAGTCAATTTATGGATGCTCCAGGACCAAATCATTTTGAAGCAGTCTATAGAATCCTAAGATATTTGAAGGGAAATCCAGAAAAAGGTATACTGTTTCAGAAACATGAGAAATTCGATATTAAAATTTACACTGACGCCGATTGGGCAGGAAGCACTACAGATAAAAGACCTACGTCAGGTTATTGTTCCTTTATTAAAGGGAATCTTGTTATTTGGAAAAGTAAAAAACAGAGTGTGGTAGCGAGAAGTAGCCCTGAAGCAGAATTCAAAGCATTGGCCCATGGCATTGAACATTTTTGGATAAAAAGGCTTCTAGAGGAACTAAAAATCACACAAGCAACACCTTATTTGAGTTTATTATGACGATAAGGCTGCTATATTAATTGCTCATAACCCAGTTCTTCACGACTGAACAAAGTATATCAAAATTGATAAACATTTTATAAAGGAAAAATTTGACTGAGGAGAGATCTACATTCCCTACTTACCTACGACAAAGAAAATTGCTGATGTTTTGACTAAAGAACTTCCGAAGTTACAATTTGATAGACTTATTGACAAGCTGGTTATGACAGACATCTTTGCAACAGCTTGAGGGGGAGTGTTGAATTATTTGATTCTTTCCTTATGTATTTATTCTATGCATAGTTTTTTCCTTATAGTATAATTTTCTTATATTGTAAATTCCCTTAATTAGAGAATAAGCTTTTCCTATTAAAGAAGGACCATTGTAACTATTCGAATATCGATTAATGAAATAGAACGTATTTCTATTCTTTCTAAATTGACAAATATTATACAAAAAGAAGAACAATCCTTTTTATAGCAAACAATTCCAACCCTACATCTTCAGTCCATGCCATGCACATAAACTGGGTGTTGCGAAGGTCGAAGCAAGTGCGACTCGTTGCAAAACAATGAGAAGCATCCAAGTTTAGAAGAAATTTTGCTAAAGAATAAATTCCACCTTACATCCAAAATCTGACATTTACACAATATGTTCAAACCATACGCAATACAAAAACAAAATGAGAAAAACAACAGCTTCAAACTCTAACTAACTAAGCAATGTATAAGAAAACAAGGAAATTGAAAAAAAATACCCTAAAACTTCCGTGAAAACTGATGACTTCAGCGTAAACTCATAGCTCAAGCAAAAACTCAATGCTACGAGCGACAACTCAAAAATCTTTTTACAAGAACTTGGAGAGTAGACATGAAGATCTCAAACTCGAAGACAAATGAAACACAAAAGATTAAACTATGGGAGTACAAATACTGAAGATGAGTGTGAGAATATGAAGAGTTATAACACTTTTATGTCAGACAGACATACGATAATCGTCGAAAACCTTAAATGACAGACGATTTGTCATCTTAGATCTTTGATGTTGGGAGATCCAATTATTGACAGACCGCTCGTCTTCGTAGATCTTTAATCTGACAAGACACTGCACCACCTGCAAACGTCATCAAATAACCCGAAGTAGATCGTCGATTATCTAAATCTCCTGCCATATCTGAATCAGTATAGCCTGTAAGCAAGGGTTTCCCACTTCTAAATGTGAGCTTCAAACTGGAAGTGCCTCTCAAATATCTCATGATGCACTTGACTGCCTCCCAATGTTTTTTTCCTGGATTGGACATAAATCGACTAACAACTCCAACAACATGACCAATATCAGGTATAGTACTCACCATGGCATGCATCAAACTCCCAACTGCTGAAGCATATGGGACTTTCCTCATTTCTTCCTTCTCTTTATCATTAGAAGGACTCTGTTTGCTACTTAGTTTGAAATGACTGGAGAGAGGGGAGCTAACAACTTTAGCTTTATCCATGTTGAATCTTTCAAGCACTTTCTCTATATATTGCTCCTGTGACATATACAACTTCTTGGATGCTCTGTCTCGAACTATTCGAATTCCAAGAATCTTTTTCACTGGCCCCAAATCCTTTATGGCAAAGGATTCGCTTAATTGTTTCTTCAGCCTGTCAATTCAAGAAACATTCATGCCAACAATTAAAATGTCATCAACATATATCAATAATATCACAAAATCATCATCAGAAATTTTTTGTGTAAAAATACAATGGTCAAAAATAGTATTTTTGTAGCCTTGCACCCCCATAACAGACTAAAACTTCTTGTACCATTGTCTCGGTGCTTGTTTCAACCCATAATGACTTTTCTTCAACTTGCACACAAGTTTCTCTTTGCCTTTCTCTTCAAAACCCTCAGGTTGTTCCATATAAATTTATTTATCTAGGTCTCCATGAAGAAATGCAGTCTTAACATCCATCTGCTCAACTTCAAAGTCAAGGCTAGCTGCCAAACCTATAACAACTCGAATAGAAGACATTTTAACAACTGGAGCAAAGATCTCATCAAAATCAATACCCTTCTTTTGACTGAACCCTTTGACAACTAGTCTCGTTTTATAACGCGGCTTTGAGGTGTTTTCTTCTTGTTTCACTCGATAAACCCACTTATTTTTTTGTGCGGTTTTTCCTTTAGGCAATTTAACAAGCTCAAAAGTGTGGTTCTCATGTAAAGATTTCATCTCATCTTTCATTGCATCAATCCACTCTCTTTTGTGCTCATCTTCTATAGTCTTTTCATAACTCTCAGGTTCTCCCCCGTCAGTCAATAAGACATATTCATTAGCAGAATATCTTGTTGACGGACGACGATCTCTGACAGACCTTTTGAGTGGAACATCTATAGGAACTTCAGTTTCTGACAACTATTCTTCAGTATCATCATCTACCTCAACCTGTTCATGACCTTCTACCTCATCTGAATTATCAAACTGATCATTCTGTATTTCATTCTCAATCTGTGTAGAAGGTTGTGCCAAAGGAACTATATCTAAATCAATCAGATCGTCACTAATTTCTGACTCTGTTTCATAAGTTTTATCTATGTCTTGTAAGGTTTGGTCTTCAACAAAAACAACATCTCGACTTCTAATAAGTTTTCTCTTCACTGGATCATACAACCTGTAGCCAAACTCATCTTGACCATAGCCAAGGAACACACATGGTCTTGTCTTTGCATCAAGCTTTGATCTCTCATCTTTAGGAACATGAACGAAGGCTTTACAACCAAAGACACGAAGATGACTATACGATATGTCTTTCTTTGACCAAATTCTGTTAGGGACTTCATTTCCAAAAGGAACACATGGTGTGAGATTCAGAACATGTACAACTATATTAAATGCTTCACCCCAAAACGTTTTGGCTAACTGTGACTGTGAAAGCAAACATCTCACTCTTTCCACCAATGTCCTATTCATTCTCTCAGCCAACCCATTTAGCTGAGGAGTCTTAGGAGGCGTCTTTTGATGTCGAATACCATGATTTCTGCAATACTCATCAAAAGGTCAAATATACTCTCCTCCATTATCGGTCCTGATGCACTTCAACCTTTTACCAGTTTCTCTTTCAACAAGGACATGAAACTGGTTAAACACTTGCAACACCTGATCTTTAGACTTCAAGGTATAAACCCATATTTTCCTTGAGTGATCATCTATAAACTTCACAAAGTAGGACGCACCTCCAAGTGTTTTTGTTTTCATCGGACCACACACATTAGAATATACTATGTCAAGTACTTCTGGTCTTCTTGAAGGTTGGGATGCTTTAAAAGAAACTCTCGTTTGCTTTCCCGCTAAACAATGCTCACATCTCTTCAAGGACACATTCTTTACCCCAAAAAGATGATTTTTCTTGGCTAGAATCATCAAACCCTTTTCGTTGATATGACCGAGTCTTTTATGCCAAAGCTCAACACTCTGTTCACTGTCCACTACATTGATATCACAATCAGTAGTCTTTGCCTGCATAAAGTACAATGAAGAACACTTCTCCCCTTTTGCTACCACCATTGAGCCTTTAGTAAGCTTTCATGTACCATTACAGAAGGTATTACAGAAACCTTCATCGTCTAGCTTACCTGTAGAGATTAAGTTCATGCGGATATCAGGGATGTGTTTCACATTTTTCAAAATCAAGATAGTACCATTTTTGGTCTCCAAATGCACATCTCCTATGCCAACTGCTTTTGCTAATCCATCATTACCCATCCTAACATTACCATAATCACCAGATGTGTAGGATGCAAAGAATTCTCTTCTGGATGTAGCATGAATCGAGGCACCACTGTCAATCACCCAACTGCTCTGTTTTGTCGCAAGGTTTACACTATCACCGTCGAATACAACGAAGAATTCTTCGGTGGCTGCAGTAATTCGGTCTACATCATCATCAATCACTTTTTCTTTACCTTTATTAGCTTTATTTTCTCTCTTCAGTTTTCTGCAATGCTTCTTTATATGACCTTTCAAGCCACAATGAAAACATTCAACATTAGAAAACCGGCCACTCTTGCTCTTGATTCTGTCTCTACTTTTCAGACCTTTGCTCGTACTTCTCCCCTTTCTTTCAGTAATAAGAACATCAGACTGTGAAGAACCCTATGACTTTCTTCTAATCTCTTTGTTACATACACTGCTTTTTACCAAGTTCATACTTAGTACACCATTTGGGGCTGAGTTCGATACTGAAGTTCTAAAAGTCGCCCATGAATCTGGTAACGAACCAAGAAGCCATAACCCATGTATCTCCTCATCAAACTTGATACTCATTCCAGCTAACTGATTAATAATACCTTGGAATGTATTCAAGTGGTCTAACATAGACGTTCCTTCTTGATACTTTAAAGCCATCATTTGCTTAATTAAATACAATTTACTATTACCAGTTTTCGGGGCATACAAAGACTCAAGCTTATTCCACATAGTCCGTGCATGATTTTCTTCACCAATATGATTTAGAATATTTTCTTCTACCCAAAGTCTAATCATGCCACATACTTTCCTATGACATATTTCTCATTCTAAATCGGTTTTATCAGTCGGCTTCTCTAGTGAAAATACGGGAAGATATAAATCATTGACATATAAAATATCTTCCATTTTTCTTTTCCAAACTTGATAATTTGATCCATTCAAAACAACCATTCTACCACCACTATGACTCTTTTCCATATTTAACACAAGGCCTCTAATTAAACTTAACCACGGAGCTCTGATACCACTTGTTGGGAATAAACACTATTCTAATATGGATCAATTATTCCCCTCTTGTGTTCCTAATGAAAAACAGCAAGCATAAATATGTGGTAGAAATATCAAGCACAACACAACGATTTTAACGTGGAAAAACCTCCTCAAGGCGAGGAGTAAAAAACCACGGACCGAAGTCAAAATCTCCACTATAATCAATAATGGGTTACAACAAATTCTTCCTAGTCACAACTAGAGGTATACAACAGATAATAACTCGAGAAAACTAATCTCGGCAACAAACGACACTAAACCAAAAAGAAACAAATAGAAAATCTCACAAATTGTGGAACCGAATCGCCACTGAAATCTAGATGTAGAAGCCTCTAAACCACGATCCAACCGTTCAGATTGAAGTCCCTCGTGTTACAAACACGCTGTCCAAATTTCAGCTCGATCCAACAGTTGGTTACCTCGATAATGCCAAAATACGGAAACTGGACGAAACCTATTCTTTTCTATTTTCCCTTTTCTCTTCCTGCCTTTCTTTTTCTATGTGTTACGGTAGAAAAACCAAATGTTAAATAATAAATCACATTTAAATCCAGCAGCCCTAATGGGCTTGTGCCTCCATATATGTGAATAAAGACCCAACACAAGTGTCACAAAGTGAATATTTCCAACATACCCTCTTAAGATGGTGGTGATATTGGGAAGTCCATCTTAAATTAGATCCAAATTGTTGACCAAAATACCCATTTTTGCTTAATTTTGCTAGGATTGGATTCAAATTTTTGGATCAAAATTAAGGGGACCAATACCCACATGGAGCTCTAATACCATATTGGAGAATATGAGGTTCCAACTCAAAACCAATTAGTAATGAGGGGAGTAACTCATATCTCTTATAAAGATATTGAAGAATCATCACCTTTCCAATGTGAGACAATTGCCACAAGGTGAGTATTTCCAACAGACCTCAACATAAAAAATATTCTATGATGTATAAACCTTTGACAAACTTAGTGCTCCCTTTTGTACGCTACTATAAAAAAGACATTACTTGACACTACCTATTTTGAAATACTTGACATTCGTTCTTAAAAACTTCAAATACTCGATCAATTTATAATGAAAACGTCAAGTATAGAGTAAATCACGCTTAAGTTTGTTCCAGAATCCCGTGTTTTTAATTTTTAACAATATTTAATGTTCATCGAGTGTTAAGTACGTCACAAAATTGATTGACACTCGCTAAATGTCACATGAACTTAAAAAGTTCTTATTAAATGTCGCGAATGTTGGCGCTCATATATACTTAATTTTATTTTTTTAAATAAATAAGGCTTTAAATTAAAGTAAAAATATGGGCAATTACGAAAATGTCTACTTTTTATAAAACAAACATGAAATGTCTCCTCTCTCAAATTGTTTAAATTTATGTGTAAATCTAGTATTATGAAATTTTGTAATTAAATAAATGTATTGTAAATGAAAATTTTATCCTTTTCATGATTTTTTTAATAATTTGTTTGGTAATCTCATCATAGATACACACATACAAACTACTTGAGAATTTTAATTAAAAAATTTTGTAATTAAATAAATGTATTGTAAATGAAAATTGTATCCTTTTCATGATTTTTTTAATAATTTGTTTGGTAATCTCATCATAGATACACACATACAAACTACTTGAGAATTTTAATTAAAAAATTCAAAAATATAATACATAGAATTGTATTATGTGGATGAAAAAAGATTTAGGATAAAAAAAAAATAGAAAAATTAAAATAATTTTCAAAATCTCTTTCAAACGTCCATGAAGCCATTTACATATGCATACATATAGTCGCCTTTGAATCGGTTAGAGTTTGTATTGAGATAAAAAATAAATAAATACATACCATACATGCACAAAGCATAATTATTATTTGGCAGGTGGAGCTTCACAATTCTTGAGTGTTGAGAATCGTTCGATATCCTTGTGAAACATAAAAGGGCCAAAAATCAAAATTCATCCATCCGTAAAGAAGTACGATCGAATACATCCGCCAGAGTGTGTGTGAAGTTCTATCCTCTTCCACACCATAAGAGCGAGCTTTCCCCCGCAGCTGCCATGACCCTCTAACTAAAACTTCTTCCACTAAGAAATCAAGTAAGTGTGCATTATCATCCACACATGAAGAAATATTTGAACTAGTTTTCGTTGCAACCTCATGTGACGTATAGCTGCTACATAATATAATTCACTATTAATCTATTATGTTGACAAGAAGTACAAATCCTTACATATTTATGATCCCTCAAGACTAGCGTTTCTTGCTCAATATTAGTTTGCATAGAAACTTCTTTAACTCATCTTTGTTTGACAACATGAGCCCAACTTTTAGCACAACTGAGGCATAAAAGTTATTTGTGTTGTACAACTCAGTATGTACGAGTACATTTTCTCAAAGAATGAAGCAATCATTATACATGATGCTGGAAAACCTGTTGTGTAGTACGACTATGGTCAAACTTTCGCCAATATCAAGCGCAAATGCAACTAAATCGATAAGTTGACTAATTGTTTTACCGTATGCTATTTCAATTGTCACCATCTTATAATTGGAGTAGATATCCCTTTCATTCCATACCCCATTAAAGACAACTAGGTGGACGTGACCTCCATTGTTGCAAAATCAAAATCATTGCGATGTGAAATTTAGGAAAAATTACAAATGTGTGGATCAAGGAGATTGTAAAATTATGATCTTCAACAATGATCGTGAGTGTGGAGACAGTTACCATTGAGGGAAAGATTGTACAATTATGATCTTCAACAATGATTGTGGGTGTGGAGAAAGTCGTCGTTGAGGGTCGTAGAATTTTGATCTTCAACCGGTGAGGTGAAATATGTTTATGCGACAACTTTTTTTCCTAAAAATTCATCATTCAATATTGTTTAAATAGAGATTTGTCTTTTAATTTTAATTTCAATTAACAATAAAATATGAGATACAGTGGTTATTCAGTATAAAATATGATTTTTTTTTAAAAAAAAAAAACTTAATTTGAATCCCATTAAAAATATTATATATTCAAAAGAAAATAATTTGATATTGAATGTGGTTATGAGAGAAGAAATCTACTTGAATGTAGGCTATTTTACGATTTTTTTCAAATTTTAATTTTTTCAAATTTTTTAAAAGCTGACCTCAAATGTAGGTATGTGTGGAGGATTTTTTTTAAAACAATATTGATGTAGGTATGTGTGGAGGATTTTTTTAAAAACAATATTGATTATTAATTAGGTAACTCGTAGGATATAGATGGACATTGTGGGGAGTAAAAATATCTGTCTTCCAAATAGACATTGATTTAAATACAAAAAATGGATAAACATTTCATGAATTATTTTCCAAGAGTAGACAATTCTTACCATTGCGGATAAAAATATAAATCAAAACTAACAAGCCTAAAAATGTGGCGTTTAACCACCCTTCCCTCAAAAATCCTAAATTTCATTGATTTCATTTGCGATCATTTCCAAAAAACCTCAATCCTCAACTCTCAAAACAAAAAGCTTGATTTTTTCAAGTGGGGTTTCATGAAAGGTGATATTTCTTGAGTTGTGAGCTATTGAAATCTATTTTTAAGAGTTTTAAGGATATGGGTTTGGCGCCTAATGAATCGAAGGTTGAGACATGGATTGAGGCAAGTCAAGAACAATTGAGTTGGAGGAGAGACTAGATGTTTGGTTAAGTTGAGGTTCATTGGGAGTTGCATTCCTTCTAGGTCAAAGGTTAATAGTTCCTTAAGTTGATCGAAGGTTGATAGCTTCATCATTGGCACAAATACAGATTGTGGTAAGCTTTTATTATCATTATTTGTTTTATGCTGGGAATGAGAGGCTCGATAACCATTGTCCCAAGGTCGGAACCTTGGAAGAAATTTTTTAAGGTTATTTTGTATTTAAAGCTTGGTAGTACTATTTAAAGCCTAATATTTGATTTGATGTCGTTTTTCGGACGGGTACTCCATCTTCAATTTTGGTTTAATTTTTGTGTTGTTCAAATCTATATACGTCGTTTTGGTTATTTTGTACTTATCCATCGATTTTTATCTCATAAAAAGTCCCTAAATCACATTTTCTTCATAACTCATACTTTTCAGTAAACTTCATCAAACCATCTTTGATAAGTTATTGGGTTCATTTTCTTTCATTTCAATTTTCCTTCTCATTCTATTCATTTATTTATGTTGTTCTTGCCCCTTCAATCGTTTTACCACATTTAATTAGCTTTTGGTGGTTTATTAATTCTTCCTTTGAAGCTTCTTCGGGGTCTAGCAATCTCTTTATGCACTAGATATTTTCATATTACTTAACTATTAATGTTGTATATGTAAGTTGTTGCAAAGGAAATTATGGGAATAAATTTGATTTAAAGAAATACTATGTTTTTATTAAGTTTGTTCAAGTTGAAATTTATGTGTATTTGGCGTGAATTTTAAGGTTAATGATACTAGGCAAAATGTGCTTGAACGATTTTAGACTCACTTCTCTTTGTAGAGGCGTGATTATGGACATGGTTTGTTTGAATTTTGAAAAGCATTGTTTATTTGCATGTTTTTTGTTTAACGAGATAAGATTCATTTAGCTTAGTCTTTATTTTCTTTGCTGTTGCTGGTTGATTTAATTGAAGTGTTTACAAATATTTTAGTTAGCTTATCTTATTTTTGCTAATTATTGAAATCCTACTTAGTCAGATTATGTAGTAGCTCTTTTTATTTATGTTATATGAATATTTAATTTGAGTTGTCATAGTCTGATTAGAGCAATATCACAAAACAAGAAGCTCAAACCAACCAAAGTAAGGTCAAACTAATTCCATCAATGAAAGAGTTGAAAACCAAGAAGAAGAAAGAAATAACTTATTATGGGGTATGTGGATTCAGATTATGCCAGTGATCTTTGACAAAAGGATATCAATTACTGTTTATGTTTTTACACTTTTTGGTAATGTGTGTAATAAGTTGAAAATCCCAATTGCAAAGTGCTGTAACTCTTTCCACAACCGAAGCTGAATACATTTCCTTGAGTAATTCAATCAAGGAGTCACAATGGCGGAAAGGATTGTTAACGGAGATGTGTCGAGAATCCATGAATATCTAGATCCATTGCGATAACCAAAATGCTCTATCACTTGCTAAGAATCCTCTTTTCCATAATAGGACAAAGCATATAGACGTCTGTTTCCACTATATAAGAGACATGGTGCAAGAAAGAAATGTCTCATTGTGTAAGATCAACACCCTTGACAATCCTGCAGATATTCTAACGAAATCCTTGGCTCAAGACAAATTCCAATGCCTCTATGAGCTATTAAGGATGGGCTGCAGTTAGTTGATCATGTTCGTCATGCAATCATCAGATTTGGGAAACTCAAAACCATTGTTCATCAAGGGGCTGTCTATTTATATTTTGACTCTCCTTTTAGTTAAGTTGACTTGTGCTAGCTCAAGTCATAAGCTCCTTATATTAGTTCTTAATTAGTCGTTAATCACTTGCTAATTCCTTAGTTATCTAGCTAATGTAAAATTCTATATAAAGAGCCTTTTATTCACTTTTTTAATTGATTAAATGATGAAATAAAATTACCCCAAATCTATTGCACAGTAGAGTAGGCCTTCTTTTCCGAACCACTTAATCCCTTGAGTTCTTTTTATTTCTTTCTTCTTCTTAGTTTTCTACTCGTTCATTGATGCGATTAGTCTTACCTTACTCTCGTTGGTTCGAGCTTCTAGTTTTGTGATTGCTACACAATTTCTACTTCATAGTTTGATGATATAAAACTTTCTACTTTCATTCCTAATTGTTTGTTACTAGTGATAAATATCCTCTTGAAGTTGAAAGGTTAAGAAAATATTTTTTGTTGGTAATCGTAAGTGGTTTTATATTACTTGGTGGGTCAAAATATTGTGAAGTTACTTCATATTCTCAATTCTCTTGCTAAGAGGTGATGCGTTTTTTAAACTGTCATTCTTTCTTTCAAACTTTTGGGTGCATACACGAACAACAAATTCTAGTTTTTGTACAAAGAAAATTGCAACACAATGAGTGTAAGACTTTGAGGGTCATTCTAAATTTTGTAAAGGTGTTTGATCTATTGGCTTATTTTGCTCGATTCCTAGTTATTTATCTTTGTTTTATTTGTGCAGTTCTCGGTTGTTTTGAAACAAAATCCTTAAAAAGTACTTCATCGATAGCTAGTTTTTTGTTCTATATGTGGAGTTCTTGGCTGTTGATAATGTTGACATGCTATTTTTGTAAGATCAATATTATGATAACCAACTTGGAGATACAATACTAAATTGTCAAGGAATGCCGAACAATATGTCAAATGTTGAATCCACAAGTGACTTGGATGAGAATATTTGAACTTATGAACGAGTATATTTGGAGGGTATTTGGATTCCTAAATAACATTTAGGGGTGGGTTTTCCATTTTTATGACTTCTATAAATTTATATAATGTCTTGTTTGATTTTTTTTTATTAAATATGCATACAAATGTTTTTTATTTTTTAATTGTAGTTTAGTTCTTACATCATGGAGCAAATAAGTAATGAACAGATAAAAATTGGATTAGATGATATCAATATAATGGTCGATCAAGCAAAAACATTAAATAAAAAGAGAAAATGATGATAACTACTATGAAAGAGAGAAGAAGAAAGAAGAAAGAGGTATGTTCACTTTCACCATAATAATAATGTTAATTTATGTGTGGTTATATTTAGAGTGAATAATAATGCAATAAATAGGTATGTTCACTTTCACCATAATAATGTTAATTTCATAATATTTACTTTTTATTATTTAGAGTGAATATGTTGTGTATTCACTTTGGATATGTTACTTTTTCCTTTTTGATATGCTAAGTATATATGTAGGGCACTTGCAATATTTCGATATTTCGAATTCATAAGAAAATAAAAGTAATTCGAAAAATTACATTATAGAAATTTGTTTAGGCAAGTATAGTACTCTTTTTTTTCTTGTCTTCAATAAGAAATTGAGTATTTGTTTTGTTATCTTTATCTTATTTGTTAGGTTAGTTTTCTCTTTGTTTTCGTAGTGCCCATTACAATCGGCATAATGGAATGTGAATATTACGTAATGCGATACATGTGAGACATCATAATCAAAGATAGCACCATCATCACAAATGTGATATGATACATATAAATTTATAATATACAATATTTTTTTATTTGACATAAGCAAGGTTAAAGTTTAGGTCTTGTTCTTGGGTTGATAGGAGGAGCACACTTTCTTGATACTATTGGCAGTTTCATAGATAAAGAGACTTTTTTTATCAATTTATTATTTATTGCATTAAACATATATATTTTCATATTCTTTTTTTTTTTTTTTTGTATATATGATGGGTATATGCTTTTTGTATACATGGAACAAAATTAATATGTTAACTTTTTCCTTAGGTTCTTTTTGTGTACATAGAACAAATAGATTCACTTTATCCTTATATTTGTTTTGAGCATGGAACAATTGATTGATGAAATATATATGTTATTATTCTAGTTCCTGAAAATTATTAAATATTTGAATAATTGAATAATAGTTTTAGGTTTTCAAGAAAACTTAAGAATGAGTATTTTAATATATTTTTTAAAAAAAGCGTAATACATTTCATGATGTTTATAAAACATCATTACTAAAACTAAACTTGATGTTTATTAAGTGTCTTCAATTTTTTATTACTTGACAGGTATGAAATGTCAAACAAATTTTTTATTTCTTGACGTTCATAAAGTGTCAACAACAACTATACTTGACGCTCAGAATATGTCAACAAATTCTTCTACTTGACGCTTGAAATATGTCAACAATTGAAACGATACTTGACGCTTCACAAACTTAAAAATAACTTATCTATTTGACTATGTAACGGCCCAGTTTTCCATTCCGGTTTCCCAAGTACTCTCGGTTCAGTATTGGGGCAATCGGTTGGGCCGTTAGAGCTTTATAACCTTTAAGGGTATTTTGGTCTTTCTGCTCCCCGGCCAGAGGTTGAGGATTTTCGTGGATTTCGTGGTCATTCCGGCCTTCGTTGTGGCTTGTTGTTGTTGATTGCAAAACCCAAGGAGTTTGGGTTAGTTGTTTAGAAGTTTGGTAGCATTTAGGTTAATGGGAAAATTAATTGAAAATTAAATGGTTCCATCGGGATTTGAACCCTTGCCCTAAATGGTGAATTTGGAGTTTTAGAAAAGAGTCTTAATTAAAAAGAAAAAGGTTGCTTTAGCCGGGACCCGCAAGAGGAAGCCTTGGGAAGGGAATTTAGGTCTCCTAACCTATTTAAAAATAAGGAAAAGAAGGAAAATCAAGAAAACCCCTATTTTTCCCCTCATAGCCGCATTCTCTCTCTCTCTCTCTCTCTCTCTCTCTCTCTCTCTCTCTCTCTCTCTCTCTCTCCTAAATCGAGCCAAGCACCCTAACCCAGCCGCACCACCCAGCCGAGCCACCCCACCCACATCGCACCACACCTGCCCGCACAGCCAGCCCCTGCGCCGCACCAGACCACACCGCCCAGGCCACCCGCCCAGGCCGCTCAGCCCCTGCTTCGCCCAGCCGCCGCACGCCTGCAGACCAGAAGCCCCACCGTCGCACGCCCATCACCGCCCGACGCCGTCCGCTGACGCCCAGTCCCGTCGCCTGCAGCGCGACACGCCCAGCAGTCCAGACGCTCGCCAACCCGCTAACCTGGGCTCGAGCCGCGCGCTCGCCACAGATCGCTTTCGCAGCCGACGCCACAGATCGCCCCGCCGTCGACGCTGCGGTGCATAGCGCCGCTCTCCTGCGCGTTCGCTCGCCTTGCCGCGCGCCCGAGCCCAGCGCCAGCGCCCAGCCGCACCAGCAGCGCCCATACCTGCCCCTTGCTGCCGAGAGCCCGTGTCCTCTCGGTTGGTAATTCTCGAGCCTTTTCCCTTTTTGATTTTTAAGCTGCTGGCTGCTGTATATTTATTTAGGATGCTTTTAATATGCCTAGGTTGCTCGAGTTCGTTTTAAAGTTCGAGGGTCTTGCTTGACTCGTGATAGCTTTTTCCACTTATTTCCAGGTAAGGATCTCTTACCGTGGTTGTGTGGACCCTGCGATGCCTTCTTGATTGTGCCTTATATGCATGTTTACTTTTATGGACATGATTAGTGGATAAGACAGCTTGTGATTGCATTCCTGCTAGCATGTTTGCTTGTTTGTACATGTTAGTGCCATGCTAGGATTGTTCTTCCAAAGATGCTTGAGATTCCTGCTAAGTTCGTAGTATCATGCTAGGTTATATATGATGGATGATGATTATGTATGTTTAGCCAGGAATCGTTTACTCTATACTCTAGCTAGTGTAGTAGGGTTGTCATCATCTAGAGGCTGAGAGCGGACATAACGTACCTTGTCCCCACCGGTCGGGAGTAGAGCGAAGCATAACGTACATTGTTTCCCCCCGGCAGCCAGTGAGGATTAGCTACCTCATTGGCATAAGCCTAGTTTGTAGCCTGCTAGAGCGGAACCCTGCCTTGGCCGGTTCTTAGCTTCAGGTCGGTGGTACAGGCTGCACAGATGAGTGCCGAGGGCCTCGCACTACTGTGTTCAGTGACACCGTTTCCGAGTCTTAGGCATGCGTACCTGGCCCGCGTAGTTTGTACTTAGGCCCCCACATTTACGCCGGTTGCAGCAGCATGCGGTGTGCGCGCACACGCGTTAGTCGCCGGTTCGGAGAGCTCCCCCGGGCTAATGTTCGTGAGTACACCAATTCCTTCCAGTTTAGAGCCAGACTTCGGGTACTCTCCCGATAGTCCAGATTTATAGCGAGGGTAAGAGGCCCTTGAGGACACCCATTGGGATTGACTTTAGAGTTAATCAATTGGTCGAGGGAGAAAGACCCTCGAGGGTGTCGGACATCCTTGGGATCGGTTTTTTAGCTGATCAATTGGCCGAGGGAGAAAGACCCTCGGAGATGTCCCGGGATTGGTTATGAGAACCAATCATTAGGTCGGAGGTAGGAGACTTCCGAGGATTCCGGATTTGCCTTGTGAGCTCGTTGAGCTAAGATCCGTGTTGATATTTGTGGCATGTGTACTAGGTTGCTAGATGATTGATTGCATCGTATCGTACCCCGGTCGGGGATTCTTACTGAGTATGTTTGTACTCACCCTTATTTCTGTGGTTTTCCACCAGGTAACTTGGGACAGCATCGAGGCGGCTAGCGGAGGGAGCTGGGAGATCATGGATGCTGCTGACACTCTGTCGTGTCTTATTTTACTGCTTTATGATTTCAAAGATGTAGTTGGACATTGGTCCGTAGGGAAAACTTATGTTTTGAACTGCTTTTATGTTTTTAAGGAAAGTACTGATCAGTCACTGCTTTTATTTTGAAAGGTTTTGCTTAATGAATGTTACTTTATTTTTAATGTTTTCCGCCCTTATGTTTGAAAAGTTTTACAACTCGACCCTGGTCGGGTCCTTTTATGCTTTTCACTTGCATGCTGAGTAAAGACCTAGGTTTAGCACCGTTTTCAAGTCAGGTCTTTATAGTTGGTATCAGAGCACAGAGTCATAGATTCTGTAGACTAACCTGTTTGTAGGTTGTGTTCCCATGATCTCCAGCACTCCACGGCCGCCAGGTTTGTCTAAGTTCAATAAGCTAAGGGTTTTATTTACGATACTATATGCAGTACACATGTGTTATCTTTATTGGCAGAGAAAGTCCGAGCGTGGACTAACCCGTTGTGGTTTTCGTGTAGATTGTCAGTATGCCGGTTACACGCAGTGGAGCAGGTCCGTCTGGAACTGCAAATAGAGATGCTGCAGAGCCAGCAGCCAGTGGTATATCGGGCTCGGCGCCGCGTGGCACCAGAGGCTAACTTGCCCAGAGAAGGGGTGGAGGCTGCTATGCCTTAAGGTGCAGCTCGGAGGAGATATCTCTGCTGCATGAGATATGATGATGGGCCTAATGGCCGAGCAGAGAGTCGAGACTCAGCGCCTAGCGGCAAAGCAGAGAGAGAGGAGTCTAGGGCACAGATAGCCCAGGTTGACACAGCTCATGCAAAGAGCACCCCAGCAGCTCCAAAAGAGCCCTCAGTAGCTCCGGTAGCTCAACCGAGGGGCAGGGTCATCGGGACCAGTCGAGACTCACTTGATAGTGCAGAGGAGCCGCTCTCGGTTTGGCAAGTGGTTGAAAGATTTCACCAAGTGGAAGCCAAGGGAATTTGATGCTTCAGAGAACCCACTTGTGGCGATCGGTGGTTGGCAAGAATGGAGTACATCTTTAGAGTTATGGGATGCCCAGATGTACAGAGGCCGAGATGTGCGGCCCATGTTCTCTCCGACACAAATTGAGTGGTGGTGGGAGTCCACAGATAGAGCTAGACCACCTGGGTCTTCTCCACCCACACGGGAGTTCTTTAGAACGAAGTTCAGAGGTAAGTATGTTAATGACGAGGCTCGGCAGGAGATGGCAGAGGCCTTCTCGAATCAAACAGGGATTAGATAGTATTGCGCCTATGAAAAGAAGTTCTCTGAGTATAGCTATTTCGCACGGAGCTCATTGCCACCGAGGAGCTCAAGACTAAGAAGTTCATTTGTGGGGTGAGGAAGGAGGTTGCTCAGGATGTTCGAGCACTCGCTCCCGAGAGTTATGATCGAGCGATGAGAGTTGGCCACGATTTATAATCCGGCGTATCCGCCAGAGGCAGGATTCTGTTGCACCACTCTCGGTTCGATTCGCCTCAGCAGATTCCGGGCAGAAGAGGAAGTCTGGGACTCCTAGTGGTTTCCGCTCAGCTGGTCAGCAGACTCGCCGTCAGGGCCAGTCTAGAGGTCAAGATCAGCGCCGACCACAGGGGAGAGCCCAGGATCGCCAGCAGGGCGGGGCCAGGCAGCCAACTCTTTGCAACAAGTGTGGAAAGGCACACTTTGGTTTGTGCAGAGCTTCGCCCCGTGCTTGCTACAGATGTGGCAAGGAAGGGCATTTGGCCAGATTCTGCACTCAGGGTTTAGCAGCAGCAGGACCGGCCCAGCAGCAGGGCCGGGTGTTTGCCACCACTCGCCAGGAGGCGGAGCATACTGATGATGCAGTTGCAGGTACGCTGCTTGTCTTACAGCACTATGCATTTGTATTGTTTGATTCGGGTTCGACCCATTCCTTTGTTTCTGATGCATTCGTTAGACAAGCTTGTGTGGAACTCGAACCTCTAGGGTTTGAGTTGTGTGTTGCCACTCCTTCGGGTGTGAGTATGTTAGCTAGCAGTAGAGTTAAGCATGGCCAGATACAGATATCTGATGCGATCTTAGAGGCTACCCTCATAGTGCTGTCTATGAGCGGTTTCGATGTGATCCTTGGCATGGATTGGTTGGCAGAGAACCATGCCTTGATAGACTGCGGCCGGAAAGAAGTGGTGTTTAGGCCGCCTCAGAGGCCGAGCTTCAAGTTTCGCGGTGTCCAGGGCGGAATTTGCCCGCCATTGATCTCAGCAGTGAAAGCCCATAGATTGTTAGCTCGAGGAGCTTGGGGCTTCTTAGCAAAGCTGTCCGGAGATAGTAGTATTGCGTTGTCTGTTGACATGGTCCCCGTGGTGCAAGAGTTTGCAGATGTTTTCCCTGAAGAGTTGTCGGGTTTACCCCCAAGCGGAGTTAGACTTCACCATTGAGCCGGAGCCGGGGACTCTTCCCATTTCTAAAGCCCCGTGATCGTATGGCGCCACCGTGAGTTGAGAGAACTCAAAGTGCGATTGCAAGAGATGCCGGATCGAGGTTTCATCCGTCCGAGTGTGTCCCCGTAGGGAGCACTCCGTCCCGTTTGTTAAGAAGAAGGATGGATCCATGCGTTTGTGTATAGACTATAGAGAGTTTGAATAAAGTCACGGTGAAGAATAAGTATCCCCGCCGCGCGTATTGATGATCTGTTTGATCACCTTCGTGGAGCCTCGGTGTTTTCTAAGATTGATTTGAGGTCGTGGTACCATCACCGAGAATTCGGGATGCGAGATATCCCGAAGACCGCGTTCGGATCGAGTATGGTCATTATGAGTTCGTGGTCATGTCTTTTGGACTAACGAACGCCCGGCAGAAATAGTTTATGGACATGATGGACAGAGTGTTCAAGGCATTCTTGGACAACTTTGTCATCGTATTCATAGACGACATTTTGATTTATTCGAGACAAAGGAGGACCATGCTTCGCATTTGATGCAAGTTTTGACAAAGATTGCGTGTGATTCATTTGTTCGCAAAGTTCTCTAAGTGTGAATTCGGCTAGAAAAGTAGCCTTCCTTGGACATATCGTGTCGGCAGTGGTATAGCAATGGACCCCGCAAAGATAGAGGCGATTAGCTCGTGGGCGAGACCGACGACGGCCGCCTAGATACGCAGCTTTTTGCGGTCCAGCGAGTTATTACCAGCGTTTTCGTGAAAGACTTTTCCGCTAAGGCAAGACACCCTAACCCGTCGACAAAGAAGGGTGTTGACTTTGTTTGGGATGCTAGTTGTGAGGAAAGTTTTGCCCAGCTTTAAGCTCGGTTTGACGACAACACCTGTGTTGGCGCTTTCGTAAGGAACAGGAGGTTTCGTAGTTTATAGTGATGCTTCCAAGTATGGTTTAGGCTGTGTGTTGATGCGGCATGGGAAGGTGATAGCTTATGCTTCCCGGCAGTTGAAGCCTTATGAGAAGAACTATCCAACTCATGATTTGGAGTTGGTCTGCAGCTTGTTTTTGCCCTAAAGATTTGGAGGCACTACTTATATGGTAAGAGGATTCAGATTGTTCACGGACCACCGAGCCTCAAATATTTCTTCACTCGTAAGGAGTTGAACATGAGGCGAGAGGAGGTGGCTCGAGTTAGTAAAGGACTACGATCGTGAGATCTTGTACCATCCTGGAAAAGCCAACGTTGTGGCCGATCTGGCTGAGTAGGAAGACGTCGCACTCAGCGGCTTTCTTTGAGCTCCCAAGTGGAATTGCGGAAAGAGTTTGAGCGCACTGCGTGTATCGCGGTTTTGTTGGGAGAGGTTACCGCGGGGTAGCCCAAATCTATCGATTCGGTCACCGTCGCTTAAGCGAGAGGATCATCGACACCACCGGTGAGTGATCCCAAGTTAAAGAGATTGCTCGCGAGTTGAGGCCGATGGCGATTTCGACTTTGCGTGGCACCAGACGGAGGCTTGAGATACAGAGGTCGGTTGTGAGTCCCGGACGACGCAGGGATTCGAGCCGAGTTGCTCGCCGAGGCACATAGTTCCCCATTCACTTGGCACCCAGGAGGTACCAAGATGTACCGGAGATCTCAAGCGCACGTTTTGGTGGATGGGCATGAAGCGGGATATAGCCGAGTTTGTTAGCCGTGTCTCACCAGCCGCCAAGTGAAGGCTCCTGCATGTAAGCCTGCGAGGTTTATTGCGACCATTAAGCGTTCCACGGTGGAAGTGGGGCGAGATTTCGATGGATTATATCTGCCGGGTTGCCGAGACACACGAGAGGGTTTACGCAGATCTGGGTAGTAGTAGACCGGCTGACCAAGAGTGCACACTTTATTCCCGGGAGGATTAGTTATACCGTGGAACAGTGGGCACAGTTATTCCTGGAGCAGATTGTGCGGTACCATGGGGTACCCGTGAAGATAGTGTCAGATCGGGATTCTCGGTTCACCTCTCTCTTCTAGAGAGCGCTCCAGAAGGGTTTGGGAATCGAGTGCGGCTTTCAAGATCGCCTTCCACCCTCAAACCGATGGTCGACCGAGAGGGTGAATCGATTCTAGAAGATATGTTGAGAGCTGCGTTTTGGACTTCCTGTGCGCTTGGGACCAAGACTGTGTATTTGATGGAGTTCGCTTACAACAACAGCTATCAGGCGACTATTCAGATGGCCCCATTCGAGGCGTTGTATGGTAAGCGTTGCAGATCCCCAGTGTTTTGGGAGGAGGTTGGTGATAGACAGGTTCTGGGACCCGAGTTACTTCAGATGACGAACGACGCAGTGCAGAAGATAAGTGCTCGCATGTTGACAGCGCAAAGTAGGCAGAAAAGTTACGCCGATGTGAGGCGTAGAGATTTGGAGTTTGAGGTGGGTCAACATGTTTTCCTGAAGGTAGCACCTATGCGTGGGGTGTTAAGGTTTGGAAAGCGAGGCAAGTTGAGCCCCAGGTTTGTAGGGCCTTTTGAGATCCTTGAGCGGATCGGAGTAGTGGCCTATCGGTTAGCTTTACCCCCGTCCTTAGCAGCGGTGCATAATGTGTTCCACGTTTCGATGTTGAGAAAGTACGTGGCAGACCCGTCGCACGTGCTAGAGCATGAGCCCTTAGAGTTGAGTAAAGATTTATCCTTCGAGGAGAAGCCCGTGCAGATTTTGGCTTATGAGCGCAAGGTATTGCGCAACCGGGAGATAAGTCTAGTAAAGGTTCTTTGGAGGCATCGAGGCGAGGAAGCGACGTGGGAGCTAGAGGATGAGATGAGGACTCATTACCCGAGTGTTCGATCTTAGGACTTTCGGGGACGAAAGTCTTTTAAGGAGGGAGTATTGTAACGGCCCAGTTTTCCATTCCGGTTTCCCAGGTACTCTCGGTTCAGTATTGGGGCAATCGGTTGGGCCGTTAGAGCTTTATAACCTTTAAGGGTATTTTGGTCTTTCTGCTCCCCGGCCAGAGGTTAGGGATTTTCAAGATTTCAGGGTCATTCTGGCCTTCGTTGTGGCTTGTTGTTGTTGATTGCAAAACCCAAGGAGTTTGGGTTAGTTGTTTAGAAGTTTGGTAGCATTTAGGTTAATGGGAAAATTAATTGAAAATTAAATGGTTCCATCGGGATTTGAACCCTTCCTAAATGGTGAATTTGGAGTTTTAGAAAAGAGTCTTAATTAAAAAGAAAAAGGTTGCTTTAGCGGGACCCGCAAGAGGAAGCCTTGGGAAGGGAATTTAGGTCTCCTAACCTATTTAAAAATAAGTAAAAGAAGGAAAATCAAGAAAACCCCTATTTTTCCCCTCATAGCCGCATTCTCTCTCTCTCTCTCTCTCTCTCTCTCTCTCTCTCTCTCTCTCCTAAATCGAGCCAAGCACCCTAACCCAGCCGCACCACCCAGTCGAGCCACCCCACCCACATCGCACCACACCGCCTCGCGGCCACCCCTGCGCGCACTAGACCACACCGCCCGAGCCACCCGCCCGAGCCGCTCGATCCTCCGCCGCCCGCCGCGCCGACGCCTGCGAACCAGAAGCCCCACCGTCCGCGCCGCCCATCACCGCTCGACGCTCCGTCCGTCGACGCCAGATCCGTTGCATGCAGCGCGACCCGCCCAGCCAGTTGAGCCAGACGCCGCGCGCCAACCAGCCTAACCCCGCTCGCTCGCGCAGATCGCTCGCCGCAGCCGATCGCCCGCGCCTTCGCCTGCCGCTCAGACGCTGCCGTCACGCGCGCGCCGCTCTCGCGTTCGCTTCGCCTTGCCGCGCGCCGAGCCTGGCGCCAGCGCCAGCGCCCACCACCAGCAGCCAGCCAGCGCCACCCCCTCTTTGCCACGAGAGCCCGTGTCCTCTCGGTTGGTAATTCTCGAGCCTTTTCCCTTTTTTTTTTTTAAGTCTGTGATTCTTTGTATATTTATTTAGGATGCTTTTAATATGCCTAGGTTGCTCGAGTTCGTTTTAAAGTTCGAGGGTCTTGCTTGACTCGTGATAGCTTTTTCCACTTATTTCCAGGTAAGGATCTCTTACCGTGGTTGTGTGGACCCTGCGATGCCTTCTTGATTGTGCCTTATATGCATGTTTACTTTTATGGACATGATTAGTGGATAGGACAGCTTGTGATTGCATTCCTGCTAGCATGTTTGCTTGTTTGTACATGTTAGTGCCATGCTAGGATTGTTCTTCCAAAGATGCTTGAGATTCTGCTTTAAGTTCGTAGTATCATGCTAGGTTATATATGATGGATGATGATTATGTATGTTTAGCCAGGAATCGTTTACTCTATACTCTAGCTAGTGTAGTAGGGTTGTCATCATCTAGAGGCTGAGAGCGGACATAACGTACCTTGTCCCCACCGGTCGGGAGTAGAGCGAAGCATAACGTACATTGTTTCCCAGCGACCAAAGAGGATTAGCTACCTCATTGGCATAAGCCTAGTTTGTAGCTCGCTAGAGCGGAACCACGCCAGCGGTGCAAGCCTCGCCTTGGCCGGTTCTTAGCTTCAGTCGGTGGTACAGTGCCGCACGATGAGTCTTGAGGGCCTCGCACTCATCGTGTTCGGTGACACCGTTTCCGAGTCTTAGGCATGCGTGCACGCCCGCGTAGTTTGTACTTAGGCCCCCACATTTACGCCGGTTGCAGCAGCATGCGGTGTGCGTGCACACGCTTTAGTCGCCGGTCCGAAGGGAACACTGCTTGCTGCACCCTTAGCTACAGGGTTCCGGTTTACTGGCTGCAAACAATCACCCTTTAAAGAAGCACAAAGATGCCTCATCAACCTCCTCGAGGCTACCAACTTTGCAACCACTCTCTGTGTAAAGACCCGACCCAAAAGGGGTTCTAAATAGGTCTTTACCCCAATGCATGCACTCAAAGTAAAAAACAATATGCAATTTAGTTTTTGGATTCCCAATTAAAACAAAACAAAAGAGATTCAATCAGAAATCAAATAGATTGCTTTGAAACACATCCCTGTTCCAAGCACTGTTTTCAAGGCAAATACATTTCTAAACGCATACTACGATCGAGATTTATTAAAACATTTGAAACAATCCTCAAATACAACAAAGCTGGAATCCATAAAAACATTCAGAAAAACATCCTAGGGCTCTGTGCCCGGCTACATGCATTCAAGGGAAAATAAACGACAAGAGTCATAGAAATAAAAGTCAGAGACGACAGCAGGTTCCCATGATCACAGCTCCTCCTTCAGCCATCATGTCTCGCCCCTTGGTTACCTGTGGAAAACCACAAAATAAGGGTGAGTAACGAATTACTCAGTAAGAATCCCCAACCGGGGTACAATACGATGCACATGGTCATCTAGGTGAGTGTATGCAAGCTATGAATATAAACACGAGAATAGAGCACATAGCTTAAGTCCACACTTGGACCTCGGATGCCAACTCGTGGTCTTAGTCGGGAATAATCCACACCACACAATACGCCCTATACGAGAAACAAGTCTCGGCCTCGGCTGTCTCTCATCGTCGATCACGAAAAGGTGCACTAGCTCAAGATCCCGAGGAGCTCTCCGGTCGGCGCTGTAATGCGCGTAAGCGCGCACCGCGTGCTCTGCAGAACTATGGGGTGCCGGGTCTAGTGGCAAGCGCCCATGTCCATCCTACGCCTAACTAAATTTACGGATCGGTGTCACCGACATAGGGTGTGAGACTGAACACGTGAACTATGTCGGCTGAACCACCGAACACCGAGGCTAAGGAATCGGTCGTGGTAGGCTTACACCGTGAAGCCGTCCTTGCCCTATCGGTGGCAATCAAGGGCTACGGCCGAACACGCCGAGGACGCGTCTGCATTGCGGGGGGCGAGGCAATGCCAAGTCATCATCCCGACCGTTGGGGCATTTAACGATCTGCCACCCTCACCCAAGATTGCGGGGCCTCACGGTCGGGTTAGCTAAACCCTAACGGGGTTCGGGGGACGGAGAAGCGCTCTCGACGTCCCCGCCATGGATGCAAGATACTTTATGCATCGGGCACGGATGATGCTACCTACCTGATTTCTAACTTTGCCTTAACAATAAGCAAACAATCCAATACGTGCTCAAAAGAATACAATGAGACCTAGCATGGTACTACGGAACAAGAATGAATATGAGCATGCGAACGGAACAACCTAGCATGGACTAACATGAAAGAACAACATACGAAGTCATGCCACCAGAATTGAATGAGAGCACCTAAACTATACATGTTGATAATCACAAACAAACATACAACATCAATCACATAGAACATCGCAGGTCCACACAACCCCTGTGAAGAAATCCTTACCTTGGTCGGAGACTTCTACACACAAATTCCTAAGGCTGCGAACACTCCCAGAGCTAGCTATCGAGAACCTACAAACATAGTAACAATCACAACCATAGCCCTAAAATATAATAAAACAAAGAGGCTCGGCTCGGGAGCACTCACACACACGCACGACACACAAGGCCGGGCATCTTTTGGCTGGCGCTGATCTGGTGGGCGCTGGCGGCGCTGGCGGCGCGCCCTGGGCGCATCTGCTGCGCTGCTGCGACACGCTGTATTGGGGCACGCCACGCGCGGCGGCGTCTTGGCGGGCGAGGTAGCTGCTCTGAGTGAAGACGCGCGGCGCTGGCGGCGGCGCAGACACGACGATCGGGTGCTTTGCCACGTGAGCCGCCGTCTCGCTCGGCCGACCGGCGGCGCGACAACGGGCTGGGCGTCGACGAACGTCTGGCTCGGCCGATCTGGTGCGTCGACGAGGCTGGGCATGCGACGAGCGTCTGGCTCGGCCGATCTGGTGCGACGACGAGGCTGGCGCGTCGCGACGACAGCGTCGATTCGGGCGTCGCGACAGTGTCAGGATGCGCAATGGCGAGCGAGGGCTTCTTCGGTTGTCAGCGCGACGAGCCGCGCGGCGGTGGCTGGGCCGCGACAGCGGATCCGGCGGCTCGACGTCTTTGCTCGGGCGGTGGTCGCGACGATGGTCGGCGGGGCTCGGGCGGATCTGGCCGGCTGGTGGCAGATCTGGCTTCGACTGCTGCACCAAACACAAACACACACACACTTCCTTACCTTCGGCCAGCAAAACAACCAATCGAGAAGAGGAAGAGGATGAAGACTTACTCGGAATGATGATCGAACAACGGAGCAGCGAAGGGGATGAACAAATCGGCAAGGAGGCTAGGGAGAACTTGGCTTGGATGGCTAGGAGATGTGTTGGAGAAGAAGACATGGCAAACCTATTTTCTTTTCATTTACCAAATGCACCAAAACTCCAAACTCCAAGGCTAACCATAAAATGATCCGGAAAGAGCAACAAGAGCTCTCACTAGCTCATCTGGCACGCATCCCCACAAGTTTCCCTTGAGACCCGGGTTCAAAACCCAGTTGCAGCATAATTTCTTTTCTTTTTACTTTTGCATCAAACCTTGCTCAAACCCTTCCACGAAGCCTCACAAACCTACATAAATCCAACCAATATTTTAGCAATTAGAAAAGACATAAACGGCCCTGACGGCCCGACCAAATTACCAAAATACCCCTTGGGCATACCTGGAAGATCGGAGTGAAAACCTGGGCCGTTACAATATTCCCTCCTTTTTATGACTTTCGTCCTTGAAAGTCCTTAAGACTGGAACAGCTCAGGATAATGCAATCTCATCTCGTCTTCCCGCTCCCAAGTGGCTTCCTCGGAGCTCTGACTCCTCCACTGAACTTTTACCAACCGAAACTCGCGATTACGCAACGTCTTAGTCCCGAATGCAAGGATCCCCACTGGCTTCTCCTCGAAGCTCAAATCCTCATTCAGCTGCAAAGGCTCAAAGTCCACAATGTGTGACGGGTCCGGCACGTATTGCCTCAACATCGATACATGAAATCACTGTGCACAGCTGACAATGACAGAAAAAGCTAACCAATATGCAACTCTGCCAATCCTCTCGAGAATCTCAAATGGTCCAACAACAATAGACTCCTCTTCTCCCGCTTACCAAACCTCAACACAACTCACAACGGTGCAACCTTAAAAGCACGCACTGTCCAACCTCAAACTCTAAAACTCGCGCCGAACATCGGCGAAACTCTCTACTGCTGCGAGTTGACAACACGAGCTCTAAACTTTTGCACTTCGCTGATCACGACCAACCACGATGAACTCAGGGACCCAAAACAATCACGACGACCACCAACCTTTTCCCAGAACACTGGAATCCTGCAACACTTACAATACAACGCCTCAACGAAACTATATGAATTAACAGCTGGGAACTGCTACCCAAGGCAAACTCATAAAATCCAACACTGGTTTCCGTTGCCTAACCACGGGAACACCAACGCGCAACAAGCTCCAAAGGATCTGGATCACTCCTCCCAAAAACAACGGTCAAAGGGTGAAAACACTACAGGACTGCACTCGGCCCATAAGCCTCTAAGAACGCTCTCCAGAACCACGGATCAACAACGTACTGCCTAGAACAAACCTTCGTTGCCACACCCTGGTGACAACAACTCCAGCCTGAAACTGACATGCCTCTACTCCATAGAAATGGCATCTGCACACGAAACGAGGTGCGAGCTCTAGCTACTGAAATCAATCCTCCAAAAATCCGAACTCACACAACAACCTCAACTAGTTAACAGCTCCCACACGGAAACTTACAATCCAACAACCTGAGTGCTACGAACTAGGAAGCTCAAACAACTACAAACTGCATAGCTATGCCAATCCACTCATCTCTAGCTCGACTCAAATCACTAGCTGGGTAAGACAACCCATGAAACAACCGGACCCCTGAGGGCTCCATCCACTAAACTTACCTTCATGCAAACAACGGAACAAAACTCGCCTCAAATATGAAACACATCTCACAAGTCCAAACGATAACACATACAGGCTTAACCCTCAAGCTTAGGCTTAATGCACCTTCCCACCGAAACTTCATAAACGGAACTCCACTACCTGGTCAACACCAACTACCAAGAACAAGAATACCAACAATGGCTGGGAGAGTGCAAGCTACACTAGCCGACAAGGATCCTCAATAAGTCCAGGACCCTAATCCAGCCACAAAGGTGCAACCTCATCCACAACAGAAACAAATGGGCCTTCAACTACAAAGGTGCAACAGCTTCCAAGCCAACACACAAACCTTAGCCAACTAGGCCAAACACCCATAGGAGGCAGAACAACTCTTACTGCAACTTCCAGAACACCACTCAAGAGTCCGCTTAACTGGACAAACAACTGCTTTCAGGTGGCCAACAGAATTTCCACCTACTAACACCACTACCGCCAAGTCCAAGACCAAGGGATAATCCGACAACTCCAAAAAGGAAACAGATCCTTACAAGCAGACATCCGAAGAACAGGGAGCTCCACAAACGCTCGCTAACTTGCTCAGCTAAGCACAACATCCAACTCTCACTAAGGCAACAACAGGGGGTCCACCACAGACTGGACCGCCGACCACGAACAAGCAAAGACTCGCCCTCCAACACCAAATGAGGGCACTCTCAAACTCTGGGAACAGGAGAGACATCCTACAGGGCAAACCACTTACCCACGAACAAGGCTAACTCCTTGGCAACTCGAAAACCACACCTTGGCCAACATCAAGCACCAACTTGCCACCACACCGGAACCAAATCCAGACTCTACTCCAAACAAACTCTGGCTTGCTAGCCTACCAAAACTGCCAACAACTCACCCGAGGCTACAAACTACTCGACTCTGGCTTGCCAACTAAACTCACTACACAGGTCCGACCGAGCTCTGGTGAGGCTCTCCACAACTAGGGTTCTTCGACAACCCTCGACACACACTTTGTCGTCTAACGGTCTAACAACCAACCGCTGAACAAACAACTCCTTTTCCCAGCATCACAACCACGTTGGCCTGCTCCGAACCTCGAAACCAAAAAGACCAGAAATGCTTCAGAATGTGTCATCCTCCTACACAAAGCATCAGCCACAACGTAGCTGCCACCCAGGGTAAGGATTCCGAGCAACACTCTTAGCAACTAAGATCAGGAACTACGCGGCTTCACTACAACCACCATTTGTTCAGTACCATCTGAACTCCAACCATGAACAACAAGAGGTTCCACCAACCAAGCTTAGGTTCAACTTAACAAACTTGCCTAAGCAACAACCCAACTACGAGCACGGTATCCTTACAACCTCAACTAAAGCCTTACAACATCCACACAGTCCAACTTCTCCAAGAACCGAGCACCGCTTCTCCAATGCAAACCCTACATGGTTACGGAACTCTTGCCGCGAACAAACTACACGAAACACACTTGTGTGCACAACTCTCAACCTTCCTTCAGAGATCCAAGACTAACAGTGCTTTCCAAAGGCAACACTAACTTCCGCAGAGATACAATCAACCAAAGGAACACCAAAAGTTCCATCTCCACACGATACTCGAAGCTGCGGCAACCTTGCTCTACTAAAGCATAACAATGCCAAACCGAACTTACTTATACCAAGGCCCTACCAAGTGTTCTTACACATAAGGCGTCCAACTCCTCTCATAAGGCATCCTACTCATCTCATAGGCATCCAACTTGCCTCATAGGCATCCAGCTCATCTCATAGGCATCCAGCTCATCTCATAGGCATCCAACTCACGGTCCATCTGCTGGACCGAACTCGCATCTACAATGCTCACTCAACTCAGGTTTTTGCACTCGAAGGTAGTGGACCGCACTACCAACCACAAAGATCTCTTAGCCTTAACACTAGCGTGAGACTCACACACACTAACACTGATCAACCTTCAACCTGTTGACAAACTTATCCCCTATTAACACCAGGAAGAGGCTCCGGCTCCTCTCGAACATCCTTTCGCTTGTAGTCCTACAACTACCTCTGAACTAGCTCTCTTGCACGACCTAAACAGGTGCAACTGCCACAACCGGGACCAAAGGCTAAAGGAGTGTGCTGAACTCCGGATGGGTCATAGAACCATCTGCTTATACCGATGCCAAACTCAGGCCTGAACCAGACTTAGAGCCAAAGCGGCACACCAACCATTGCACCTCAAGTGCCACTACTACCAAATCCACATCTTACTACAAATGGGGCCAGCAAGGTCACAACCTCAAGTGACAAAAACTATGGCGAGGCATACAAGAGCTCAACTCAAACAACCATGCCTAAGGCATCTCATCAAACCAAGTCTCATCGCCTACTCTTGCATCTCCACATGATGCTCAACAAAACTCGCCGCTCTCTCTCAACATGCGGCGACTAGCCTACTCTACTCTAGGGGCTCACCATAAGAATAGTGCTCAACTCTACCGGACAACTGGGGAAACCACCAACGGATCACGTCCGATGGGAACACTTTGCTCATTGCACCCTTGACCACGGGGTTCCGACTTACTAGCCGCAACACAACAACACTTACGGGAGAACAAGGATGTCTCGGCCAACCACCTCGAAGGCTACCAGTGCTGTAGCTACTCACTGGGCAATCAACCATCTGCTAAGGTTCAAGATCCACACCGAACTACCTGTGCTAGTCCACACTAGGACTGCTCCACAAGCATCAACATGAGCAAAAGCCAAAGCTAACTCCTCTCTGGAGTGGTACTCGAGGCAAAACACCTCCACCCTCTCACTAGGGAATTAATGGGCGGGGCCACACGTGGCCTACGGAGTCTAACCTCTCGCCTCCATCCGGACGATGTCCCAGTGACATCCGAATCTATCTGGATATCTCAACAAACCACAACATACAACTCACACTTGCGGGAAGTTGGCATGATGGCGCTCTAAACCCAAACCAACGACGAGTCGAACTCGCTTTCGTCTCCGCTCCACAACACAAAACAAGGCATACACTAGATGAAAGGTATTGTAAATTCTTAACCCTTTTCTAAAAACAGAAAACTTAGGCGTACTGATGACTCGCTCCAGTCTTTGTGATCATGGGAAAGATGACCTACAACAAAAGGTCAGTCTACAAAGTCTATGACTCTGAGCTTTGATACCAACTATAAAGACCCGACCCAAAAGGGGCTCTAAATAGGTCTTTACCCCAATGCATGCACTCAAAGTAAAGAACAATATGCAATTTAGTTTTTGGATTCCAAATTAAAACAAAACAAAAGAGATTCAATCGAAATCAAATAGATTGTGAAACTCATCCCTGTTTTCAAGCACTGTTTCAAGGCAAATACATTTCTAAACGCATACTACGATCGAGAGATTTATTAAAACATTTGAAACAATCCTCAAATACAACAAAGTTGGAATCCATAAAAACATTCGAAAAACATCCTAGGGCTCGTGCCGTCATGCATTCAAGGGAAAATAAACGACAAGAGTCATAGAAATAAAAGTCGAGAGACGACAATGCAGTTCCCATGATCACGGCTCCTCCTTCATCCATCCTGTCTCGCCCCTTGGTTACCCATTGGAAAACCACAAAATAAGGGTGAGTAACGAATTACTCAATGAAGAATCCCCAACCGGGGTACAATTCGATGCACATGGTCATCTAGGTGAGTGTATGCAAGCTATGAATATAAACACGAGAATAGAGCACATAGCTTAAGTCCACACTTGGACCTTGGATGCCAACTCGAGTCTTAGTCCTGAATAATCCACACCACACAATACGCCCTATACGAGAAACAAGTCTCGGCCTCGGCTGTCTCTGCATCGTCACGAAAGGTGCACTAGCTCAAGATCCCGAGAGCTCTCCGGTCGGCGTATTTGTAATGAGCGTAAGCGCGCACCGCGTGCTACTGCAGAACTATGGGGGTGCCGGTCTAGTGGCAAGCCGCCCATGTCTAGTCACCACGCCTAATTAAATCTCTGGGATCGGTGTCACCGACATAGGGGTGTGAGACACGACACGTGAACTATGTCGGCTGAACCACCGCACTGAGGCTAAGGAATCGGTCGTGGTAGGCTTACACCGAGAAGCCGTCCTTGCTCTATCAGGTGGCAATCAAGGGCTACGGCCGAACACGCTGAGGACGTGCCGACTGTCGGGGACGAGGCAATGCCAAGTCATCATCCCGACCGTTGGGGCATTTAACAGTCTGCCACCCTCACCCAAGATTGCGGGGCCTACCGGTCGGGTTAGCTAAACCCTAACGGGTCGGGGGCGGAGAATCGTCTCGGCGTCCCCGCCATGGATGCAAGATACTTTATGCATCGAGGCCGGATGATGCTACCTACCTGAATTCTAACCTGCCTTAACAATCAGCAAACAATCCAATACGTGCTCAAAAGAATACAGCAGACCTAGCATGGTACTACGGAACAAGAATGAATATGAGCATGCCAGAACGGAACAACCTAGCATGGACTAACATGAAAGAACAACATACGAAGTCATGCGATCGAGAATTCGAGCAGAGCACCTAAACTATACATGCGATAATCACAAACAAACATACAACATCAATCACATAGAACATCGCAGGGTCCACACAACCCGTGAAGAAATTCTTACCTTGGTCGGAGAGACTTCTACACACAAATTCCTAAGCTGCGAACACTCCCAGCTAGCTATCGAGAACCTACAAACATAGTAACAATCACAACCATAGCCCTAAAAATATAATAAAGCAAAGAGCTCACTCGGGAGCACTCACACGGCACGACGACACGCGGTCGGGCGCGGCCGGGCGGCGCGCGGCTGCTCGGCGCGCATCTGCTGCGCGACACCTGCTACCGGGCACGTCACGCGCGAAGCGTCGTGTGGGCGAGCCGCTGCTCCGAGTGAAGACGCGCGGCGGCTGGGCGAAGCGGCGCGACATGGCGATCGGCCGCTGCTGCGAGCTAGCTATGCAGTCGCTCGGCCGACCGGTCGCGACGACGAGGTGGCGCGTATGCGACGAACGTTTGGCTCGGCCGATCTGGTGCGTCGACGAGGCTGGGCGTCTGCGACGCGTCTCGCTCGGCCGATCCGTCGCGACAGCGAGGCCGGGCGTCGCGACGAACGTCGATCTCGGCGTCGACAGTCCAGGACGCGCGACGGGCGAGCGAGGGCTGCTTCTCGGCTGTGCGCGACGAGCTGCGGCGGCAGGGCTGGGGCTGCGACAGGCGGATCCGGCGGCTCGGACGTCTTTGCTCGCCGCGGTGGTGCGACGATGGTGGCGGGCTCGGGCGGATCGCCGGTGGTGGCGATCTCGCTTCGATCACGCACCAAACACAAACACACACACACTTCCTTACCTTCGACCAGCAAAACAACCGATCGAGAAGAGGAAGAGGATGAAGACTTACTCGAAATGATGATCGAACAACGGAGCAGCGAAGGGGATGAAGAAATCGGCAAGGAGGCTAGGGAGAACTTGGCTTGGATGGCTAGGAGATGTGTTGGAGAAGAAGACATGGCAAACCTATTTTCTTTTCATTTACCAAATGCACCAAAACTCCAAACTCCAAGGCTAACCATAAAATGACCCGGAAAGAGCAATAAGAGCTCTCACTAGCTCATCTGGCACGCATCCCCACAAGCTTCCCTTGAGACCCGGGTTCAAAACCCAGTTGCAGCACAATTTCTTTTCTTTTTTACTTTTGCATCAAACCTTGCTCAAACCCTTCCACGAAGCCTCACAAACCTACATAAATCCAACCAATATTTTAGCAATTAGAAAAGACATAAACGGCCCTGACGGCCCGACCAAATTACCAAAATACCCCTTGGGCATACCTGGAAGACTGGAGTGAAAACCTGGGCCGTTACACTCTAGGCATCCAAATAATCTAACAAGGCTCAAGATCAGCACTTGAGCTACCCAGGCTAGTCCACACGAGGACCTGCTCCACAAACATCCACATGAGCACAACCACAGCTAACTCCTCTCTTGGAGTGGCATTCCAAGGCAAAGCACTTCCACCCTCTCACTAGGGGAAAACCAACAACTGGGCCACAGTTGGCCTATGGGAGTCCAATCTCTACCTCCCTCTGGAACGATGTCCTAGGGCATCCGAATCTACCTGGATACCACAACAAGCCACAACATACATCACACACTGCGGGAAGTTGGCATGATGGCGCTCTAAACCCAAACCAATAACGAGTCAAAACCTGCTCGTCTCCGCTTCACAACACTACACAAGGCATACACTAGATGACAGGTATTGTAAATTTTTAACCCTTTTTTTTCTTACAACAAAAAGCAAACTTAAGCGTACCTGATGACTGTCGGAGTGCTAGTGATCATGGAAAAATGACCTACAACAAAAGGTCAATCTACAGAATTTATGACTCGAGCTCGATACCAATCAGAAAGACCCGGCCCCGAATGGGGCACTAAATGGGCCCTTACCCCAATGCATGCATTCAAAGTAAAGGACATTTAAACAGACATGATTTCAGATTCCAATTAAAACAAAACATTCAAAATAACCCCTTTAAAAACTAGACAATTTCCCTGGAACCTGTCCCTGTTTCCAAGCACCTATTCCAAGATAAATACATTTCCAAAGTTTACTCGATCGAGATTTACTAAAAACCATTCAAAACACATTGGATACAAAATGCTTGGAATCCACAAAACATTTACAAAACATCCTAGGGCTCCGTGCCCTGCTACATGCATTCAGGGGAAACAAGACATAAAGAGTCAAAATACAAAAATCAGAGTTGGAAGACTGGGCCCCATGATCACAGCTTCTCCTTCAGCCATCCTGTCTCGCAACTTGGTTACCTGTTGAAAAACCACGATGGGGTGAGTAACGAATTACTCAAGAAGAATCCCCAACCGGGTACAATACGATATACATGGTCATCTCGATGAGCGTATGCAAGCTATGAATATAAACACAGAATATAGCACATAGCTTAGCCCACACTTGGGCCTCGGATGCCAATTTAAGGTCTTAGTCCGGAATAATATCACCACACGGTCCAATACATAAGTCGCCCTATACGAGAAACAAGTCCCGGCCTCGGCTGTCTCATCGTCGACGAAAGGTACACGGCTCACAATCCCGAGGAGTTCTCGATCGGCGCCAGTAATGAGCGTAAGCATGCACCGCGTGCTATTGCGCAGACTATGAGGTGCCGGGTCTAGAGGCAAGCCGCCCATGTCCACCACCACGCCCTAACTAAATCTTTGGATCGGTGTCACCGACATAGGGGTGTGAGACTGGACACGTAAACTATGTCAGCCTGAACCACTGCACCTGGGGCCAAGGAACGGTCGTGGTAGGCATACACCAGGAAGTCGTCCTTGCCTTAACAGGTGACAATCAGGGGCTACGGCCGAACATGCTGAGGACGTGCCGACTGCCGGGGACAAGGCAATGCCAAGTCATCATCCCGACCGTTGGGGCATTAACAACCGCCACCCTCACCCAAGATTGCGGGGCCTACCGCTTGGGTTAGCTAATCCTCACGGGGTCGGGGCGGAGAATCGTCTCGACGCCCCCGCCATGGATGCAAGGTACTTTATGCATCAGGCCCGGATGATGCTATCTACCTGCAACTCTAACCTGCCCTAGCAAACAGCAAACAATTCCATAAAATCCAATACGTGCTCAATAAGAATACAACGAGCCTAGCATGATACTACTGAAGCAAGGAAGAGATCTGAGCATGCTAGAAAGGAACAACCTAGCATGGATTAACATGAGAATTAATCAGAAACAACATGCTAATCGGGAATTCAGAATTGAGTACCTAGCTATACATGTCAATAAACACAAACAAGTCACAATCAACAATCGCATAATATATCGCAGGGGTCCACACAAGTCCTGGTAAGAAATCCTTACCTTGGTCGGGGGCGATTTGACACGAAAACCTAAACGCGAACGAACCCGAACTAGCTACCGAGAACCTATCAATCACAACAAAAATCACACAATAGGCCTAAATATAATAAAATAAATGTGGCTCAACTCGAGCAACTCACGAGGCGCGACGAAACGCATTTAACGCGGGCCGATTGCATGAACAGGCAAAGAATGGGCCTTGCTGGCGCGCGGCGGGCGCGCGATTGGGGCGGCGCGCGCGCGTGACACGGAGGCGAGCGAGCGCGCGCGCGCGCGACTTCGATCTTGCGGCGTGACACGGCGGTTGGGCTGCGACGACAATGGTAAGCTTCCGCGCGAAGAAATCGGCGAGCTCGGCGGGATGGGTGCGACGAGCACGCGCGAACGAGGCGAGCAGGCGATGAAGAGGAAACGAATTCGAGCGATTGGAGAAGATTCGACGGCCGATTTGTTGATGGACGAACTCCCCTACTCCAGCTGCACAAAAACCACCCGAGATTTCATTTCGACTTCGTAGGAAAATGGAAGACGGAAACAGGGGAGAACTTCGACGGAAAAGGGAAGGAGAAGAAGAAGAGACGAAGAAGAAGAAGAAAAGGGGAAGGAAAACTGACCGGAAAGGAGACGATCGGCGAGGGAGAACGGCGAGGGAGAGCTCGGTCGGTCGGGGAGAAATGGAGAAGGAAAATCGCGACGAAGAAGAAGGAGGAAGAAGCTTCGGGCGAAAATTTCCTTTTAAACCAAAACGCGCATCAAACAGGCATATGTATTAGATCGCGCGTTTAGATTAACAAACGCGCCCAGTGGCTCGGCTGGCAGCGCCCCTTGCCTAGCACGCGACACGTCCTTGGCTCGAATCTCACTCGACGCGCTATTTAATTCCCTATTTATTTTTACCTTTTCCCAAGCCCAAATGTCTTCACCAAAATTCCCGATCCTATTCAAATCGACTCATAATTTTTCCGGCAATTTACAATTTCATAACCGGCCCTGTTGGCCCGACCCAAAATTACCAAAATGCTCCTGGGCCTCCCGGGAAGACCGTGATGAAATTTCCTGGCCGTTACATGTGGACTCAGGAATCATCGAACTCTGTCATAACCCTTTTGCAAACCCGATGCTCTTGGTGCGTAAGAAAGATGGAGGGTGGAAATTTTATGTGGATTATTGGGCTCTCAACAAGGAAACTCTCCTTAGAAAATTTCCCATTCCAGTGATATAAGAGCTGTTGGATGAACGACAGGACTCTAAGGATTTTTCGAAGTTAGATTTGAAATTGTCTTATCACTAGTTTAAAATGAGGGAGGAAGATATCTATAAAACGCCTTTATGCATAAACCAAGGACAGTATGAGTTTTTCGTCATGCCTTTCGGGCTAACAAATGCTCCGATAACGTTTTCAATTATTATGAACCAGAATATTCTTTATTATTTGTGAAAGTTTGTACTAGTATTTTTTTACAATATACTTGTGTACAACCCAAAAGAAGTGTGTATTCACACAATCGAAATGGGAATATCGGGGCACTAGGTGTCAATAGAAAGGGTAGAAGCATACCTGAAAAAGGTGCAAGCCATGATTCAATGGTAGAGTCCAAAGACCATCAAGGAACTTCGAGGATTCCTAGGATTGACAGGTTACTATCGTCATGTCATGGAAAACTATGGCTCTTTAGCCACTATGGTTCTTTAGCCACTCCTTTCACTGATTTATTGAAAAAGATGTTTTTCAATGGAATGATGAAAATGAAGAGGCGTTTGAAGTTCTCAACAAGGCCATGCTAACTCTTCCCGTCCTGGCACTGGCCGATTTTGCTATCCCTTTGTGGTGGAAATGAATACTTTGGAAATGGGGCGAGGAGCAATGTTATCTTAATAAAAGAGGTTCATTGCTTTTTCCAGTCATAGGCTATTGAATATGGCATATTCTAAATTTATTTTAAAAAGGGAGCTGATGGAAATCGAGTTGTCAGTATAACGTTGTAGACACTACCTGTTTGAGAGAAAATTCCTAATTAGGACAGATTAAAGAGTGTTGTGGTACCTCACGAAATAGACATAAATCAAACTGGAGTACTAGCAGTGGGTCGCCAAACTTTTACGCTATTATTTTAATAACGAGTATCACCCTAGATTGGAGAACAAAGTAGTCGATGAATTATTTCATTTTCTTTATGCCTCAAAATTTGCATTTTTCTCAGTACCAACCTTGATTGATGTTGACCAAATTGTAGAGGAAGTTAATCAAGATGAACAGCTATAGGAAATTATCGACCCCCTCAAGGTCGTCTAGATAGTGTATCGAAGTTCAAATTGGTTCAAGATCGCCTATTATACAAAGGTCGAATGGTAATCTCCTCCTCCTCATTAATTCTAACCATATTATTGCACACCTACCATGATTTAGTACTTGGGGGCCACTCAGGCTTTTTGCGGACCTATACATGTTTCATGAGGGAACTATTCTCAAAGGGTATGAAAACTAATATTTAGAAATATTAGTTTGAATGCGAAGTAAACCAATAGATCAAAACGGAAGCAAGAATCTCGCAGGTTTGTTACAGTTGCTAGAGATATCAGAGAGGATTCTGTGAGGACATTTCGATGGATTTCCCAAGTAAAAGGGCAAGAACGCAATTCTCCTGGGGTTGAAAGACTAAGCAAGTATGCCAATTTCATATCCCCCAGTCATTAATATACATCTAAAGAAGTGGCAATGATATTGATTCAAGAAATAATGCGACTCTATGGTTTTCGATACGATATTTTGGTGTGGTATAATTATTCCATAAATAAATTCTTAAGTATAGATACTAATTACAAATATACTACACCTTTGAATCACATTCTACGTAAGTATATGAGTCAAGTATGCAGTAAGTAATAAATATTTATTTTTTTGTTCTCCACTGAGATTGATGTTCTACAATCAGTTTCACTTATCTAAGAGTCAATAGAAAAAGTAAAGAAAATTGTTTTGGGGTTTTTTCTAATCTAATGAAGCACTAAAGATACCTAATGAAAATAAGGCTTTGGTTAAGATTATGGTAAACGTCTAACAATGTCTAAAGATAGCTAATTGATAAGTAGTAAATTTCATATTTCATTTAAACTAAACTTTTGATTCAGCATTAATTCATGCTCAATCCGACTCTCACCGCAAATCAACGCAGCTTTTAAAATAGTGTGTCGCATGCATTAGTGGAATGGTTATCTCTAAACTCTTCCTAAATACACAAGAGATATGGTGTTAACCTAATGAACATGTAATTAATCCCAAGTTATTCATTATCCCAAAGTAAACAACGAACGAGATCACGTGGATGGCCGATTGACACTTACTATAAATTAAAACTTTGATTTATCATGCATCATTTAACAACTCCCTCGCAGCCCTGATGCAAGCTATTTGGAACCCATTCCCTTAACCTTCGCCTATCGCATACACAATAAAAAATATAAAAGCAATACACATTGAATAAAAAGATAAAACTAAAATTGTATTAATAAACGCTACAAAAAGAGAAACAACTGAATAACAACTAAAGTTTTTAGGAAAATCAAAGTGCAATTGTTGAAAATAAATAAAGTAAGTGATCCAAATTTTCTTGTGAGACTAATTATTCTAATGGTAACTCTAAGGACAAGACACTATTGCTAGCATCTTATGCTTTGGAATTGCGTTTAAGCAAGTATATGCAGTCGAAGGTGCAACAAGTTATAAGTATTTATTTATCATTCTCCATAGGGATTAATGTGTATAACTAGTTTTATTAATCTAAAAGTCGTGCGGAGGAGTAAAGAGTATTTGGTTGTGGTTTTGTTAGTGTGATTTTCTAAATGCAATTTAAACTACGAATTAGGATAAAGGTAAATGCAGAGCAACATAGTTATGCAATTAATGGTAAGTAATGACTTTTACTTCCCTAGCTCTAATGTTTACTTTCGTATTAATTTATTTATAGAGAATCTAATTCTCGTTGCTAATCGTCATTCCATGTAAGAGGGCTTCATATGGATTAGTAGGAATATTATCTCTAAATCTTCCTCGAATACACAAGAGATCTTATGTCAACCTAACGTATTATGTCATGGATCTCATATTAATCTCTCTCTCAATATCATTAATAAGAAAGCAAGTGTGAGTAACTAATTGATAACTCTAAATAATAGAGTTATTCGAGTTTTCACACTACTGCATTTTCACACTTTAAATAGAAATAAACGCATTCGGGGATTGAAATGTTGTTATAAGTTATAGATGTTCGCTTATGTTCCGCATGACTAGTGAAATACATGCTCATTGCAAAACTAAGACTAAAACTTGGTTAGATACAAGAAAATACATGCATTAAGTATAAATGCATTGCGAACCCAAGACTCGCTAATGCATCATTGAACGCATAAGAACAGAAGCACCTCGCGATGCATCAAGGAGGGGAATGCGCAGTTTGTTTTAACAAGGAAAACATAAATAAGGAAAATTCGCATTAAGGCAAATTGTAGAATTTTAGGAATATCGTTGGAATTTCCTATCAATCAAATTAATTGTCCGGAAGATCCTCGCGAAAATTATACTTGACCTACAAGAAACCACATACACATATAAATAAGTGAAGGATCGATGAACATGGTGTGCTGGTTCTGTTAGGGTTTGTCGCCGATGGACCGTGGAGTCGCTGAGGTTTTGATTTAGACCCAACCATATGTATCTTTGTAAACTCTAGTACGCTAGCACCTTGGTGTTTGATGGTATGGCAGATCTTGATAATGACAGTTGATTTTCATAGATAAAAATTTACCGCTTTGTTTACTGAATTCTAAATGAGTAGCTTGTAATGCCGATTTAAGTTAACTATACAAGTGTTGTTTCAGACTTAATCTCTTGTTACATTCTCATTCATGAACTTAATTCAAAGACACAACAGTAAGAGCAGTATAGAACGATAATAACTTAATTAGATTTAGGGTAAAGAGAGATGCATTAGTAATTGTGGCGTCTTTTTTCATTAGCAAAGGTCGATTAACAATCCCCTGCAGCTTACTTTTCGTTTGCTTTGAGAAAGGGTACAACAAAGGATTAGCCCAACCATAATCGCTAGGTGATGCTAAGTTTTTGGTGTCATTAGAGTAAGCGTTACTGATAATCGTCTCACTAGTCGCATGCGCATTACTCTGTTAAATCGCAAATTCATGGGCAATGTACCGACGAGTTGTTGTAAAGAATTTTGAAAGGGAGCTTTAAGTTAAAGTAAAGCATATCGAAGATTTGCGTTGTTTCAATTCATATTCTCATGTTTATTATTCTGTTATTTTAGATTTACAACGAAAAACCCAATCCACTGAGTTGTTTACTATTTTTTACCAACTCTTAAGTTAACGACTATTAACTAGGAATTCTCTGTTGAGAACGATAAAATAAATACTTATCACTTACTGCAATTTCGATCGTGTATACTTGCGTAAAATGTGATTCCAAAGTGTAGGATATTAACATTAGTATCTTAAACTTAGAATTAATTGAATGTTTATACCGTAGCCAAATTCGCTACCACTAATCAATGGTTACTTAATACGGTTAATAAACATAATAAGGTCACCAATTACCTTGCATTCTTAACGTATGCTCCTAAACTTGTTCCATCATGCTTCGCTTCCTAATCTAGTGAAACATAATGTAAAGATAAACAATGAGCAAATAGATAAAAAGAAAATGATGAATTAAAAAGCGTTAATGGTGAAAAAGTAAACAAGTGTAAAATACGTCTATACTACTGAAAGAAAATAATATAGCAATTAGTAAAATGACAACTGTCTAAAGTTTGAGGGTCCTTTTCATCGGGTCTCACGAACATCTTACAATCATCATCTTTGTGCGGCGGGATAATTTCTAAAGGTAGGCACGCCCTCTAGGATTTCATTGTTGTCTTTATATAAGGTTCAATTTCTTAAAGACCAACATAGAAATGTTCCAGAAATTTTTTTTTTCTCTAAATCTTTGATCAATTGATTCCACTAGAATATTTGTGGTGGTCCCAATGTTGGACTTCATTGCTTTTTCCAAATGTGGGAATGTTTTGGCTTCTTCAGAACATATGTGACAATTGATATGTTAGTGCATTTGGATACCTAAAGAACTAGCAGATGCAATGCGATGCTGCTCTTATTATTTCCTAAATGAGAATGCATATTGTTTTATCTTTACTGTCTATTTTTTAGCTTTCAATTCATTCCACTTTTCTTAAGCTCCAAAAAATTGTCTACAATAGTGGTTCAAATAAGCACGATTTGAGAGCTACCAGTAAGCAACACTGGAAAGCAATAAAGAAATAAATGGTGGCTGTTGAAGAACATGATTCCTTGTCACCAGGACCACAAACTTTTCTTGGAAACCCTTCTACTGATACCAATCAATTAGATTGTCTTCTATTGTTAAGCTGATTGACTTCTATCAATTAAAAAACTTATTAACGTCTATCAAATGAACTGATTGAATTTAACCTAGTTGAAAAAATAAACTTAGGGTTCGTGTTTATGAAATCTCTCATTCGTTCTTATAACCTAGAATTACAACATAGGAAGAACATGTAAAATATTATTGACTTAAGCTCCAATTTGTCAATGCTCTCACCATGACACGATTTTTATACAGATCAGAAAATTATCAAAATCAGTAAAATAAATTAATGTACACAAAAAAAAAAATCAATCCAAAAAAGAAACTAATTAAAACCCTCAACAGAGAGAAACATTTCATAAATTTAAACCATCGTTTAACAATTAATCAAAATCAAAATGAACGCCCTCACGCATAAGAAATTAATCAAAATTAGGAGAATAAAAAATCTTTCGAAAAAATAAACGCCCTAAATGAAAATTATAATAAACAAATTGAGCGAGGAATTCAAACGATGTTGCTTTCGTACAGATCTTGGACGAAATGAGGAGTAGGTCGTGGAATTAAAGTTTACATACAATGAAGAATAAGAAGAATGGTGATAGGAAATGCCAGTGCTAATATATTGTATAGTAATTAATTTGAAGTAAACTTATGCTAAGTATAACTTGGAATCACTTACGCGCAAGTATGCACGGTCGTGAATTGCAGCAAGTAATACGTATATAATTTTATCGATCCCACAAAGATAGATGTCTAGAGCTAATATTGTTTAAGTTAGAGTCGTGTATAAAAGTAAAGCATGAATTGGATAAGTTGGGGTTTATTTTGTGAAATAATTGTGTAAAATACTAAGCTAAATATGATGCTGAAAATAAATATGATGCAATGAGTAATCCTAACTATCAATTCTTGAAGATTATAAGCACGCGGGCTAGTCAAAGAGAGTCTTGCTTCTCACACAAATAAGTACTTCTGCATTTAATGATTTATGACAGAACCAGATTACGCTGCGAACTCCATTTTTAGCATAGAGAAAAACAAGCATCAGTAAGGTTATTCCGAACACTTTAAACGGTAAACAGATGTTCACATGACCTAATGTAGCATACTGGGTGAATATGAAGTTCCTTCTTTCGAACTTACCACAAGGTACATGCGTGGGTAGCTAATCGACGCATATTTATTTACATAAATTAACATATTGCAGTGTAGAACTCAATGACCTACGCTCTTTGTATAAATCTACAAGAACAGTAAGCATAAACTCATATAACACAACCATAGAAATAAACATCAAATAGAAGTTAAACCAAATGATTTTATTGCATCTAAGAAATGTTTAAATCTACAAGCTACTCCTAATAAAAACAGTAAATTGGAATTGGCATAGCTGAAGATGTGCAGTCCCCATTGTCATCAGTTCCTATAACATCACCCTTTGCTTCTCTCTGCGATAGGCTTCATGGCCAACCGACCAGCTCACCTTTCTCGACTCCCTGCCTTGGTATTTATAAAATTGAATTACTAGGCCGAGAAGTTAGGTGAGCTGTGAAATCTTCATTAATGTAGAATTCCTTGATTTTTGTGGGAATTTATTTAATTGTCACCGCATTGATTACTTAATTGGTTATTGATTAATTTCTTGTTGGTGTGCCTTTTTTCTAATGTGTTTTCATTTTGAATTTGCGTCATTTTGCACTGCTGGTCATCGTTCGCGCTGATTTTTCTTCCTGCGGTGCATCTGAATTGCTATCCAATAGCATTGATTAGGCATATTACTCAAGATTTATGCTAAACACGTGAAACTGTGCTTCCGAGGCTGCTTTATAAATGCATGCTATTTCTCAAAGTTATTTCATTGTATTATTCTTATTAACACTTGCTTTCCCCCTTGATTCTAAAATAATTCTAACTAAGGCAGCCTAAATATGTTCTATTTGAGAGCTATAAAACCCCCAAACTTAAATCATTGCTTGTCCTAAAGTAATGCTTATCTATCTAGTTAGCTCATTCTTAATTATTTCAGCGGTTTTACTCTTTTCTGATCCATTTCTGCCATACTTATCGCATATCATATTTTCAACGAGAAACTCCTTTTCTTTTTAGTTTTTAAACTTTTCTAAAGATTCAGGTTTAGCCTGAAAATCTTCATTACAATGACTGACATATTGTTCCTCATCGCAAGTACTCATCATTACTTAATCTATTGTATCGAAATCGCTTCTACTCTAATTTTTTCCAACTTACTCTGATAAGGTATTCATTCCGGCCGTTATATCCATTGAGGATTTTAGTTATGTTTTTCGCATTCCTCTTAGGTTGCACTCATATTTACAGATTTCTAGCGATGCGTGTGTTTGAAGGAATGAGAAAATCTCAAGTACCACTACTGGTAGGCTGTGATCTTCAACGATACCATTGCTTTCCTGTGGGATAATTTTTTCTGCATCTCCCCTTTCGGTTTCATGTAGGATTTCCTTAGTTGACTCTGCAGGATCACTAGCTTCCATGTCTTCTTGTTGAAGATTCTCATCTTTATTTTTTCCTTCATCATATGAGTTTTGCTCAATATCTTCGTTGGAACTTCCTTCGTTTCCTTCCATAACACATTCTCTTTTGTCAGCCTCTAGATTGGCAGGCGTGGCGAACCTTGCCCATGCTTCCTCCTGTTTCTTATAACGCCGCTCTTGTTCTCTATCTATTTCTGCTGCAAGCTCTAATTCCTTGGCCTCTCTTGCTCTCGCTATTATTGTTAGTCGAAAATCTTCCCATGAGAGTTCTCCCTCACAAAAAAAATCTATTGCTGCTCCTGTATTAAGTACATCGACCTCTAGATATGTTTCTTCTGCTCGTATACTGCTTGATGAGCGTTCTACTGTTGGTTTCTTAAGAGATTGTGGATTCTCAGTATTGGGCCATTGAAGATCTCATATAATACCATTGTATTCTTCTTAGCTGCTCTTCTTCTTCTTTAGTTGTATCATCTAGAGAGTGTCAATCAGTATACACGAGGCTCCTAGGTTCAAGACTCATAGTGTCCCATGCATATCCCATGTTTGTGCGATCTCCTTGTAGATCGAAATGATGTTAATAGACGCTGCTATGATCTCCCGAAAATTGCTACTGTTAGTGCTCATCAGAACAAAATAGTGTTATGTTGATCTCTTCCACATAGCCTTGGGGTTGAAATTCGTATATTTTTTGCGGAATGTTAGATACGTTCATTGCCGACTCGCAAAATGATTGAATGTCATTTGGTGTTCGTGCATGTGGTAATGTTTTGTTGTGGGACTCTGTTTCCCTGTTGGTTGTATTGATCTGAATCTCGATTTTCCTAAAATTCAAAAAATTTAACCTTTTAGATTATAAAAACTACTCTTTCCTAAAGATATTAACTCTAAATAATCAATCCCCAGCAACATCGCCAAAAACTTAACAGACGATTCCAATGCTGATATATTGTATAGTAATTAATTTGAAGTAAACTTATGCTAAGTATAGCTTAGAATCACTTATACGCAAGTATACACGGTTGGAAATTGCAGCAAGTAATAAGTATATAATTTTATCGATCCTACATAGATTGATATCTACAGCTAATATTGTTTAAGTTAGAGTCGTGCATAAAAGTAAAGCATGAATTGGATAAGTTATTGTGGTTTGTTTTGTGAAATAATTGTGTAAAATACTATGCTAAATATGATGCAACGAGTAATGCTAACTATCAATCCTAGAAGATTATAAACGTGCAGGCTAGTCAAAGAGAGCCTTGCTTCCCTAACAAATAAGTCCTTCCGCAATTAATGATTTATGACAGTGCTAGCTTCCGCTGCGAACTCTATTCTTAGTACAGGGCAACGCAAGCATTAGTAAGGTTATTCCTAACACTCTAAACAGTGAACAGATGTTCACAAGACCTAATGTAGCATACTGGGTCAACATGAAATTCCTTCTTCTAAACTCACCACAAGGTACATGCATGGGTAACTAATCGACGCATATATATATACATATAAATTAACATGCAGCAGTGTAAAACTCATTGACCTACGATCTTAGCATCCTTCTATTCAAGAATAGTAAACATAAACTCCTATAACGCAACCATAGAAATAAACATCAAATAGAAGTTAAACCAAACGATTTTATTGCATCTACGAAATGTTTAAATTTATAAGGTACCTCCTAACGCTAGTAGAAAATTAAGCATCAATGGCGGGCATATGTCGCCATTATATAATAGTAATGGCGGACGCGTAGCCGCCATCAATACCGCTGACATCGAAACACAACGATGGCTCATGGACAGTCAATGGCGGGCAACACCCGCCATTAATTTAGAAAAATTCATTGCGGGCAAAAACTGCCATTAAATCGTTTCCGTAGCGCGTGCTTACCCCGCTATCAATAATCTTCCATCGCGCACGCCCACTCGTCATGTAAACTTTACAATGGCGTGCATCTTGCCCGTCATGAATTCTTTTGTGTTTTTTTTTTAAAAAGCCCCAGAAATATGGTCTGGGTTATTTGTTTTGAAAAATGGTTTATTTTGAAATATGATCCTCTGTTTTGTGCCCGCCATTAAAATACGTTATCACTTAATTATAAAAAAAAGGCACAAAGGCATATATATTGTGCCCGCCACTAAAAGTCATTCTACTTTATAAAAAAATAAAATAGAATAATGTCTTCAAATGATATCTAACCACCATGAGTACCAAATGAAACTTTTCTTACAAAAAATCTAATGACCACTAAGTCATGCATGAAATCTTAACTTCTAATTTACTTTGTCTACACATGATATTGCATTATGTGCACAAAACATTTGGGCAGCATAACAACACAATAATGCGATTCCCAAAAAATTCAGTACCTGCAATATTCAACAATTACCTGTATATATATAATTCAAAATACAAAATTCAGTCCAGTCAGAGAAACTCATACGTCGTACAATGGACACATCAACTAGACCCATTCTTTATCCATACCTAAACAACTTTGTTTCTTTTCTAAACAAAAATCTAAACAAACAACTAGACTACAACCATATCCAATATACCTAAACAAAGATCTAAACAAAAAACTAAACTACATAAACTAATTATGCATCAAATGTCTACCTATGAATTCGACCCATTCTACTCGTACCTCATCAATTTCGGCTTGAGTGTGTAATTGATACGACTAAGCAGTCTTCACATTTTTATTAGAGGATGAAACAACGTCTTTAAATAAGGGTTACAATGGTTTTGGGCCTCGTGGGCCTAACGAACCTAAATCTATTTAGGCTATATACACATATACATTTACATTCCAACAGAGTGAATGTGGTCGGACCGGTGATGTACTAAAAATTTAAAGATATATAATTAAGAACACCCAATTAGCTAGTGTATATTATATACATGATTTTATCTAAACAAAATGTATAAAACAAAACTTACAAGTTTCGATACGTGCGTGGATGTGTTGTATATCATCTTCCGCATGAACAGTTGGACGTAGAATCCACATAATATTGTTTCACTCCTTCTTTCATATTCTTCTTAACCTTCTATCTCGATGTTCCACATGTAGGACACAGTTCTGCATCGACAAGTTCTTTTCGATACAAACAACAGTCATTGATGCACGCATGAATCTTTTTATACTTCATTCCTAAGGTACCTAGGTATCTTTTGGCCCATCCATGCTTTTCTTTCAAATTAAAAAGTTTAATCAGCATTGATATCTTGGTTAAATCTTTACAATTAGGGTATAATGGTTTCTTGGTCTCCTCTAAAGCTTCGTCAAATATATGGGATTTTTCGTTAAAGTAATTTTGTGCAGCCTCAAACATCCCTATTGGGTCATCTAGGTCATTCAAATTTTCATCATCTATTGGAACACTTTCCATGTTTCTTGTCCTCGATACTGATTCTCCATGCCAAATCCATGTATTATAACTTTGATCGGTCCCATGAAAAAATAAATGGTCTCTAATGACATTCACACTTTGGTACTTGGAGTTCACACATTTCAAACATGGACAACAAACGACATTTAAACCTTTCAAATGTCGTATTGCATTGCTTATAAATATCTCAACTCCTAAACCGTATTTCGGTGAGATCCGATCCTTAAACATCCACGACTTGTCCATATCCAAGTTAGAAATCTAGTCAACTAGGAGAAACTTAACCTATAAATTTTTTTAAACAAAGTAGAATCTAGTCACATATATAACTCAACTTAAATAAGAAAAAAAAGAATCTAGCTAACTCTATAATCAAAGTATAGAATTCAAATCATGCATTAAATCAACCTACAATACAAATTTGAGCTAATAGAAGGAAATTTTGTATCAAGCTACAATATAAATTGTGCGTTTGTTGTTTTCATAGCCATTTTCATTACAAAAGTGAGCTTTCCAAGTGAAAATGGCTATTAAAACAACAAATGCACAATTCAAACAAATGATCAAATCAAACAAACAATGACTCTAAGAAAATGCACAAATTTGAAAGGTTAACTGTAAAGACCCGACCCAAAAAGGGCTCTAAATAGGCCTTTACCCCAATGCATGCATTCAAAGTAAAGGACAATATGCAAATAAATTTTCGGATTCCCAATTAAAACAAAACAATCAAGGTTCAATAAAAAATAAAGATAGTTTGCTGAAACCTGTCCCTGTCTCCAAGCACCTGTTTCAAGGCAAATACATTTCCAAAACGTACACTTTGATCAGAGATTTCTTAAAACATTTGAAACATCCTCAAATTCAATAAAGCAGAATCCACAAAAACATTGAGAAAACATCATAGGGCTCAGTCTTCTACATGCATTCAGGGGAAAATAAAAAGACAAGAGTCATAGAAATAAAAAGTCAGAGACGACAGCAGGTTCCCATGATCACAGCTCCTCCTTCAGCCATCCTGTCTCGCCCTTTGGTTACCTGTGGAAAACCACAAAATAAGGGTGAGTAACGAATTACTCAGTAAGAATCCCCAACCGAGGTACAATACGATGCACATGGTCATCTAGATGAGTGTATGCAAGCTATGAATATAAACACGAGAATAGAGCACATAGCTTAAGTCCACACTTGGACCTCGGATGCCAACTCAGGGTCTTAGTCCGGAAATAAATCACACCACACAACAAGCCCTATACGAGAAACAAGTCTCGGCCTCACTGCCTCATGCCGATCTGAAAGGTGCAGCGGCTCACAATCCCGAGGAGCTCTCGGTCGGCGCTGTAATGAGCGTATCGCGCGCGACCGCATGCTCTTTGCAACTCTAGGGGTTGCTCGGTCTAGTGGCAAGGTGCCCGAGTCCGATCACCATGCCTAACTAAATCTGGATCGGTGTCACCGACATAGTGAACTATGTCACTGAACCACCGCACACCGAGGCTAAGGAATCGGTCGTGGTAGGCTTACACCGTGAAGCCGCCCCTTGCCCTAACAGTGGCAATCGGGGGCTACCGCGAACACGCGAGGACGTCGCCGGCCGCCGGGGACGAGGCAATGCCAAGTCATCATCCCGACCGTTGGGGCATCGCGCAGACTACCACCTCACCCAAGATTGCAGGGCCTACCGGTCGGGTTAGCTAAACCCTCACGGGGTCCAGGGATGGAGTATTACCTCGTACGTCCCTGCCATGGATGCAAGATACTTTATGCATCAGGCCCGGATGATGCTACCTACCTACACTCTAACATATCATTTCAATAACATACAATCCAATACAATCCAAAACGTGCTCAACAGATACAACGAACCTAGCATGGTACTACTAAGCAAGAACATATATGAGCATGCCAGAACGGATCAACCTAGCATGGGCTAACATGAGAGAACAACATACGAAGTCATGCTAGTCGAGAATTCGAATGAGCACCTAAACTATACATGCTGATAATCACAAACAAACATACAAACAACAATCACATAGAACATCGCAGGGTCCACACAACTCCGGTAAGAAATCCTTACCTGGCCGGGGCAACTACACACAAAACCTAAGCTGTGATCGAACCCGAGCTAGCTACCGAGAACCTAAAAAAAACAATGATAATCATAATAAATAAGCTTAAATATAATTAAATAAACAAGGCTCGGCTCGGGAGCAACTCAAGCGGCTCGGCTAACACGCGGACGGGCAGCAAAGACGACGGCCTTTCTTCTAGCGCGCGTAGACGGCGCAGAGCGGGGCGATAAGCGCGATGGCGCCTGCTGACACTGCTCGACGGGCGGCAAAGCTGCGCGCGCACCCGAGCGACACGGCGGGCCGCGCGCAGCGCACGGCGCGGTGCAAGCAAGCGAGCGAGGCGCGCTGGATCTAGGCGGCGCGGCGATGCGTGCGCGCGCCGGACGCAGCGCGAGCGAGCGGCGCCGGGGCGAGACGCGCGCGCGCGGGCTGCTTGGCGGTGTGAGCGCGACGGGCTGCGCGCGGGGCCGGAGGTCTGCAGGCGGCCCGGTGCTCTTCTTGCCAGGCGATCTGGGCGGCTCGGGCTTGCTTCTTTGGCGGAGATCTGGGCATCTTTGGGCGCACTTGCACGAACACACACACACACAAGCTCTTCTCCTTACCTTCGCCAACAAGAACACCCAATCGAGAAGATGAAGAGGATGAAGACTTACCGGAATGATGATTGAACCTCGGGCCGCAAAAGGGATGAAAACGGCTTGGGAGCTAGGGAGAACAAGCTTGGACGGCTAGGAGGGTTTTGGAGAAGAAAGAACAAAAACCTAATTTCTTTTCATTTAACCAAATGCACCAAACTCCAAGGATCCAAGGGTAATTAAGATATGACGCGGAAAGAGTAACAATAACACCTAATGGCTCACTTGGCAAGGCTCTCCTCTAGCACACAAGGCCACCCTGGCTCGAACCCCGGCTGCAACACAATTTTCCTTTATTTTTACTTTTGCACCAACTCAAGCTCAAACCAATCCACAAGGCCTCAAAAACCCACAAAAATCCATCCAATAATTTTAGCAACTGGAAAAAGACATAAACGGCCCGACCAAATTACCAAAATACCCTTAGGGCACACCTGGAAAACCGGGATGAAAACCTGGGCCGTTACAATATTCCCTCCTTTTTATGACTTTCGTCCTCGAAAGTCCTTAAGACTGAAACAACACAGGATACTGCATTCTCATCCCGTCCTTCCCGCCCACGAGCGGCCTCCTCCGAACTCATACTCCTCCACTAAACTTTTACCAACGGATCTCATTGCTACGCAACGTCTTCGACTCAAGACCAGAATACTCATAGGCTTCTCCTCGAAGGCCAAACCCTCAATCAGCTGCCAAGGCTCAAATTCCTCAATCAGCAAAGGGGGTCCGGCACACACTACCCCAACATCGATACATAAAAATACTGTACACAGCTGTCAATGACGGGAAAGCACTAACCGATATGCAACTCTGCCAATCCTCTCGAGAATCTCAATACGGACCAACAACCGGGGACTCAAGTTCCCACGCTTACAAAACCCCAACACTACTTACAAACCTCAACACACCTAGCATCGATGCAACCTTAAAACATGAGCTGTCCAGCCTCAAACTCTAAAACTCGACGCCGAACATCGGCGTAACTTTTCTGCCTGCTCTGAGCTAACCACAAACGAGCTCAAACTCCTGCACAACACCTCTGGTCAACTGCAACAACTCAGGACCCAAAACAAAACTGATGGCCACCAACCTTTTCCCAGAACATTGGGAACCTGCAACACTTACCATACTAAGCTTCAACGAAACCAAAAGAACTAGCCGCCGGGAACTACTATCTGAGGCAACCTCATAAAATCCAACATCGGTTTCCGCTGCCTAACCACGGAAACACCAACTCACAACAAGCTCCAACGGATCTGGCTCACTCCTCCCAAAAGACCATCGGTCAGAGGGTGAAAACACTACAGAAACTGCACTCGGCTTATAAGCCTCTTAACCACGCTCTCCAGAACCACAGTTCATCCACGCACTGCCTAGAACAAACCTTTGTTGCCACACCCTGGTGACAACAACTCCAGCCTGAAACCGACATGCTTCTACTCCATAGAAATGGCATTTGCACACGAGGCGCGAGTGCGAGCTCTAGCTACTCAAATCAATCCTCCAAAAATCCGAACTCACACAACAACCTCAACTAGCTGACAGCTCCCACACGGAAACTTACAATCCAACAACCTGAGTGCTACGAACTAGGAAGCTCAAACAACTACAAACTACATAGCTATGCCTGTAAGGGACCGACCCGAATGGGGTACTAAATGGGCCCTTACCCCAATGAATGCATTCAAAGTAAACAACATTTAAACAGACATGATTTCGGATTCCAAATAAAACAAAACATTCAAAATAACCCCTTTAAAAACTAGACAATTTCCCTGGAACTTGTCCCTGTTTCCAAGCGCCTGTTCCAAGATAAATACATTTCCAAAGTTTACTCTGATAAGAGATTTACTAAAAACCATTCAAAACCTGTTCAGATACAAAATGCTGGAATCCACAAAACATTTACAAACATCCTAGGGCTCCGTGTCCGGCTACATGCATTCAGGGGAAACAAAACATAAAGAGTCATAATACAAAAATCAGAGTTTGATGACTGAGCCCCATGATCACAGCTCCTCCTTCAGCCATCCTGTCTCGCAACTCGGTTACCTGTGGAAAACCACAATAATAAGGGTGAGCAACGAATTGCTCAGTAAGAATCCCCAACCGGGGTACAATACGATATACATGGTCATCTCGATGAATGTATGCAAGCTATGAGTATAAACACAGAATAGAGCACATAGCTTAGCCCATACTTGGGCCTCGGATGCCAACTCAGGGTCTTAGTCCGGAATAATATCACCACACAGTCCAATACATAAGTCGCCCTATACGAGAAACAAGTCCCGCCTCGGCTGCCTCTCATCGGCGAAAGGTACACTGGCTCAAGATCCCGAGGAGCTCTCCGGTCGTGCGCACAGTAATGAGCGTAAACATGCACCGCGCGTGCTCTCAGCACCATGGGGTGCCGGGTCTAGAGGCAAGGTGCCCATGTCCAGTCACCACGCCTAACTAAATCTTTGGATCGGTGTCACTGACATAGGGGTGTGAGACCTGGACACGTAAACTATGTCAGCCTGAACCACCGCACCTGGGGCCAAGGAACGGTCGTGGTAGGCTTACACCAGGAAGCCGTCCTTGCCTTAACAAGGTTAGTCTACAAAGTCTATGACTCTGAGCTCTGATACCAACTATAAAGACCCGACCCAAAAAGGGCTCTAAATAGGCCTTTACCCCAATGCATGCATTCAAAGTAAAGGACAATATGCAAATAAATTTTCGGATTCCCAATTAAAACAAAACAATCAAGGTTTAATAAAAAATAAAGATAGTTTGCTGAAACCTGTCCCTGTCTCCAAGCACCTGTTTCAAGGCAAATACATTTCCAAAACGTACACTCTGATAAGAGATTTCTCAAAACATTTGAAACATCCTCAAATTCAATAAAGCAGGAATCCACAAAAACATTCAGAAAACATCCTAGGGCTCCGTGCCCGGCTACATGCATTCAGGGGAAAATAAAAAGACAAGAGTCATAGAAATAAAAAGTCAGAGACGACAACAGGTTCCCATGATCACAGTTTCTCCTTCAGCCATCCTGTCTCGCCCTTTGGTTACCTGTGGAAAACCACAAAATAAGGGTGAGTAACGAATTACTCAGTAAGAATCCCCAACCGGGGTACAATACGATGCACATGGTCATCTAGATGAGTGTATGCAAGCTATGAATATAAACACAGAATATAGCACATAGCTTAAGTCCACACTTGGACCTCGGATGCCAACTCAGTGTCTTAGTCCGGAAATAAATCACACCACACAACACGCCTTATACGAGAAACAAGTCTCGGCCTCGACTTTCTCTCATCGTCGATCTGAAAGGTGCACCGCATGCTCACGCAACTCACGGGGTTGCGGGTCTAGTGGCAAGTGCCCGTGTCCAATCACCATGCCTAACTAAATCTCGGATCGGTGTCACCGACATAGGGGTGTGAGACTGGACACGTGAACTATGTCGGCTGAACCACCGCACTTTGAGGCTAAGGAATCGAGGCGGGCGAGCGGCGACGGCGGGCTGCTGGGCGCTGGCGACGGAGCGAAGGGGTTGATAGGCGGCGAGGCCGCACACTCGCTGCGCCGACGGGCGGCAAGAGCGGCAGAGCTGCGCGCGCGCGCGACGCTGGACGGCTGGCCGGGCACAGCGCACGCGCGAGCAAGCGGACAGGAGGCGCTTGCGGGCCGGTCTGAGCGCCAGCGCGAGGCGACGCGACGCGATCGCGCGCGGCGCGAGCGGCAGGCGAGGCGAGCGCGCGGCGCGCGCGAGACGCGGGCGCGCAGGCGCTGCGGCGGGTGCGCGCGACGGCCGCGACGGGATGGGCGGTCTCTGCACTGGTGCTGCTCTTCTTCGCGATCTGGGCGACCTGGGCTTGCTGCTAGGCGATCTGGGCGGCGTGGGCTTGCTGCTGGGCAGATTTGGGCATGCTGGGCAGCCTGCACGAACACACACACACACAAGCTCTTCTCCTTACCTTCGGCCAACAAGAACACCCAATCGAGAAGATGAAGAGGATGAAGACTTACCCGAATGATGATTGAACCTCGGAGTGCAAAGGGGATGAAAAAGCGGCTTGGGAGCTAGGTTGAACAAGCTTGGACGGCTAGGAGGGTTTTGGAGAAGAAAGAACAAAAACCTAATTTCTTTTCATTTAACCAAATGCACCAATGTAAAGGGACCGACCCGAATGGGGCACTTGGTTACCTGTGAAAACCACAAAATAAGGGTGAGTAACGAATTACTCAGTAAGAATCCCCAACCGGGGTACAATACGATGCACATGGTCAACTAGATGAGTGTATGCAAGCTATGAATATAAACACAGAATAGAGCACATAGCTTAAGTCCACACTTGGACCTCGGATGCCAACTCAGGGTCTTAGTCCGGAAATAAATCACACCACACAACATGCCTTATACGAAAAACAAGTCTCGCCTCACTGCTTCATCTCTCGTCGTCTGAAAGGTGCAATCGCTCACAATCCCGAGGAGCTCTCCGGTCGGCATCAGTAATGAGCGTATGCGCGCACCGCATGCTCACCGCAACTCTGGGGTTGCCGGGTCTAGTGGCAAGTCGCCTAGGTCCGATCACCATGCCTAACTAAATCTGCGGATCGGTGTCACCGACATAGGGGTGTGAGACTGGACACGTGAACTATGTCGGCTGAACCACCGCACTTTGAGGCTAAGGAATCGGTCGTGGTAGGCTTACACCGTGCGCCGCCTTGCCCTAACAGTGGCAATCGGGGGCTCTTGCCGAACACGCCGAGGACGTCGTGCGGCGCCGGGACGAGGCAATGCCAAGTCATCATCCCGACCGTTGGGGCATCGCGCAGACTACCACCCTCACCCAAGATTGCAGGGCCTACCGGTCGAGTTAGCTAAACCCTCACGGGGTCCAGGGATGGAGTATTACCTCGTACGTCCCTGCCATGGATGCAAGATACTTTATGCATCAGGCCCGGATAATGCTACCTACCTACACTCTAACATATCATTTCAATAACATACAATCCAATACAATCCAAAACGTGCTCAACAGATACAACGAACCTAGCATGGTACTACGAAGCAAGAACAGATATGAGCATGCCATAACGAATCAACCTCGCATGGGCTAACATGAGAGAACAACATACGAAGTCATGCTAGTCAGGAATTCAGAACAGAGCACCTAAACTATACATGCTAATAATCACAAACAAACATACAAACAACAATCACATAGAACATCGCAGGGTCCACACAACTCCGGTAAGAAATCCTTACAGCCGGGCAACTACACACAAAACCTAAGCTGCAATCGAACCCGAGCTAGCTACCGAGAACCTAACAAAAAAAATGATAATCATAATCCATAAGCCTAAATATAATAAAATAAACAAGGCTCGGCTCGGGAATAACTCACGCGCTCGCTTAACACTGTGACGGCGAGCTGCAGCACGGCGGAAAGCTGGCTTTGGCGCGCCGACGGCGCAAAGGGGGCGATAGGCGCGAGGCCGCACATCGCTACCGACGGCGCAAGAGGCGGTAGAGGCTGCGCATACTGACGATTGTTGGCTTCGGCGCGCCGCAGCGCACGGCGCGAGCAAGCGGACGAGAGGCCCGCGGGCGGCAGATGGCAGCGCCGCGCGCGCGAGCGGCAGCGGCGATGCGCGACGACGCGCAGCGAGGAGCGAGCGCGAGACGCGGGCGCGCGCTGCCGCTGGTGTCGTGCGCGACGGCCGCGACGGGTTGGCGATCTGGGCGGCTCGGTGCTCTTCTGCCGCGCGATCCGGGCGGCTTTGGAGCTTGCCGCTAGGCGAGCGTCCGGCGGCTTTGGGCTTCTTCTTTGGCGCGGATCTGGGCATCTTTGGGCGGCTGCACGAACACACACACACACAAGCTCTTCTCCTTACCTTCGCCAACAAGAACACCCAATCGAGAAGATGAAGAGGATGAAAACTTACCCGGAATGATGAATGAACCTCGGGGCTGCAAAGGGGATGAAAAACGGCTTGGGAGCTAGGGAGAACAAGCTTGGACGGCTAGGAGGGTTTTGGAGAAGAAAGAACAAAAACCTAATTTCTTTTCATTTAACCAAATGCACCAATGTAAAGGGACCGACCCGAATGGGGCACTAAATGGGCCCTTACCCCAATGCATGCATTCAAAGTAAATGACATTAAACAGACATGATTTCGGATTCCAATTAAAAACAAAACATTCAAAATAACCCCTTTAAAAACTAGACAATTTCCACGAACTGTCCCCTGTTTCCAAGCACTGCTCCAAGATAAATACATTTCCAAAGTATACTCCGATCAGAGATTTCTTAAAATCATTCAAAACATGTCTAGATACAATAATGCTGGAATCCACAAAATATTCAGAAAACATTCTAAGGCTTCGTGCCCGGCTACATGCATTCAGGGGAAAATAAAACATAAAGAGTCATAACACAAAATCAGAGTTTGATGATCGAGCCCCATGATCACAGCTCCTCCTTCACCATCCTGTCTCTCGCAACTTGGTTACACGTGGAAAAACCACAATAATAAGGGTGGGTAACGAATTACTCAGTAAGAATCCCCAACCGAGGTACAATACGATATACATGGTCATCTCGATGAGCGTATGCAAGCTATGAATATAAACACAGAATAGAGCACATAGCTTAGCCCACACTTGGGCCTCGGATGCCAATTTAAGGTCTTAGTCCGGAATAATATCACCACACACCCAATACACAAGTCGCCCTATACGAGAAACAAGTCCCGCCTCACTGTCTACTATCGGCGAAAGGTACACCGCTCAAGATCTCGAGGAGCTCTCGGTCGGCGTTGTAATGAGCGTAAGCATGCACCGAGTGCTCTTTGCAGACTATGGGGGTGCCGGGTCTAGAGGCAAGCTGCCCATGTCCAGTCACCACGCCTAACTAAATCTTTGGATCGGTGTCACTGACATAGGGGTGTGAGACCTGGACACGTAAACTATGTCAGCCTGAACCACCGCACCTAAGGTTAAGGAAATGGGTAGTGGTAGGCTTACACCAGGAAGCCGCCCTTACCTTAACAGGTGGCAATCAGGGGCTACTGCCAAACATGCTGAGGACATGCCGGCTGCCGGGGACGAGGCAATGCCAAGTCATCATCCCGACCGTTGGGGCATTTAACGATCCGCCACCCTCACCCAAGATTGCGGGGGCCTACCAGTAGGGTTAGCTAATCCCTCACGGGTCCGGGGGATCGAGCACCGCCTCGACATCCCTGCCATGGATGCAAGGTACTTTATGCATCAGGCCCGGATGATGCTTTCTACCTGCAACTCTAACCTGCCCTAGCAATCAGCAAACAATTCCATAAATTCCAATACGTGCTCAATAAGAATACAACGAGCCTAGCATGATACTACGAAGCAAGGAACAGATACGAGCATGCCAGAAATGAACAACCTAGCATGGATTAACATGAGAATAAATCAGGAAAATCATGCTAACCGGGAATTCAGAAACGAGCACCTATTACTAAATATGTCAATAAACACAAACAAGCAATCAATCAGCAATCGCATAATATATCGCAGGGTCCACACAACTCCGGTAAGAAATCCTTACCTTGGTCGGGGACGATTTGACACGAAATCCTAAATTGCGAACAAACCCGAACTAGCTACCGAGAACCTATCAATCACAACAAAAATCACACAATAGGCCTAAATATAATAAAATAAACAAGGCTCAGCTCGGGAGCAACTCACGAGGTGCGACGAACGCACGAACGAGCCCATTGCACGAACGGGGCAGCAATGGGGCTAGCTGGGCTCGCTGGGGCGCAAGAATGGGCGCGTGGAAGCGCTGGCTGCGCGCGCTGGCGCTGACTGCGCGCGAACGGGCGCGCGGAGACACAGGTGCGTGCGGGCGTGGCTCGGCTGGGACGGCGTGCGGCGAGGCTCGGCTGTGCGCTAGCGATGCGACGCGACACGGAGCTGGCTTCCGCGCGAAGGGCTGGCGAGCTCGGCGTCTGGGCGCGATCGCGAAGGAAGGATGAATCGGGCGATTTGGGCGATTTCTGGCGCGATGGAGAAGAACTCAAATTGGCGATGGAGAAGACGATCTCGGCCGAATTGGTTGGAAGAATCCCCTTGGTCAGCTGCACCAAACATCACACACACACCAAAACAATCTTCTCGGCCATCAATGGCGAAAACCAGAAAATAGAGGAGAAGGAATCGGAGGAGAAGAAGAAGAGGACTCACCGGCTGTTCGAGAAAGAAGAACGACTTCGAAATGGAGAGGAACTCGGTCGAATTGGAGCTGGCGAGGGAGGAAATTGCGAAGAAAAACTCGGTCGGTCGGAGAAGGAAAATCGCGAGGAAGAAGAAGGAGGAAGAAGGAAAGCTCGGGCGATTTTTGGCTTTTAAATAAAACGCACGCAGACACGCTTATATACAAGATCGCGAGCAAAGATTAACAAACACGCCCAGTGGCTCGATTGGCAGCGACCCTTGCCTAGCTTGCAATGCGACCTTGGCTCGAATCTCACTCGACGCGCTATTTACTTCCCTATTTATTTTTACATTCTTCCAAGCCCAAATGTCTTCACCAAAATTCCCGATCCCAATCAAATCGACTCATAATTTTTCCGGCAATTAACAAATACCTAACCGGCCCTGTCGGCGCGACCAAATTACCAAAATGCCCCTGTGCAACCTGGAAAGACCGGGATGAAATTTTCGGGCCGTTACAATATTCCCCCCTTATAAGACTTTCGTCCTCGAAAGTCACTTAAGATTGAAATAGCTCGGGATACTGCAAACTCATCTCATCCTCCCGCTCCTAAGTGGCTTCTTCTGAACTCTGACTCCTCCACTGAACTTTTACCAACCGGATTTCACGATTACGCAGTGACTTTGTCTCAAAAGCAAGAATCCCCACTGGCTTCTCCTCGAAGCTCAAATCCTCATTCAGCTGCAACGGCTCAAAGTCAACAATGTGCAACCTTTAGGAATACATGCTGACCAACCTCAAACTCCAAATCCCGACGCCGAACATCGGCGTAACTCTTCTGTCTGCTCTGAGCTGTCAACATACGAGCTCTAATCTTCTGCACGGCACCATTAGTCAACTGCAGCAACTCGGGACCCAAAATCCGCCTATCACCAACCTCTTCCCAGAACACAGAAGAACGGCAACGCTTACCATACAAAGCCTCGAATGGAGCCATCTGAATCGTCGACTGATAACTGTTGTTATATGCAAACTCCATCGAGATCACAGTCTCGGTCCCAACCGCCGGAAATCCAACACACAAGCCTCGAATCACGGTCAGACACAATCCTCACAAGCACACCGTGATAACAAATGATCTGCTCCATAAACAACTGCGCCCAATGTTCCACGGTATAAGTGACTCTACCGGGAATGAAGTGTGCGCTCTTAGCCAATCGATCAACTATCACCCAAATCTGAGAGAACTTCCTCGGAGTCCTCAGCAAACCAGAAATAAAGTCCATGGAGATCTCTTCCCATTTCCACTGAGGTACACTCAGCGGCTGCAACAAACGGGTTGGTCTCTGCCTGGGTGCCTTCACCTGCTGACAAGTGAGACATCGACTGACAAACTCCGCAACATATCTCTTCATACCCATCCACCAGAATGTCTGCTTAAGATCCTGATACATCTTGGTACCCCCGGGGTGCCAAGCAAACGGAGAACTGTGGGCCTCTGAGAGTAACTCTGCTCGCAATCCTGCAACATCCGAACACACAACCGCCTCTGACGTCACCCCACCGTCGGTGAATATACAAAGTCAAAATCTCCATCAAGACTAACTCATCACCCAAATTCTTAAGTGCGGGTCACTCACCGACTATCAATAATCCATTGTCTAATCGATGGTCGAATCACAACTCAAAGAACTCGGCAAGAACCTCACCCAACAACATCGCAAACCTCACCCCGCTCAACTCTCGCCGCAATGTCTGGGCTGGGAACTCAACAACACCGCGGAGTGCGACGTCTTTCTACTCAAAGCATCAGCTACAACATTTGCTTTGCCTGGATGGTACAAAATCTCGCAGTCATAATCTTTCACCAACTCTAACCATCTCCTCTGCCTCATATTCAACTCCTTCTGAGTAAACAGATACTTGAGGCTCGTGATCGGTAAACATCTCAATCCGCTCACAATGTAATGCCTCCAAATCTTGATTACAAAACACCACTCGCTTGCCAACTCCATAACATGAGTCGGATAGTTCTGCTCATATGGCTTCAGCTGGCGGGAAGCATAAGCAATGACCTTCCCGTGCTGCATCAACACACAACCCAACCCAAACTTGGAAGCATCGCTGTATTCCACAAAACCACCTGTCCCCTCCGGGACTGCCAACACTGGTGTTGAAGTCGAACTGCGCTTGAGCTTGGCAAAGCTCTCATCACACTTACCGTCCCAAACAAACTCGACACCCTTCCTCGTCAGACGAGTGAGGGGCGAGGTTATGGCGGAAAAATCCTTAACAAACCGACGGTAGCAAACTGCCAAACACAGGAAGAAACGGCTCCCACGAGTAGACAACCGAAGGACAGAGAGCATCCACATACACACACTGTCTTGCTCCACTAAAGCAACAAGATCAAAATCTCACGGGGTAGCAATAGGGGTCCACCACGAACTGGACCTCCAAATACCAACGGGGCAACTATCAACTTTCCTGGAAACAGGAAGACAACCAACAGGGCACGAACCATTCGCCCCACGAGCAAAACTGACTTCTAGAAATTCCAATCCACACCTTGGTCAACACCAAGCATCAACGTGTTCCCACACCGGAACCAATCCGAACTCCACTCCAAACAAATACTAACTTGCTAGGCTACCAAGACTGCCAACAACTCACCCGAGGCTACAAACTACACCGCTCCAGCTTGCCAACTGAAATTCCCTACCTGAGCCTGACTGAGCTCTAGAGAGGTTCTTCACAACCTAGGGTTCTTCGACAACCCTCGACACCCACTGCCAACTAACGGACTAACAACCAACTGCCTGAACAAACAACAACTCCATTTTCCCCGCATCATAACCATGCTGGCCAACTCCAACTCCTTGGGAACCAAGAGGACCCGAAACGCTACCGAATGCGTCATCCTCCTACTCAGACGACAACCACAACATAACTTCTACCCAAAGAAAGATCCGAACAACTCTCTTAGTCATGACGATCAACAAGAAGATCCGCCAACCAAGCTTAGGTCCACTTAACAAATCTTACCTCAAGCAAACAACTGATACCACGAGCATGGTATCCTTACCACCTCACTCTGACCTTACAACATCCACCGAGTCCAACTTTTCCAAGAACGGAGCACCGATTCCCACGTGAAAACCCCGCATGGATCTCAAACTCCCGCCACGTAACGAACCACACAAAACACACTTGTGTGCACAACTCCCAACCTTCCTTTAGAGATCCAAGACTAACAAATGCTTTTCCCAAAAGCCACACTAGCTCCTGGCAGAGATACAACCAATCAACGGAACACCCAAAGTTCCATCTCCACACGATGCTCGAAGTGTGGCAACCTTGCTCTACCAAAGCATAACCATGCCAAAACTGAACTTACTTTATACCATGCCTCTACCAAGGGTGCTTACCCATAAGGCATCCAACTCTTCTCACAAGGCATCCTACTCACCTCATAGGCATCCAACTCATGGTCCCTCAACTGGACCCAACTTGCTTCTACGATGCTCAACCCTCCTCAGATTTAGGCACTCGAAGGTAGTTGACCGCACTACCAACCACAAGGATCTCTTGGCCTTAACACTAGCGTGAGATGCACGCGCACTAACACTTACGAACCGTCAACCTGCTTGACCTAGTCAACCTCCAGTAACACTGGGAAAAGGCCCGGCTCCTCTCGAACACCCTTTCGCTTGAAATTTTTTGATTACCACTGAACTAGCCCTTTTGCACGACCTACACAGGTGCAACTACCATAACGGATCCAAGGCTAACGGAGTGCGCTAAACTCCGAACGACATAGAACCATCTGCTATACCCATACCAAACTCAGGCCTGAACCAGATTTAGTGCCAAGGCGGCACACCAACCAATGCACCTCAAGCCACTACTACCAAATCCACATCTTACTACAAACGGGCCAACAAGGTCACAACCTCAAGTGATCCGAACTCTGGCTCGGCATACAAGGGCTCAACTCCAACAACCATGCCTAAGGCATCTCATCAAGCTGAAGGCTCACAGCCTACTCTTGCATCTCCACATGATGCTCAACAAACTCTGGCCGGCTCTCTCAACATGTAGCAACTAGCCCTACTCTAGGGCTTACCAAGAGAAGAGTGTTCAATTCTTCCAAACAACTGAGGAAACCACCAACGGATCCAGTCCGAAGGAAACACTGCTTGCTGCACCCTTAACTACAGGATTCCGGCTTACTGGCTGCAAACAACAACACTTCACAGAAGCACAAAGATGCCTCATCAACCTCCTCGAAGGCTACCAACTTTGCAACCACTCTCTGGGCAACCAAATAATCTATCAAGGCTCAAGATCAACGCTTGAGCTACCCAGGCTAGTCCACACGGGGACCTGCTCCACAAACATCCACATCAGCACAACCACAACTAACTCCTCTCTTGGAGTGGCATTCCAAGGCAAAGCACCTCCACCCTCTCACTAGGGGAAAACCATCAACTGGGCCACAGTTGGCCTATGGGAGTCCAATCTCTACCTCCCTCTGGAACGATGTCCCAGGGTATCCGAATCTACCTGGATACCACAACAAGCCACAACATACATCACACACTGCGGGAAGTTGGCATGATTGCGTTCTATACCCAAACCAATAACGAGTCAGAACCTGCTCGTCTCCGCTCCACAACACTACACAAGGCATACACTAGATGACAGGTATTGTAAATTCTTAACCCTTTTTCTACAACAAATAGCAAACTTAGGCGTACCTAATGACTGTCGGAGTGCTAGTGATCATGGGAAAACGACCTACAACAAAAGGTCAAACTACAAAATTTATGACTCTGAGCTCTGATACCAACTGTAAAGGGACCGACCCGAATGGGGCACTAAATGGGCCCTTACCCCAATGCATGCATTCAAAGTAAAGGACATTAAACAGGCATGATTTCGGATTCCAATTAAAAACAAAACATTCAAAATAACCCTTTAAAAACTAGACAATTTCCCTGGAACCTGTCCCTGTTTCCAAGCATCTGTTCCAAGATAAATACATTTCCAAAGTATACTCCGATCAGAGATTTCTTAAAATCATTCAAAACATGTCTAGATACAATAATGCTGGAATCCACAAAATATTCGTAAAACATCCTAAGGCTCAGTGCCGCCACATGCATTCAAGGGAAAATAAAACATAAAGAGTCATAACACAAAATCGTAGTTTGATGATCGAGCCCCATGATCACAGCTCCTCCTTCAGCCATCCTGTCTCGCAACTTGGTTACCTGTGGAAAAACCACAATAATAAGGGTGAGTAACGAATTACTCAGTAAGAATCCCCAACCGAGGTACAATACGATATACATGGTCATCTCAATGAGCGTATGCAAGCTATGAATATAAACACAGAATAGAGCACATAGCTTAGCCCACACTTGGGCCTCGGATGCCAATTTAAGGTCTTAGTCCGGAATAATATCACCACACAGTCCAATACACAAGTCGCCCTATAAGAGAAACAAGTCCCGGCCTCAGCGTGTCTACTGTCGACGAAAGGTACACTGGCTCAAGATCCCGAGGAGCTCTCCGGTCGGCGCTGTAATAGGGGTGTGAGACCTGGACACGTAAACTATGTCAGCCTGAACCACCGCACCTGAGGCTAAGGAAACGGGTCGTGGTAGGCTTACACCAGGAAGCCGCCCTTACCTTAACAAGTGGCAATCAGGGGCTACTGCCAAACATGCTGAGGACATGCCGGCTGCCGGGGACGAGGCAATGCCAAGTCATTATCCCGACCGTTGGGGCATTTAATAGTCCGCCACCCTCACCCAAGATTGCAGGGCCTACCGGTGGGTTAGCTAATCCCTCACGGGGTCGGGGATGGAGCATGCCTCTCGGCGTCCTGCCATGGATGCAAGGTACTTTATGCATCGGGCCGGATGATGCTATCTACCTGCAACTCTAACCTGCCCTAGCAATCAGCAAACAATTCCATAAAATCCAATACGTGCTCCATAAGAATACAACGAGCCTAGCATGATACTACGAAGCAAGGAACAGATACGAGCATGCCAGAAATGAACAACCTAGCATGGATTAACATGAGAATAAATCGGAAAATCATGCTAACAGGAATTCGAAACGAGCACCTATTACTAAATATGTCAATAAACACAAACAAGCAATCAATCAGCAATCGCATAATATATCGTAGGGTCCACACAACTCCGGTAAGAAATCCTTACCTTGGTCGGGGACGATTTGACACGAAATCCTAAATTGCGAACAAACCCGAACTAGCTACCGAGAACCTATCAATCACAACAAAAATCACACAATAGGCCTAAATATAATAAAATAAACAAGGCTCAGCTCGGGAGCAACTCACGAGGCGCGACGAACGCGATTTAACGAGCCCATTGCACGAACGGGCAGCAATGGGGGCTAGGCTGGCGCGCCTGGGCGCGACCAGCAGGAATGGCGCGATGGCGCGCCTGTGGCCATGCTGCCGGGCGCTGCTGCGTCTTGAGACGGGCGCGCGGGTACACAGGTGCGTGCGGGCGTGGCTCGGCTGGGACGGCGTCTTGGCGAGAGGCTCTCGGTGTCTTATTTGGCGATCGCGACGCGACACGGAGCTAGCTTCCGCGCGAAGGGCTGGCGAGCTCGACGTCTGGGCGCGATCGCGAAGGAAGGATGAATCGGGCGATTTCTGGCGCGGTGGAGAAGAACTCAAATTGGCGATGGAGAAGACGATCTTGGCCGAATTGGTTGGACGAATCCCCTTGGTCAGCTGCATCGAACATCACACACACACCAAAATAATCTTCTCGGCCATCAATGGCGAGAACCAGAAAACAGACGAGAAGGAATCGGAGGAGAAGAAGAAGAGGACTCACCGGCTGTTCGAGAAAGAAGAACGACTTTGAAATGGAGAGGAACTCGGTTGAATTGGAGCTGGTGAGGGAGGAAATCGCGAAGAAAAACTCGGTCGGTCGGAGAAGGAAAATCGCGAGGAAGAAGAAGGAGGAAGAAGGAAAGCTCGGGCGATTTTTGGCTTTTAAATAAAACGCACGCAGACACGCTTATATACAAGATCGCGTTCAAAGATTAACAAACACGCCCAGTGGCTCGATTGGCAGCGACCCTTGCCTAGCTTGCAATGCGACCCTGGCTTGAATCTCACTCGACGCGCTATTTACTTCCCTATTTATTTTTACATTCTTCCAAGCCCAAATGTCTTCACCAAAATTCCCGATCCCAATCAAATCGACTCATAATTTTTCCGGCAATTAACAAATACCTAACCGGCCCTGTCGGCCCGACCAAATTACCAAAATGCCCCTGGGCAACCCGGGAAGACCAGGATGAAATTTCCGGGCCGTTACAACCAAACTCCAAGGATCCAAGGGTAATTAAGATATGACGCGGAAAGAGTAACAATATCACCTAATGGCTCACTTGGCAAGGCTCTCCTCTAGCACACAAGGCCACCCTGGCTCGAACCCCGGCTGCAACACAATTTTCCTTTATTTTTACTTTTGCACCAACTCAAGCTCAAACCAATCCACAAGGCCTCAAAAACCCACAAAAATCCATCCAATAATTTTAGCAACTGGAAAAAGACATAAACGGCCCTGACGGCCCGACCAAATTACCAAAATACACTTAGGGCACACCTGGAAAACCGGGATGAAAACCTGGGCCGTTACGTTAACAACATGCATTTGTGAAGAAATAAGATAAAAAGAGACTAAAAAGAGTTAGGGAGTAATAAAATTACCAATTTGTGAAGAGACTTTCCAAGTTGAAAATGCTCTAAGTTGAAAAATGTTGAAATTTGTGACCTAAGATGATGAAATTTGAAAGGTTACAGCATGCATTTAAGAAAGAAATAAGATAAAAAAGAGTTTAAAAAGAGTTACCCAATTTGTGAAGATCGGATGCCTCAAGTTGAAGAAAATGTCAAATTTTTTTACCTTCTCAGCTTCAAAGAGAAAGGAGGGTTAGTCGGCGGCGGTGGGTTAGTTAGCGCCGACGTTAGTGAGAAGAGAAGATGAATAGAGAAAGAGGGTGAGGGTTTCAGAGGTTTCTGTCGAGAAAGAGGAAATTAAAATTTTTTGGAAGAGCTAGCCCGCGTGTTTGATTATGTTTAATCAATGGCAGGCAATGCCCACCATCGATTGTATTTCACGGCAGGCATAAAAGACCGCCATCGATGTGTTTTTATTGCATGCCATCCCAGCTTTTCAATAGCGGTCATTTGTACCCGCCATTGTTTCCTCCGTGTTTTTAAAAACCAAATTTTAAACCCGCCATCTATTCTACAAATTGTAGTACTGTAATAAAAATATTAAATTGGAATTGGAACGGCTGATGATGTACATTCCCCTTGTCATCAGCTCCTACAACATCACCATTTGCTTCTCTCCGTGATAGGCTTCATGGCCAACTAACCAGTTCACCTTTCTCAACTCCCTACCTTGGTATTTATAAAATTGAATTACTTGGCCGATAAGTCGAGGTGAGTTGTGAAATCTTTATTATTGCAGAATTCCTTGATTTCTACGGGAATTTATTTGATTGCCGCCGCCTTGATTACGTGATTGATTCTCGATTAATTCCTTGTTGGCATGTCCTTTTTCAAACGTGTTTTCATTTTGAATTCGTACCTCTTTGTGCTACTTGTCATTGTTCGTGTTGATTGTCCTTCCCACGATGCAGTTGAATTGTCTTGCCAATAGCATTGATTAGGCAGAGTTTACTCAAGATTTATGCTAAAAACGTGAAACTGTGCTTGTGAGGCTGCTTTATGAATGCATGCTATTTTTCTAAGTTATTTCATTTTATTATTCTTATTAACGCTTGCTTTCTCCCTTAATTCTAGAATAATTCTAACTAAGACTACCTAAAACACGCATTATTTGAGAGCTATCAAATGGCTAGAGAATAACGCGAGAGGAGTAGAATGGTTAGATACCTTCATGGAAGGCGGGGGAAGAGAGTTTGAAGAAGAGACGCACAAGTTGTATACGAATGATAGTAGGAAGGAAATTTGGAAAAAACGAGTAAATGGCCCGCATACGAAGTATAAAAGGTAAAAAAGAAATTTTTCAAAAATAAGGTAAAATCTGCTATAAACAAATTAGAATGGGAAGATAGACAAAAAAAGACATCAGACCTACTGTTCAACCTCGTTGTTCTTCAAACATGTATAATCCATATTACAACATGCTAATGCACACTTTTGTCGATACAAATGCATTTTATATTTATTAAGCAGTTTGATTTGTACTGAATCATTTTCCCTTAACTTGTAAATCGAACAGATTTTGTTGGTTCTTTAAATTCAAACCCAATACAACCTGGAAAAAAAAACCCCAACACAACGCTTACATTTTGGGTTGAATTAGTCGGATTATCAGTTTGTTATATACACTCCCAACGCTAGTCTCTCAACTCTAATATACGTCTTATTAGATAGAATTTTGATGATGCTATTGATCAACAAGAGGTGGAATATTTATACAACTATGTAGACACATATCTAACAAATCATAGTTAGGTTTAAGCTAACAATACAACTAACAGCAAACTGCTCACCATAGTAAATACAAGAATTCTAATTAAAAGTAACTCAGCTAAGCTCTTTATCACATTAGATAATATGTTACAATTTAACACCAATTTTCAATGAGAGGAACCGCTAGCCCTATAATTTTTTTAAAGGTTGTGAGATCATCTCCTCACTTTTTCAATATAAAAGAAAATTGTGAGTACTCACCAACAACCATAAGCATATATATTATTTTTGTTGAATTTTTTGAAAACGGTACATGCATTGTTAATTGTTATGAAAGTTAGGGGCTGTTTGTTTGGCATAGGTAGGATTTAATTAGTTTTAGGATTTATTAACTCTTTCTTGAAAACCTACATCCAAACGAGTTTTTTATTAACTTCTCCTCATTTTTATTTCTAAAAATAACTCTCATTTTTAACCATTCATTTTTAATGATTTATTTATAACTATACATCATTTCTAACCACTTATTTTCAATAATTTCTTTCAATTGAATCAAAATAACTCATTTTTAACCACTTCCTTTTAATCAATTATTTTTAACTATTAAAAATAACTACTCATTTTAAATCTACATCCAAATAAAGTTTTGACTATAACTCCCCTACCAAAAAACTAAATCCAAATGAGTTTTTTTCTACAACTCTCAATTTTTAACTACTAAACATAATTCCTCTATATAACTCCTTAAGCTATATCCTACCTAAATATGTAAAAAAAAAACAGCCCCTAACGCATATAATAAGTAAATTTATACCTTTGATCTCTACAATATACGTTTGATAGTCTAATTAAACTCTATGTCTAGTTAATAATAAACTAAAATATTATTTTAATGTATTTGGAATAATTGTTAATTGAGGAAATTAGTGGGTAGAAAATTAAGGAATTAATAGGTTGTCAATTTAGGAGTTAATTAAGGCATTAGTGGATCCTTAATTTTGGAATTAGTAGGAAGTATTTTTTGTAAGAACTTGGAGGCCAAGTTTGTAATAGGCTATAAATAGAGTGCTCATTCAATGGAGCAAAGTAGAGAAAGTGCTAGAGAGAAAGCGAGAGAATTGTAGATAGAGTTTTAGAGAAATAAAGAAAAGTGTTGAAACGAAAGTTTGTGTGCATTATTGTCTCTCCAATTCCGAAGCGAAAAGCTTGCGAGATTGTCATTTGTGTTTATTGTCTTTGTTTTTTCGAATCTAGATCTTACAAATTGGTATAGATGATTCAAGGCTTTACAAATTGGTATCAAAGCGGTATTAGTTTTATCAAATTGGTATCAAAGCAGATGGCAAACGTAATGGGACAAATGTTGCTACAACGTTGACGAAGGTGACTTACGAGAATTGGAGCATCCAGATGAAAGCGCTACTTGGATCTCATGATGCATGGGAAGTGGTAGAAGAAGATTTCGTAGAACCAGAGAATACCGCAAGTTATACGATGGCTCAAACTAAAGCATTGAAAAAGACGCGATCGAAGGATAAAACGATATTGTATATGCTATTTCGATCAATGGATGAATCGAGCTTTGAGAAGATTGCGACTGCAACTACTTCAAAAGAAGCGTGTGACACTTTAGAGAAAGTATTTAAAGGAGCCGACTAAGTGAAGAAAGTGAGTCTCCAAACTCTTCGCGGCGAATTAGAAAGCATAAAGATGAAGAAGTCAGAAAGTGTATCAAACTTCATCATGCTTATGAAGATGGTAGTGAATCAACTCAATCAAAATGGCGAAAAGCTAACGGATGCACGAGTTGTTGAAAATATTTTGAGATCGTTGACGGATAATTTTAAGAATGTGGTGTGCGCAATAGACGAGTCAAAGGACCTTGCAACGCTCACTGTTGACGAGCTTGCTGGTTTTCTTGAGGCACATGATCAACGCAAGAATAAGAAGAAAGAGGAAACGCTAGAACATGAGCTTCAAACCAAGGCGTCGATCGAAGATAAAAAGGTACACTATTCCAAAAAATTTAAAAGTAGATCAAATCAGTCAAATATTGAATGCTGCGAAGAAATAGTCAATGTGACAGTTATGATGCGAAGATGGGACATACGAATCAAACGAATTGGCGCTGAAGAAGACAAGGTCCAAGAAGAGGCGGTAGATCAAATCAGTCAAATATTAAATGCTGGAAGTGTCACAGGTATGGTCACTATGTGCGTGATTGTTGTTTTGACAAATCCTACAATACGGTGAAGAAGGGAATTTTGCGAAAGATTGTCATGTGGATAAAAAGATTAAAGAAACAAGAAACTTAGCAGTAGAAAACAATGTGAATGATGATGTTGTTTTGATAGAGCACAAAGAAGGAAGCGACAATAATGATACTGTGTGGTATCTCGATTAAGGGGCAAGCAACCATATGTGCGGACACGAGCATCTGTTCAAAGAGATGCAGAAAATTGAAGATGGTCATGTTTCTTTTGACGATGCGTCAAAACTAAAGGTAAAAGGCAAAGGTATGATTTCTTTTATGCAGAAGGATGGCTTGATAGGGTTAGTTCAAGATGTCTATTATGTACCAGATCTCAAAACAAATATTTTGAGTTTGGGGCATATCATAGAGAAGGGTTATTCTATATTTTTGAAAGGTTGGTTGCCGCATTTGAGGAACAAGGAAGAGAGTTTAATCGCTCGAGCTGAGCTAGAAGAAATTGTATGTATAAATTGAATTTGAGTCGCGAAGTACGAGTACATGAAGAAAGTGAATTGGATTGGAACAAAGCGATAGAAGTCAGCAACGAAGTTGGAGAATTACCATTTATTGCATCAACGAGTATGCTTAAAAAGCCTGAAACAATTGAGGTACATTTTGTATGTCTTTTGAGAGATGCGGAAAGTATTAGTTTTGAGGAAGCAGTGAGAGATGAGAAGTGGCGAACCGCAATGGATGAAGACACTAGTACAAATTCGAGGAAAGATGGCGGGCACGTACCCTCCATCAATAGCCCTGCCAGTAAAACCTTTTGGTGGTGGGCAAAAAAAGATGGCGGGCATATGCCCGCCACCAATAACTATTAATGGTGGGCACTTCTGCCGCCACAAGTTATTGCATCAACGAGTATGCTAAAAAGCCTGAAACAATTAAGGTACATCTTGTATGTCTTTTGGGAGATGCGGAAAGTATTAGTTTTGAGGAAGCAGTGCGAGAAGAGAAGTGGCGAACCGCAATGGATGAAGATATTAGTACAAATTCGAGGAAAGATGGAGCGTACATACCCGCCATCAATAGCCTTGCCATTAAAACCTTTTGGTGGCGGGCAAAAAAAGATGGCGGGTATGCTCGCCACCTTTATTCGGGGTTTAATAATGGCAGACAAGAAAAGATGGCGAGCACTTCTGCCCACCACAAATTTTTTTTTTTAAACATCCCCACTCTGCTAGAACCTAATATTTTTAAAAAATGGTTATATATAGTCAATACTGATTAAAAAAAAAAAGATTGTGCCCGCCATCAAAAGTTGGAATTTGGTTAAAAAATAATAAAATAGGACAATATATGGAGCCCGCCTACCATTAAAACACATTATTTTATACCCAAAATGTGGATATTGTGGCCCACCATTTACAGACACTATCATTTTATTAAAATTGTGCTCGCCATCAAAAGTTTCAACACTTAATATTTAAATAACCTCCTAAACCAATTCCATCATACCCACAAATTCATGTGTGAAAATTCTAACTTTCTAAACTGCACATACACACTAACTCATGTTAAAATTCTTAACTTCTTAATAAATACTCACATCGAGTAACTCATGTTAAGATTCTAACTTCTAAACACACAACCACTAAACTCATGTGAAAATTTGAACTTCTAAACACATGCAACGAAAATTTCAGCAGCACAACTGGGCAATAATGCGATTCCCAAAAAAATATTACACCTGTTATAAACAAGACTCCACCTGTACATTAACAAAATGAAAAATCCAGATTGCATTCATAAATGAGACTTTGGTCCCTCCAGAATCTAAAGTACATAAGCACATCTAGCAGGTGTAATATTTGTACATAAGCACATCTAGCAGGTGTAATATTACACCTGTTATAAACGAGACTCCACCTGTATATTAACAGAATGAAAAATCCAGATTGCATTCATAAATGAGACTTTGGTCCCTCCAGAATCTAAAGTACATAAGCACATCTAGCTACCCAATAATTAACATTTAAAATACATTTCTATTTCTACATAACCTAAAACACTAAACTTGTATCATATGTCTAGCTATAAAATCTACCCATTCTACTCGTACCTCATCAATATCAGCTTGAGTGAATGTGCTTGGGCCATTGGCGAACTACAAGTATTAAACATATAATTAAAAACATCATTCTTGTGTACTATGATTACATTTAACATGAATGTGTAAACAATACTTACAAGTCTCAATTTATGCATGAATGAGTTGTATATTACTTTCGTTTGAAGATTTGGACGTAAAATCCTCATAATACTGATCCATTTTGTTGAGGGCACTAGTGAAAAAAATAGTTACATACTTAGTACGATAAGTCAAACATCACAAAAAAAAAAGAATAAAGAAATTATAATTTAACTTTACCTTCGCCCATTTCAACAATAATTGATTGTTTTTCAATGCGTGTGGCATGCCAAGCTTGGTATGCACTATATTAAGCAAGTTAAAACTTTAATGATGAAATATAAATTCAATGTTCAAAATTTTATTTATACACTTACCCTGTTACAGTTTGGTATAAATTCTCATCGATAGGATTTTGACTTAATGAGTTGAAGACGTACACCGTACTCTCCTTAAAAATTATCACGATCAAAATCCAATGGTTCCTATACAATTAATTAATATTGATTATGATATAAACATTCGTATAAGTATTAAAAATGTAAAATTTGGAACACATACCCAGTATTGAAGGGAAAGAACATTCGTTGATCTTTATCTTTCAATTGGTAAATATTTTCGATGTCCAAGATGCAAATTCTTTTTTCCGCTAGGTAGATAAATTGATGATGTATTATCTCCACAAATCGGACATGCTTTATAACCTTTTGTGGTACACCCACACAGATTGCCATATGCTAGAAAGTCATTAATGGTCCACAACAAAATAGCTTTCGAGGTGAAGTATTCTTGCCGATGTTCATCAAAACATTCGATGCCTGAGTTCCATAAGATTTTCAAATCATCAATTAATAGAGTGAAATAGACATCTATATCATTTCCAGGTTGTTTGGGTCCTGAGATTAATAAATTTAACATAAAAAAAAACTTACGCTTCATGCACAAACATGGAGGTAGATAGTAAGTCACCAACATAATTGGTCAACAACTATATCTAGTACTTTGGTCACCGTGTGGATTGATTCCATCTGTTGATAGGGCTAGGCGAAGGTTCCTTGTCTCTAAACTAAAATCAGGCCAACTTTTGTTTATTTCTTTCCATGAGCGTGTGTTGGTTGGATGTCGTATGTATCCATCGACCTGACGATCCGTAGCATGCTACGTCAATAATCTCGAAGTTTCTTTACTTCGAAACATTCGTTTAAATCTTGGAGTAGGAGAGAAATACTACATAACTTTTGCTGGAACTTTTTTTACTTCTTTCATATTCTTCTGAATCTTCTATCTTGATGTTTTACATGTAGGACACAATTCTGCATCAACAAGTTCTTTTCGATACAAACAATAGTCATTGATGCAAGCATGGATCTTTTCATAATTCATTCCTAAGGTACTTAAAATCATTTTTTCATAATAGAAGGATATTGGAATTTCATTAAGACTAGGCAATAAAACGCTCAATAATTCTAAGAGCTCTATGAAACTTTTATCGCTCCATCCATACTTTGCATTCAAATTATAAAGCTTAATCAGTGTTGATATCTTGGTAAAATCTTTACAATTTGAGTACAATGGTTTCTTGGCCTTCTCTAATGTTTTCTCAAATAAAGGGGATTTGTCGTTAAAATAATTTTGTGCAGCCTCAAACATCCTTATTGAGTCATCTCGGCCCATCAACATTCTTCATGCCAAATCCATGTGTTATAAATTTGATCGATACCATTACAAAATAAATGGTCTCTTATTACATTCACATTTTGGTACTTGGCATTGACACATTTCAACACGTGGACAACAAACGACATTCAACCCTTTCGAATGTCGTATGACATTGTTTATAAATATCTCATCACCCAATCCGTATTCCGGTGACATTCGATCCTTAAACATCCACGACTTATCCATACCCATTTTAGTAATTGAGTCAACTAGAGAAACTTAACCTACAAATTTTTTTTAAAAAAAAGTAAAGTTGAGTCACATATCTCACTTTCTGACTAAACTTAAATTAATCAACAAATAATATAGCTAAAATCAACCCAACATGAATAATTTTTTTTTATAATGCATTAATAATACAAAATTAAACTAATACAAAGAAGGCACAATGAAACAAACATATATGGAAAGATTTGTCATAATACACAAGCCACAAGTTGAAGAAATTATATCCAAAATTTAAGTTTCTTAAACTAATTTTGGAAACGAATGTCCATATGAAACAAACAAACACTTAAAGAAGATGCCTAACTTTATCACAAATTCGAGACATATATGAGATTTGAAGCACAAATGAACAAATTTGAAGCATATATGGAAATATTACAAAAATGCATTCATGAAAAATGACCTAAAAAAAAAGGAAAATGGCTAACATTTATCACATATTTGAAATACATGGAAAGATTTGCTCCTTAAATGCACAAATTTGATATATATATATATATGAAAGATTACAACAAGATTTGGTAAAAAAAAAAACTTAAAAAGAACTTTAGAAATGAAAATGAACTAAGAAATAACCAAGTTTTTGGGAAGAAATACCACAAATTTGAGAAACAGGAACCTAGTGGAGGCGGCGGCGGCGTTGATGGTCGGAAAATGGTCGGGAATGACCAGAGAAGCGGCGCTGGCGGCCTGGGGGTAGGGTTGGTTGAAGAGAAGAGAAGAGAGAAAAGGGGAAAGATAGTTCGGGTAGAAAGAGAAAATAAAAGAAAGGAAAGAAAAAGAGGGGGAAAATAATAGGTGGCAGGTGGACCCGCCCGCCGCCAAAAAGGCCCCAGGCCCACCACAAAAAAAAAAGGTGGCGGGCCCAATTCGGCTCGCCACCAATACCCTTGCCCACCATCTTTCATCCATGTTTTTTAAAACCTGCTTTTTAGCCCGCCATCTATTCCTGAAAATTGTATTAGTGAGATATTAATGCGATTGAGCGCAATGATACATGGAAGCTAATCGAATTTCCAAATGCAAGTCGATCGATTGGTGTGAAGTGGGAATTCAAGAAGAAGATGAATGCGCAAGGGAAGATAGAGCGGGACAAAGCGCGACCTGTTACAAAGGGATAAAGGGAGAAGTCGAGAATTGACTATGATGAAGTATTTGCTCCTGTTGTTAGAACGAATCTCGCATTGAGTTTTGGAATTGTTAATCGGTTCATGGAGGAGCCGATTTATTCGCATTGGAATCCGTTGAAGCGAGCAAGGATCAAGTTGCAGATATTTTTAAAGTTGTTGCCTAAAGTACTGTTCAAGAAATTCAAGAAGATGATTGACATGACAGATAGCATAAACATTTAAGTTTATGGGGGATTTTTGTTGGAATAAACTTAAATATTATTTTAATGTATTTGGAATAATTGTTCATTGAGGAAATTAGTAGGTAGAAAATTAAAGAATTAATGTATTGTCAATTTAGAAGTTAATTAAGGCATTAGTGCATCCTTAATTTAGGAATTAATGGGAAGCATTTTTGTAAGAACTTGGAGGTCATGTTTGTAATAGGTTATAAATAGAGTGTTCATTCCATGGAGCAAATTAGAGACAATCGTAGAGAAAAACGAAGAGAAAGCGAGAGAATTGTAGAGAGAGTTTAGAGAAATAAAGAAAAGTGTTGAAAAAAAAAGTTTGTGTGCATTGTCTCTCAAATCCTGAAGCGAAAAGCTTACATGATTGTCATCTATGTTTTTTTTTTTTTTTAATCTAGATCGTACAAGTTGGTATAGAGTGATTCGAGGTTTTACAAATTGGTAAGAGAGCGGCATTAGTTTTATGAGTTAAAGGTACAGCTCTCAAAAGAGATACACTAATAAGTGGTTGTATAATTCCTATATTACATCAAACATTTTGCACCACTAATTAAGATATATTTTACTATTAATTTTTTAAAAGGGAGAAAAATAAAGTAAAAGGAATTAAAAAAAGGATGAAGGAGAGAAGATAAAAAGAAAAAGAATATTTTCATTTATAAGGAAGCTAATACAGATGGGCATTTACCGTTTTATTCTATAGCAGATGGACGTATTGGTGGAATTTGGGCAGCATATAAATACAAGTTACAAAAGGTCCGGTGCCATTTCAATCTCGTCAAGAATATCAGATTTACTCTTTTTTTTTCTTTTTTTTTTTTAATACTGAAAATGCATGTTAACCACTAACTACGGTCGAAGCACGGAAAAAGAAAAAGAAGTAACAGATTCTATAAAAATTTTAAATAAAAAAAAAAACAAAGGATTTTGGAGGTATAACAAAAAAGGCAAATTATTTTCATCTATAACACAAGATCAAAATCAATTCATTTGTAATTAGAGATGTGCACGGGACGGGACAGGAAAGGTTTTACCATCCCCATCCCCACCACTATTTCTATTTCCCGTCCCTATAAAATTCACTATATTATTTAGTAGGGAACATGGTTGGGATTCCCCACGGAGAACTTGCGGGGTTAGGATTACCCACGAAAAATTTGTAACCATTTATTTACTTTTTCAAATGTGTCTTTCAATAGATTTGTTGAGATATTATAACATCTTATTTGTTCTTTAGTTTTTAAATGAGTAAAGCTGAGTTACAAAAAAAGTAGAAAAGACCACTGTAGTGCAATTACAGATTCCTACCCACATTGAAAATTAAAAATTCCTAACCACAGTTTGTTTTTTTATATATCAACAATATATTGTCAAAAATATATTATATAATGAACCAACATTGAAAAAAATTTGGATGCCTAGTTAATTAAAATTATAAAATTATTACTTAAAAAAGATATATCGAGGACGGGGACGGGACGGGATCGGGGAAATGGGGATGGGATCATATTCCTCATCCCCATTCCCGTTTAGTCATTGGAGAAAAAAGTATCCTCACTCACTCTTCCATTCCTTATGAAATTGAAAATTCACCCCTATTAAATTAACACTTTTTAAATTGACATCTCTATTTGTAGTAGAAAATTCAAATTAAGTTCTATCACGTTCTATTAGTAATAGAATTTAATTAATAATAGATTTATTCTATCAATAATAGACTTATTTTATCACTGCTTGAGTTTTAATTATATCATTAGTTGAATGATAGAAATCAATGTGCTATAGATTATTATTTTAAAAATTTTGCTGCAAATAATATCAAAAATATAGAATGTGTTGTTGATAGTAAATTTTCAAAAGATAAAAAATATAAAAAATAAAACTCTTAAAAAAAAAATTTTGGGTGATTTAAATTTAATTGTATTTTTTGGAGATGGTGTAGCCAGTAAAAAAATGTTTCTTTAGTTGGAGACTTATTTAAATTACCGTCTTAATTAGTGCTATCTATAATTTCTATTATTCATAAATGAAAAATGATTAAAAAAATCTAACAATAGATTGATTTAGGGAATTTGCACTATATTGCAACTTTTTTATTATAGCTTATAATTATATCAACTTTTTAAAAATAATTCATTTATAGCACATTTTGCCTATTTTTTTAAAAATCTCTATTTACCTTTTTTTATCGAAGACTTTGATAGAATCTATCGTTCTCTAGTGATGAAAGTCTATCAATTTTATCAGTAATTGATTTTATCAACCTTTATTGATAGAATGTAACGGAAGTATATCAATTTACTTTATTTATTAGTAATTGATTCTATCAGCCTCTATTGATAGAATTTACTAATATGAAAATCAATCAATTTACATTTTTTGTTATATGTGTAAATATTTTTAATATTGTGCTATTCATGTAATATTTTAGCCATTTGTAATATACATGCAAAAGCTCCATTGATTTATATCTATGTTTATGATTCTTAGTGGTTGCAGGTATGGTAGACTTTAAGAACAAAGAACAATTTTCTTCAAAAAATAAAAATAAAAATAATAAATCTAATTAATTAAAAAGAGTATATCTTTAAAGTCCAATTCTTGAACTACTGCACCACTCCTCATATTTAATTGATATAAAATAAAATTTTGAATTTGAGAAAGTGAAGAATTTATACTCACATTTTCAAAAACTACACCGCATTTTTTATTTGTATAAATTTAAATGGATTTTTAAACTTGTGGTCAAGACTATAATGGGAAAAACTTTGTTTAGAGATTTCAATTGGAAATTTGGTCAAATTAGTTTTAAATTGATATTTTTATTCATATTTTAATTACATTTTTTTTGCTCCAAAACCAATCACATCTCTATGTTATGCTTTATTTACTTTGATCAATTAATTTAATCTTTTTATTTTTTTCAAATTTGACCTAGGTTCACTAATTAATTAACAAATGAGTGAAATAGTTAGGGATATTTTGATGGAAAAAATTATGTGGTTTGAATGAGTAATTTGAATAAGTGGTTAACAAAACTATGTTTAGACAATATTGTTTAAAAATGAGAGGTCAAAACAAAATTCGGTTCAAGGATAAAGATATTTCAATGAGTGTTAGTGCCAAAATCATGTTGAATAAGATTCTTTTGTAGAAAGGATCGTAGGAAAATAATGTTGTTTAAGGGGGGATTATATAAAACCTTTGTTTGAAAAATCTTGTTTGAGAAAGGGCTGAAGTAAGGATTTGAATGTGAGGTTAGAGGAAGTTTTTTTCTACACTAAACAAACATGGGTAGCATTTACTAATTCCTACCTCAAATTCTCTTTATCATGCACGCAGTGGGTTTTACATATTATATATACACGTATATATATATATGTATATATATATATACGTATATATATATATATATGTATACACACGCAAGAAGGTCCATATCAAATATGAATGGTTATCATGGTTCAAATCATAACATTTTAGTTTTTAAGATTCCCTTGACTAAATGGGTATAAGCTTATAAATATAAAAAAATCTAGTGACATAAGCTCTAGCTTCTCTCAAGAAAATTAGGTTTTCCGAGGTGGACTTGGCCCTAGTTTTGGGTGGTCTAATCCTCAATTTCAGGAGGTATATTCATATGTTCAGGAAGGTGTGTGGAAAGAGGTTGTCTTAGCCTTTAACCCTAAGTGAGAGGCGCTTCCACTATAGGGTGTAAATGGTCCCTTCTTAGAGAGCGACCGTTAGAAGGAAGTGACTCTCTGGTTGCATGTCGTTAGCTTCCGTCATGTTTCTAGAGGAGGTTAGAGAGTGGCAGAATGGAAATGTAAAAATAGAAAATTTCGAATAGCACAAGCATTTTCGTAACTAGAGAGACAAGACACTCTAAATAATTTCTACAAAACATTTTTCTTTATTTCTAGACTTCTTTTTCTCTATTGCTTTCTTGCTCTATCTTTCACAATGGAGAGAGGATTCTATTTATAGATCTATTAAAAACTTGTTCTACAAGACACTTGGCCATAAATTTGTAATCATTTTGGCTATTCAATTTTCAAAACCATTTTGCCAAATTTTCAAAATCATTTTGCCACTAACTCCTAATTTAAGACCCACTAACTCCTAAATCAAAAACTCCCACTAACAACAATTAAGCAACACAATAAAATATAGCATTAAAGTTTATTCAACAAAACTCCTCCATAAACTTAAATGCTTCTGCCATCATCTTCTTTAATTTATCGAACAAAATCTTTGGTAACAGTTTTGTAAAGATATCCATAACTTGATCTTGACTCGCCACGTGCAGCAACTCCACGCTTCCTTCCTTGACATGATCTCGGATGAAATGAAAATGAACATCAATGTGTTTGCTCCTTTCATGATTCACTAGATTCTTTGCTAACTCAATTACTGATTTGTCGTCAACTTGAATCATAGTCGCACCAAGTTGCTTTAAATTCATCCTGCTCAACAGATTTTTTAGCAATATTGCATGACATAAGCGTTAAAATGCTATAACATATTGAGCTTCGCACGTCAAAAGCGTTACGATGGATTGCTTCTTTGACAGCCAAGTAAATGTTGTATTGCCCATAAAGAATGTGTATCCTGAAGTGCTCTTTCGATCTTCTATGTCTCTGCAACAATCGTTGTCGGAGTATCCAATTAAATTGTAGTCTTCCGCTTTCAAATAAAACATCCCAAATGACACTATACTTTGGATTTATCGCAGAATTCGCTTCAATGCCTTCAAATGGATATAAACTAGCTACTCCATGAACCAACTAACAATGTCAACACTCAATGCGTGACCTTGTGCATGTGAGATAGCTAGGCATCCCACCAAAATTCTGTATCTACTCACATCTACGCGTTCTCCTTCATCAAACTTCGAAAGTTTTGTACCTGGTTCCATTGGTATTAAAACTGGGTTGCAATTAGGAATCTTGAACTTTTTAAGATCTCCTTCACATAATTCTCCTGCGATACAAAAATGCTTGTCTCTTCTTGTTTAACCTCCAAATCAAGGAAAAACTTCAGCAAGCCAAAATTTGTCATCTTAAATTCTTCGATCATCGCATCACTTTTACATAGAAATATTAGGTCATCAACATAAAGAGCAACAAAAATTGCATTACCTCCATTCTGCTTTGTGTAAAGCGCATGCTCATAAGGACAGCTTGTACCCATTCTCTTTGAAATAAGTATTGATGTGATTATTCCATGCTCGCGGTGCTTACTTCAACCCGTAAAACACTTTCTTCAATTTTAGCACTTTCTTCTCTTCTCCAACTTTCACATATCCAGCTGGTTGTTGTTTATGTATACTTCTTCTTCAAGCACAATGTTCAAGAATGTCATCTTGACATCCATCTGAAAAATCAGCCATCTGAATTGAGCCGCATGAGAAATAAGCAATCGGATTGTCTCCATTCTTGCAACAGGAGCAAAGACTTCATCATAGTCAATTCCCGCTTTTTGCTTGTATCTCTTCACAACAAGCCGCGCTTTATATCGCTCTATCTTACCTTGTGCATTCATCTTCTTCTTGAACACACTTTACACCAATGGAAAGATTTGCATTCGATTATTCTATTAGTTTCCATGTATCATTGTGCTCAATCGCATTGATCTTCTCCTCCATGGCAATTTTCTGCTCCCTGTCTCTCACTACTTCTTCAAAGCTAATATTTTCAACATCTACCAAAAGACATACAAGATGTACCTCATTTGTCGCATCGTACAAATCTTGCAAACTTCGCATTCTAGTTTTTTGCGTTCATCTTCATCATCAGTAGCTCTAGAATCTGTTGATTCACTTTATGCAATGACTGGTGATTCTCCAACTTCGATGCTAACTTCCATCGAACTGTTCTAGACTCATTCTTTTTCTTCATGATTCACACATCGCAACTCACCATCAACTTCTTCATTATTGGGTCAACTAGCTTAGATTTTTTTGTTTTCTCATCATAACTAATGAAAACATACTTCATGTTCTTGTCTTCGAGCATCGTTCTTCGTTGATCTAGTACGTGTGCATAAGCCACACTACCAAACACTTTCAAATGCGAAATAGTCTACTTCTGTTTGCTTCATGCCTCTTGTGGTCTTTGATCATCTAATTTCGCATGTGGATATCGATTTTGCGCATAAATTGCGTCATTGCACAACTTCTGCCCAAAATTCCTTTGCCATACTTTTGCTCTTCAACATTGCTTGAACCATGTCAAGAATGGTCATGTTCTTCCTCTCAACCAAACCATTTTTTTAGGAGTATATAGTGTGGTTAGAAATCACCTTATGCCTTGCTTCTCACAATACTCTATGACAATCGTTGAAGTATATTCACTACCTTTGTCAGATCGGACATCTTTTATCTGTCTACCTATTTCTTCTCCACCTTCACTTTGAATTTCTTGAACGCCTCAAATGCTTCTAATTTTTCTTTCAATAAATGAACCCAAATTTTCGTAAGAAATCATTAATAAAGTAAATGCAGTACCTTTTACTGCTGAAAGATCCGGGGGTAATTGATCCGCACATATTAGTATGAATCATCTCGAGCGGATGCATAGCTCGATATTCCACTTTTTTCTGAAACAAGGTTCTCGCATGCTTGCTGAGCACGCTAAACTTTCCCTCGTAGTCAATGTTGGGTAAACCATCCACCATATCCTTCTTCGTTAACGCATTTAGTCCACTATGATGTAGGTGACAAAACCGAAGATGCCAAAGTAATGTTTTATTTTCTACATCGATTTGCGAACATTTTTCTCTTATATTTCTCAAATTCAATCTATACACGCATTTTCTCCCCATCTCGACTTGAGCAACTTAACGCTCTTGCTTTTCCTTTCAAGTGTAATAGACTGTCTTTCAAAAATATCAAAAAATCCTTCTCTATTTGTTGCTCCAAACTCTTTTTTTTTTTTTTTGAGGTCTGGTACATAATAAACAACTTGGATTGATCTTTTTAAGCCATCCTTTTGTAAATAATAAATCGAATCTTTGCCTTTGACCTCCATTTTTTACGCATTGCCAAAAGAAATATGACTATCTTCAACCTTTTGCATCTCTTTGAATAGATGATCGTGACTGTACATATGGTTGCTTGCCCCTGAGTTGAGATACCACAAAGTATCATTGTTGACGTTGTCATCATTTTGTGCCATAAAAAAAAGACCTTCAATCACTTTGTCTTTTAATGCTAAATTGGTTGTTTCTTTAACCTTTTTATCTACTTGGTAATATCTCACAAAATGTCCCACTTTTCCACAATTATAACATTTTTCGGAATTGCAATCACTCGCATAGTGACCATATTTGTGACATTTATAACATTCAATATGTGAATGATTCGATCTACTGCCTCTTCCTCTACCGCGCCAATTCGCTTGGCTCGACTATCCCTTCTCTTCATGAGTGTCACTCTGACCACCACGACCATTTCCACGGCCTCCACGACCACGTCCTCTACCCTGAGAATTTTAAGAATTGAGTACCTTTTTATCTTTGATTGATGCTATGGTTTCAAGTGTTTGCTCAACGTTTCCTCTTTCTTCTTATTTTTTCATTGCTCGTGTCCCTCAAAAGAATCATCAAGCTCGTCAACAGTGAGCATTGCAATATCCTTTAACTCCTCTATTGCGCACACCACATTCTCGAAATTATCTATCAATGATCTTAAAAGCTTTTCCACAACTTGTGCATCGGTTAGCTTTTCTCTGTTGCGATTGAGTTTATTCACCCCATCTGTACGAGCGTGGTGTAGTGAGATACATTTTTTGACTCCTCCATCTTAATGCTTTCTAACACGCCGCGAAGAGTTTGGAGACGCAGTTGCTTGACTCAATCGGCTCCTTTGAACACTTTCTCTAAAATAACCCACACTTTTTTTGAAGTAGTTCCACTAGCAATCTTCTCAAAACCCGACTCGTCAACTGCTTAAAACACATGTATAGTGTCATTTTATCCTTCGAAACGCGTCTCTTTCAATGCTTTGGTTTGATTCACCGTATAATTTGCGGCATCTGCTGATTCTACGAAACCTTCTTCGACCACTTCCTATGCATCATGAGAGCTGAGAAGAGCTTTCATCTGAATGCTGCAATTCTCATAATTTGTCAATCATTGTAGCGACATTTGACCTGTCACGTGATACTACCAAATTTTTAAAAATGGAAAATTGGTAATAGAACGGTCGTTTTCGTAACTGGAGAGACAAGGCACTCTAAAATAATTTCCATAAAACACTTTTCTTTATTTCTCAACTTCTTTTTCTCTATTTGCTTTCTTGCTCTTTTTTTCACAATGGAGAGAGCACTTTATTTATAGACCTAATACAAACTTGTTTTACAAGACTCTTGGCCATAAATTTGTAACCATTTTTGGCTATTCAATTTTCAAAACCATTTTGTCACTAACTTCTAATTTAAGACCCACTAACCACATTTAAGAGCCGACTAACTCTTAAATAAAAAACTCCCCTTAACAACAATTAAATAACACATTAAAATATAGCATTCAAAGTTTATTCAACAGGAAAGGTTGTGGGTGTCTAGTTCTTTTGTTGGGGCTCCATTGGACAAGGTGGTTGGGATCTAAAGGTTTTCTTCTTAACATGGTGAATTTTGGTCTCATCCATTATTTGTTTCCTACTGTAGTATAACTTTCATTTAAAATTTTCTAATCTAGATTCAAATATTAGTACCTACTAGTTTGTGTAGTGGAGACTTGAAAAAACAAAGCTTGTACATAAAGGATGCTCGGTTAGGTTTGATGTTTGGTTATCCTAGAGTAAGAGATGATTCCGTGCAAGATTATTTTTTACCCCTCAAACTTTGTCAGAGTCCTAGCCTATAAGCATTGATATGGTCAACGATTTGTCCCCCAAATTCCCTTAAAAGTAACCCTTTGAAATGTTGACAATGTCTATGGATTTCTCTAATTGTTCCTTCCATTTTTATTTTTTGTTTGCATCTGTGACTATTCGGGCCAACTTGTGCACATCTCAACTAATGTCACACGAGAAATACCGCATGACCCTACAATATTTAAATGCAAAGGAAACTCGTAGGAAATTAATTCCTAGATAGGTGACCACTATGAATTGTTCTGTCTACTTGGGTTTCTTCATATCCATGATCGTTGGTTTGAGTATCCATAGCCGGATTTGTGATCGGGTAGGTTGTATTTGCAAGGGTTTGTTTCGTCCTAAGACTTGTACACATTGTATTGAGGGCTTTATGTTCAGTTATGGTTAATGAAAGTGTTAAAAGTTCATCTCTAGCCCAATAATTATGAGAGCCCAAATTATCAAGAATATTAATTAGCTCACTTCAAATATAGTCCATTATCTAGAAGATTCTTAGCAAATTGTAGAAGTGTTTAAAATTTTAGATTTATGTAAAGAATGTCCTAAAAAGTGTGAAATGTCTAGATATTTTTAGGAACACTCTAGACAAATGTGTGATCCACATTGTCTAGCTCATACTATAAATAATCCACCACTCTACCATATTTTGTATCGAAGAAAAAGCAAGTGTTGTAGTGTTGTACAAAGTATATTCAAAGAAAACCTAGAGTAATTTTGTAGTGTGAGTTCTATACACTTGTCTTATAATCCATTCGAAAAGTAGTTTTAATAAAAAGCGTTGTTGGGTCCAACAAAATTATTTTGATCCTCTAGTATTGCAGATCTGATCATTTTATTGTACCATACGGTACTACCATTTTCCTAAGCATAGACATTTTTTTTTTATTTAAAACTATTCTAAGGCATAGAGTCAACAAACTAATATGATCAAATGGTATTTGTATATATATTTGAATTGAGAACAATATAATCAGATTTTTGTTTTGAGATAAAACATTTTAAGTAGATCAACCATCAAAATAAAAAATGCAAATACAAATCGAGAAGTAGTATTATATTATTTCATTTTCTTTTATTTTTAGATCTTTCAAAATTAGTTTCCTTTTTTATATGAGGGACAACCAAACTGAAATCAAACCAACTCAACAAAATTATCTAAAAAACCCTTTCAACTAAATGCTATAAAAACATGAGGAGAATCTCAAATTCTCAGCTTAATAAAAAAATCATAAATTAAACCTTAACTAACAAATCTTATTCATGATTTAAGAAAGAGGTAGGGCTATTTCCTTCCTCAAAATACACATTAATACGTACACGCACATGAACCCATAAACAAGAAATAACTCGACATAATTGAAAAAAAAAAACATATATATCTATAATTTTAACAAAGAGTATATTTACGACTTTTGGTATACTGAATTAGCTTGCTCATCTCAGCCATGGTGATGGCGCCATCCCCATCAATATCGGCGGCACGTAAAGCTTCATCGGCTCGGAACGTGCTAAAGCGTGAGCCGAGATACTCGAAGGCTTGCTTCAGCTCCTCCTTTGAAAGCTTCCCGTCTCCGTCTTTATCGCAGCTCTTGAAAATGCTAGCCAGTTGCTCCTCCGAGAATGGAACAAGGACTCGTTTGTAAGTTTTACTTTTGGAATTCCCCATAGGATAAAGCAGAAGAAGAAAGAGAATGGGATTTTTGTTTGAGTTGAAAGAATTGTATGGCTGTGTGGCCTTTTTAAATAGAAATAAAGCATCCGGCATCTTTGAATTTTAAACTTAATTTTATGTTATAGTCATTTCACTGTAATTATTTTTCATTTTTCATGTTACACTGATTCTGTTCAAACTCCTTTGTTGTTTGTTCAACAATGATATGTTAGTTGAGGAATTAAACATTTGACCTCTAAGATTAAAAGTCGTAAAATAGTTAAAAGAATATTTACATACCTACACCTCTATACGGCACCAAAAAGATAAAGGAAGAAATATTGAGTACAAAAAAAAAAAAAAAAGGCAATATAGAGGAAGGGGAATATCGAGGGAAAAAAATGTAAAAAAGAGAGGAAGGGAGATCAAAATTTTCTTTTAACGAAACTAAATTAATTTTTAATTCAGCTTTTGCAAGAATTCAAATAAAAAATATAAGAGTAAATGAAAGAAAATATGAAGAAAAAAACTAGTCAAATACTTGAATTGTATAAAATTCTAAGTATGTATTTCTGATAAATAATTTTGTAGATACTACATTTCCCTGAGATGTATTTGTAAATGTTTTAATAGTTTATGAAAATGTTTTATAGTGAAGGAAATAAGGATTGAGAATGATATTTTATACAATTTTCTGACTCATAAACTAAAATAATATATTCATTCGAATGTTCTAAATTGTGAACTTCGTAGAATTAGATTTTTTTTTTTTTTTTTCAGTTTTTGGTTAGGCAATCCAATTACCTATTTTGGGAGATACTTATTTGTATCCAGTTTTTGGTTCAATATATTTGTCAGTATATATGAGAAATTAAACTATGATCTAGTTTCTTATCTATTATGTTACATTTAAATCAACAATATAGTTTCATTCCGGTACTTTTGTATATAAACTCTATCAAAATAAACTTTGTTCCAAACTACTACATATAATTTCATTCCAGTACTTTTCTAGGAAAATTATGAGCTCATTTAGTAACATTGTCGTTTCCTATTTTTTGTTTATGTTTGTTAATTTTAGAAAAACGAACTTGTTTATTGTTTGGTAGCTATTCCCCTTTCTTAAAAAAAAGTTTATTAAATTAAGTGATAAATGAGAAACTATAAAAATGTGGTTTCTATAGTTCGTGGTGTTTCTTACCTGAAGTATGTTTAACTATATCCAATCACGCGCTGGTTCAAAAAAAAAAAAAAAAAAAAAAATACAATCACGCCCGTATTTTAATTTCAAATGCAATCAGGCTTAGACATGGATTCAGGTTCAAATCCCAATGGGGCCTTTTTTAAAGAAACATTTTTTTTATAAATAATTCTTTTATTTGGTATGTTGATATACAAATTTCAATTTTTAAATTTATATATATATATATATATATATTGCATTAATTTTTAAAATTGGTAGTAATACATAAATGTTTTCACTTAAAAATTTATATTTTTTTAATTTTATTTTTATATATAATATTTTACATTATTTTTGAGAAATGTGAGAGATAATATATCAAATATTCCATTAATATTTAATATAAATTTTATACCATACATCTTAACTTTTTTTTAAAATTGTAAATAAGAAATAGGAAAAAAATAAGAACAATAACGAGAAATTTTTATCAAACAAGTTATGTTCATGATTTTAAATTTTTTTTTTTTAAGAAACAAGAAATATAAATAGTTATCAAACACATTTTTATTTTTTATTCTAAAAAATTTAGAAATAAAAAACAAAAATTAAGAAACAAAAAACGAGAAACAAGGAGATTGTTCCAAACATACCCTATATGGTCCCCAAGGGGCAGCCCAGCAGTTGAGGTTAAGGACTTCAAGACATGCTTCTTTGAGAGATCTCTGGTTCGAGGCCGCTAGAAAGCATTTAAACTAGAATACCCTTCGAAATATCTTGGTACCACAGTTTAGGGACGGACCAGTGGTGCCCCGGATATAGGGGAGCGAAGCTCCGACTTCCCGGTTTTCAAAAAAAAAAAAAACAAAAACGAACCCTATATGACTTCAAAATCAAAATAAAATCTATTTTATGGTGAACTCAATCCATGGTGGTGGAGATTTGGGTGAAGAGCTTTATCAAGTTGTGGTGTAATCATCGAATGGGTGAGTGGCGCAATAGTTTCATTGTTTGGTTGTATACCAATTCAACACCAACGTCGCAGGTTCGAGCCCGATAATCGGTATTTATCTCCCTCCCCCAATTTGTACTAAAAACAAAACGCTGCGGTGCAATCATGAGGAGAAGACTCCCCAATTTGTACTAAAAACAAAACGCTGCGGTGCAATCATGAGGAGAAGACTTTATGCAGATAAATGTGAGTCTCTAACCATCCTTTTTCTAATTCTCAATATTTTACCATATGAATTGAATGATTTGAGCATTTAAAATAAAGAAATTGAATCTTGTTCATTAAAATTAAAAGAATAAAATTGCTATCTTGATAAATAAAATTGTTTGTTTAGAAATTAGCCCTGCATCTATAAAAAGTGAAAATTTTGCCTTAATATCAATTTCTTGAATGTGATAGTCAAAATCTTTTGCATGTGTCTAAATTAAGATTGCTTGCTAATAAAGAGCTTAAATTACAAAAGAAACAATCAGGAAATAATTATTGGTGCTTAACAATTAGATAACATTATTGACAAGAGTGAACCTTATGATATAAAAAAATATTAGGCTATGTGAATAAAAAATTATTCTCCTAGTTATAACACTTATTTTGTTAAGGCTATCTCTTATATATCTAAATATGTTTTATCTAATATGTCTAACTTTATTGATTCTAATTTTATATCAAGGCATGAAAAATGATGAGTTTTGCATGAAAAAATTAGAATTTAAGCCTAAACATGAAAAAGTTGTTCATTCCAAAATCCATCTCAACTAAGAATGAAGACCTAAAGAAATGGGTACCCAAATCAAAGTAGTTTGTTTGAAATTTAAATTTAAAATTATTCAAATGAGCAAAACTATAACTTCTTGAATCAAAAAAAGAAAATTGACATGTTTGATAATTCTTATTTTTTAATTATTGAGATAAGTATTCTCCTCATGTCTTTATGGAATTTATATCTTTAAAATAGTCATTATATTGTAATTTAATTGATTAAAATTGATTAATTATTAAATTAAATATCTTGAAAAAATTGAGAATGTTTTTTTGTATCTATCTATATAATTGCATATTTGTATGATTATTGGATTATTTGTTAATAAATCTATGATCAATTATTTTCAAATTATCCATAATTTTTATTACCTTTTTATTTGAATTAGTGATGTCATGATTAAAAGTTGAATCTCTATGTTTTTATATGATTATATTCTTTACTAAATTGATTTATTCATAATTTCTTGATACTTTAATTATTTAATTATTGAAAATACGATTTTTGGTTGATTGAAAATATAACTGTTGAAAAATGGAATGTTTGTTTTTTTTAAAAAAGAAAAGATATATATTGATTATTTTAAATGAAATTGACTAGAACGCTTAATTGTCTGCTTTTTGGTCCTCAGCTATGTTTTGATGATAAAATTTTAAATTGATTTGCTATTGATAAGGAATATGTTGTTGATTAAATTTTAGGGAATTTGTGCTCAAGAGCAAATTCTATTCTTGTATTAATTTTACAGTACAATTTCTAAAATAATTGAATGTATAGCATATTAGACATCTATTAATAATTAGTGATAAAACTCAATCAGTGATAGACATCTATAACTGATAAGTGATTGACATCTATCACTAATGAGTGATAGAACTTAATTTGAATATTTGCTACAAATAAATAAATTATAATTTTGTGCTATAGGTGTAAATATTTTACTACTTTTTGTTATACATCCAAAATCCCTTAAATTTTATTTCAATATACTGTTTGTCTTCTATCATGAATACATGTGCTTTGTTGGTTTTTATTATTTTTTTTACAGAAGAATTGGTTAAAATCTTTTTCATAGAGCTTAGTATTTTAAGAAATTATTATATTCTTGAACAATCTTAGTATTTTACTTAAAATTGATGTATTTATTACTTTCAATGCTGGCGTAATTGTCATTGTTTAAAAGTATCTTTTTTCATTGATATTATTGTTTATACAATTGTTTTGTTTGTATACAACAAAAATTTGATTTTTTTTTTTGAGTACATATTAGGAGAAGAGAACAAATAGCGATTCTCAAAATTGAACCTGTGACATTGATGTTAAATTGATTTACAACCAAATAATAAATTATTGCGTCATTGACATATTCAATTAATATACAACATAGATTTGATAAAGTTGAGTTACTTAAAATAAATTGCTCGATATATCCTTTATAGATATGAAAAATTGTTATGCTTATTCATAAGAATTAAAATCTTTTTTTAACTCACTTCTTATGTCATATTGTTAGTAAATAAATATTTCTTTTTATAAGTTCATTAAAAATTAGTTTGAGATAGACTAAATTACTACCCGTGTTTTGTTTCTCAAAAAAAAAAAAACTACCCGTTTTTTTACTTAAATGTCTTCTAGTACCAATTATAATAATTGAGTTTTGCTTGAATAATTTTATCTCTATGATATTTATGAATTTTTTTATTATAAAAAGAAAGCTCATTTTTAGGGAAGATATTGTTTTAGAGAAAAATAATGAATATGTCTCATTTGAAAATTTGTTTGAGATTCCTACCGTCATAATTTATGAGCTAATTTTATTACCTATTTAAGAGAGTGTTGAATTTATTTCTTAAGGAGAATAAATTTGAGAAGTTTGAATTTAAAGTTTCATATAAATTATTTGTTTATATTATATTTTTTTTATTGATTCGAAAAGAAGAGAGATAATAATAAAAAAAAAAAGCATGTTATCTAAAATATGTGTATTGATTATGCAAGTAGTTCATATTCTACATCACACACCTCTCTAGATTTCATTTTTCTTGTGAAGTTTGTCATCATAAAAAGGGGAAGTTGTTGGCTTTTTTCGAACTTATCTCAAATTAGGTAATTAATATTTTGACAATAACAAACTCAAATTTTGATTACTAATAATTTTGAAGTTGTTAAGTATTTATTATGTAGAATTTGGAGATTCTATTTTAACGCATTTTGAATCGTGTAAATCAGAATAAAAATGAGGAAGATATGGAGAAATGAAGTTTGGATGAAAAATCACTTATGAGAAAAACGATATGTTTCTTTTCCTAGTGTTTCATTTTAAAACTAAACTTATTCCATCTTATCTCCATTCAATCCTAGCTATACACCTTTGTTCTAAATCCTCTGGCCACTATTTATCATATCTTCATCTAATCTAATCTGTCATAATTTTTCCCTAAATCCAACAGACACCTTTCATCTTCTCTCTATTAATTCCGTAGCATTCATAACTAAAATTTCATAACAACTATCATATACTCAACAACTCCAAAAAATTTAAGTCACTTCATACATTTCTAAATCGGCACATTGCAAGTTTTGCATTAATAGCTTATTCACAAAATTTGAGTTGTTTTTTTTTGTGAAGAAGCTATCAATGCAAAACTTGCATATTTTGCCTACGAGAGGTATTTTGTGAGGGGTTTTTTTCTTTTTTTTTTTAATTCTTTGTTTGGAATTTTTATTAAGGTGTGGGTACGAAATTGGTTTAAATTCAAAACCAATAAAATGATTAGAATTTATCTTTTAGTTTAAACAAAGGTTTGAGTGTTTATGTTGGGAATATTGGGGTAGGAACATGTATTTAACGCGGTGGAAGCTTGTGAATAATAAAAAAAATTCACAATAACTAATCCAATTAATTATCTTTGATTAATCTAATTAATCTAAATGCAAAACCCTAGGTGATCGACATGTTATTGGAAAAGAACACTACTTACATTGACTGTCGCCTCTGATCTAATCGAAAAACTTGAACTATCTCTTTTGCTCTCCCATGGAAAAAGCTTATTTACTAGAAGGAAGCTAAAAAACTTTGTCAGAATAGTCTGAATATGGAAGAGAAAATGAGAGCTTTTTCAACTTATGAGCAAAGTTACTCTGAAAGTAAGTGAGATGGGAATGAAAGCCTCAAATGCTTCCTATTTATAGTGGAATGGTGGAGGTTTCAACTTATACCTTTCTGATGTGGGACAAATGCATTATGCATTTTTCCCATTTAATTTTTGAAAAATCCATATTTTGTTTTATTTATTTTAATTGATATTTATCCAATAAATTTCAATTCCATAATATATCCAATATATTATAAATAAATAAATATCTAATTAATATATCCAATATATTAATTCTCTACTTTAATAATTATTCAATAATTATTAACCCAACTAATATGTTCAACATATTAATCAATTTTCTCCATTTAATAATTATTCAATAACTATTAAACCAATTTATTGCGATCTCTTAATTAAATAATTATTTTATAATTAATTTATCAAATAAATTAATTTCTTCTTATTAATATTTATTCAATAAATATTAAATGAATATATCTGTAACGGCCCGGAAAATTTCATCTCGGTCTTCCCGGGAGGCCCAGGGGCATTTTGGTAATTTTGGGTCGGGCCGACAGGGCCGGTTTTGAAATTGGAAATTGCCGGAATAATTATGAGTCAATTTGAAAAGGATCGGGATTTTTGGTGAAGGCATTTGGGCTTGGGAAAGAGTAAAAATAAATAGGGATTTAAATAGCGCGTCGAGTGAGATTCGAACTAGGGACGTGTCGCGTGCTAGGCAGGGGTCGCTGCCAATCGAGCCACTGAGCGCTCTTGTGCTTCTAAACGCGCCATCTTCTATGTATGCTTGTCTGTCCCCTGTTTTGGTTTAAAAGGCAGCTCGCCCGAGCCTTCTCCCTCATTTCCTTTCTTCTTCTCCTTCGCGATTCTCCTCACCGATCGGCCTCCCCCTCGTCGACCAGCAGCTCGCCGGCTCTCCCTCGGCCGATCGATCCCCTCCGGTGAGTTCTCCCTCCCTTTCTCCTCTCTTCTTCTTCTTCTCCTCCGATTTCTCCATTTCTTTCCCCTGTTTTTGATTTCCATTTTCCGGCCGTGTCGAGGTGAAACGTTGGGTGGTTTTAGTGCAGCTGGAGTAGGGGAGTTCATCCATCAATAAATCGGCCGTCGAATCTTCTCCAATCGCCGGAATCGAGCTCGTCTTCTTCATGCCCCTGTTCGCTCGTTCGCGCCGCGCGCGCGCGCAGCAGCTTCGCCCGCCTCCCGCTTCTTCGCCGCGCTCGAGCGCCCGGGCGCTTGTCGCGTGCCCTGCCGTCGAGCCACGCCGCGCTCTCGCCAGCCCCGTGTCGCCGTCCCTGTGCCGAGCCGTGTCGCCAGCGCCCCTGTTCGCCCCTGCACCGCCCGCGCGCAGCCAGCGCCCTCGCGCGCGCAGCCCGCGCGCCCACGCGCCCAGCAAGCCCTATTGCTGCCCCGTTCGTGCAATCGGCTCGTTCGTGCGTTCGTCGTGCCTCGTGAGTTGCTCCCGAGCTGAGCCTTGTTTGTTTTACTATATTTAGGCCTATTGTGTGATTTTTGTGTTGATTGATAGGTTCCCGGTAGCTAGATCGAGATTGTTCGCGACTTAGGATTTCGTGCCAAACCGTCCCCGACCAAGGTAAGGATTTCTTACCGGGGTTGTGTGGACCCTGCGATATTATATGTGATTGTTGATTGATTGCTTGTTTGTGATTATTGACATGTGTAGCTAGGTGCTTCAATCTGAATTCCCGGTTAGCATGATTTCTTGGTTAATTCTCATGTTAATCCATGCTAGGTTGTTCCTTTCTGGCATGCTCGTATCTGTTCCTTGCTTCATAGTATCATGCTAGGCTCATTGTATTCTTATTGAGCACGTATTGGATTTTATGGAATTGTTTGCTGTTTGCTAGGGCAGGTTAGAATTGCAGGTAGATAGCATCATCCGGGCCTGATGCATAAAGAACCTTGCATCCATGGCAGGGACGTCGAGCAAGTCATTCCGTCCCTGGACCCCGTGAGGGATTAGCTAACCCGAGCGGTAGGCCCCGCAATCTTGGGTGAGGGTGGCGGTCGTTAAATGCCCCAACCGTCGGGATGATGACTTGGCATTGCCTTGTCCTCGATAGTCGGCGCGTCCTCACCGTGTTCGGCCGTAGCCCCTGATTGCCACTGTTAAGGTAAGGGCGGCTTCCTGGTGTAAGCCTACCACGACCCGTTCCCTTAGCCTCGGTGCGGTGGTTCAGGTGACATAGTTTAAGTGTCCGTGTCTCACACCCTATGTCGGTGACACCGATCCAAAGATTTAGTTAGGCGTGGTGGACTGGACATGGGCGGCTTGCCTCTGACCCGGCACCCCCATGGTTCTGCAGTAGCGCGCGGTGCATGTTTACGCTCATTACTGGCGCCCGGCCGAGAGCTCCTCGGGATCTTGAGCCGCTGTACCTTTCGTCGGCGATGAGACGAGGTTGAGGCGGGACTTGTTTCTCGTATAGGGCGACTTATGTATTGGGTGTGTGATGATTTTATTCCGGACTAAGCCACCGAGTTGGCATCCGAGGCCCAAGTGTGGGCTAAGCTATGTGCTCTATTCGTGTTATATTCATAGCTTGCATACGCTCATCGAGATGACCATGTATATCGTATTGTACCCGGTTGGGGATTCTTCTTGAGTAATTCGTTACTCACCCTTATTCTCGTGGTTTTCCACGGTAATCGTGGTCTTGCGACCGGATGCTCAAGGAGGAGCGTGATCATGGGCCCAGTCTTCCAACTCGATTTTTGTATTATGACTCTCGTGTGTTTTTGTTTTCCCCGATTGCATGTAGCGAGGCACGAAGCCCTAGGATGTTTGTAAATATTTGTGGATTCCAAATGTTGTGTATCTGAACAGTTTTGAATGGCTTTTAGTAAATCTCTGATCGAGTAAACTTTGGAAATGTATTTATCCCGAGCAGTGCTTGGAAACAGGGGGACGAGTTTCAGGAAAAATGTCTAGTTTTTAAAGGGGTTATTTTGAATGTTTTGTTTTAATTGGAATCCGAAATCATGTCTGTTTAAATGTCCTTTACTTTGAATGCATGCATTGGGGTAAGGGCCCATTTAGTGCCCCATTCGGGTCGGTCCCTTACAATATCCAATATATTAATTCACAAGTTTAATAATTTAAACTTTATGCTCCTATTAATTATGTCTCACATAATTAATATGTGAATTTAAACTCTTCAAACTCACTCTCTAATAAAACAGTGTACTAGCAAGTATGAACTAGCCCGGGGACCGGTGGACCTATAGGTTGAAAGCTACAACGACCCAAGATTCGATCCCTATTCGTTAACATCATACTTATTCCACTAAAGGTCTGTGTTGAACTCTTTCGCACTATAGGACAAGTTAACGTCCACGAATATAATCGGTCATCTGTCATATGATCCTTCACGAGCTTGTTCGTAATTTACAGCTGTGACAAGAAATCCATTCTACCCCTATGATTACATCTTTCTCCTTAAGTGCAATTGATTCCTCTAATGAACAAGTGTTTATAGTTCAACTATAAATCAATGTCCTCTTGGGAAAATGAGAGGCGGGATCCCTTTGTCCAAGCCCCGGAATCAGTTCTTAAGAGAACAACTCTACATCTTCCTCAAAATTCGGGAAAGCGTGAATTCCTTCTTGTGATGTTGCGTTACCAGCCATTCACTACAACAATCCCCAACATGGAAGGCTTATTAACCCACACTGTTTCGTTGGTCTCACCCATGAACATCAAATGACGCTTTCATAAAGTAGGAGTTCACAACCCACTCAAGATTAAGATCACATCGACATACGATCATCCTTAGTGAAGTAGATGATACGATTTTATAACAAAATTACTAGATCGATCATAAAACTTCTGGTCCTGTCTTATGCAAAAACTCCTTTTTTATAGGCACTCCCACTCACATGTCTCCACATGAACAACCAAGATCGGGTTGTTTGTAACCTTTGCAAAGAAGGTCGTACCAACAGTGTCACCAAGACATAGGCCCCAACCTTAGTCCATATACTGTAAACGTTTTAGGTTATTGACTTGGAACTAGATCCACTTATATGTCTCACATACTTGTCCAAGTGTGCATCCAAATAACCATGGGAATATCGCTATTAATCCAATTCATGCAATAAAGCTGAACGACGTTTGTATATTAAATGTGCAATTAATGAAAATAATAACCTTTATTAATAACTGAAATATAGCATTAAACGTCTAACATTAAATGCTTGTTCTTTAATTACAAACTACTAAGCCCTTAGAGTACAATCCTTAACAATCACCCACTTGCACTAAAGTCCTAGTAAGATTTGTTACATGTAAAGCCAAACATCAAACTCACAGTTGCTTTAAACCGTAAGAGACGCCTCTTGTAGACCCTCTTTAGGCGACCCTCGAACACTTTAGCCGGGAGAGTCTTTGTAAAAGGATCAGCAACATTGTCAACCGTGTTAATCCTGGTGACAACAACTTCGCCCCTATGTACTATCTCTCTGATGAGGTGGTATTTTATTTCTATATGCTTCCTTCGTTTATGGCTTCTAGGTTCCCTAGAGTTAGCCAAAGCCCCGTTGTTATCACAATATAAAGTGATCGGCTTATCCATACCCGGAACCACTTCCAAATCTACAAGGAAGTTTTTCAACCATACTGCCTCTTTTGCTACTTCACAAGCAGCTACGTACTCAGCTTCCATAGTGGAGTCTGTGATGCATCTTTGCTTGATACTTCTCCAAACTATAGATGCGCTGTTGAGGGTGAACACTGAACCTGATGTGGACATCCTAGAGTCCTTATCAGTTTGAAAATCAGAGTATGTGTTTCCAATAAAGATCAAATCCTTAGAACCGTTCACAAACATATAATTTCAATTTCTCCTAAGATACTTGAGAATATTATTAACCACAATCCAGTTATTCATTCTTGGATTTGACTGATATTTGCTGACAATGCCTACTGCATAGCAAATGTCAGGTCTTGTACACAACATAGCGTACATCAAGCTCTCTACTGTTGAACCACTTTAAACTTCAGTGTTCTATTTCCCATGAACTTTTACTTTTCACTATTTCAGTTCTTACATATTAATATTTTCTTGTTCGGTGATTTTAGTCTAGCAAACTATGATCATAAATTATATTTTAAATGAAATAAAATTTAGCGAACCACATTCACCTCCCTACAATCGTACAAAGAATTGTTGAATGTAGCCTAAAAATGGCTATGAAACAAGCAGTCAAGAATGCTCTGGTGAGCCCACATGTTCTCAAATCTCAAGCATCTGGACACTCTTTCTCTAAGCGTCTTGTTCGCTGCCTAGTAGATCATTCTAGTAGCAGGTTTCATCCATCGGTCAGGTAAAGTAGAGGCGAACTTATAATTTCTTTCACCATCGGTGGTTTTTGTAGGAGTGATTCTTCCAGCAATAGGCGCCCTCCACACAGAAATTGTTCAAGCACTCATGCAGTTAGTCCACGCATCAGCTTCAACATATGAGGTGGCGCAGATTTCATTGGCCCCTTCATCTCTCGGCAATAAATGTGAACAAAATTGGGGATAACTTATTGCTTGTAATGATGTTTGAATATTTATAAAAGAATTCAAATGACAGAAACTGAAATTGGTTCTTAAGTAATGTACAAGCATACACAATTATAACAATATGTAATAAGTAATATAAGTCATCTCCACAAGCACGGAATGATTAGTTTACATTCTCGATTTAATTGAGAGTCAAATTACAAGAAAGAAAGGAAATATCTTTGAGTTTTTGTGTTGATAAGCTATTATTAGATAAATGCTAAAGTAAAATGTTGCAATTAAAATACGAGAATTCTGATGACTAAGAATAATAGGATGAGATTAGAGGGTTTATGAATATGATTGCATGCGTATTCGTGTGACCTTAATGGTGATAAGTGACTTATTCTTACTTATGTCTAAAGTCTACTTTCACAACTCATTCAACAAAAGGTCATTAATTTATCGTTAAATATCCTTAGTGCAGTGACTATTTCTAGACTCCTCCTAAATTTCAAATAGATGTCGAAAAAAACCTAATAAACATATAAAGATTTCTCAACCTACCCTTCTTTCTCAAAAGTAAATAGAAAACAGACATAATGTTGTCTCTTAGACGACATGTGCCAAGGTCATATTAACATGCATACTATCATCAACATCCCATAATCACAAGTTTAACGTACAATTATACTTGATATTATCCTAATCTTCCCCATAATATAATTAATCCATGCTAATGTAAAGGGAAACGTAAGTAAGAAAAGGAAACATCTTCATAAAATAAACGTAAATTGTCTAACAAGGTTGATAAAAAAAAGTGTAGATTAATTAAATACGAACTAAAATCAAGCGAAAAGTAAAATAAAGCAATAGAAAACCAATAAAGTTGGTCGTCAATGGAGCTTCTTACCTAGTGAAAAAAAACAGCTGCTAAGAGTCTTTATTGATTGGCTGTGTAAGAACCCGACTTCTAAAACAGTCATAGATCTGGTTCTTACTCAGTATACATGATTGATATACAGTTATAACAGAAAACTCGAAGCCAAATAACTGTTTTATTCAAAACATAAATAGTTTCCATAGAATAAGTTTAAAACAATGTTCAAGCCTCTAGCTATAGATTATTAAAATATTTCAAATAATGAAATAAATGGACTCAGTCCTTTAATGACATGCTGAAACATCAAAGACAAATGAATATGAATAATAGAATCATAAAAACATGAGACTTCCATGATCCATCAACGCCTCATTTTGCCATCTCGGTGTTGTCCAAAGTTACCTAGTGAAAAACTATAAAAATAAGGGTGAGTACGAAAGTACTCAGTAAGATGCCCAACTGGGGTATATTACATATATCGAAAAATCATCTAGCATCTTAGCAAAACATGCAATACCAACCATCTATTCGTCCAAACTTGAATTATCAACCTAACTCCCAATAACCAGAGTTCGCTGACTCACAATCTATCAATCAGCTCACCACACTGATCTGAACACTTGGGGAACGATCCAAGTGTTTGACTCTAGACAATCACAAAGAAAGGTGTATTGACGTCACTAGCCCGAGGGAGCCTTCCTCACTACAAAAAAAATAGCTTTTAGCGACGAAACTTTTGGCGACAGTGCTAAGTTCCGTCGCGAAAAGTGGTCTATGTTGACGGAAAGATCTTCCGTCGGCCTTGAGTTAATTTCCCCGACGGAACGCCATTTTGCGTCGGCTAAATGCAAGCTACGCCGACGGACCTTGTTCGGTCGCGGTAAAGTGCCTTGCGCGACGGAATACCGTCGCAGATAGCTACATGCACGACAAAACTTCATTGGGGTAGACTATATTCTGCGACGGAGTTCCATTGCAATAGGCTAGCGTCTGCGACGGAGTTCCGTCGCGGTAGGCGGAAGTTTTAAAAAAAATTAATTACCTATATGTCGATCAAGCCTTTTTCTGTCGGCTTTGCCTCTTTAAAAAATAGCTCTGATTTTTATATTTGGAAAAGGCCCTAAATCCCAAACTCGCCACCACCGTGCCACGCCCTAAATCCCAAACTTGCCACCACCGTGCCTCTTTTCGTACGATGTGTTAGACTCCTTGCAATACGCAGCTTCATCACAATCCTAAAGAATAACCTAATAAATATTCTCTCTAATTTTAATACTTACTAACAAATTAAATATATGCTCTTTGTCACAAAAAAAAAGTATAAGATTATAAACTATATTCATTGAAACAATTTTTTTTTTTAAATCACCTATTCATTTATAATTAATATAATCTATTAGTCTTTTGTGTTTTTGTTAATAATGCAAGATATTGAACAAAATTTGAATTATTAAATTTTAAAAATTACATTAAATATTAACCCATACCTAAACAATCAATTATCTAATTCACATTTTAAGTTTATTAAAAAAAAACTTAAAATTGGTCCTTTAAGTTTTTTTAGTTTTATTTTTTTTAATTATCACTTTTCTCATTAAATTTTAAACATATGTTCATTTTTTTTTAACTTTATTAAAACTTTTTATATTACTAAACCAATTTGATTAATATCGATTTTAAATTAAGTTGTTTTTTAAAATATAAAAAATTGAAATTTAACTTTTGAATATTGAGAGACCATCTAGTGTGCATGCGCACACACTGCATGCTACTAAAAATCAGTTAAATGCAGGCCTACACATACTACATTGGTCTAGGTCTACATGCCTCAAGACTTGTAAATGGTGTCCACTGATCAACAGTCGGTGGGAGGCCCTCGGCACAACAGTGTGGTAGCATGTGCACACCCATCACCTGAAGCTAAGGATTCTCCCATAGCAGGCTTCCACCATGATAAGAACCTCGCTCTAGCACTCTTGAAACTAGGTTATTCCATAGCTGCATGTTAAATCACATCCTCCGGCCTGAGAGAGTTGCGTATTTCATCACATCCTCTCAAAGCCTCTAGATGATGACAACCTAACAAGATATAATTCTAAGAATTCTACATGCTCAGTTCCCTAACAGATATCAACACAAGTCAATAGATAGCAGCCATCCCTAGTAGGATACTAATACAAATAACATTGAACTGTTACATGCTAGCATTCATAGACAAGTCATCATCTCAACAGAGTATCTACCTATACATGCTTAGTAATAGTAAATCACATAATGCATCAGATACAATCAATGAACACGATAAATACAGGGTCCACACAACCAAGGTAAGAAATCCCTGAAAATAATACACAACAGACAACAATATGCTCCTTGATCAGTAGATCCCAAGCACAAACAGAATCTCAACCTAAACAATAATTCTAATATATTAATAATAAAAAAGCTAGCTAATTCCACAAGGAACCAAGAGAATGGGGGTTACCCAACGATCCCAAACGAAGGCTCGACTGGCAACAAGACAACTCGCTAGGTGCTGCGTAAAAGGCTGCGACATGGGTGCAGGCGATCGACAACAGCGTGAGTGCGGGTGCTTGTGCGGGGCTACAGTAGTGACAACGAGCTGCGCACGGGATGAGTTGTTAGATAAGCGGGGTCGGGCACAAATGAACAGCTCTACAGCTGCATGAGGCGCTTGTGTAGGGATAAGATTGGCCAATGATCGAAGGAGAATGAAATGAAGAAGGAGATGGAGGGATGGGAAGTGAAATTCTCTCTTGCTCTTCGTCTTTCTGAGCAATCGATAGAACAGTGAAAGAACACAATTGATTAACTCAAGCCCTTCCTACGCCACATGACACTCAATCTCAAATTGCAAAACTAGCATTCAAGCCCTAGAAACACACATCAATAACTCAAATACTCATTATATCTTTAAACTGGCCCTAAGGATGATTTTACCAAATTACCCCTTAGGGCTAAAAATGCATTAACGGCACAACGAACTAGGCAAACGAACTGAAAATAATACTGGGAGAACTTTGATGAAAATCAGGGCCGTCACAGGTTAAAGGAGAAAGGTTTTCGCAATTGGTGGCCTTGTTCAGCACGTTTCAACTTCTTGATGTTGTCAATGTTCTTGGGTATTTAGAATCCTGAGTCATGTGATGATCAACAACTAAGATTTGTTTATGCGAAGATCTATCTATATTTTTAGAATTTGATTGAGGATTTTATCAACCATTATAATTTACATATTTTTGCATATGCAAGATTATTTGGTAATAGATTTTATTCGACATTATTTTTTTCATATTCATTCTCGTACGTAAATATTTGCTACATATTTCTTGCGAAATTATTCTTTACACACATTTGTTCTTGCGCAAGAATATTTGCTAGAAATTTTTCTAGATACAATGTTGTTGCATAAATCTAGAGTTCATTCTTTAAAATTTTTTTTATTGTTGTGACTTTTCCTACATCAACAAACTAGATTAGCCAGAAATTATATGAACTTTGAATTATGCTAAAGTTGGTTCTTGTTATAGACATTCATGAATTAAATCAGTTTAAATTCTCAATTCGTAATCCTGTATATACTTTAGAATTTCATATCATAAAAGTTTATTTAATCATGACAACCTCTCAGTTCATGCAAGGTTCTAATGCTATTACAATATAAATAACTCTCTTTTTGAGAGTTAACAGTAACCCAAAATGTTTGGGGTTTCTTTCTCTTTTTGGCGTTTGGAAAAAAACTAGGAATTTAGGGGGCAATATTTGGGCCCTAAATTTAACCTTCTTTACTATTTTCTTTAAGGGAAATCATAGTATTTGTCTATATTTCACAAAATATTTAAGTAAATGTCTAATTAGGATGATATTAAAATGATGTCTACTTCCGAATTTGGGAGAAGAGGGAGAAATTATTGTTACCATTCATACCCTTCCTAAGTAATCCTTATTTTTCTACTTTAAATAAATAATAGAACCCACCATTTATGAATTAGTTACACCTCACTCTTTTAGGACCTTCCAAATTGGAAAAACGAATTTACCCCCACCCATGTAGGATTTAGTTTTACCACACACAACAACTAGATTTTCTCTACTCTTCCTCGGGATTGTTTTAGGGACCTCCATCATCCAATCTCAAACTAAATTCCCAGGTTCATTATGATTTGAATTGTCTCATTTGTCACAATTTTCCACATTTTCTAGTTGTGCACCATATCCTCATATCCCAATATTTTTCTTATTCTCATAATCAATTCCTATTCTATCTTCTTCTCTGCCAAATTACAAGGGGGTAGGAAGGTTCTTGTTTTAATTGAGAATGGATGTTACATCGGTAATAGTCCTCTTTAATGAGAGTTAGAATGAAGAGATATTTACTCGAACTACAATATTGTTGTTGTTTATATCACATGCAACACCTCCCTATCCCTACTGATATCGTCTGTCGTGGGAATTATGGGGCTGGACGAAGATTCCAAAGTCATCAGTATAGCATTGTAGAAAGATGGGGCACACAAAGAAAAGGCAAAGATACTGAAGGATGACAGGGATGTTCAATGGATGTATAGTGGGTTCGCTGCTGGCATGTACAACGACTGTTGCATCCTGGCTGACATCGTCCAAACACGGACTGAGATGTACATCCCTGACTTAACAAGAGAGTCCACTGTGCTAAGGGCAGGTGCAATGTTACCAAACTAGGGATTATATTCGAAATCTAAACTTTAAATATCACCCAAGAAAGTCGAATACCTAGTTTTGAGGATGATTCCGAAGGATCAGGGCCCGACAATAGAGCAGTGAGGATTGAAAGCAAGTCGGAGTGGCAAAGACGCGCAGCGGTGTTCCTTGGTTGGGCGGAAGCTTTTTACATGCGAATCACGATGGACAACGGTGTTCCTTAGGGCTTCGTTCGACCGTTCAGCTGCCCAACCTGAATTTTGGTGGAGAGAATTAATGACTCAGAGGTGGCAGGTACGTGTTTATTGTTTTGTCATTTTTCACACATTTTTTAAAACACCTGAGAAGACATTGGATGTACCATACTGTACATTGGATGCTCTTATGGACATTGGATATACCATATTGTGGAATGGAAAAAGAATTCAAAATAAAATATGTTTTAAAAAAAGTCCAACGTAGTTCTTTGTTTTAATTTCAAAATTTGAATTAAGATCTTTATTATTTTAAATTTAGTGTTTTGTTTAAAAATTTAAATCAAAATCTTCATCACTTATATTAGTTAAAACAGAATGTTATTTAAAATAATTATAATTAAAAAATGGGAACAAATTAGGATGAGGTAGTTTGAACTATTACATTTACACATTAATTAATAAGAGATTTAAAAAAACTAAAATTAAACATGGATTTAAAATGTTTCTTATTTAGACATTTTCTTAAATACTTCCCCACACTTAGACTACACAATATACTCCTTCATATCATTCACGCAATAATTTAAAATAAAAATATCACCTAACTGAATGCAAAATTTAATACCAATTCAAACGTTTATGACGCCTCCGTCCACCAATATCTCGAGTTTGTCGTTCAAAGTTTTTTTTGTAGATATTCGCTCACACCCCTTCCAATTAGTTCGATCAAGACAGCTGTATCGACAGCTGATTTTGGTGATCACAATTAACTGTCGAATTTTTCTTGGCTCACGCTTCTCCGATCAACCTGTGATCAAGATAATGTCGTCCATGTCCATTCAATCCATGTGATAATGTCGAACCGAGAGTTAATTTTTCTTGGTCGCGTCCATCTTTTAAGGTTTAGTTTTATTTGTTTTCATTTGAACGGTTTTAGCCATATGTAATCACTTGTTTCACCTCAATTATTAGAGAAAATGGAGTTCCACACTCCCCACGTTATCAAATTGAGACAATTTTGAGATCCTAACAAGCCCATTTAAGATAGACCCTCTTTTTTTTCATTTTATTGGACCCATTTCCATTTTAGATTTTATGGGCTCTCGTACCATATTAGAGAATATATAGAGTTTCACATTAAAACTAATTGACAATGAGAGGAGTAACCCATATCTCTTTTATATTCATAAAGGACACTCTATTTTATCTATATGGGACAATTTTGAGATCCAAACACATACACTAGTCAAATCAATAAAATCTATGACACGCACAATAATCTTTAATGGGGTTTGAGATGAAAGAAATGTCTACTCCAACTTTGAGATAGTTGTCGCTACAAAAATATGCCAACTCTTTACAAAGAGGGTTTTAAAAAATTCATAATAATACACTCACTAAGGGCTGAGATGTAGACATGATGTATAACATATTTTTAAGTGGCATGTACTATGATTGTTGTATCCTTTTAAAATGTGTACCAGATGTATAACATAAACACCCTAGAGTACTCTACCTCTTTATTGATTCAACTGCCCAACTAAGATGGTCCACAAGAAGATCATGAAAGAAGAGGATCCTACCATATATAATGAATAAAAAACTAGGGTTAAGTATGGAAGATGTGGTAGGTCAGGGTACAACAAAAGGTCATGCAAGAGTCTATTGAAGAGATCGTTAAATTTTTCAACATCTAACACAATATTTTTTTTGCCTAGTCATTTAACCTATTTGGTTGAGAGTTAATTATGTCTATTACTAAAACTAGTTGATAGTAATGGATATCGTAAGAGTTAAGATAATTTGGTTTATTCTATTATTAATTTTTTTTTATTTTGATATATCTCAATCTTAAAACCTTAAAGTGTGGCTAGAGTAGAAGAATCATTTTTGAACTATTATGTCCAATAATGGTTTTAAAATTTCAAACATGCCACTCATAAATGTTAATATTATTAAATATAGAAGAAAAAAAAGATAAATTAATATATAAGTAAGTGGGGTTGATTTTGCATTAACTAAAAAAATGTATTTATAGACTAAATTTAAGAAAAATAATAATCAACCACTCTCAATAAATAGATAAAAGGTTACAAGTTGAAGTTAAAAGACATTTTCATCCACTCTCATTAAATAGATAAAATGGTTACAAGTTGAAGTTAAAATGCATTTTCTCCCATTTATGAATTTATAATCAATTTTTTAAGTTTTAGAATTCAAAAGGTTTTGTAATTAACTCTAATGGTCTACTATAAAATGGGGTTTCATTCTCACTTTCTCTCCAACATGTTTTGTTTGCAATTTTCCTCAAGTTCACAAATGCTTTCACTCTTCAAATTCTATATAGATGTTGTGTTGTTGCATTCAAATTGTATGTGAATCAAGTGTTGAATCAATATTTTGAATTCAGTTTATGATTGTCAACTTTACTTTTTATAAAGTTGAACAAAAATATATGTATAGTAAACGATAATGGATGTATAACTGAAAATTCGAATATTTCTTTGTTGTTATTATTTATGTTTTCGTTGTATTTATATCATTATTGTATATTTTGTTAGAATACTAATTTCTGTCTCAATTAAAACTTTTGTAATACATGTTATCCAATTTTCATCTCTTTTAATGCTTCTTATTTCTTCATATTCGGTCTTATTTTATATTTAATTTTATTAGCAGTCTTCTATCACTTTTTTATTATGTTTGGAATTGGAGGAATCATTTGGCTATAAGGTCAATATGTCTATCTTTAGTTGCATAGAAAAACTTTGTTTTTTTATTATTACTCTAAGGTGTAATCATTTTTAGACTAATAATTTTTTCTGATGATAATTTTAAAAATGCCCGTACATGAATAAAATTTATCACTTAACTTGGCCCTTTCATATCCACCTACACCCACAAATTCAAGTTTGCTTGTTGTTTTAATATTGTATTTAATAATTTTCATCACATTATTATATTTAATATATTATATAATTATTACTTATTGTTTAACCACTTTTCATATTCCTACCTTCATATTAACCTATTCAATATAAATGATTAGTAAATGCAAATACTTTTTTTAATAATGTAAATGCAAATGTTAGAATATGATAAGTTGTATCATTTTATTTCTATCACTTAATTCATAAAATTAATGAGTATATCTTTAATTTTAATGTTGAAAATTAAAAGGTTTCGTAATTTTCTTTGTTTCAAAACAATTTTGAAGACGAAACAGAAAATAAAGATGACAACCATAAATTATAATTGGTTAAAGAAAGAAAAGAATTTGTGAAACTATAGATAGAAACTTGTTTGTACTTTAATCGATTTTGTTAATTTTTTTTTTAGGGTTTGGATAAGATGAGATTCAAGTTCTTCCTTTCTTTCTCATTTTAATATAAATATGCAATCATATTCTTATTGAACAATAGTTATTGATATTGATTTCAAAAAAACCAAAAAATAATAGTTATTAATATTTCTAATGGAAAGATACTTATAGATATTGATTTCAAATAAACAAAAATTAATTGTCATTGATATTTATTTAAAAGAATTTCAATTTTGAATATGTTGGATAACGTTTTATTCATGTTTAATTTGATTTATTTATAATGTAATAACAATAAATTTATAGAAACATGGTACTCAAAAAAAAAAAAATTATAGACACATGTAAAAATATTTACAAGATTATAATTATAATAAATTAAAGATTTGAAAGAAAAAAAAAATGTAAGCAATATATATTACTAGCATTACTAAAAAAATAAGAATTCACATTCAAATATCTTACATAATTCTCTACACATTATATTATATTCTACCTAGAACAAAAAAGGTTAAAAAAATATAAAGTAAATGATGAAGGTGACGATAGAATCCTAAACATGATTTAAATGGACAAAGAAAGTTTAAAAAAAAACTTTATATATCAATTTTAGGGCAAATAAAATAAGTCCAATATTTCTTAGTTTATTATTTTATATTATAAAATAAAAATCAATTGTATCATTAACATATTTATAGTATTATTTAATTAAAAGAGAATTTACCATCAGCAGCACATTCTACCTCTTGTATTATATTTGCAGCAGAATTTTTAAAATAATTCATCTATAGCATATTTATTTCTATCACTCACCTAGTGATAGAATTCAATTTAGATTTCTATCACTAATAGAAAACTTAAGCAGTGATAAAATGAGTCTATCATGGATTGAATTCTATCACTAATAGAACTCAACAAGTGATAGAAGTCAATTTGGATTTTCTGCTACAAATGAAATTATTTTGGATTTTGTGCTATAGATGAAAATATTTTGCCATTTTTTATTATACAGGCAAAATCCCCTAATTAAAATTTGAAAAAGAAATATAAATTAAAAAAAATTATAAGAATGTAAATGTAAAACCGAAATTTGAAATTCATTAACAGTTATATATTTTTTAAAAATGATTAATAATTATAGATCTTCTTATATGTTTCAAAGTTTCAATTTCTCTAATATATATTTATTATCTTAAAAAATAAATTAAAGATACGTTAATTATAATTAAATACATAGATTGACATGTAATGAAGAAATTTATATTGAAAATAGAATAGAGAGAAGGCTTAGTGATTTGAAAAAGAATATATTTATTAAAATATAAACGTGTGCATTGTACGTTCAAATTTGAGGACATAAGAAAGAAAATCACATGCAAAGCACGTTCTAAATTTCTAGTATATATATATATGTACATTCAAATACATGGATTATTCCCACCTTAAGAGAATATATACATTACATAACATGTCCACTTAATAAAAAATATGTACAATTATATGCCATTACGGCCTAAAAAACAAATTAAGGTGTACATAATAGCTCATATTTGTGGACTTAGATCGTTAGAAACATGATCTTACATACGCATCTCGAATAAACTATATCAATTATCTTTATAGGCCAAGTCAACAAAAACACATAACCATCAATAAACCATCCAAGGTTGTTGGATAGAATTTCAAATTGTCCTATGACCAAAAGTTCATGCTGGAATTTGAAAACAAAAGTACTACGGTAATATGATTAATCATGTAATACGTTTTGTTATATTGGAGGTTCATGTAAAGATGTCGTATTGTCCTTTTTTTTAGTACAAGTTAGAGAAGGGGATTACAAATACCGATTCTAAAGATCAAACCGATCGTAGAGTGTAAATGAATTAATACCAAAATCAGATAACCAATCGCGCCAGAGACTCATTCGGTGTTTATTCACACTCTTTTCAATGCAATATCAATCAGTCATTTAATTAAAGACAAATGGATAGTTATAGAACAGATGTCCAAAATGAGTCATCTTCCTGATTCAGATTTTGGAAATTTTTTTTAATTTTAATTATATTTTCCACATGTGATTTATTTTTATTTATAAAGACACTTTTATTTGGATATTGTTTTTATTTTTTTAAAATATTAAAATTGTGTATAAGATCTTTGTGTCAATCTATTATAATGAATCTAAAATTAAAATAATAAAGTCATAAAAAATATTAAGAAGAGTACAAAGGTCATTACATTCTATTTTTTTTATTTAATTATTTTCATAATTTTGAAAGTACACATTTATTTTAACTTTTTAAATTTGTAGCAATTTATTTATTAAGTTTCTTAAAGGTGAATTTTCTTAGTTATTCCTTCTCTAAACACTCTCAATTAATCAATATACACTGTCAATTTAATTTTCAATTGAAACAAAGTTGATTTAAACCCTTAATGCCATTTGTATAAGATAACCAAACGAAATTCGTATGAATTTAATACATTTGTTTTCACCTAATTAAATCTCATATCGAAACAGTCAGTAACACGTTAATTTCTTTGTTTGGTTCCACGCGAAGACCAGATGGAGGTGACGGCCATACAAGCACTCGAGCATTCAGCCCATGCGTCACCTTCAACAGATGAGGTGGTACAGATTTCTTTTCTTTTTTTCGGAGAAACCCACAATTTTTGGGATTTCTCTCTCTTCTGGTATTTGGTGAAAAATGCTAGAAATTTAGAGCTCATAATTGGGGCCAAATTAAATTTGCTTTCTTTTTTCCCCCTCTAAACACTCTCAATTAACCGATGTGCAATCTCAAAAAAAATAATTTTATTATCTCTCCAACTAATTTACAACCCAACATTGAAATTATTGAGCTACTGATTCATTCAGTTATTATCTCTCCTGAGTAAAATCCTAAAAAATAGAAAATTTATTAATAATTTTATTAAACAAAATATATTTGCTAACTATTTATTCATTCTTTCGATATCTCTTGGTGCCTGGCCTAGAGACAGGTTTAGTCACCCTAAATAGAGTTGAGCGAAACTCTAATTTCAAGTTTTCATAAAAGAAAAAAATTACTTCCCCAAAAAATACATATAGAATTTCAACAATGATGTTATCCAACACTAACTCAATTCTCACAAAAGGAATTTGCCCTGAACTGTACATTTCACCTATTATATTATATTTGCAGCACAATTTTTAAAATAATTAATCTATAACACATGATTTTCTATCAGTGATAGAATTAATATAGTGATAGAATAAGTCTATCAGTGATAGAATTCGACCAGTGATATAACTCTATCACTAATTGAATTCTATCGGTCATAAAACTCAATTTGGATTTCCTACTACAAACGAATTAGTTTTGATTTTGTGCTATAAATGGAAATACTTTGCCCTTTTTTTATTAATCATGCAAAATCCCTTAAAGTTTAAGTTTAAAATTGAGAAAGTATATTTGATGTGCTTTTCTCCCAAAATAATTACCAATGTAGATAAATTTTAAAGTATTTGTATCTATAATTATTAATATTATATTTTAAATACTCATTCATAGAGTATTATATGTTATTAATATAGTATTATTAATATCAATGATTATAATTGCTAATTTTGTAAAGTGATCATATTTTTAATTATTTTCTACATTTAATCAATCTTTTAAAGTTCCCTTTAAAATTTCTTGCTATTTGATTCTTTAAATTTCAACCCGTACAAGAAATAACTTAGTAATGAAAGTGTTTGCTTTATGCGTGCTTATATGTGATTAAGATCATGAGTTTGAATCTATTCTCTTCTAGTTGCAATTCATGATGAAGAAAAAAAATCAATTTTTAATTCAATAAAGGATTATAGTTAATAACACCAGATTTTAAAGTGGTTCGATCAAATGCGATTTACTTCCACTAGTTATTTTCATTAATTAGTGATATACAAGATTCAATGACTTCACACATCAATTGGTCTTTAAAACTAATTCATGAGTAATTTTCTTTCTCTTGGTCAATGCACACAACCTTTCATTTCTTTTCTTTTTTTGTTTTTTGGAAAAGATACGATTCATTCCAAAAGCAAGCATGGTGCATGTGAAATTATAAAAAGGCTTTCCAGTTAATGCAATGGAAGCAATGTTGTAGTCTTTAAAAAGAGCAGATTTATAATACCAAGAAGCAAATTTAATGATAATATTATCCCATAAGATATTAGGAGGCTTGTTGGTGTGCTTGTCTTCAAATAGCCTTGAATTTCTTTCTTTCCACACGTTCCACCAAGTAGCAGCAATAAAACTTGCCATCAGAATCTGTGTTTGAGTTGTAAGATTAATGTCCAACATCTCCTTGATGAAGGAAGCTGCCGAGAGTTGAGGATCTTGCTGGAAGTGAATAGGAAGTCTGTCATAAAAAAGCTTGATGTACGCGCACTCCATAAATAGGTGGTCAGCCGATTCATTTTGGCATTTACACAACACACACCAGTTGGGCGCAAGTTATGATTGGGATGTCTCTTCTGCATTATGTTGTCATTGTTAAGGCCAGAGTTAAACAACGTCCACATAAAAACTTTTATGTTTTTGGGGATGATCGACTTCCAGAACTTCATAGACAAGAGAGATCCATTTTGATCCTGCTGGTTATCAAATAAAAGAAAAAGCAATTTCAAAGAATTAACCGAGAATATATTCTTGGTTGTCGGAACCCAAGTAAGAATGTCCTCTGAGACAGAGCGAGTGAGAGGGGGCCACGAAGCTGCAATGGCTTTCCAACAATCCAATTCACGATTGAGGAGAGGGCGACTAGGCTTAAGATCCCATTCAGAATTAACCACATTCCAAGCCTCATAAACATTCAAATTTGTTTACAACTGCAAGCGCAAAGAATCTTTTATATTTCAAATATAAAGGGCCATTCTCCATCCACTTATCAAACTAGAATAATGTACTACGACCATTGTTGACTTTCCATTTGGTGTTTTTGTTCATAATATCTTTCAAAGATACAATTTGAAACCAAGGAGACCTCGCACTACATTTCTGCATATGTCATGTATTTCACCAGGAATTTGAGATGTGTACTTTGCTTGGATCAATTTTTTCCAAAGGGAAAAAGTCTCATGGAAATATCGTCAGTACCATGTACCAAGAAGAGCAAGATAGTGTATATGAATACGTTGTATGCCAAGATCACCTTTTTCCTTTGGCAATAACACCAGGTTCCACCTAACAAGATTTGATCCCCCAATTTTATCAATACCTTTCCAAAAGAAAAAGTCTCTCAAAGACCACTTGATTCTTCAGCAAACTGACATTGGGGCTTTAAAGACTAATAGCAGATAAGTGGGAAGATTACTGAGCACAAATTGCACAAGAGTGAGCCGACCACCTTTTGAAAGAAAGGCATATTGCCATCCATCAAGCTTCTTATTAATTTTCTCAATCACCGAGTCCCAAAACGATATAGCTCTAGGGTTCCCACCGAGAGGCATGCCAAGATAAATAAAAGGCAACACCGAAGATTGGCATCCCCAGACATCTGCAAAAGTAGAAATGGAGAGTTGATCAAGGCTAATACTCGACAACACTGATTTGTTACTATTGATTTTAAGGCCCGAAGATGCTTCAAAAGTTTTAATGATCTGATACATATTACTCAGCTTATCATAATCAGCTATGGAGAAGAGCAAAATATCATCCGCAAAAAGAAGGTGAGTAATGTGACAATCTTTGATAATGCAACCATCAATAAGCCCCTTCTGTTGAGCATCGTGAAGGAGCATAGATAAGCAATCCATGGCAATAACAAACAAGAAAGGAGATAATGGATCTCCTTGACGGATACCTTGTAAAGTTTTGATTTTTCCGCGGGGTTTACCATTAACAATGACCGATAAGCTGACTGTTGATATACACGCTTTGATCCAATTGATCCATTTTTTGTTGAACTCTTTTTGTTTAAGGATAACCAAAATAAAATTCCAGTCTATCTTGTCGAAAGCTTTCTCCACATCGAGCCTTCTGATAACGGCTGACTGCTTTGTGCATCTCCAAAAATCCACAATCTCATTTGCAATGAGAATAGCGTCTGTGATTGTCTATCGTGCACAAAGGCACATTGATTATGGGCAATAGTATAGGGCAATACTTTTTTAAGACACTCGGCCAAGACTTTAAACAGAATCTTGTAAATGCTCGTAGTCAAACTAATCGGTATGAATTCAACAACCTTAGCTGGTTTTATAACCTTAGGAATTAGAGCAACATATGTTTCATTAATGGCTTGATTAACTATTCCTGTTTGAAAAAAATCGTGGAACAACTAAATTATGGATGGCTTTAAGATGTTCCAAATTTTTTTAAATATCTCGATAGTAAACCCATCAAGCCCAGGGGCTTTGTTGTTGCCAAAGCTCTTAACGCTATCACAGATCTCATTTTCCGTGAAGGAATGAGTAAGAGATTCTACTTGATCTGTGTTTATGGTATTCCATTCAACGTTGCAAACAATCAAACCTTCACCACTAGATCCTCTGTATGTTTCTTCAAAAAAATTAAAAAATTCAAGCTCAATGTCTTTGACATTAATACAACTTATGCCATTCTGGTTCACGATCTCGGATATGAAACTGTATCTTCTTTTTGGCTGAACATGATTTGTGAAAGAAAGATTAGTTTTTGTCCCCTTCTAATAACCATGATTTTTGTTTCTCTGTTTCCATTTTCTAGCTTCATTAATGGAAATGGTACATATGTCTGCATTTAGTGCAAGTCTTTTGTCAATGTCCACTTGATCAATAGTGCTAGCCTCCTCTTTCCTATCAATAGTAGAAATTTTGTCGGACAGAGCTTTTTTTGCATCGATGCTTGGTGCAAATACCTGTCTATTCCATGACTTGCATTTAGCAGCAATCAATTTTAATTTACGAATAATAGCATAACCCGGATGGCCCTCACATTCGGTCTCTCTCCACCATCTTTCAAAAACCACAGCAAAGTCTTTGTGTGATAACCACGCATTTTCAAAACGAAAAGGGCAGGGGCCCCATTTAAGATGTTGATATTCAAGCATTAGCGGGAAATGGTCAGAAGTCACCCTGGATTTCCTTGTAGCTTGATGAAGATGAAATATTTGGAGCCATCCCTCAATAAAAAGGAATCTGTCTAATCAAGACAGAGTGGGAGATGCCCGCAGATTAGACCATGTGAAAATACCGTTGTCCTCTCTAAAGGTTTAGGAAATCAAGTATAAACTTCTTACTCTTTGGGAAAACTCTCTCTAAAACTTCTCACTTTATGGAAAAACTCTTTCTATGTTGGATGAAAGTTAAAAAAGACGGCAGGCTCACAAAACTTAGTTATTACATTTTTAACATAAATACACTAAAGTGAGCCCACACTTACACGTGGGAAAATTAGGAAATATAGAAGCCTATGTTCTTTGTCAAAAATACCTTGCTTGATTAATAAAAAGAAATATAATAATTTGTCAAAGGAGTTCAAACCTTTTAACTAAAGCACATGCTAATTTCTATGGACAAGCTGGCTAATTTTGAGCATATATAGCTAAGGTAAATCTCTAGACTCAAAATTCGTATTTACTCTCCATTATTAATGTAGGAGTGTGCATGGGCATGTGGTATCATATTTTGATTAGATTATTTCATATGTTTTGTGAATAGGAGTTAAAAGTTGTTGAAACTGCTATATAGCAAATTTTAGGCCATATAATATAATTATATATTTTTTTAAATACTTCATTTATACTAGATTATGATTTCATTTTTTTATTCCTATTTTACCTATTTCTTCAGGAAAATGATTGAATCGATTATCAAATCAATTAAAGGCTCTCTCATTGAGCTATTGAAGGCTGCCCACGAATTGATTTAATTTATTAACTGAAAATTGATTGAAAACTATCAGCAGAAAATTGATTGAAGAATGGACATTTGGACCATTTTACAAAAATCACCCCATTTTTCTCCTTTATAAAAAAGTGCTATTAATGTGTTTTTTTTACACATGTTAAATCCCCACCGACAATTTTTTTTAGTGGTCCCTTCATTTCTTTTGTAAGTTCAACAGAATTTAGTTTGGGAATATTGACACATGACCTCTCGACCCACACACAGATTATAAATGATGAATTTACAATCCTATATTTAACAAATTTTGTTATCATTTAACAAAATGGGTTAGTTTCTCTCTTAAGTATACGTTAATACAAATATGACACGTACTCAAAAAAAAAAAAATACAAATATGACACGTAAATAAAAAAGACAACATACATATATATAGAGAGACACAACACACTAACTGTATACACCATCCGGTTATGTGAATCATCTCTAATTTAGAGAGGCTCGAATACCATGATAAATTTAGCGTAATAAATTTTAGAAAGACTTTAATAGCATGGTAAATTTTTTAGAAAGGTCTATATTAAAATATCACATTGAAAAGAGAGGAGACCTCAAAATAATAGATAAGAAAGGTGGACTAATAGATATCCATACTATCTAATAGTCTAAATCGATTTCCCATAAATTTCCACAATTATATATGGTACATAAAATACCAAATTTTTAAAAGAAAATAGGAATGTTTATCCTAACAATATATGATAGTGTGAAGAAAGATTGTATTTATGAGTTTTGATAGAATAAAGTTGTTCATCTGATCCATGCTAATGGTGTTGTCGTGAACATCAGCAGCACGTAGGGCTTCTTTGGCTCGAAATGGGCTAAAGCGAGAGCTCAGATATTTAAAGGCTTGCTTCAACTCCTCCTTTGTAAGTTTTCCAATGTCGTCCTGATCGTGGCTCTTGAAAACATCCACCAATTACTTCTTTGTGCACGGAACCAAAACTCGTTTCTTTTTTTTTTTTGAAAACCGAGAAATCCAAGTTTTGTTCCCCTATACTCGGGACACTACTAGCCCGTCTCTAGACTGTGATATCGAGATACTTCGAAAGGTATTTTAGTTTAAACACTTTCCATCGGCCTCGAACTAAGGATCTCTCAAGAAAGCATGCCTTGAAGTTCCTAGAATCAACTGCTGGGCTACCCCTTGGGACCAAAACTCGTTTGTAAGTTGTACTTTTGCCATTTCCCATTAAAGAACAACAACCAAAGGAAATCTAATTTTTGTATTGGGTCCTTACAATTGGTATGGTTTTGTTACCTTTATATAGGGAAACCCATCGATAACTCTAAAGAAATAAGAGTTAATTGGCTAAGTACAAGCTCACTTTATGAGCATTTCACCATAACATAAGCAAAAATCAGTAGATCAGTTCGCTGAAACATAACTTTTAAGTGAAACGAATTATCCTATTAGTTTTCTGGTTAGGATAAAAAGTTAATTAGAAGTTAATTAGCGAAAATATATACTTTAGTTTATTGCTTATGTTGTTTTTGAAAGCTCTGTTTCTTTGCTGCAACTTTTCAAGGGGCGAATACGAAGTATACCAATTGTGTGCGCGTGTGCGTGTGTGTTTATTTATATATGTATATGTACATATATATGTATGAGTGTGTTATAGATTTATTTGTAGAAATAAGAAAAGCATCCATACTCTTTCATTGAAAAGTAAATATTTGTAATCAAATGTATATTTTATTTGATAATTAGTTATCTAATTGAAAAATAAATATATATATATATCATGAAAATAAACTAGTTGAAAATATTATTAAAAAAATTATAAAATTTAATTGTATAAAAAGAAAAAAAAATAACGGAGAAAAATTCTCCACGGATAACCCAATACCTGCCTATTCCCCGCTGAAAAAACAACGGTGAATTTTGCGGTGACAAGGAAGCCATTCCCCAACCCCATGTACGTCGCTACTTTTCGATCTTAGTTAAATTATGTTACATTCACTCTTTAATTCTTTTAAACCAACGATTTTCTACAACATAGTTTAGCACCATCACAAACTTTAACCATCATTTTGACTCTTACGATAAAATTTCTTTGGAAATGATCTTTACTTAATTTAAAATTAAATTGCTATAATGAGACGGTATATACTTGCACAATCGAAGTTTGGAATAGTGAAGAAAGTAAAAATATATTTCACTCGTTCGATGAAGCGACAATTAAGCGTAATATCACTTCACTACTTGCATATGTCTAGGATTGATATATATTTTTATGTTGGAAAAGCGTTTTAGGCATAAGCCTTCTTGGCTTTAATTTTTGTATTATGCAAAATGGTTCATTCTTAACAAAAGATATTTTCTCCCTTTTATATATATATATATATATCTTTGGAAAAGATAGGGAGAAAATGATATAAATAGTATGGAAGAAGCATAAAAGAGAGAATAATCAAGGTTACACGAAATCTTGTCCATTCAAAAAAATGGAATCAATTTTATAGTTGCGGAAGAGATTAAATTTAATATACCAAAAACCAAAATTACGAACATCTTCCCAAAGTGTCGAAGGATGCTTGTCCACGTGTTTAACCTCAAAAGTTCTAGCATTTATTTAATTCATTCATGGTTTTCTCTCCTTACCCAATTAACGCGGAGGTAATTTTTTTTTTTTTTAAAAACACATTTTTCCATGAAATAAAATACCAACTCGAGCCTGTTTTAAATAGTCATATCTTCGAATTACTCTTTAACATATTAGAGATTCATTCTTCGCCAAGAAACATGATACTCAAGTATTAGCATATTTATTAAACTCCATTTTCACAGATAAAAAAAAAAAAAACAAAAAAAAACACAAAAATCTAAAGACTCGTGTTTTCTTTTGTGTTGAGATACAAACAAACGTTACCTTTTTTGTTAGATAAGTGAGAATTTTTATATACAATTGATGAAAAATATCTCCATTTTTAATGAGAATTTTTAGGTGAAACAACAAACAAAGTCCTCAAGATTTATGTTTGTTGGACAAACAAAGTTGTCCCACATCCCTAAGATAAGGGAAAGATCATGTGTATATAAGGAGTGGATAACATATCCATTGATATGAGGCCTTTTGGGAGATGTCCAAAAACAAAGTCATGAGGGGTGATTCCCAAAGTGGACAATATCATATCAATGTGGAGGTTTGTGGTTGTTCGTTGTTCCTAACGAGTGGTATCAAAGCTAGGACTCTTGAATTAGCGATGTGGGTGAAGACTCCCGATGTAGAACAAAGGAGAGGCAAGCTCGTATGGCTCGGTGTACTTTGTTCGAGGGGAGGTCCCTCCGTATAGACAAAGTCGATAAGGCTCGAAGGGTTCGAGGTGTACTTTATTTGAGGGGAGGATTGTTGGACAAACGAAGTTGTCCCACATCCCTAAGATAAGGGAAAGATCTTGTGTATATAAGGAGGGGACAACACGTCCATTGATATGAGGCATTTTGGGAGATGCCCAAAAACAAAGCCATGAGAGGTGATTCCCAAAGTGGACAATATCATATCAATGTGGAGGTTTGTGGTTGTTCGTTATTCCTAACAATGTTCAATTTGAACAATATCATACGAATGTGAATTAGCAGCCTCAAGACATAGTCATGAAGGGAATATTCATTCTAGTAGACTGTAGGTGTACTTTTAAGAGAAGAGGAATTTGATATAGGTAGACGAATTGATTATTTCAGGAGAGGTTCGATCCTTGTTCTAGAGGAGTGAAATCCTCAAATGCCAAATATAGAAGGTAAGTCCAAGGAAAGACTCCATGATAATTTTGTTTGTTGGTATGAAATCTTTTTAGTAAAACAAAAAATAAAGTCATGGAGTTTTATGTCCAAAGTAAACATTTTCATTTCAATGTAGATATCATCCCTACTCCTTGTAAGAGATATAATCAAAATTAACAAATTTTCACATTTGTGTGACATTGTTTACTTTCTTTTAATTTTTCTTAAAGGAATTTTTTTAAAGTATTTCAATGGAGAGAATCGAACACAGGTGTCCTAGGTGACAACCAGATAACTTAACCGTTGCAACAATGGAAGTGGATATTGTTAACTTTCTGCAAAGCTCACATGCATTTGTTTGTTATTTAAACCAAAAAGGATCATAGTCATAAAGGAAAACCATACTAAGATAAGAGGACTTTGATATCACGTAGACAGATTGATTATTTTAAGGGTGGCTAGATCATGGTTCAAGGTGAGTGGAATCCTCGGATGCCGAATGCATAACACGTGTCCAAGCTAGGAAAGGTTCAATGGTACTTTGTTCGTTAGTCTTAATCTGTCTCGTGCACAAAAAATACAATAATAAAAAAAATCACATACAAGGTTCAATGATAATCCGTCTACGGTTAAGCTATACTACTCATACAAAACATGTTTAATAATTTTAAAAACACACAGAGTGGCACCCCCAGGACCCTATAATCCCGAGAAACATTAAACAGGGTAAACAGGTTAACATAATAACAAACAATCAAAACCAAGCATACTCCCAATAAACACCCTATTCAACATCAATACATATAAGAGAACATAGTGAATTTCGCCTTGTGCTGGGTCCACACAACCCGAGTATAGATGGTCCTTACCTGTTTTTCTCAAAATATAGAATAAGCAAGGAAAAAGGTGTTCCTTGAGCTGCAGCCAACAAAACAGCATTATTTGTATCCACCTAACACAACGCACCTAAATGAATTAGTCTCAACATGCCCAAAACCGACAACACCAAGAACACCAGGAACACTTTAGTTTCATAAAAACAACCACCAACTTACCCAAAAATCAAACTCGAACACGGTTGTCCATCAAAACGAGGCGTGAAATTGAAACAAAACTGAGTGCTACCACGAAAAAGACTTCAAAATCAGCATAATAACAAGACCTAAACAACAACCCAAAACAACTAGCAGCCGACCATGAAAAACGAGTAGAAAACTTACCAAAAATCGAGCAGGTCGAAACGGCACGAGCGAGGCGATTGAAGCGATTTTGGGCGGCTACGGTGTTGCTAGGCGTTCGAGACGGCGGCTGCTTGAGACGGTGAGGCTGAGGAGTCACGAACGGCGCGTGCATGTGAACTGCGATAGCAGAAATGCGCACAGGAGATGACGACATTGTCGAGAAGCCACTGACGCGCGTGGATATGGGCTCATCTTCGCAAGGTGCGCGCGGTGGGACATGGGGGCGTGCGTGGGGTCTGCACGCACAAGGGCAGGGCGGTGGCGCTTAGGTTGATCGGCGTTGGCCCGACGAGCAAGGGCAGAGGCGAGGTCAGGTGGCGACGGGGTTAGGGTTAGATGGAGGAAGAAGGAAGAAGAAGAGAAAGGGAAAAAGAAAAAAGAGATAAAAGAAAAAGAAAAAGGAATAGTGGGTTTGACATATTTATTTATTTTATTTTCCTTTATTTTAAAACCCAACTAAAAAACCTATTTCAAAACTCATTCCCTTTCCATTTATTTATTTATTATTCCTTTCAAAAATTGTAAAATTATCTTTTTTAATTTTATTTTAGATTTTAAATTTCATTTTAATAAAAAAAATCACTAACCTAGATAAATAATAAATAAAAATAAAATTTACAAACTTACAAATATTTATGTTCTATAATAATTTTTAAATTGTCATAATCTAATGAAAAAATGAGATGATATCCTCTAAATATAAAAATTTCTACGACAACTATTAAAATGTCATTATAATGGTTTTATGACAATTATCAAAATACCAATAACTGTCATAAAACTTTAATAACTTAAAAATCATATGTTTTTCCTAAAATTGCGTATTTTTAGACATTCTATGACAGTTTCTAAATTTTTAAAAAAATTTGGAATGAACTAACTGTCATGGAATGTCAAAATTGTAGTAGTGAGTAGATAAATCAAGCACAACACACAAGTATTTTTAACATGGAAAAACCTTCTTAAGGCGAGGAGTAAGAAACCATGGACCGAAGTCAAATCTCCACTATAATCGATAATGAGCAAAAAAAAGTTCTCCCCTAGTTACAACTAGAGGTATACAAGTATAGCAACTCAAGACAAACAATCTTGGCAACAAACAACATTAAACCAAGAGAAATAAATAAACAGATCTTACAAAATTGTGGAATCGAATCGCTACTGGAATCAGAATGTAGAAGTCTTTAAAACCCGATCCCACCGTTCAGATTTAAGACCCTTGTGTCAAAAACACGCCGTCCAAATTTCAACTGGATCTAATTGTACAATCGCTCGAAAACACAAAAATACAGAAGCTGGTCGAAACTTCTTTTTCTCTCTATTTACTTTCTCTCTCTAGCAGTTGTTTCTCTCTCTGGCTGCTGATTTTCCAGGTTCTCTTTTACGTGTTCAATCAACTAAAGTAACAAAAGTCACTTTAAAATACTTAGCCGTAATGAGCCTTATTTGATGGGCCTTCACAAGAGTGAATATAACCCAACAATCTTAACCGCCGGACAACGATGGAAGTTCATATTTTTCACTTTCTATTTAAAATTGATGTGCATTTGTGTTTTGTTTCAGCCTAAGCGTTTTGTGCAAAATAAGATATTATCTGGCATTTGTATGCTTGTAATGTTTCTCAACTAGAAAATATGAGACCTCGTTTGTTTTCATGGTAATGGCAAGGAACTTAGGATCCTCAATATAAATTAAAATTGAAATGGGAATGTGATTTTTTTAATTCATTAATATATAAAGTAAAGGAATCAAGATCATTAGCTCATAAAATTTAGAGAGTATTTGTTGGTCGTAAGATAAGGATGACAAATCTATTCAAATCTCTATATTAATATGATATTGTCTACTTTGGACATACATTCTCATAGTTTTGATTTTTGTTTCACCCAAAAAGTCTATAGCAATGGGTAGTTTTCATCACTTTTATATGCATGATCTTCCATAATCTTAACCAATGTGGGATATTTTGTATTTGAATAATCTTTTCCTCGACGACATTCAGATCAACTCATACTTTATCTGCATCCCAATAATGGTATCAAGTTTTATTTTCCCAAGTGCAGCTTTCTAACTCTTTAGGCTTAGGGAGTCTATATATGTGGCTAATGTTATTTCTTGATGTTAGCATTTATTGTGAGTGGATCTTCATGAATATGGTAGACTTTTTGTCTCTACAAATATAATTTTTTTATTTTTTTTTATTTTTTGAGATTACAACAATTTGGGAGTAGGAGATTCAAATCCATAACATTTTGGTCTATGGATATGTACTGATGTCTCAGACCTACAGTTCTTATTGGCAACCACAATTTTTTATTAGGTTAATGAAATCATGTATTGATTTTAGATGATGGAATTTGTATTTTATTAATGCAAAGTGTTTGTTCTAGCTAATCGGAAGACTCCTTTTGCATAAGAATCTATGTAAAAAATAATAATAATAATAATATTTATAATCTCATCAGCCAAAGTTCTCGAGTCAAGATGCCAAAATTATATATGTATTCACTCAAAAATTTTGGTCCATTCATTCCATATTCTATCAAGGATGGAATACTAAGTTCAACATATAATGCCCACAAAAACATGGTAATTCAACTAATTAAATGTGTTTACACAACAACAAGTTTGCAAAGTCTTGCAGCTTTCTTAACGAATCTCATATTCGCTTCTTTTTTTTTTCTTTTTTTTTGTAGGTTAATATGGTTAGAGTGAAATTATAGAATTTTTAACCATTATCATCTTTCATTTCTCAATGTTGGGAAAATATAATTCACCTAGCTCGTTTTGATGTACTAAATCTATTTTTTTTTTTTTTTAAACATTTGATGTAATAAATCTAATTATTTAAAAAAACTATGATATTGCTTAATTATCTTTGAATCCAAAGAACTTTCCGTAAAAACTAAATTCAAATTAAATAACACAAATAATAAACACAAATAACAATTCGCGCAAGCTTTTCGCTTCAATTAGAGAGATAATACACACGACAATTTATCTAAAACACTTTTGTTTATTTCTCAATTAAACTTTCTTTATAATTCTCTACACAACTTTTCCTCTCTACACTCTCTTTTTCTGTACGCATGTCTCTACAATTCACAATAAAGAAACACTCTATTTATAGTTTATTACAAATTTGGTCTCCAGGTTCTTACCAAAATTGCTAAAACAATAAAATCTACTAATTCCTTAATTACTCTCATAAATTGACAATCCATTAATTCTTTAATTGTCTATTCACTAATTACCACTACTACAAAAATGACATTACTTGACACTACCTATTTTAAAATACTTGACGTTTGTTCTTAAAAAATGTCAAATAATCATTCAATTTATAATGAAAACGTCAAGTATAGGTTAAATCACGCTCAAGTTTCTTCTAGAATCCCGTGTTTTTAATTTTTAGTAATACTTGATGTGCATTAAGCGTCAAGTGAGTCACGACATTGCTTGACACTGACTGAATATCAAATGATTTTTTAAAAAACATGTGTTTGTACGGGGGAATGTTGGCGCATATTTACTTATATATATATATATATATATATATTAAAAAAAAAGATTTGACTAAAAAGACTTTAAATTAAAAATCAAAACATAAAATCAAAACCAAAACCCTCATTCACATTTCGTAATCCTTCCCTAAAAAAATTCCAACTCTCTTCTTTAGCGATTCTTCCCAAAAAACCTTAACTTTCAAGTAGCGAACGCTGTGCTGGGAGACGAAACTTCAGTCCTTTGAAGGTTGCATCTAGAGATTCTTTGGTCATTTGAGTGCCAGGGTTCGTGAGTATCACTATGCAGCATGTTTTCAAGATTGTTGGGCAATCGATTCGCAAATCCAACAAAGAATCAGATTAGTTCGAGCCTTCTATGTAAGTTTCTTCATGTTTTAGTCTTTGCGCAAATTAATTCAAGTTTTGTAGCATTGGTATTAACCTAAAGAACTACAATAATTTTATTTCGCTCATTTATTTTGAAAGGGAAAAATAATACAATTTTTTAGTCTAGACCAAATTTAGTATCCTTGTTGATATCTTATTTGTGGAATATTCATAATTTTTATTTTTGGGATCCCGTTCTAATTTGGTCTCGAAATTGTTATTGAATTTTTTGGATGCACACTACCTGTTTGATAAAACTCCTACGAGAAAAAAAAAAGTTGGGTTTTATGGATTTGTTGGATCTTGAGTGTAGCAGTGGGTGTGAGTTGATTGGATTTTATATTTGGAGCATTATTTTCATTTTCATTGTCAAGAAAGTGGTTTCTATGGTGGATATTGAAAAACTAAAGCTACTGAAGAAGAAGAAGAGGAGGAGGTTGAGGAAGAACTTTCTATGGTTTCTAATAGTGTCTTCTAGACCTTCACATTTGTTTGAAAACGATGTTTGCTTTCATGAAGAAGATGGTCATTTTTCTCATGATTTTAAGTTGCATACATTGAGAAAGAAACAAAAAAATTGGAGATAGGATAAGGATTAAATTTTAACTTTCTTCAAATCTTAGAGACTAAATTTTAGTTTTTGAAACCATAGTTACTAAATTTTAATTTTCTTAATCCCATGGAGACCAAATGTATAATTTAACTTTGAAAATAATTATGACAACTTGAAGTTAAATTGAAACTTTGAACATATATATTTATTCTCATTTATTTAACTTGGAGTGTATTATATTACCTTGAAAATTTAATCTGCCACCATGCTTGCTCTTGACCTTCTATTGAAGCTACCTGAAAACAAGATACTTTATGTAAATTAGTTTCACTAATACTTTCAATCAAACAGATAAAAAAAATCTACTTTAATCTAGTTTCTTGAATTTAAATTCTCGTAGAGTTCAAATGGATAAAAAAGTTATGTTTCTCTATTTCGGCATATTAACTCTTTTCTTTTTAATGATGTGAACTTTAAGTTTTTTTATCTAAGACTTCAAGTTTTTGGTTATTTGGCTAGTGCTTCTTTGTTTGTGTTTAAATATTCCAAAAATACATTAAAACATATTTAAGTTTATTCCAACAAAACTACCCCATAAACTTAAATGATCCTGCCATAACGCAATGCCAATCATCTTCTTGAATTTTTCGAACAATACTTTCGACAACAAATTTAAAAATATCCGCAACTTGATCCTTGCTCGCTTCAATGCATTCAAATGTGAATAAATTGGGTCCTCTATGAACCGATTAACAATGCCAACACTTTATGTGAGATCTGTTCTCGCAACAGGAGCAAAAACTTCATCAAAGTCAATTCCTGACTTCTACTTGTATCCCTTTGCAACAAGTCGCACTTTGTTCCGCTCTATCTTCCTTTGCGCATTCATCTTCTTCTTGAATTCCCACTTCACACCAATCGACTAACTTGCATTCAGCAATTCGATCAGCTCCATGCATCATTGCGCTTTATCGCATTAATCCCTTATCCATTGCGGTTTTCCACTTCTTGTCTGGCACACCTTCCTCAAACTTAATATTTTCCGCATCTACTAGAAGATAAACAAGATGTACCTCATTTTTCGCATCGTAAAATTCTTGCAAACTCTGCATTCTAGGCTGTTGCAATTCTTCTTCTTCTTCTACAATTGTTTTAGACCCTTTTGGCATACCTGTTGATGAAGCGACTCGTAATTCTCCAACTCTGATGCTGACTTCCATTGAATTGTTCCAGTCCCATTCGCTTTCTTCAATTACTCGCAAAAACTTTTCTCATACGCTTCTCAAATTTAATTTATACATGTGATTTCTTCCCATCCCTAATCAAGCGATTAAAGGCTCTTTCTTGTCCCTCAAATGCAACAACCGGTCTTTCAAAAATACAGAATAATCCTTCTCTGTGAATTGCTCCAAACTCAAAATATATTTTTTGAGATCTGGTACATAATAGAAATTTTGGACTGACCCTATCAAGCCATCCTTCTGCAGAAAAAAAATCGTACCTTAGCCTTTTACCTTTACTTTTGACGCATCACCAAAAGAAACGCGACCATCTTCAATTTTTTGCATCTCTTTTAACAGATGCTTGTGTCCTCACATATGGTTGCTTGCCTCTGAATCAAGATACCACACAATATCATTATTGTCGCTTCCTTCTTTATGTTCTATGAAAAGAACAACATCATTCACATTGTTTTCTATTACTTAGTTGCTTGTTTATTCAACTCTTTTATCTGCACGACAATCTCTCGCAAAATTCCCTTCTTCATCTCAATTGTAGTATTTTTCGGAATAACAATCACTCGCATAGTGACCATATTTCTGACACTTGTAGCATTAAATATTTGACTGATTCGATCTACCGCCTCTTCCTGGACCATGTCCTTTTCCGTGCCAATTCGTTTGACTCGTATGTTCCTTCTATACAGCATAACTGTCGCTTTAACTATTGCAACCATATCCACGACCTCCAAGTCCGTGACCTCTACTCTGAAATTGTTTAGAATAGAGTACCTTTTCATCTTCGATCAACGTCTTGGTTTGAAACGCTTACTCAAGCGTTTCCCCTTTCTTTTTGTTCTTGTGTTGCTCGTGCGCCTCAAGAGAACCAGCAAACTCGTCAACAGTGAGTGTTGCAAGGTCCTTTGACTGCTCTATTGCACACATCACATTCTCAAAATTATCCATCAATGATCTCAAAATCTTTTCAACAACTCGCGCATCTGTTAGTTTTTCGCCATTGCGATTGAGTTGATTCACCACTGTCTGCACACACGTGATGCAGTCAGATACATTTTCTGACTCCTTCATCTTTATGCTCTCCAACTCGCCGCGAAGAGTCTACAGACGCACTTGCTTCACTCGACCAGCTTCTTTAAACACCTTCTCTAAAGTGTCCTACGCTTCTTTTGAAGTAGTTGCAATATAATCGCAACCTTCTCAAAGCCCGATTCATCCACTACTCGGAACAGCATATACAATGTCATTTTATCCTTCTATCGCGTCTCTTTCAACGCTTTGGTTTGAGCCACCATATAACCCCCAGTATTCTTTGGAACTATTCAACCACTTCCCATGCATCATGAGATCCAAGTAGCGCTTTCATCTAAATGCTCCAATTCTCGCAATTTGCCTTTGTCAATCGTGACAGAAATAATTGACCCGTTACGTTTGGCATCGGCTCTGATACTAATTTATAAAAACTAAATTAAATAAAAATAATAATAAACCCAAATAAAAATGGCGCAAGCTTTTCGCTTCGGGATTGGAGAGACAATGCACACAACAATTTCTCTAAAACACTCTTCTTTATTTCTCAATTGAACTTTCTTTATAACTCTCTTTTGCTCTACGATTGTCTCTACAATTCACAATGAAAGAACACTCTATTTATAGTCTATTACAAACTTTGTCTCCAAGTTCTTACCAAAATTGCTAAAACAATAAAAACTACTAATTCCCTAATTACTCTCCTAAATTGACAATCCATTAATTCCTTTATTGTCTACCCACTAATCCCTAAATTAATCATTCTAAAATTACATTAAAATATATTTAAGTTTATTCCAACACTTTTTATATACATTCACAAGTATCTCTTACACAAAAATGTCATAAAATGTATAATTATGACTAATAAGTCATGTGTTTTAATTTCCCACTTCAATCGTTAGTGCTGAACTTCAAAATAAGATTTATACTATAATTTTATCTTCAAGGTTTATACTATAATTTTAGATTTATACTATGATTTTATCTTCAAGGTTTGAAGCCAAACTCTATTGCCACCAATATGATAATGATGCAAACTTTTTCGTATCTGAGGAAGTCGCGGCTGATAAACAACATTATTGACAATGGTTTGTTGGATCAGAAAAATCTCTCAAATAGTTGTAGTTTCAGCCGACGTTCATCAAGGCTTCGGTTTGAATTTTCAATTGGGTTGATTGGTCCTTCTTTCCCATATTTCAAATACTACATACAAGTTATTGGGTAAAAATGGGCTAGATCTATGATAAATTTTTTGAAAATATGGGACAACTAAATATTTCCATATTGATATATATTAAATTGTTCCACTTTGAAGCATGAGCGAAATTGGTGCTGCTGCAATTAAAAGTAATAGTGAGACAGTTATAAATTCTATCCAGTTTCCTTTACTTGATCCGGATCAAAATATTTTCTTTTGTGTGAAACGTTTTAGTCTCTAGATATACTTTTTTTTGTAAAAGAGATATTATTTCACTAATGTATCAAACTGCTATATTTATGACCCGTTTGGTAGTCATTTGTTTTTTTGTTTTTGAAATCTAAGCTTATTTTTACTCAAATATCCTACAATGTGCTCTATATTTCCTACAATGTGCTCTCTCTTTCCTACAATGTACTCCATTTTTCTTTAAGAAAGTATGTGAATGTTAACTAAATTTTAAAAACAAAAACAATATTTTGGAAAGGGGCTTTTGCATGTATATTACAAAATGGATAAAATATTACGTGAATAGCACAATAATGAAAATATTTGCACATATAGCAAAAATTGTAAATTGATAGACTTCATATTGATAGATTCTATCGATAAAGGGTGATAAAATCAATTACTAATAAATAAAGTAAATTGATAGACTTCCATCAGATTCTATCAAGAGTCTATCAATAAGAGCCGATAGAATCAATCACGGATAAAATTGATAGACTTCCATCACTAGAGAATGATAGATTCTATCAAAGTCTTCTATCAAAAAGGTAAATAATTTTTTTGTTTAAAAATGGCAGAATTTGCTATAAAAGAATTATTTTTAAAAATGTGCTATAATTGTAAACTGTGGTAAAAAAGTTGCTATACAGCGCAAATTCCCTTTTGGAAACCACTTTTTTTTTTGTTTCCAAATTTTGGTTTGGTTTCTTAAAATATAGGTAAGATGTACATATCCAAGTAAGAAAAAACTTCAGTAAAGTAGTTGTTGCAGTCTTAAATTTTAAAAATAAAAATTTAAAAAGAAAATACTTATCAAACGAACCTTTAATTATTGTTGAGCTAAACTCTCTCATACCCAAATAGATTAGCTTTCAATATGTAAGTTAGGGAATGTGTAATTCTTACCAGCATGATTTTTGTAGGAGGCCAAAGAGAATTGATAATAGTCATGTTAAAATGTCAACTATATTGCTATCTAATATTGAAACTGTTAAGAACTAATGTTCTTCGAGGACCTATCCTAAGCATACAACGATCAATTATTTTAATTCGGGCTCAAAGATTGATTTATCATTCAATTAACAAAGCTGGAAAAATTTTCCAGCCATGTAAAATCATCCAAAACATTAAGTAAAAGATAGAGAATAGAGAGATGGGCACATCGATGTATAGTATGGTTTGGTGCGTTAGCCCTACTCCACTGTTCTCAAGCGATTAACGCTTGAGCGAGACCATATTATTAGAGATAAAGGTTCCAATGTTAAAGATTATATAAGCAAACATAAACTAAAAAGCTAATTATCCTATTACACTGAGAGATCTAAACTAGAGAGCCAAATTTTCATAAGTAAGAGGAAAGTAATTTGGACACCACCTTAGTTAGGATTTGGAAAGAACTTCAAGATTCTAGCCTTCTTCTTCAAGAATTACCTTCTCTTTGATGGTCTTCAACTTTTGCAAGACTTCCCCAACAAAAATCAAGTTGAATCTCCAAAAACAGCCCCCAAAATAAACCACCTCAAATCTACAAACTTCAAGAACTAGGCTGTTGTGAAAACCACAAGTGGCGGCACTTGTGTTGGTTATAAACTTGTTTTGGTTTTTTTTTTGTTAATTTCTTTTTGCTATTAGTTTTAGCTAAAAGTAGCAATTTCTTAGCATTTGATTTTTTTCAATTTTGGTGTTTATTTCTCCATAAAGTTAGAACTAGTTTGTCAAATAAGTTAACTAGTTTTTAGGAAGTGAAGTTAGTGGTAGATAATTTGTAGCAAGAGTTGTTTCATTTTCACTATATAAAAAGGGTGCCTAGTTACAATTTGTAACACACCACAAAAAAACAAACTCAATTAGAGTGTCTTTGCTCCTTCTAAAAAAACTCATACTGCTTTCACCTTGAACGAACATTCTTGATTGGCGGCAAAACCAAGGGATAAGAGCTGCCCCTCTTGGGAAGCAATTCCTTTTGCTTGAAACACCACAAAGAACCCCCACTTTGGGATTCTCTTTACCCTGCATGTAAATGAGAAAAAATGGGGGAGCAATTTTTGTGTAAAGACCCGACCCAAAAGGGGCTCTAAATGGGCCTTTACCCCAATGCATGCATTCAACGTAAAGACAATATACAAATATTATTTCGGATTCCAAGTAAAAATTAAAACATTCAGCATTCAATCAGAAATCAAAACAGTTTACTGAAACCTGTCCCTGTCTCCAAGCACCTGTTTCAAGACAAATACATTTCCAAAAGTTTACTCTGATCAGAGATTTATTAAAATCATTCAAACCTTTTCAGATCCAACAATGCTGGAATCCACAAAAACATTGAGAAAACATCCTAGGGCTCCGTGCCCGACTACATGCATTCATGCGAAATAAAAAGGCAAAGAGTCATAATATAAAAATCGAGACACAAAGCAGTTCCCCATGATCACGCCTCTCCTCCTTCACCATCATGTCTCGCACCTTGGTTACCCGTGGAAAACCACAAAAATAAGGGTGAGTAACGAATTACTCAGTAAGAATCCCCAACCGGGGTACAATACGATATACATGGTCATCTAGCCGAAAGATATGCAAGCTATGAATATAAACACAGAATAGAGCACATAGCTTAAGTCCACACTTGGACCTCGGATTTCAACTCAGGGTCTTAGTCCGGAAAAATCCACCACACAATACGCTCTATACGAGAAACAAGTCTCGGCCTCGGCACATCTCTCGTCGATCTGAAAGGTGCACTAGCTCAAGATCCCGAGGGGCTCTCCGGTCGGCGCTGTAATGAGCGTAAGCTCGCACCGCATGCTACTGCAGACGCCGAGGGGTGCCGGGTCTAGTGGCAAGCTGCCTAGGTCCAGTCACCATGCCTAACTAAATCTCTGGATCGGTGTCACTTACATAGGGGTGTGAGACCTGGACACGTGAACTATGTCAGCCTGAACCACCACACCTGAGGCTAAGGAATCGATCGTGGTAGGCTTACACCGAGAAGCCGCCCTTGCCCTATCGGTGGCAATCAAGGGCTACGGCCGAACACGCCAAGAAGGCGTGCCGATCGCCGGGGGCGAGGCAATGCCAAGTCATCATCCCTACCGTTGGGGCATTTAACGATCCGCCACCCTCACCCAAGATTGCGGGGCCTACCGGTCGGGTTAGCTAAACCCTAACGGGGTCGGGGACGAGTACTACCTCGTACGTCCCTGCCATGGATGCAAGATACTTTATGCATTCGGGCCCGGATGATGCTACCTACCTACACTTTAACCTATCATATCAATAACATACAATCCAATACGTGCTCAACAGATACAACGAACGTAGCATGATACTACGAAACAAGAACAGATACGAGCATGCCAGAACGGAACAACCTAGCATGGACTAACATGAGAAACAACATAAGGAATCATGCCAGTCGAGAATTCAGAATAGAACGCCTATCGCTAAACATGCTGATAAACACAAACAAACCCACACAACTCCGATAAGAAATCCTTTCTTTGCCGGGAGGCAACTACACACAAAATCCTAAGCTGCGATCGAACCCGAGCTAGCTAACGAGAACCTAACAAACATAATAATAATCACAATCCATAGGCCTAAATATAATAAAATAAATAGAACTCGGCTCGGGAGCAACTCACGCGGCGCGGCTGACACGCGGACGGCGGGCGACAAAGACGGCGGGAATTTGGCTGGCGCTGGCGCTGGCGGGCTGGTGCGGCTGGCTGCACGCTGCCCAGACAGCAATGGCACGCAGCTGGGCGCTGCCGCCCGCACGACACGGCGCTGGCGGCGCGCGCGCGCGCGACGCGACGGATGAACGCAACTGCGCGTCGACGCGACGGCGCGACTGGGCGCGCGCGAAGCGCGCGAGCGAGCGAGGACGCTAGCGCGCAAGCAACGCTATCTGGGCGGGCGTCACGGCGGCGGTGTGACGGTGACGGGCGCGTGATGCAGTGCGTCTGACGGCCTTTCTTTGGCGCTGTCTGGCGGCCGCGACGGCTGGGCGTCTGGCGACCTCTTCTTTGGGCTCTGGCGTCTGGGCGGCTGCTTTCTTTGGGTGATCCATTGGCCGCCTGCTCATTGGGTTGCTCGACTGGCTGGGACGGCGCTCGGGGCTGCAAGGGAAGAAAATCACGGCAAGGGGCTTGGGAGAGAAGCTTGGACGGCAAAGTGAGATTTGGAGAAGAAGGAACAAAAAACCTAATTTCTTTTTCATTTAATCAAATGCACCAAAACTCCAAAGATCCAAGGGTAATTAAGATATGACGCCGAAAGAGTAACAATAACACCTAGTGGCTCACTTGGCAAGGCTCTCCTCTAGCACCCATGTCCACCCTGGCTCGAACCCTGGCTGCAACACAATTTCCCATATTTTTACTTTTGCATCTATCCAAGCTCAAACCCCTCCACAAAACCTCAAAAACCTACATAAACCCATCCAATAATTTTAGCAACTGGAAAAAGACATAAACGGCCCTGACGGCCCGACCAAATTACCAAAATACCCCTAGGGCATACCTGGAAGACCGGGATGAAAACCTTGGCCGTTACAATATTCCCTCATTTTTATGACTTTCGTCCTCGAAAATCCTTAAGACTGAAACAGCACAGGATACTGCAATCTCATCCCGTCTTCCCCGCTCACGAGCGACCTCCTCTGAACTCTGACTCCTCCACTAAACTTTTACCAAACGGACCTCACGATTACGCAACGTCTTCGTCTCAAAGACCAGAATACTCACAGGCTTCCCCTCGAAGCTCAAATCCTCAATCAGCTGCAAAGGCTCAAAGTCCACAATGAGCGATGAGTCCGACACATGCTGCCCCAACATCGATACATGAAAACATTGTGCACAACTGACATCAATGGAGGAAAGGCTAACTAAAATGCAACTCTGCCAATCTTCTCGAGAATCTCAAATGATCCAACAAACAGGGGCTCCACTTCCCTCGCTTACCAAACCTCAACACACCTCACATCGGTGCAACCCTAAAAACACGCACTGTCCAACCTCAAACTCTAAAACTCGACGCCGAACATTGGCGTAACTTTTCTGCCTGCTCCGAGCTGACAACACTAGCTCTAAACTCCTGCACATCACCTCTGGTCAAATGCAGCAACTTAGGACCCAAAACAAAACTGATGGCCACCAACTTTTTCCCAGAACACTGGAATCCTGCAATACTTACCATACAATGCCTCAATGGAACCACAAGAACTGACCGCTGAGAACTGCAACCCAAGGCAACCTCATAAAACCACACTGGTCTCCCGCTGCCTAATCACGGAAACACCAACTCGCAACAAGCTCCAAACGTTCTGGAAAACTCCTCCCAAAAGACCATCGGTCAGAGGGTGAAAACACTACAGAAGTGCACTCGGCTCATAAGCCTCTTAACAACGCTCTCCAGAACCACGGTTCGTCAACGTACTGCCTAGAATAAACCTTTGTTGCCACACCCTGGTGACAACAACTCCGGCCTGAAACTGCCATGCCACTATTCCATAGTAATGACATCTCCACCTGGGCGAGGTGCGAGCTCTAGCTACTGAAACCAATCCTCCAAAAATCCGAGCTCACACAACAACCTCAACTAGCTGACAGCTCCCACATGGAACTTACAATCCAACAACTTGAGTGCTACGAACTCGGAAGCCTAACCAACCGCACACTGCATAACCACGCCAATCTACTCAACTCTAGCTCGACTCAAATCACTGGCTGGACAAGTCAGCCTGCCAACAACCGGGCCCAGAGGGCTCCCTCCACCAAACTTACCTCCATGCAAGCAACGGAACAAAGCTTGCCTCAAATATGAAACGCATCTCATAAGTCCAAACGATAACACATACAGGCTTAACCCTCTAGCTTAAGCTTATTGCACCTTCCCACCGAAACTTTATAAACGGGACTCCACTACTCGGTTAACACCAACTACCAAGAACCAGATTACCAATAATGGCTGGCAGAGCACAAGCCACACTAACCAAAGAAGGATCCTCGAAGGTCAAGACCCTAATCCAACCACAATGGTGCAACCTCAACCCACAACTGATACAAATGAGTTGTTCAACTACAAAGGTGCAACAGCTTCCATGCCAACACACAAAAACCTTAACCAACTAGGCCAAACACTCATAGGAGGCAGAACAACCCTTTCCGCAACTTCCAGAACACCACTCAAGAGTCCGCTTAACTTGGACAAACAACTGCTTCCAAGCAGCCAACAAACTTTTCCTCCTACTAGCACCACTACCACCAATTCCAAGACCAAGGAATAACCTGACAACTCCCAAGGAGAAACAGATCCTTACAAGCGAACATCCGAAGGACAGAGAGCTTCACAACCTTCATTGTCTTGCTCACTAAACACAACATCCAACTCTCCCAGAGAGGCAACAACAAGGGGTCCACCACAGATCGGACCGCCAACCATGGGCAAGAGAAGACTCACCCCAAACACCAAATCGGGGCAACTCTCAAACTCGAAAAGCAGGTAGGACATCCGCCAGAGGCAAACCACTTGCCCCACGGGCAAGGCTAACTTCTAGCAGCTCGAAAACCACACCTTGGTCAACACCAGGCACCAACTTGCCACCACACCGGAACCAATCCGGACTCTACTCCAAACAAACTTTAGCTTGCTAGCCTACCAAATCTGCCAGCAACTCACCCGAGGTCTACAACCTACACAACTCTGGCTTACCAACTGACACTCACTACTGGGTCTGACTGAGCTCTGGTGAGGCTCTCCACAACTAGGGTTCTTCGGCAACCCTCGACACACATTGTCGTGTAACGGTCTAACAGCCAACTGCCTGAAAAAAACAACTCCTTTTCCCAGCATCACAACCATGCTGGCCTACTCCGAACCTCGAAACCAAAAAGACAAGAAACGCTTCAGAATGTGTCATCCTCCTACTCAAAGCATCAGCCACATAGTAGCTTCCACCCAGGGTAAGGATTCCAAGCAACACCCTTAGCAACTACGGTCAGGAACTACGCGGCTTCACTACAACCACCATTTGTTCAGCACCATCTGAACACCAACCATGAACACAAGATGTTCCACCAACCAAGCTTAGGTTCAACCTAACCAAACTTGCCTAAGCAACAACCCAACTACGAGCAAGGTATCCTTACAACCTCCGCTAAAGCCTTACAACATCCATATGGAGTCCAACTCCTCCAAGAACTGAGCACCAGTTCTCCAATGCAAACCCTACATGGTTCCGAAACTCTCGCCACCAGAACGAACTACACAAAACACACTTATGTGCACAACTCTCAAGCTTCCTTCAGAGATCCAAGACTAACAGGTGCTTCCCAAAAGGCAACACTAACTTCTGGCAAAGATACCATCAACCAAAGAAACACCAAAAGTTCCATCTCCACACGATACACGAAGCAGTGGCAACCTTGCTCTGCTAAAACATAACGATGCCAAACCGAACTTACTTTATACCAAGTCTCTACCAAGTGTGCTTACACATAAGGCGTCCAACTCCTCTCATAAGGCATCCTACTCATCTCATAGGCATCCAACTCATCTCATAAGCATCCAACTCATCTCATGAGCATCCAACTCATCTCACGGGCATCCAACTCATGGTTCCCCTGCTGGACCGAACTCGCATCTACAATGCTCACTCAACTCAGGTTTAGGCACCCGAAGGTAGTGGACCGCACTACCAACCACAAAGATCTCTTGGCCTCAGCCCTAGCGTGAGACTCACACGCACTAACACTTACCAACCGTCAACCTGCTGACTTACTCAACCCCTAGTAACACTGGGAAGAGGCTCTAGCTGCTCTCGAACATCCTTTCACTTGTAGTCCTTCGACTACCACTGAACTAGCCCTCTTGCACGACCTAAACAGGTGCAACTGCCACAAACGGATTCAAAGGCTAAAGGAGTGCGCTGAACTCCATACAAATTACAGAACCATCTGCTATACCCATGCCAAGCTCAGGCCTGAACCAGACTTAGTGCCAAAGCGGCACACCAACCAATGCACCTCAAGTGCCACTACTACCAAATCCACATCTTACTACAAATGGGGCCCGCAAGGTCACAACCTCAAGTGACAAAAACTATGGCTAGGCATACAAAGGCTCAAAACTCAAACAACCAGACTATGGCATCTCATCAAACTGGAGGCTCACGGCCTACTCTTGCATCTCCACATGATGCTCAACAAAACTCTGGCCGGCTCTCTCAACATGCAGCAGCTAGCTCTACTCTAGGGCTCACCAAAAGAAGAGTGCTCAACTCTACAAAATAATCGAGAAACCACCAACGGATCAAGTCCGAAGGGGCATCACTCACTTGCACCCTTAACCACAGTGGTTCCGCCATCGGGCCGCAAACAACAACACTTTACAAGAGCACAAAGATGCCTCATCAACCTTCTCGAAGGCTACCAACTCTACAGCTACTCACTGGGCAATCAAACAATCTGTTAAGGCTCAAGATCAACACTTGAGCTACCCAGGCTAGTCCACACGGAGACCTGCTCCACAAGCATCCACAAAAGCAAAGCCATAGGTAACTCCTCTTCTGGAGTGGTACTCCAGGGCAAATCACCTCCACCCTCTCACTAGGGGAAAACCAACAACTGGGCCACACGTGGCCTGTCTAACCTCTGCCTCCCTCTGGAACGATGTCCCAGCGGTATCCGAATCTATCTGGATATCTCAACAAACCACAACATACAGCTCACACTGCGGGAAGTTGGCATGATGGCGCTCTAAACCCAAACCAACAACGAGTCAGAACCTGCTCGTCTCCGCTCCACAACACTAAATAAGGCATACACTAGATGAAAGGTATTGTAAATTCTTAACCCTTTTTCTAAAAACAGTAAACTTAGGCGTACCTGATGACTATCAGAGTGCTGGTGATCATGGGGAAAACGACCTACAACAAAAGGTCAGTCTCTGAGAATCTATGACTCGAGCTCGATACCAAGCAGAAAGACCCGACCCAAAAGGGGGTTTAAATGAGCCTTTACCCCAATGCATGCATTCAACGTAAAGACAATATACAAATATGATTTCGGATTCCAAGTAAAAATTAAAACATTCAAATTCAATCGAAAATCAAAATAGTTTATCAAACTCATCCCCGTCTCCAAGCACTGTTTCAAGACAAATACATTTCCAAAAGTTTACTCTGATCAGAGATTTATTAAAATCATTCAAACCTTCTCAGATACAACAATGCTGGAATCCACAAAAACATTGAGAAAACATCCTAGGGCTCCGTGCACGACTACATGCATTCAGGGGAAATAAAAAGGCAAAGAGTCATAATATATAAATCAGAGACCACAGCAGGTTCCCATGATCACAGCTCCTCCTTCAGCCATCCTGTCTCGCACCTTGGTTACTTGTGGAAAACCACAAAAATAAGGGTGAGTAACGAATTACTCAGTAAGAATCCCCAACCGGGGTACAATACGATATACATGGTCATCTAGCCGAAAGATATGCAAGCTATGAATATAAACACAGAATAGAGCACATAGCTTAAGTCCACACTTGGATCTCGGATGCCAACTCAGGGTCTTAGTCTGGAAAAATCCAACACACAATACGCCCTATACGAGAAACGAGTCTCGGCCTTAGCCTGTCTACTGTCGATACGAAAGGTGCACTAGCTCAAGATCCCGAGGAGCTCTCCGGTCGGCGCTGTAATGAGCGTAAGCGCGCACCGCATGCTACTACAGACGCTGGAGGGTGCCGGGTCTAGTGGCAAGCTGTCTAGGTCCAATCACCATTCCTAACTAAATCTCTGGATCGGTGTCACTGACATAGGGGTGTGAGACCTGAACACGTGAACTATGTCAGCCTGAACCACCGCACTTGAGGCTAAGGAATCGGTCGTGGTAGGCTTACACCAGGAAGCCGTCCTTGCCCTATCAAGTGGCAATCAAGGGCTACGGCCGAACACGCTGAGGACGTGCCGACTGCCGGAGACGAGGCAATGCCAAGTCATCATCCCGACCGTTGGGGCATTTAACAGTCTGCCACCCTCACCCAAGATTGCAGGGCCTACCGGTCGGGTTAGCTAAACCCTAACGGGTCGGGGGACCTGAGTACTACCTCACGCGTCCACGCCATGGATGCAAGATACTTTATGCATTCCGGCCCGGATGATGCTACCTACCTACACTCTAACCTATCATATCAATAACATACAATCAAATACAATCCAATACGTGCTCTGTAAGGGACCGACCCGAATGGGCACTAAATGGGCCCTTACCCCAATGCATGCATTCAAAGTAAAGGACATTTAAAACAAACACGATTTCGGATTCCAATTAAAACAAAACATTCAAAATAACCCCTTTAAAAACTAAACAATTTCCTGGAACTCCGTCCCTGCTTTCCAAGCACTGCTCCAAGATAAATACATTTCCAAAGTATACTCCGATCAGAGATTTCTTAAAATCATTCAAAACATGTCAAGATACAATGATGCTGGAATCCACAAAATATTCAGAAAACATTCTAGGGCTCCGTGCCCGGCTACATGCATTCAGGGGAAAATAAAACATAAAGAGTCATAACACAAAATCAGAGTTGGAAAACTGGGCCCCATGATCACAGCTCCTCCTTCACCATCCTGTCTCGCAACTTGGTTACCCGTGGAAAAACCACGATGGGGTGAGTAACGAATTACTCAGTAAGAATCCCCAACCAGGGTACAATACGATATACAAGGTCATCTCGATGAGCGTCTGCAAGCTATGAATATAAACACAGAATAGAGCACATAACTTAGCCCACACTTGGGCCTCGGATGCCAATTTAAGGTCTTAGTCCGGAATAATATCACCACACGATCCAATATATAAGTCGCCTATATCGAGAAACAAGTCCCGGCCTCGGCCTGTCTACTATCGACGAAAAGGTACACTCGCTCAAGATCCCGAGGAGCTCTCCCTGGTCGACGCCAGAATGAGCGTAAGCATGCACCGCGTGCTCTGCGAACCATGGGGTGCCGGGTCTAGAGGCAACTTTGCCCATGTCCAATCACCACGCCTAACTAATTCTTTGGATCGGTGTCACTAACATAGGGTGTGAGACACGGACACGTAAACTATGTCAACTTTGAACCACCGCACTTTACAGGGCCAAGGAACGGTCGTGGTAGGCTTACACCAGAAGCCGCCCTTGCCTTAACAGTGGCAATCGGGGCTACTGGCCGAACACGCCGAGGACGTGCCGATCGTCGGGGACGCGAGGCAATGCCAAGTCATCATCCCGACGGTTGGGGCATTTAACGATCTGCCATCCTCACCCAAGATTGCGGGGCCTACCGCTTGGGTTAGCTAATCCTCACGGGGTCGGGGGACGGAATGACTTGCTCGGCGTCCCCGCCATGGATGCAAGGTACTTTATGCATCGGGCCCGGATGATGCTATCTACCCGCAATTCTAACTCGCCTTAGCAAACAAAGAAACAATTCCATAAAATCCAAGACGTGCTCAATAAGAATACAACGAGCCTAGCATGATACTACGAAGCAAGGAGCAGACACGAGCATGCTAGAAAGGAACAACCTAGCATGGATTAACATGAGAATTAAATCGGAAAATCATGCTAATCGGGAATTCGAAATAGAGAACCTAGCTACACATGTCAATAAACACAAAAAAGCAATCAATCGGCAATCGCATAATATATCGCGAGGTCCACACAACTCCGTAAGAAATCCTTACCTTGGTGGGGGCGAATTGACACGAAAACCTAAGTGGCGAACGAACCCGAACTAGCTACCGAGAACCTATGAATCACAACAAAAATCACACAATAGGCCTAAATATAATAAAATAAACGAGGCTCAGCTCGGGAGCAACTCACGAGGCGCGACGAACACACGAACGAGCCGATTGCGAACGGGCAAAGAACGGGTGGGCCGGGCGCGTGGGGCGCAGGAATGGGCGCGGCTTGGCGCGCTGGCGCGCTTCTTGCGCGGCGCGAGCGGCGGCGAGCGTCGCGCGGCTGCGTGCGGGCAAGCAAGGCGATGGCGACGCGGCTGGGCTGGGCGCTGGCGAGGATGCGCGTCTTGCGACGCGCGAAGCGGCACTGGGCGCGCGCGCGCGACTTCGGTGGCGCAGGGGGCTCGGCGACGCGATGCGGCTGGGCGGTGAGGCGAGCTTCTGCGCGCGTGCGACCGGGCGAACAGGGGCGAACAGAGCACTGGAGAAAACGAGCTCGATTCTGGGCGATTGAAGAGGATTCGACGCGCGATTTGCTGCTGGACCACTTCCCCTTGGCTGGCCGCACGAAACCTACAAGCCACTCGCTTCAATTCGGCAGGCAAGGAAGAAATCGGAAACAGGGAGAGAACGGAAAGAATTGGGGAGAAGAAGAAGAAGAAGAGAAGAGAACACGTACCTGCTGCTCGGAACAAGAAAAACGACCTTGAAAAGGAGAAGAAGCTCGGTTGAACTGGGGTCGGCGAGGGAGAATCGCGAGAGGGAGCTCGGGTCGGTCGAGGAAGAAAAGAGAAGGAAGAAGAAGGCTCTCGGGCGGGCTGGCCTTTTAAACCAAACGCCTTCTAAAACACGCATATGTATTAGATGGTGCGCTTAGAATAGCAAAGACGCTCAGTGGCTCGGCTAGCAGCGCCACTTGCCTAGCTTGCAGCGCGTCCTTGGCTCGAATCTCACTCGACGCGCTATTTAATTCACTATTTATTTTTACCTTTTTCCAAGCCCAAATGTCTTCACCAAAATTCCCGATCCCATTCAAATCGACTCATAATTTTTCCGGCAATTAACAATTTCATAACCGGCCCTGTCGGCCCGACCCAAAATTACCAAAATGCCCCTGGGCCTCCCCGGAAGACCGGGATGAAAATTCTGGGCCGTTACATGCTCAACAGATACAACGAACCTAGCATGATACTACGAAACAAGAACAGATACGAGCATGCCAGCTGGACAGGCAATGGCACGGCGCTGATGGGCGGTCGGTGCGGGTGCAGCACGCACGACAGTGCAATGGCACGGCTGGCTGGCGCTGATCGCGCGACGGACAGCGCGCTGGGCAGCGCGCGCGGCGGCGCGACGAACGAATGAATCTGCGTCGACGACGGCGAATCGGGCGCTACGCGCGCGCGGCGCGCGAGCGCGAGGACGCTACGGCGCGAGCAACGCGATCGGGCGGGCGTCGCGGCGGCGCGGCGACGGCGCGCGCGCGTGATGCGTGCGTCGCGACGGCCTCTGCTGGCGCTGTCGCGGGCCGCGACGACACAGGCGTCTGGGCGCGCCTCGTTAGGCGCCTAGGCGTCTGGGCGACTTCTTCTTTGGCTCTGGGCGTTTGGGTAGCTCTCTTCTGATCTGGTGATCCGCTTTTGCTCAGTGGCGGGAGCGGCCTTCGGGTGCAAGGGAAGAAAATCACGCCAAGGGGCTTGGGAGAGAAGCTTGGACGGCAAAGTGAGATTTGGAGAAGAAGGAACAAAAAACCTAATTTCTTTTTCATTTAACCAAATGCACCAAAACTCCAAAGATCCAAGGGTAACTAAGATATGACGCGGAAAGATTAACAATAACACCTGGTGGCTCACTTGGCAAGGCTCTCTTCTAGCACACAAGGCCACCCTCGCTCGAACCCCGGCTACAACACATTTTCCTATATTTTTACTTTTGCATCTATCCAAGCTCAAACCCCTCCACAAAACCTACATAAACCCATCCAATAATTTTAGCAACTGGAAAAAGACATAAACGGCCCGACCAAATTACCAAAATACCCCTAGGGCATACCTGGAAGACCGGGATGAAAACTTGGGCAGTTACATTTTGCTTCCTCTTTTTCTCTCTCCTCCCCTCAAAACCAAATACCCAATATGCCATTTTCTTTTTCTTTTTATTTTTCTCAAAACAACCTTCCTTATTTTGAACTCTCTTAATTTTCTAATTGCCAAACAACTTAGAAAATGAAAACTAATCTCTCAAATCTAGGAACTTTGATCAACAATGCTTGAGGGTTAAATGAAATGCATGCAACATATCTATACCTAATTAAAATGAGTGGACATGAACTAGATGAGATTGACTACACCTAATTAAATCCTAGTTAGTTTTAACAACCCAAGAATCATTAATTGAATTCTTTAATAACTATGTATTTTATAATTAATCTTTAATGTATTTTAGTGATGTTTAATTAAATAAAATCCTACTTAAAGTCTAGGTCATATTTTAACACAAACACTGCAGTGCCCTAGAGTTTTTCTTATATACCGTGGTTTGTATTCAATATTTTCATTATTTTTTTGTGCTTAGAAGTACTCGAATGAAAAAATTGAATTTTGGAATAGGTTTTGAGTAACGGTCGAATTATTATAAATGGTGATTAATAACAAAGAGCAAATTACCAAAATAGAATGGTTATAAGAATTTGAGTTTGGAGTACAAATTATTTATTAAAAAAGTAAAAAATTATGATAACCTGTGAGATAGTTATTATAACACGATATTATCCGAATAAGGAGTTATATGGGTTAACTAGGTAAATTAATATATTTAAGAAATTTATTAAGAAAAATCATAAAAATTGTGGGTATTCGCACTCTATAACAACTTTTTTACACCAGTTTATAATTTTAGAAACTTTTTAAAAATAATTCGTTTATAGCAAATTAAGCCTATTTTTTTTAAAAAAACAAAATCGCTATTCTACTTTTTTTGAACGACGACTTTCATAAAATCTATCATTATTTACTGATGGAAGTCTATCAATTTACTATGGATTGAATCACCTTCTCATTCAAAATTTTTAGTTACTCTCCAAAATGCTTATTTATCAGTAATTTATTCTATCAGGCTCTATTGATAGAATCTATCATTCTCTAGTAATGAAAGTCTATCAATTTATTATTGATAGAGAAAGTGGAAAGCCCAATACTTAAAATTAAAAGAGGCCCAATCCGAGCAAAGCAGCTAGACCACGTCATGGGCCTTTTGGTCTTTTTAATAGGTTCGTTTCCATTATTTGCTATGTATGCAAATATTTTCAGTATTGTACTATTCATGGATTATTTTTTCCCTTTTGTAATATACATGCAAAACCCTTAAAATTATTTAGATTTGAAATAAATATTTATAAATACTTAATGAATTAGTTAAAGTATAATGGATCATTATACCATTTTTCTTTTTATTTGATTTTTTTAATTATTTAAAATCAGATTTTGTTGTAACAACCAAGCAAAATATATAAGTGTAAACTAATAAAAATCATAAAATAGATGTTTGACAAATATAATTAAAGTTTTTTAATGAACCATTTTTGAACGGATGTCTGTTGGAGTGAAAATTTGAAAGTTTTTTAATATTTTCAATACAGTTGGTTCCATATTCCGTATATCTTCGGGAGTTTATGCCATAAATATGATTTGTGATTAACAATTGGAATTAGAAAAAATAATTGTAAAGTACTTGGCGAAATGTTGGATTGTCATCATTCCTGCCTTATAGGTTGTGAAAGGGCCTCTATCCTCTATATATGCGTGTACTCAAAATTTATGTACATACTTGAGCCTTGATAGAAGACTGTATTGTGTTGGCAAATGAGTATTGTAGTGTATATATAATGTATTGGTACTGTCTAAATCCACCTGTTGTTCTTGGAAAAAGATACAACACAATTGGAGTGGCTTTTTTTTTTTTTTTTTTTCAACACAATTTAGTGTGAAAATTTTAAATATGACCTCTTGACAGACAACATAGTACTCTTAAGGTTGGGAAGAACTTGATATAAATAATCTCATTAACAAATCTTGTTTATCATTTAACAAAGAGTTACTTTTCTTCTTAAAAGGTTTGGAAGAACTTGAAGGTTAAGTTGAAGAATTGTCTTACCGTTAAGGTTTCAAGAGAACCGAATTAGATACAATTTAAAACAAAGTGAAGAACGTCAATATATTATCTTTTCTAATATACGTTGACGCAAATATGAACACATAAGCAAAAAAAAACAACAAACATATATGATAAAGAGCATACTTATGCCAATCACGACATAATTTTTTTTTTTTTTTTTTTTTTTTGAAATCACCTAACACGACATAGTTAAAAAGACAAGAAACACACACAAGTGCATATACATAAATTTTAACAAAGAGTGTATTTACGGGCTTTGGTATATTGAATAAGCTTGTTCATTTGATCCATGCTAATGGTGCCGTCGCCGTGAGCATCGGCAGCTCGTAGGGCTTCTTTGGCTCGAAAAGAGCTGAAACGTGAGCCAAGATATTTGAAGGCTTGCTTCAACTCCTCCTTCGTCAGTTTCCCATCGCCATCCTGGTCATGGCTCTTGAAAACATCCACCAATTGCTCCTCTGTGAATGGAACCAAAACTCGTTTGTAAGTTGTACTTTTGGCATTCCCCATTAAAGAACAACACCAAAAGGGAATCAGAATTTTGTTTTGGGTCCTTACAATTGGTATGGTTTTGTTGCCTTTTATACAGGGGAACCCATGTTGCATCTTTCAATATTTATATGATTAAACTTTATGTCATATTCACCTCTACGATTGAAATATTTTTAAATGGTAACAATGTTTTAGGTATAAGCCTTCTTAGCTTTAATTTTTGTTCTATTCTAACTGGTTAATTCGAAATAAAAGATCTCTGTAGAGAATAAATCATGATTTTCTATACTTATCTAATTAATTTGGAGAAATATTTTGCTCTACACCTCAACCCTATTTTAAATAGTCGTATCTTAGAATTGCACTTGAACAAATTAGACATTTTGTTTATCAACAAAACACATAAAAAGATTTCATTCTTCAACAAAACACATAAATAACAAATTAGAGATATCATTCTTCAACAAAACACATAATGCCCAATTATGAGCATATTTATTAGGCTCCCTTTTTACCCTTTAGGCTTAGGAAGAATATGTATGTGCTCTCTATAATATTATTTCTTGATGATAAGCATTCTGTGACTGGACCTTTCATGCATATCGTAGAATATTTTGTCCATTCAAGAGTAATTTTTATTTGATTAATAGAAATCATATGTTCATTTCAGACGATGGAATTTATCTTTATTTAGTACTAAGTGTTTGTTCGAGAAAAGAATCTATGTAAAAGAACAAATATTTATAATCTCATCCGCTAAAGTTTTTAAGTTAAGATGTCAAAATTATACATTGCATTTACTATAAAATTTAGGTTTATCCATTCCATATTCGATCAACGATGCATATATACGCCAACAAAAAAGAATATATTTAATTGTCATAAAATGTGTTTCCAACCACCACCAGTTTGCAAATCTTTCATGCAGTTTTTTTTATTAACAAATCTTACATGCGCTTGTTTGGTGAGGTTGGTTAGAGAGAAATCATTGAATTTTTGTTCCTTCAGATGTTGATCGTTTAATTCCCAATGTTTGGGAAGATATTATTGACATTGCTGCGTTTTATGTAGTAAATCTAATTAAAAAAAAATATGATATTTTTTTGGAAAAGATAGTAATATATGTACATGCACTTGTTTAATTCCCATAGTTGATTTCACTTTGTGTTTCTCGTTGAAAATGCAGCCATTTTGCTCCAACGAAATCCACCAACATTAGGCACCTATGATATTAGCAAGCAGATGCCTCTTTTTAGATTTGCATTTCTTGTTAACCGTGTGTAATAAAAGCTGTTGAAGAGTTTCGCTAGGATCCTGAAATTCAGATTAATCATCAATAATAGAAAGGAGGCGATGAGCCAAAAAAGAACATCTCATGGACAAATGATGGCTCTCGTTTCGATCTCATTATTACACATCACACACCAGCTTTAGGACAAGCAGTTGGTAGGATTTCTTCTTTACATGACTTCAACTTTGTTAACTCGGGAATGAAACAAGGTCCAAAGATGCATTTTAATTTTCTTTGGGATCATTGTGGACCAGAATGTTGTGTTTAAAGTAGAAGCTGAAGTTGCAATAACAGGCAAGAGAGAGATTTTCATGGAGTATACTGCGTATTTGGGGCTTTCATCCAATGTCCATTTGTAAGGGACCGACCCGAATGGGGCACTAAATGGGCCCTTATCCCAATGCATGCATTCAAAGTAAAGGACATTTAAACAGACATGATTTCGGATTCCAATTAAAACAAAAACATTCAAAATAACTCCTTTAAAAACTAGACAATTTCCCTAGAACCTGTCCCTGTTTCCAAGCACCTGTTCCAAGATAAATACATTTCCAAAGTTTACTCGATCGAGAGATTTACTAAAAGCCATTCAAAACTGTTTCGGATACAAAATCTTGGAATCCACAAATATTTACAAACATCCTAGGGCTTCGTGCTACTACATGCATTCAGGGAAAACAAAACACACGAGAGTCATAATAAAAAAATCGAGTTGGAAGACTGGGCCCCATGATCACGCTTCTCCTTCGGGCATCCTGTCGCAAGCACCACGATTACACCGTGGAAAACCACGAGAATATGGGTGAGTAACGAATTACTCAAGAAGAATCCCCAACCGGTACAATCGATATACATGGTCATCTCGATGAGCGTATGCAAGCTATGAATATAAACACGAGAATAGAGCACATAGCTTAGCCCATACTTGGGCCTCGGATGCCAACTAAGGTCTTAGTCCGGAAATAATATCACCACACATCCAATATATAAGTCGCCTATATACGAGAAACAAGTCCCGGCCTCGGCTGCATCTCTCTTCGTCGGCCGAAAGGTACACTAGCTCACAATCCCGAGGAGCTCTCCGATGGCGCTGTAATGAGCGTAAGCATGCACCGCGTGCTCTCGCAGACTATGGGGGTGTCGGGTCTAGAGGCAAGTGCCCATATCCGATCCACCACGCCTAACTAAATCTTTGGATCGGTGTCACCGACATATGGGTGTGAGACTGGACACGTAAACTATGTCGGCTGAACCACCGCACTGGGGCCAAGGAACGGTCATGGTAGGCTTACACCAGAAGCCGTCCTTGCCTTAACAGTGGCAATCGGGGGCTCTTGCCAAACATGCCGAGGACATGCCGTTTGCCGGGGGCGAGGCAATGCCAAGTCATCATCCCGATCGTTGGGGCATTAACAACTGCCACCTCACCCAAGATTGCGGGGCCTACCGCTTGGGTTAGCTAATCCCTCACGGGGTCGGGGGATCGGAATGACTTGCTCGACGTCCCCGCCATGGATGTAAGGTTCTTTATGCATCGGGCCGGATGATGCTATCTACTGCAATTCTAACTCGCCCTAGCAAACGACAAACAATTCCATAAAATCCAATACGTGCTCAATAAGAATACAACGAGCCTAGCATGATACTACGAAGCAAGGAAGCAGAATCACGAGCATGCTAGAGAGGAACAACCTAGCATGGATTAACATGAGAATTAAACCAGAAAATCATGCTAATCGGGAATTGAGAATAGAATACCTAGCTATACATGTCAATAAACACAAACAAGCAATCAATCGGCAATCACATATAATATCGCGGGTCCACACAACTCCTGTAAGAAATCCTTACCTTGGTGGGGGCGATTTGACACGAAATCCTAAATTGCGAACGAACCCGAACTAGCTACCGAGAACCTATCAATCACAACAAAAATCACACAATAGGCCTAAATATAATAAAATAAATGAGGCTCACTCGGGAGCAACTCACGAGGCCGCGACGAACGCATCGAACGAGCCGATTGCACGAGCGGGGCAACAATAGGGCTTCTTTGGCGCGGGCGCGCGCGCGCGCCAGCGCGCGCGCGTGAAGGCGCTGGTCGTGCGCGACGGCGCGCGCGCGGCGATGCAAGGGCACGGACGACGACGGGCGCTTAGGCGGCGCGCGCCACCGCATTGCTCGATGCGCGGCGAGGCTCGGCGGGCCAGGATGCTTCTGCGCGGCGGCGGCGAGCGAGGGGCGAACAAGGGCGATTGGAGGGAAGCGAATTCGAGCGATTGGGGAGGATTCGACGGCCTATTCGTTGATGGACGAACTCCCCTACACTAGCTACACAAAATCCACAAGAAGCTCACTTCGTCTTGGCCGGCAACGGCGAAACCAAAACAGGGGAAACGAATTGGAAGGAGAAGAAGAAAGAAGGAACTTACCGGTGTTGGGCGATCGGCGAGGGAGCTCCGGCGAGGGTGAGGAGTTGCAGTCGGCCGAGGGGAAAGGAGAAGAAATTGCGAGGGAGAAGTGAGTCGGTCGGAGGAAAAATCGCGAAGAAGAATAAGAGAAATAGGGAAGAAATCGGGCGAAATTCTGCTTTTATATGAAAATCCCACTGCGCATGGCATATATACCAGATCGCGCGCGTAGTTTAACAAACACGCCCAGTGGCTTGACTGGCAACGCCCCCTGCCTTCACCAAAAATCCTGATCCTATTCAAATTGACTCATAATTATTCCGGCAATTTTCAATTTCAAAACCGGCCCTGTCGGCCCGACCCAAAATTACCAAAATGCCCCTGGGCCTCCCGGGAAGACCGGGATGAAATTTCCGGCCGTTACAATACTCCCCTTATAAGACTTTCGTCCTCGAAAGTCACTTAAGATTGAAACAACTCGGGATCTCGCAATCTCATCTCATCCTCCCGCTCCCAAGTGGCTTCCTCACGAACTCGACTCCTCCATTTGAACCTTTACGGTAGGATTTCACGATTCTGCAGTGTCTTTGTCTCAAAAGCAAGAATCCCCACTGGTTTTTCCTCGAAGCTCAACTCCTCATTCAGCTGCAAATGCTCAAAATCCACAATGTGCGATGGGTCCGGCACATACTGCCTCAACATCGAAACATGAAAAACATTGTGCACCGCTGACAATGACGGAGGTAGAGCCAACCGATAAGCGACTCTGCCAATCCTCTCCAGAATCTCAAATGGACCAACAAAACGGGGACTCGGCTTTCCACGCTTGCCAAACCTCAAAACACCTCGCATCGGTGCGACCTTTAGAAATACATGCTGACCAACCTCAAACTCCAAATCCCGACGCCGAACATCGGCGTAACTCTTCTGTCTGCTCTGAGCTGTCAACATACGAGCTCTAATCTTCTGCACGGCACCATTGGTCAACTGCAGCAACTCGGGACCCAAAACCTGCCTATCACCAACCTCTTCCCATAACACAGGAGATCGGCAACGCTTACCATACAAAGCCTCGAATGGAGCCATCTGAATCGTCGATTGATAACTGTTGTTATATGCAAACTCCATCGAATCTGATATCTGGTCCCAATCGCCCGAAATCCAACACACAAGCCCTCAACATATCTTCGAGAATCTGGTTCACCCTCTCGATCTGTCCATCGATGCGAGGGTGAAAAGTCAGTCTCTGGCCGCACTCGATGCCTAAACCCTTCCGGGCGCTTTCGAAAACAAGAAGTGAACCTCGAATCACGGTCAGATACGATCCTCACAGGCACACCGTGATAGCGAATGATCTGCTCCAAAAACAACTGCGCCCACTATTCCAAGGTATAAGTGTCTCTACTGGGAATGAAGTGTGCGTTCTTAGTCAATCGATCGACTATCACCCAAATCTGAGAGAAACTTCCTCGAGTCCTCGGCAACCCGAAAATAAAGTCCATGGAGATCTCTTCCCATTTCCACCGAGGTACACTCGTGCCGTGCAATAAACCGGGCTGGTCTCTGCTGGGTGCCTTCACTTGGCGACAAGTGAGACATCGACCGACAAACTCCGCAACATCTTTTTTTTCATACCCATCCACCGAATGTCCGCTTAAGATCTCGATACATCTTGGTACCCAGGGTGCCAAGCAAACGGAGAACTGCGTGGGCCTCACGAGAGCAACTCTGTTCGCAATCCTGCAACATCCGGAACACACAACCGCCTCTATACGTCACCCATGCGGTGAATACACAAAGTCAAAATCTCCATCAAGACTAACTCTGTCACCCAATTTCTTGAGTGCGGGGTCACTCAGCTGACTATCAATAATCCGCTGTCTAATTGATGGTTTGGATCGCCAATCCCGAGCCACTCCGGCGTGATAACCTCACCCAACAACACTGCAATCTCACTCGCTCGAACTCTCTCCGTGTCTGGGTTTGGGAACTCAACAACACCGCGGAGTGCGACGTCTTCCTACTCGGAGCATCGGCTACAACATTGGCTTTACTCGGATGGTACGAGAATCTCGCAGTCATAATCTTTCACCAACTCTAACCATCTCCTCTCGCCTCATATTCACTTTCTTACGAGTAAACAGATACTTGAGGCTCTGTTGATCGGTAAACATCCGGATCCGCTCACCATACGTAATGCCTCCAAATCTTCGATTACAAACACCACTCGCGCCAACTCCATATCATGAGTCGGATAGTTCTGCTCATATGGCAAATCCGACGGGAAGCATAAGCAATGACCTTCTCGTCTTTGCATCAACACACAACCCAACACGAACTTGGAAGCATCGGCGTGAAACCACGAAACCACTGTCCCCTCCGGATCGCCAACACCGTGCTGAAGTCAAATCGCGCTTGAGCTCGGCAAAGCTCTCATCACACTTATCGTTTCCAAATAAACTCGACACCCTTCCTCGTCGACGAGTGAGGGGCGAGGCTATGGCGGAAAAATCCTTAACAAACCGGGACGGCAAAGAAATCGCCAAACCCGAAAGAAACGGCTCCTACGAGCGGACAACCAAGAACGAGGGAGCTCCACTTACACTCACTGTCTTGCTCCACTAAAGCAACAAGATCCAAAATCTCACGGGGTAGCAACAGGGTTCACCACGGACCAACCTCCAATTACCAGCGGGCAACTCTCAACCTTCACGGAAACAGGAAGACAACCAACAGGGCATGAAACATTCGCCCCACGAGCAAAACTGACTTCTAGCAATTCCAATCCACACCTTGGTCAACACCAAGCATCAACTTATCACCATACCGGAACCAATCCGGACTCTACTCCAAACAAATATTAACTTGCTAGGTTACCAAGATCGCCCAAGAATTCCCGAGGCTACGAACTACACGGCTCGGCTTGAAAACGCAACTCACTACTTGGCCTAATCGAGCTCTGAGAGGCTCTCCACAACCTAGGGTTCTCCGACAACCCTCGACACCCACTTTGCCAACTAATCGCCTCTGACCAACCGCTGCGCACAACAACAACTCTCCTTTTTCGGCAACACAACCATGCTGGCCAACTCCAACTCCTTGGGGACCAAGAGGACCCGAAACGCTACCGAATGCGTCATCCTCCTACATAGACGTCAACCACAACATAACTTCTACCCAAGGAAGGATCCGAACAACTCTCTCAGTCATGACGATCACAAGAAGATCCGCCAACCAAGCTTAGGTCCAACTTAACAAATCCTACCTAAGCAACAACCTGATACCACGAGCATGGTATCCTTATCACCTCACTAAAGCCTTACAACATCCACCTAAAGTCCAACTTTTCCAAGAACTGAGCACCAGATCCCCAACGCAAACCCTACACGGATCTGAAACTCTTGCCACAAAACGAACCACACCAAACACACTGGTGTGCACAACTCCCAACCTTCATTTAGAGGTCCAAGACTAACAAACGCTTTTCCCAAAAGCCACACTAGCTCCTGGCAGAGATACAACCAATCAACGGAACACCCAAAGTTCCATCTCCACACGATGCTCGAAGCTGTGGCAACCTTGCTCTACCAAAGCATAACCATGCCAAACCAAACTTACTTTATACCAAGCCTCTACCAAGGGTGCTTACCCATAAGGCATCCCACTCCTCTCACAAGGCATCCCACTCACCTCATAGGCATCCAACTCATGGTCCCTCAACTGGACCCAACTTGCTTCTACGATGCTCAACTCTCCTGAGATTTAGGCACTCGAAGGTAGTTGACCGCACTACCAACCACAAAGATCTATTGGCCTTAACACTAGCGTGAGATGCACGCGCACTAACACTTACTAACCGTCAACCTGCTTGACTTACTCAACCTCCAGTAACACTGGGAAAAGGCTCCTTTCGAACATCCCTTCGCTTGAAATCTTTCGATTACCACTGAATTAGCCCTTTTGCACGACTTACACAGGTGCAACTACCATAACGGATCCAAGGCTAAAGGAGTACGCTGAACTCCGAACGGCATAGAACCATCTGCTATGCCCACGCCAAACTCAGGCCCGAACCGGATCTAGTGCCAAAGCGGCACACCAACCAATGCACCTCAAGTGCCACTACTACCAAATCCACATCTTACTACAACGGGGGGCCAACAAGGTCACAACCTCAAGTGACACGAACTGCGCTCTCGGCATACAAGGGCTCAACTCCAACAACTATGCCTAAGGCATCTCATCAAGCTAAATGTTCACGGCCTACTCTTGCATCTCCACATGATGCTCAACAAACTCGCCGCTCTATCAACATGCAAAGAACTAGCCCTACTCTAGGGCTTACTAAAAAGAAGAGTGTTCAATTCTATCACACAACTGAGGAAACCACCAACGGATCCAGTCCGTAGGGAACACTACTTGCTGCACCCTTAACTACAGGGTTCCGGCTTACTGGTTGCAAACAACCACACTTCACAGAAGCACAAAGATGCCTCATCAACCTCCTCGAGGATACCAACTTTGCAACCACTCTCTGGGCCTCCAAATAATCTAACAAGGCTCAAGATCAGCACTTGAGCTACCCAGGCTAGACCACACGGGAACCTGCTCCACAAACATCCACATGAGCACAACCACAGCTAACTCCTCTCTTGGAGTGGCATTCCAAGGCAAAGCACTTCCACCCTCTCACTAGGGGAAAACCAACGACTGGGCCACAGTTGGCCTATGGGAGTCCAATCTCTACCTCCCTCTGGAACGATGTCCCAGGGCATCCGAATCTACCTGGATACCACAACAAGCCACAACATACATCACACACTGCGGGAAGTTGGCATGATGGCGCTCTAAACCCAAACCAATAACGAGTCAGAACCTGCTCGTCTCCGCTCCACAACACTACACAAGGCATACACTCGATGACAGGTATTGTAAATTCTTAACCCTTTTTCTACAACAAATAGTAAACTTAGGCGTACCTGATGACTGTCGGAGTGCTAGTGATCATGGGAAAACGACCTACAACAAAAGGTCAATCTACAGAATTTATGACTCTGAGCTCTGATACCAACTGTAAGGGACCGACCCGAATAGGGCACTAAATGGGCCCTTATCCCAATACATGCATTCAAAGTAAAGGACATTTAAACAGACATGATTTCGGATTCCAATTAAAACAAAAACATTCAAAATAACTCCTTTAAAAACTAGACAATTTCCTAGAACTCGCCCCCTGTTTCCAAGCACTGTTCCAAGATAAATACATTTCCAAAGTTTACTCTCGATCGAGATTTACTAAAAGCCATTCAAAACACTGTTCGGATACAAAATGCTGGAATCCACAAATATTTACAAACATCCTAGGGCTCGTGCCCGACTACATGCATTCGGGGAAAAAAAACACACGAGAGTCATAATACAAAAATCAGAGTTGGAAGACTGGGCCCCATGATCACAGCTCCTCCTTCAGGCATCCTGTCGCGCACCACGATTACCTGTGGAAAACCACATAATAAGGGTGAGTAACGAATTACTCAGTAAGAATCCCCAACCAGGGTACAATACGATATACATGGTCATCTCGATGAGCGTATGCAAGCTATGAATATAAACACAGAATAGAGCACATAGCTTAGCCCATACTTGGGCCTCGGATGCCAACTAGGGTCTTAGTCGGGAAATAATATCACCACACAGTCCAATATATAAGTCGCCCTATACGAGAAACAAGTCCCGCCTCACCGCTCTCATCGGACGAAAAGGTACACCGCTCACAATCCCGAGGAGCTCTCCGGTCGTAGCACAGAATGAGCGTAAGCATGCACCGCGTGCTACTGCAGACTATGGGGGGTGCCGGGTCTAGAGGCAAGCTGCCCATATCCAGTCACCACGCCTAACTAAATCTTTGGATCGGTGTCACTGACATAGGGGTGTGAGACCTGGACACGTAAACTATGTCAGCCTGAACCACCGCACCTGGGGCCAAGGAACGGTCGTGGTAGGCTTACACCAGGAAGCCGTCCTTGCCTTAACAGGTGGCAATCAGGAGCTACTGCCAAACATGTTGAGGACATGCCGGCTGCCGGGGACGAGGCAATGCCAAGTCATCATCCCGACCGTTGGGGCATTAACAACTGCCACCCTCACCCAAGATTGCGGGGCCTACCGCTTAAGGTTAGCTAATCCCTCCGCGGGTCTAGGGATGGAATGACTTGCTCGGCGTCCCCGCCATGGATGCAAGGTTCTTTATGCATCAGGCCCGGATGATGCTATCTACATGCAATTCTAACCTGCCCTAGCAAACAGCAAACAATTCCATAAAATCCAATACGTGCTCAATAAGAATACAACGAGCCTAGCATGATACTACGAAGCAAGGAATGTATCACGAGCATGCTAGAGAGGAACAACCTAGCATGGATTAACATGAGAATTAAATCAGAAAATCATGTTAATCGGGAATTCGAGAATAGAATACCTAGCTATACATGTCAATAAACACAAACAAGCAATCAATCAGCAATCACATATAATATCGCAGGGTCCACACAACTCCGGTAAGAAATCCTTACCTTGGTCGGGGACGATTTGACACGAAATCCTAAATTGTGAACGAACCCGAACTAGCTACCGAGAACCTATCAATCACAACAAAAATCACACAATAGGCCTAAATATAATAAAATAAATGAGGCTCACCGGGAGCAACTCACGAGGCACGCACGACGCATCGAACAAGCCGATTGCCTAGCGGGCAAACAATAGGGCTTCTTTGGCGCGCGTGGCGCGGCTGGCGCGCGAGCGAGCGCTGGCTGCGCATGACGACGCGCGCGCGGGCGATGCAAGGCGCGCGACGACACGGCGCTTGGCGGCGCGCGCGCGCGCCGCACGGTTTGATGCGCGGCGAGGCTCGGCGGCCGGGCTGTCACAAGCGAGCGACGGCGAACAGGGCGATTGGAGGAAGCGAATTCGAGCGATTGGGGAGGATTCGACGGCCGATCGTTGATGGACGAACTCCCCTACACTAGCTACACAAAATCCACAAGAAGCTCACTTCGTCTTGGCCGGCAACGGCGAAACCAAAACAGGGGAAACGAATTGGAAGGAGAAGAAGAAAGAAGGAACTTACCGGTGTTGGGCGATTGGCGAGGGAGCTCCAGCGAGGGTGAGGAGTTGCAGTCGGCCGAGGGGAAAGGAGAAGAAATCGCGAGGGAGAAGTGAGTCGGTCGGAGGAAAAATCGCAAGAAGAAGAAGAGAAATGGGGAAGAAATCGGGCGAAATTCTGCTTTTATATGAAAATCCCACTGCGCACGGCATATATACCAGATCGCGCGCGTAGTTTAACAAACACGCCCAATGGCTCGATTGCAGCGCTCCCTGCCTAGCACGCGACACGTCCCTGGTTCGAATCTCACTCGACGCGTTATTTAATTCCTCATTTAATTTTACTCTTTCCCAAGCCCAAATGCCTTCACCAAAAATCCCGATCCTATTCAAATTGACTCATAATTATTCCGGCAATTTTCAATTTCAAAACCGGCCCTGTCGGCCCGACCCAAAATTACCAAAATGCCCCTGGGCCTCCCGGGAAGACCGGGATTGAATTTCCGGGCCGTTACACCATTCAATATAGTCTTCCAATCCCATATCAAGAGGATTCGACCAATTGCAAGAATATTTTTCCATAAATTCATTTCTCTGTTCATCAAGTTTCTATGAGGATAGAAATTCCAAGAGTTCTCTTGTTGATCTAAAGCTTGAGCAACAAATATATTTTTCCTAGAACTCGGAGTATAAAATCTAGGATAAGAGATAAAAAGGGGGCCATCTAGCGCCCAAACGTTGTGCCAAAACGTGCTCCTCCCATTGCGAATTCGCCAGCTCATTTTGTATAACACCATATTGGCCATTTGAAGGATAGAGTTCCAAAGAGCCTTTTTGCTACTCCACCGACCTTTGATAGGTAGACCAATATTGTTTTTAACATTATATTTTGCAACAATAATAAGTTTCCACAAGCTTTCAATGCGGTCAAAGAATCTGCAAATCCATATGCCTAGAAGGGGCAAGTTAAAGTTTAAGATTTTGCCAATGCCCAAACCTCCTAGATCTTTAGGAAGTGAAACAATATCCCACCGCACCAGATGGGAGCCCCCATTTTTATCCACTCCCTCCCATAAAAAAACTACTTAGTAATCTCTCAACATTCTTATAAAAGGTGGCAGAGGCTTTAAAAATATATGTTGGCAAGCTGGTTAGAACGGATTGCACAAGAGTTAATTGGCTTCCTTTAGACAAATATTGATATTTCCAGTTGTCAAATTTTCTTTGAACCTTCTCAATAATTGGGTTCCAAAAAGCGATATGTCGCGGGTTATCACCCAATGGAAGCCCCAAATAAGTAATGGATAAAGGAGAATACTTGATTCCCCATAAATTCGCAAATTTCTTAGTCTTATCAATATTAACATTGATTCCTGATAATGTTGATTTTTGTAAATTTATCGTCAGGTCGAATGAGGCTTCAAAGATCCTTATAATAGTCAAACAAATTATGTAGTTGAGACCTACCAACAGTAGATAATAGAAGACTATCGTCCGCAAAGAGTATATGATTGACTTGAAGGTCGTAACTTTTGAAAACACAACCTTGAATAAGTCTTTTACCTTGAGCATCATCAAAAAGGCGAGTAAGGTAATACATAGTCAATACAAAGAGGAATGGTGAATCCAATGCCTCTATTGGTAGTGATCCGCCCTGTAGGCCTGCCATTAATAATAATAACTTATACAACAGTGGAAAAAAGACAACCATGAATCCAATGAATCCACTTTTTGTGGAATCCTTTCAATTGAATTGAAACAATTTTCTTGTAATTTTGTTGATGTATGTCTCGTATATACATCCCTTTCATGAAGTATCTATTCAAAAGAAAAAAAATGTCAAAAAATGTATGATTATGACCATAAGTCATGTATTTGATTCTTAAAATAAATGTGTATTGATCCAAATTTGAGTTAGATATACAGTATTATTGTCTCATGGTTCGAAGTCAATGTCTATTTGGGTCTATTTGACAACTGTTTATGGACCATTGTGATTGAATTCAACTATAATTTATAATCATAAACACCTTATTTAAAAAATAAGAGTTATTGTATCTAGTGTGATTAAATGTTCAACCATAATACTTTTAATAGAACCAATTATGACATTATTCTCATTATTGAAGCATCAATGACATATATTTATAGTTATTAAAGAACTAATAATGATAGTAAAAAAGTGTCATAGTCGAAACTAATAACCTATACCCCTATTTGGTGTGCGGGTATGAGATCTGCACTCGCTTCTCTCATACTTGTCTATTAGGATCTCACAAATGTCCCACATTGAAAAGTGGGAGAGTCCAACATCAATATAAAAGAGATATGGATTACTCCCCTCATTACCAATTGGTTTTGAGGATGAACCTCATATTCTTTAATATGGTATCATAGCCCATAAAACCCAAACGGGTATCGGTCCAAAAAGAATGAAATTGAGATCTGATTCAAGATTGGTGAGCCCAAAAGAGGCACCATCTTGAGGGGGCATGTTAGGATTTCACAAATGTCCCACATTGGAAAATGGGAGAGTACAACATCAATATACACTACTACAAAACAAAGATATGATGATTACATAAAAGTATCACAAACACTTAAAATGATTCTTTTCTACAATCATTGTATCGCACATCATCTATTCTCTTTACATGACACGTTTTAGTAAGTGTCATTGAAATGCTTTAGATGATATTTTTTTATCATAATTATTTTTTATTTGATGACACTAATTTTTTGCACCAATGGGCAATAGATGACATATAAATTAGGTCATTAATACATTATTAACGACACCTAAACATTATCAATAAATATTATTTATTGACACTTATTTTTAATCACCAAATAATCAAATGAATATTAATTTTAATCATATATATTCAATTAATGAAAAATATTTAATATTAGCAAACTACATTTAATGATAAGAATATATTTTCAATTTATCGTCAGTACATAATATTCTTCAACAAAAGAATTTCACACGTAAAAGACCGTGTCAACAAAATTTATAGATGACTTAAAATATTTGTAGGCATTTACACTTAAACAAAAGGACAATAATATTAAACTTGTGATAAATGTTCACAAAGTTCTTTACAAAAAAAAATACAAGTAAATGATGATTCTTGAAATGTGTTTCTTCACCGCTTCATCCTTTAAGTGAGTTTGTACAGAATCTAAAAAAATTAAGTTTCAAATAACATTCACATATTACATATTATTTAACTATAAGATATGAGTTTTCTTATCAATAAGAAAAGAACTTTAACCATCTGCATTAGAGACAAACCAAAGAAGATATATATTTTTTTTAAAGCATAAGAAACATGTAAATATTGCATAGAAAATAAGAAGAAAAAAAAACAAAACAAAACAAAAAAGATTGAACCTCCCATTTTCCTGCTTCATCAAAAACTTCCTGCAATATTGTTTAAAAGTATCTAGAGTATTATAATGGAAGCATGCAAATAAAATAGAAAAGTTAATACAAGAGATGCATTGATTATGTGAATTTATTGGTACCTAATAAAAATAAACAATCATCCAAAATCAATGGCAGAGACACGAGAAAATTGTACACCCAAAGCAAACAATCATCAATTTGACCAGAATTACTTCATAAAATAGTTAGATTTCCATACCTTCCAAAGCTAAGTTGACAAACAAGCAGCACCACAAATGTAAAGTATGCAACTTATTGGAAGAACATAAATTTACACTTTGAACAAAATCATAATAAAATCCTGACAAAAGCAATACCAATTTGAAAATTCAAAAAAGACTAGTTGAAATTTACCTCCCTTGCAACTTAAGCTCTGCAACCTACTTCGAAATAGTTAGAAAATAACTCAATAAAAGAGAAACATTAGCTTAAAAAAGTTTCTCGTCTTTCATTCAATACCCAGCGAACCATATAGTATAAAAGATTCAAGACAAGAAAAAGGAAATTATTTGAAACAAACTAATGAGCAACAAATTTAATGGGTTTATACCTTCGAAGGTTTGTTAGGGCTTCTTTTCGTTGTAAACTCCACTTGATATATCAAACTCTGCCAAAGTCTCGTGAATTAGAGGATAGAAAAAAAGTGAAACAATTAAGAAAACATAAGAAATTTATTTTTTTAAAAAAAAAAAAGAGAGAAGAGAAAAGATAGAAAGTTTTCCTTATCTATAATCATTAATGTCCCAACTAAATTTAGGAAGAGTAATACGAGTTCTAAAGGTATACTTACGACTTTCTCCAGTCAATAGACCACTTGGCTGAAAAATGTAACACTTAAGGTATGAATTTATTGATTAAAAGCAACTTGTAGATTGATAAATAACAAAACACCGCACTGAAGAAACTTATTATTTACCCCACTACACTCTGTAATGTCCACCAATTTGCATAAACATGTTATGCGCATTTTGGAAAAAAATAAGTTCCCTAGCAAGCAAAAAAAAAAAAATTGCAACCGATTCATTCAAGCTCTTTATTATGGAAACAAAGACTAACCACCAACAAAGCTTCTTGAAATACTACTAGTTGTGAACCAAATCCAGTACCTTCAACCAACAAATTCTCAGCCTTATTTGTTCATGTAAGCTTGTAAGAAGACATGAAAAGTTGAAGATACATATTTGTTTACCTATTAGGAAGAAAAAAAACGGATATACACTTATACCATTAATCCCACAAAACAAACCAAAAACACAAAGTTCCACCAACATAATCCTATCACCTAACCCCCTAAAATCAGAAACCCATTTGCAAAAAAAAAAAAAAAAAAAACAGATTTGTCACCTTTCAACACCTGCACAAACAAAACCATTCGCACAACAAATTTCGAACTAAAATTAAACCTAATCCCGAGGCAGCATCGTCAAGCTCGATCGAATGAACTCCATCGTGGTGATACAAGCTTAAAAAACTACACATCAGACAAAAAAAATCAAAATCTACAAAATCACGAAGTAGAAAGGCATCGATTACAGACAGAAAAAGGAACCATACTTGGAGCATAAAAGACCTAGGGATTTCTGCTTCCTACTGTAAGAATGGTGCCTAAAAGAAGAAGAATCTGGTAAAGCAAAGGAAGATTGTTGTCGTCGCCATCGCCGTCGAGTTGCTCCTTACCTGGAAATAGATATTAATATTGCTCCTCGAGTTGCAGGCAATAGACCCAAACAAGTTGTTTGACCTATCAATTTAGAGTCCAAAGATCAGCTATTAACTCAAATAACAACCACATCAAACCTTGTTAATTCGCAACAAATCAGCCCATAGAACTTACCCAATCTCGAAGGTGATCAAGGCTATCAAACGCTTGGCAAAGCACCAAAAATCAAGTCGAATTTGCAAGAACTCTCGAATAGAATCCATGTTTCACGAAACATAAAACACAACTATAATCAACAACCAAACCCAAAAGATTTACAACATATAAACAGTGTCGAGTTTAGTGTCTTACCCCAAAACTCGACCCAAACGAGCACAACACCACACAGATTCGTGGCTGCAAGGTGGGGTAGCAGTGGTGAGGAGGAAAAGGCCTTGGGTGTGGCTGCAAGGGCGTGCAAGATGAGTGCTGCGTGAGGACGACTGGAAGCAGACGACCCATTGGAGACGAGCAGGTCGTGCATTCGAGAAGACCCTTGCAGCTGCGACTACGTGCGTGCGTGGATGGCGTCTGCGAGTGGACAGAAACGACGACCAAAGGGGACTGTTTGCGGCGGTGTGGTGCAAGCAGGGGGGCGCGTGCGAGGTGGGATGGTGTAGGCGTTGCAAAACGAGAAGATGGGCGTGCTGGTGATTGGGCGTGCACATGATGGACGTGTTTGCGGCAGTTGGTGTGGAAGATCCACGGCTCGTGGACGTGCTGCTATGGCGAGGTATGGTCAAGCGGCACGATCTGAGCAGCAACAACGGTGGCACGGCTCAGCCTGTGCGGCAGCGGCAGCGGATGAACAGTGGTGACTAAGGGGTGAAGAAGTGAAGACGATGAAGATGGAGAAGACCTAGAATTTGATCTTTTGTTTTTCTTTTCTATTAATTTTTTCCATTCAAATAATTTAAATAGTTTATTTCTTAACTCCATTTTCCAGCCTTTTTTCCTTCTAAATGCTCTTGTAATTTTTTTTTTTCTCTTCAAACCAAACCAAAATACAAAACTCTTTTTTTTAAAAATAATTTTAAACTCTCTAACGAACCCAATAAAATACCCCTATTTTTTCCTATTTCTCAACTTTCCTTTTTCTTTTTATTATTTTGAAATATCCTAAATTGGTCTTTTCTCTTTTCCAAAACCAATTTCCAACTCTTTTCCTTTTCAATGATTTGATTATTTCACAAATATGATTTGAAATTACATTCGAAAATTTACAAGTACTTGATTACAAAATAACCCTTCAATCTTTTATCATTAAGAATTTGACTCATATTTCTTTAGTTTTTTTTTTTTTTTTTTGAGATTCATGTTTCTTTAGTTGGCTCATATATTCTTTTAATTTATTTAGAACCCCATGTTTTAGAAACTTAAATTTTAACCCTTAAATTAATTATAAGCTTATGGTTTCTCTAGTTGAATATCTTTTAAGAAATTTAATATATAATTTTCGTTGAAGCCTTGTTTAGATAGTTTGTTACAAGCTAAATTGAAAATAAAATTGCTAACTGCAAGTGTGATTTGCAGAACTTTTCGAGCGGCTACCACATGGAAGAACAGAATCCCGAGGGGAGGAATTTTCCGATAAAGAACAAAATAATACTCATTTTCTAAATTAAAATATGACTGAAAATTAGTTTTATAAATTTATGATTTTCAAAAAGTGTCATAAAACGCGTCTTTTTAATTTATGACACTTTTTTGTAATGGTGATTTTATTTAAATTAATAATTATAATATGATTCTAATAAAGTGTCATAAAACGCGTGTTTTATTTTATGACACTTTAATTGCCTCTTCCTCTTGAATTTTGTTTTTCATAAGTGTCATTTAATCCATTTTTGTAGTAATGATAAAAGAGATATGAGTTATTCCCCTCATTGCCTGTAACGACCCGACCCGAATGGGGTTCTAAATAGGCCATTACCTCAATGCATGCATACAAATCTACAGAAATTTTGCAAGATGGTGTTTGGATTCTAAGTAAGAGCTAAAACATGAAAACATCCATTTAAAAATCAACATAAATTCCTGAAACCTGTCTCTTTTTCCAAGCACCTGTTTCAAGGCAAATACATTTCCAAAACTTACTCTGATCAGAGATTTATTTAAAACATACAAGCTTTACAACAATGCTAGAATCCGGAAAACATTCGAGAAAACACCCTAGGGCTCCGTGCCCAACTACATGCATTCAGAGGACATTTAAATCATAAACATAAACATAAGACTCGAGAGTTGAACAACGGGTTTCCATGATCACGGCTCCTCCTCCACCCATCCTGTCTCGCACCATGGTTACCTGTGGAAAACCACATAATAAGGGTGAGTAACGAATTACTCAAGAAGAATCTAACCGGGGTACAATACGATATACATGGTCATCTCGATGAGCGTATGCAAGCTATGAATATAAACACGAAATAGAGCACATAGCTTAGCCCACACTTGGGCCTCGGATGCCAACTCGTGGTCTTAGTCCGGAAATCAATCACCACATCCACACAATACACAAGTCGCCCTATACGAGAAACAAGTCCCAGCCTCAGCCTGTCTACTGTCGATGAAAGGTACACTAGCTCAAGATCCCCAGGAGCGCTGTAATGAGAGTAAACATGCACCGCGTGCTACTGCAGACTATGGGGGGTGCCGGGTCTAGAGGCAAGCTGCCCATGTCCAGTCACCACGCCTAACTAATTCTTTGGATCGGTGTCACTGACATAGGGGTGTGAGACCTGGACACGTAAACTATGTCAGCCTGAACCACCGCACCTAGGGCTAAGGAACGGGTCATGGTAGGCTTACACCAGGAAGCCGTCCTTACCTTAACAGGTGGCAATCAAGAGCTACGGCCGAACACGCTGAGGACGTGCCGACTGCCGGGGACGAGGCAATGCCTAGTCATCATCCCGACCGTTGGGGCATTTAACAGTCTGCCACCCTCACCCAAGATTGCAGGGCCTACCGGTCGGGTTAGCTAAACCCTAACGGGGTCCAGGGACGGAGAACTGTCTCGACGTCCCTACCATGGATGCAAGGTACTTTATGCATCAAGCCCGGATGATGCTATCTACCTGCAACTCTAACCTGCCTTAACAATCAGCAAACAATTTCATAAAATACAATACGTGCTCAATAAGAATACAACGAGCCTAGCATGATACTACGAAGCAAGGAATGTGATCACGAGCATGCGAGAAGAAAGGAACAACCTAGCATGGACTAACATGAGAAACAACATAGGAAATCATGCCATCGGGAATTCGAGAATAGAGCACTTATCGAAAACATGTCAATAAACACAAACAAGCATACAATCAGCAATCACATAATATATCGCAGGGTCCACACAACTCCGGTAAGAAATCCTTATCTGGCCGGAAGACCTCTAAACACAAGAAACCTAAGCTGCGATCGAACCCGAGCTAGCTAGCGAGAACCTAACAAAAACAACAATGATTACAATCAAAAGGCCCAAATATAATAAAACAAACAGGGCTCAGCTCGGGAGCAACTCACGAGGCGCGGCTGACACGCGAACGAGCCATTTGCCGCAGGCTAGGCGGTGATCGGCGCAGACAGCGTCTTTGGGGCGCAGGTCTGGGCGCTGCTCGCCCGCTACTGGCTCATTGGCGAAGCGAGCGCGCGCGCACGCGCGGCGAGCAGCGGCAGCGCGAGGGCGCGCGGGCGCGACGACGCGTTACAGGGACGCGACTCGGAGCGGCTGGGCACAGGGGCGAGCACGGGCTGGGCGACACGGATCCGGCGACACGGGGGCCTGGGCGACACTGTGCGAGCGGCTCGGGGCTGGAGCTGGCGATGCGCGATTTGGGCAGGCGAGCTCGGGCTGGCGACCTGGAGGGCGAGCTCGGCGACGGCGCGACTGGCAGGGCAGGGCTCTGCTGGGCGAGCCAAGGGCTAGGTCGGGCTAGGTGGGGGGCTCGGGGAGAGAGAGAGAGAGAGAGAAATTGATTTTGGGGAAAAAGAAAAGAAAAATGGGAAAATAAAAAGGAAAAAAATGGGAAAAAAAGGGAAAAATGGGATTTTAAATTCCATTTCCATCCTTATCCACTTTACACCCTCAAAATCTCATTTCCCGGCTTCCACCTTCGAGACCCGATCAAAGAAATCTTTTCCAATCAATCAAACTCACTTAAATCCAACTCCCAAAGCAACACTAAGGGCTCGGGCTCGAATCCCAAAAGAATCACACAACCAACCAACACTTTGCCCAAAAACCCAAATCACAACCGAACTCCCAAACGACTAGCCCAAACATCTCGGGACTCATGCAATAACAAACCAGCCTCGACAAAGGCGGGAGCTACCTCGAAGCTGAAAAACCACAAATCCTGCACGGAGAGCCAAAAGACCAAAATACCCCTAAGGGTCAAAACAGCTCTAACGGCCCAACCGAACCACTAAATCTGAACCGAAAGCACCTCGAGAACCGGAATAGAAAACTGGGCCGTTACAATACTTCCTCCTTTTAAGACTTTCGTCCTCGAAAGTCCTAAGACGAAACGGCTCCAGAAACTCCACTAAAACCTAACCAATCTGAACTTCTCGGCTAATACAACGCCAACCTTCTCCGAAACCAAACCCTCTTGGGTTCTCAAAAACTCAAAGGCAATATGCCATCCAGTGCCACAAACAAACTCAACCAAGACTGGGCATATCTTTGAACTCCGAAGGGAAATAGACGGCAATCCACATCCTCAACTCGCACCAACTCTCAAACGGTGCTACTCTCAAAGAAACTCGAGGATGGCCACAAGCTCAAAACTCTACACCACGCCGCCGGCAAAACTCCTCTGGAAGCTCACGGCTAACAACAAAAAACAACCTCAACCCTACAACAAGTGACCAAACAAGCTGAACCTCATAGGTTCCAGAAAACCAAACAAACCTACTCTTACTTCACAAGGGACCAAATGAACCTCAAATCTTGCCTCACTTTCTTAACGACTATAACCAAACCACCAACCAAGCGGATCGATCCAAAAAGCAAACTTCTCCAACTAGAACGCGACCACAACACTTAAGCAACCATCTTAAGGAGAAATCGCCGAACCAAAGGCAAGGGGCACCATCCTGGTACACCCGACGGCTAACAACACTCACACCAGCTGAAACTTCACTCGACCACCTTAAAAAGACAAGGGCCAAGCACAGACTCCACTCGGCCAAGCCAACAACCTAGAACTCCTCATCGGCCGAACGCAACATTTCGGAGCAAGCCTACCAGCAACTGGCCAAAGAGAACACCGCCAGGCAAGGAACAACCAACATTCCTCTCAAAATCTCAGGAAGCAAGGACTAAACCATCACGCAGCTATCTGCGACACAACACCCTGAGGAAAACAGCTCAACAGCTTACCAACCAACGCCACGGCACCTCTGTGCCAACTCACTCAAACGCGGCTCTGCTAATGCCAACTGCGAACGCACAACAACTAGGAACAAAGCCCGAGAAGGGCTTGCTCAGCAGAACTCAACCCAAACTTATAACGAGCAACGCTGCCTCAAGCTACCACTCAACTCTTAAAATCCAACTGGCTACTCAAAAGACTTCTCCTTTTAGCCTAGGCCTAACTCAACTTCCAACCAGAAGCTCCACTCCCGAAACCTCACAAGGAAAACGGATGACGACAACCTCCAAGCTTACGGATCCTGAGCCACATGAATCCGCAAGACTACCTCGGAAGCTAACACTCGAGGCTGGCATCCAAGGAGCAACTCAACCACCACGAGAGGCTAGGGGAAAAGAAATCTTCAATCCCCAAAGAACCATCAACTTGCCAGAACAACTCAACTCTTACTAGCTGGCCTCCGCCCTTGCGGGGACAAACAACTCTTGCTTGCTAACAACACAGAGCAGGGACCCTCTCGCTGGGCTGACCGCTGCGCTACTCTGATCAACTCCACAACTCAGGAGCTAAGCTGACTCCCTGCCAAACGGAAACGACTTCTCAAAGAAGCAAACTCTAGAAGGCGTGCGAACTCCACACACGCTCGTGACTTGCTCAAACCCAAGGCAACGACAACCAACTCTCTGCAGGAAGCAACACCCAAGGGAAATCTCAACCAATCGAATCACCAATCCGAACTAACAGAACTTACTCAATCTGCGAGGGACGGTCAACTCCCAAAACTTTCTGACTAGGAACAAGACCTCAGGGCAACGCCCCCCAGCTAGAACCGAACTAGCTCTCGAAACAACAAGAGGACCAAACCTTGGCCCAACACTCACAAGAGGCAAAACAACCCTTACTGCAGCCTCTAGAACACCATCCAAGAATCCTCTTAACTGGACAAACAACTGCTTCCAAGCATCCAACAAACTTTTCCTTCTTGCTAGCACCACTACCATCAATTCCAAGACCAAGGGAGTAACCTGACAACTCCCCAAGGAAACGGCTCTTACAAGCGAGACAACCAAAGGACGAGAGAGCTCCACATACGCTCACTGTCATGCTCCACTAGAGCAACAACATCTAATCTCACGGGGCAACAACAGGGGTCCATCTCAGACTAAACCTCCAAAAGCCAAACGGGGCAACTCAACATCCTGGAAGCAGGAAAACAACCAACAGGGCACAAACCACTCGCCCCACGAGCAAAACCAATCTCAAGCAACTCCAATCCACACCTTGGTCGACACCAAGCATCAACTTGCCACCACACCGGAACCAATCCGGACTTTACTCCAAACAAACACTAGCTTGCTAGTCTACCAAGATCTGCTAGCAACTCAACCGAGGCTACGACCCACACGCCTCGGTGGCCAATCTGAAACTCACTACAGGCTGACCGAGCTCTGAGAGGCTTCTCCACAACCTAGGGTTCTCCGACAACCCTCAACACACCCACTTGCCACCAAGCAAACGATCTAACAGACAACCGCTGAACAAACAACTCCAATTTCGAGCATCACAACCATGCTGGCCAACTCCAACTCCTTGGGAACCAAGAGGACCCGAAACGCTACAGAATGCGTCATTCTCCTACTCAAAGCATCGGCCACAACATAACTTCTACCCAAGGAAGGATCCGAACAACTCTCTTAGCCATGACGATCAGAAACCACGCGGCTTAGCTACCACCGCTCTTGTTCAGTTTCCAACTGAACTCCACCCAACGATCAACAAAAAGATCCGCCAACCAAGCTTAGGTCCAACTTAACAAATCTTGCCTAAGCAACAACCTGATATCACGAGCACGGTATCCTTAGTGGAGTTCAACTTCTCCAGAAACTGAGCACTAGATCTCCAAAGCAAACCCTACATGGATCTGAAACTCTCGCCACGGAACGAACCACACAAAACACACTTGTGTGCACAACTCTCAACCTTCCTTTAGAGATCCAAGACTAACAAGCGTTTTTCCAAAAAGCAACGCTAACTCCCGGCAAATGATACAAACAATCCAAGGAACACCAAAAGTTCCATCTCCACACGATACTCGAAGCTGAGGCAACCTTGCTCTACCAAAGCATAACAATGCCAAACCGAACTTACTTTATACCAAGCCTCTACCGAGGGTGCTTACGCAAAAAGGCATCCGAAACCTCTCACAAGGCATCCAACTCACCTCATCGACATCCAACTCATGGTCCCTCAGCTAGCCAAACTCGCAATTACAACGCTCAACTCTCCTCAGATTTAGGCACTCGAAGGTAGTTGACCGCACTACCAACCATAAAGAAATCTCTTGGCCTTAACACTAGCGCGAGAATCACGTGCACCAACACTTACCAACTGCCAACCTGCTGACTTACTCAACCTCCAGTAACACTGGGAAAAGGCTCCGGCTCCTCTCGAACATCCTTTCGCTTGTAGTCCATCGACTACCACCGAACTAGCCCTCAGCACGACCTAAACAGTGCCACTTGCCATAAACGGATCCAAGGCTAAAGGAGTGCGCTGAACTCCGGACGGCATAGAACCATCTGCTATGCCCGAGCCAAACTCAAGCCTGAACCAGAATTAGTGCCAAAGCGGCACACCAACCAATGCACCTCAAGTGCCACTACTACCAAAACCACATCTTACTACCAATGGGGCCAACAAGATCACAACCTCAAGTGACAAGAACTCTGGCTAGGCATACAAGGGCTTCAACTCAAAAACCATGCCTATGGCATCTCATCAAACCGAAGGCTCACCGCCTACTCTTGCACCTCCACATGATGCTCAACAAAACTCTGGCCGGCTCTCTCAACATGCAGCAGCTAGCTCCACTCCAGGAGCTCACCAAAGGAAGAGTGCTCAACTCTACCAAACATCTGAGGAAAACACCAACGGATCCAATCCGAAGGGAACACTGCTCACTGCACCCTTAACCACAGGGTTCCAGCTTACTGGCTGCAAACAACAACACTTTACAGGAGCACAAAGATGCCTCAACAATCTCCTCGAAGGCTGCCAACTCTGCAGCTACTCACTGGGCAATCAAACAATCTGCTAAGGCTCAAGATCAACACTTGAGCTACCCAGGCTAGTCCACACGGGGACCTGCTCCACAAACATCCACATAAGCACAACCATAGCTAACTCCTCTCTTGGAGTGGCACTCCAAGGCAAAGCACCTCCACCCTCTCACTAGGGGAAAACCAACAATTGGGCCACAATTGGCCTACGGGAGTCCAAGCTCTGCCTCCCAAGGGAACGATGTCCCAGGGGCATCCGAATCTATCTGGATACCTCAACAAGCCACAACATACATCACACACTGCGGGAAGTTGGCATGATGGCGCTCTAAACCCAAACCAACAACGAGTCAGAACCTGCTCGTCTCCGCTCCACAACACTACACAAGGCATACACTAGATGACAGGTATTGTAAATTCTGAACCCTTTTTCAACAACAAATAGTAAACTTAGGCGTACTGATGATCAGTCTTTGGTGATCATGGGAAAATGACCTACAATAAAAGGTCGATCTCACAGAATCTATGACTCTGAGCTCTGATACCAACTGTAACGACCCGACCCGAATGGGGTTCTAAATAGGCCATTACCTCAATGCATGCATACAAATCTACAGAAAATTTGCAAGATGGTGTTTGGATTCTAAGTAAAAGCTAAAACATGAAAACATCCATTTAAAAATCAACATAAATTCCTCAAACTCGCCCCCTGTTTCCAAGCACTGTTTCAAGGCAAATACATTTCCAAAACTTACTCGATCGAGATTTATTTAAAACATACAAGCTTTACAACAATGCTAGAATCCGGAAAACATTCGAGAAAACACCCTAGGGCTCCGTGCCCAACTACATGCATTCAGAGGACATTTAAATCATAAACATAAACATAAGACTCAGAGTTGAACAACGGGTTTCCATGATCACAGCTCCTCCTCCAGCCATCCTGTCTCGCACAATGGTTACCTGTGGAAAACCACATAATAAAGGTGAGTAACGAATTACTCAGTAAGAATCCCCAACCGGGGTACAATACGATATACATGGTCATCTCGATGAGCGTATGCAAGCTATGAATATAAACACAGAATAGAGCACATAGCTTAGCCCACACTTGGGCCTCGGATGCCAACTCAGGGTCTTAGTCCGGAAATCAATCACCACATCCACACAATACACAAGTCGCCCTATACGAGAAACAAGTCCCGACCTCAGCCTGTCTACTGTCGACGAAAGGTACACTTGCTCAAGATCCCGAGGAGCTCTCCGGTCGGCGCTGTAATGAGCGTAAACATGCACCGCGTGCTACTGCAGACTATGGGGGGTGCCGGGTCTAGAGGCAAGCTGCCCATGTCCAGTCACCACGCCTAACTAATTCTTTGGATCGGTGTCACTGACATAGGGGTGTGAGACCTGGACACGTAAACTATGTCAGCCTGAACCACCGCACTTGGGGCTAAGGAACGGGTCGTGGTAGGCTTACACCAGGAAGCCGTCCTTACCTTAACAGGTGGCAATCAAGGGCTACGGCCGAACACGCTGAGGACGTGCCGACTGCCGGGAACGAGGCAATGCCAAGTCATATACCCGACCGTTGGGGCATTTAACAGTCTGCCACCCTCACCCAAGATTGCAGGGCCTACCGGTCGGGTTAGCTAAACTCTAACGGGGTCCAGGGACGGAGAACTGTCTCGACGTCCTCGTCATGGATGCAAGGTACTTTATGCATCGGGCGGATGATGCTATCTACCGCAACTCTAACTCCCTTAACAATCAATCAAACAATTTCATAAAATCCAATACGTGCTCAATAAGAATACAACGAGCCTAGCATGATACTACGAAGCAAGGAATGATACGAGCATGCCGAGAAAGGAACAACCTAGCATGGACTAACATGAGAAACAACATAGGAAATCATGCCAGTCGGGAATTCAGAATAGAGCACTTATCAGGAAACATGTCAATAAACACAAACAAGCATATAATCAGCAATCACACAATATATCGCAGGGTCCACACAACTCCGATAAGAAATCCTTACAGCCTAAGACCTCTAAACACAAGAAACCTAAGCTGCGATCGAACCCGGGCTAGCTAGCGAGCGAGAACCTAACAAAAACAACAATAATTACAATCAAAAGGCCCAATATAATAAAACAAGCGAGGGGCTCGGCTCGGGAGCAACTCACGAGGCGCGGTGACACGCTGTGAGCAGCCGGATGGATGCCAGGCTAAGCGGTGATGGCGTAAACGGCGCGTCTTTGAAAGGGCGCTCTCGGCCGCCGGGCTCATTGGCGGCGGCAGCGGCGAAGCGCGCGCCTTGCGAGCGGCTAGCGCAGCAACAGCGGGCGCGCGGCGCGCGCGACGCGCTTCTGAGGGCGCGACTTCGGGCGGCTCGGCACGAGGCGAGCACGGGCCGGCGAGCACGGATCCGGATCCGGCGACATGGGGGCACAGGGCGACGCTTGTCGTCAATGGCGGCGGCGAGACTGGGGCGAGCGATCGAGACACGAGCGAGCGGCGAGCTCGGCGGGCATGCGACTGGCAGCGGGCGAGGCTCGGCGGCAGCGCGACTGGCGAGGGCGAGGGCTCAGGTGGGGGCGAGCCAAAGGAGAGAGAGAGAGAGGTGGAGCTCGGGAGAGAGAGAGAGAGAGAGAGAGAGAGAGAGAGAGAGAGAGAGAGAGAGAGAGAGAGAGAGAAAAATTGATTTTGGGGAAAAGAAAAGAAAAATGGGAAAAAAAGGAAAAAAAAAGGAAAAAAGGAAAAATGGGATTTTAAATTCCATTTCCATCCTTATCCACTTTACAACCTCAAAATCCCATTTCCCGGCTTCCTCCTTCGAGACCCGATCGAAGAAATCTTTTCCAATCAATCAAACTCACTTAAATCCAACTCCCAAAGCAACACTAAGGGCTCGGGCTCGAATTCCAAAAGAATCACACAACCAACCAACACTTTGCCCAAGAACCCAAATCACAACCGAACTCCCAAACGACTAGCCCAAACATCTCGGGACTCGCAAGCGATAACAAACCAGCCTCGACAAAGGCAGGAGCTACCTCGAAGCCTGAAAAACCACAAATCCTGCACGGAGAGCCAAAAGACCAAAATACCCCTAAGGGTCAAAACAGCTCTAACGGCCCAACCGAACCACTGAATCTGAACCGAAAGCACCTCGAGAACCGGAATAGAAAACTGGGCCGTTACATTGCCAATTTGTTTTGAGGTGTAACCCCATATTCTTAAATATGATAAATTGTGAGAAAGCTCTAAAACCTTCTAATTTTCCATTAACTTTACTCACACATATATATACATATATTGCATGAAATATCAAATCTCAATAGATTTCCTAACAAATCCTAGAGAATATCTAATAAATGCTAGAGAATATCTTAACGATATTTTATTTCTAATACTCCCCTCAAGTTGGAGCATGTAAATATACACGATCAACTTGAAAATAAAGTCTTTAAAGTCAAATTATTGCATGCCGCACACACGTATGCTCTTTTTACTGTCGATCTCATGGTCTACCATAATATACCGCTACTAGTATGTGTTATTGAGCCACAAGAATCACGCGGATTTCACGAATCGTCAAACTGTCGTCGATCACACCGCTGAACAAAATATACCGCTATAAGATGCGCTATTGCAACACTCAAATCACACGCGAATCATCAAACTATCATTGATCACGTCGCTGAACAGAATATACCGCTAATTAGATGTGTTATTGCATCACACGAATCGCGCGAATTTCACGAATCGTCAAACTGTTCTTGATCACGTCGTTGAATAGAATATACCGTTAATTGGATGCATTATTGCATCACACGAATCGCGCAGATTTCACGAATCGTCAGTTGTAGTTGATCACGTCGCCAACCATCTTTTATTTCTTTTCTTTTTTTCGGATTTTTTTTTTTGCAACCCTAATTTAGGGTGGCTCTGATACTATGATAAGTTGAGAAAGGTATAAGAACATCTACTTTTCCATTAACATTCCATAGATATATATATTACAAATATAATATCTCAAAAGATCTTGAATAACAACGAAAGCCCGTGACTGTGCTTCTTTCAACCCGTCCACGCAAGCTTCTTCTCTACCCGCCCACTTGTCTGCCTTGCCTAAGTTGTCCGATTTTTATTCTTTAGTTTGAACTCGAGATTTCATTCATGCTAAGACTAATGCTTACTCATATACTATTTGCATGAATTTTCACAAAAATGAAGTAGATTTATCATAAATATATTACAAATATAAAAAATAAAGAAAAATAAAAAGTTTATTATAAATTTATCTCTATAGTTTAGATAGATTTTGTCTAATTATAATTTTATCCTTTTTATATTGAAATTATTAAGGGTGTCATATGTACTTATTTTTCAACTATATCTCATGTCAAAAGGTTTTGACTCTCTTTCCAGAAAAAGCTTTTTGACTAAACCTCTAAAAAAATGAAGGGTAATTTAAACTTTAAAGGGAATTTATCCTCCATAGCATATATTGGCTTTTCATTTCAATTATAGCACATTTTTTTTAAATAATTTCATTCATAACACATTTTGAAAAAAAATCATATTCTAACATTATTAGAATTCTATAAATTCAACTGATAGACTTTAAATTTCTATCAGTTTAACTGATAGACTTTAGACTTCTATCACATCAACTGAAAGACTTAGACTTGTATCTGTTTATCTTCCAAGTTAAACTAATAGACTTTTACCAGTTCAATTATAGACTTTAGAATTTTATCAATTTAACTAATAGATTTCAATAGATTTTGAGTGATTGAACAATACAAACTGATAGACTTCAATCATTTTTGCGCTACAAATGAATAAGTTTGAGAATTGTGCTATACATGGAACTATTTTATTTTTTTTAATATACATTCAAATGTCCTAATTTAAAAGTTTAATATCATGTTAATTAAGAAATTAAGCTCCTAGTGGTGATAAATTTTTTAAAACAAGATGAATAGTTCCTAAATTAACATTAAAACATTGAAATTTATAAAAATCGGAATTATGATCAAGAGGATAAAGTTACTTTTATCCATGAACTTTGTAATTTGTTCTATTTTAATTTCCCAAACTTTAAATGTCCAATTTTTCTAAAATGATGTGCATATTTAGTCTTTCTTGTATTGACAATTCTTTTAAAAAAACATTATTATCATTAACTTTGTTTATATCAATTTACTAAGTGCTTTTAAGTAAAATATTTTGCATTAGATATTTTGCCTGAATTTATATCATACATATATTCCAAAAATTAATTTTCAGTAGACCATATGTTATACCTCTACCTCAAACACTTACTTTTATTATACTTTAATTATATCTACAACTCAAACTCAAACTTTTAATGTACTCACATGTCATATATTACCTCAAACACTTATTGTGTATTTTATATTTTCCTCGGACATTTTTATCATTCTAAACTATCCTTCAAAATTCCTCCTCCGTCAATGGATAAAGATTCAAACATCTACATTTCAGTCTCTTATATATGGATCTGCAAAGACCTAACAATAATACATGTTAGAAAAATGTAAACTTAAATTTCTTTTGAAACTGTAAACGTTATAGTTTCTCTTTTGAAACTGTAACGTTACACTTTCCACCCATCAATATTGTGAAACCATCCTCTCATTATTATTTTGAAACCGAAAAACGTTACACTTTCCTCCCATTATTATTTCGAAACATTTCATGATTTTTTCGGATATAAAAAACCCCGCACATTCTTCATTCTAAAATACAACAAAAACAAAACAAAACTTTTGTTTCTAAATCTTCTGAAGTGATAGAGTTCTTCACGGTTTTTGAGTTCGCTTGTCTTCAATCCTTGTGATACGGATTAAAGACGAAGTTGTTGTATCCTGGGAGGTTGTCATCAATTCAATCTCTAAGCACGTTGAGAGGAGACGGTGAAACAACTTCAAGGAAACTGATTACAGGTCTCAACTTTCTTATAGGTTATTTATTTTATTTTATTAATTACGTATTATTTTATTTAATTTTATCTCAATTAATCATTTATCATTAAAATTATTATATTCGATTGTTGTTGCTTTCTTATTGGTTATTCATTTTATTATATTAATTACGTATTATTTGATTTAATTTTATCTCAATTAATCTTTTATCATTAAAGTTATTATTCGATTTCTATTAGTAACAAAAATCTTGAAGTTGATTTTGTTTTTAGCATTCGTTTTGATTAAAGGTTTATTGATTTAAATTTCAAATCATATTTGCTGTTAATTTCTAAAATAAAACTTGTAAGTAAACATATAAAATTTAATTTAAAATTAATTTTACAAAATTGTGTTAGTGTTTATTTATAAATCGTTTAAATTTCAATTTAGCAAATAAATTGATATTATGTGCATGAAATTTTTAATCGATTGATTTTAGCTTACGTTTATTTTAACAAATAAATAAATTGATATATATATATATATATATATTTGATATTTTGTTCTGGTTTTTAGCTTTGCTAAAATTCCTGGCATTTAACAGAATAGTGTTTGATATCTGTTTCTGGATTTAATTGCGACTAAACTCCAGACGTTTAACAGATTATCAATTACGGGATGATAAGGTTGTAATTCTGTTTCAACATTTTTTACAATCCTCTTTCTGATTGAGTTTCTTTATTCTATTTTCAGACGGGAAAATAAAATGACTAGCAGTGGTGCTAACTCGCCCGGTTTCGATGCTGTTGTCACTGGACAGGTTACGAGTCTAACTGTACCAGTGACTTCCTCTGTAAGCCATCACGAAAAACTAGCAAAATTCACTGAACAGAATTTCAAAACGTGGCAACAAAAAATGTTGTTTTATTTGACCATGTTGAATCTGGCCAAATATTTGACAGAAGAACCTCCTACTGTTGTGGAGGGTGAGATAGATTTGGTTGTTGCCAAAACTTGTTGATGCTTGGAGGCACTCTGAGTTTCTTTGCCGAAACCTGATTTTAAATGGTTTGACTGATGCACTTTATGAAGTGTATTGTGTCAAGAAGACGGCTAAAGAATTGTGGGAATCTCTAGACCACAAGTATAAAACAGAAGATGTTGGAACTAAGAAATTCTTAGTTGCCAAATTCTTGAATTATGCTATGGTTGATTCCAAACTTATTGTGAATCAAGTGCAAGATTTTAATTTGATCATTCATGGCATTCTTGCAGAAGGAATGGTTATAAGTGAATCTTTTCAGGTGGTTGCTATTATTGAAAAGCTACCCCCTGACTGGAATGACTTTAAAAACTACCTTAAGCATAAGAAGAAGGAAATGACAGTGGAAGATCTAATTGTTAGACTTCGAATTGAAGAAGATAATCGAGGTAATTCGAAAAAGCTCAACAAAGATGCTTATGTTGCCAAGGAAAACGTGGTGGAGACAAAGAGGGACTCCAAAGGAAAACAGCCTCATACTGGGCCGAAGATGGGACCAAAAGACAGTGTTTTCAAGAAACAGAAGTTTCAAGGAAAGTGGTTCAACTGCAACATGATGGGGAACAAATCTTCTGACTGTACACTTCCGAAGAAAGTCAAGATAAATGAGGCTAATGTTGTGGATGAAGCATCTGATATGGACCTCGTTGCTGTGATTTATAATGTCAACATGATTGACTCAAATCCAAGAGAATGGTGGCTAGATACTGGTGCCACAAGACATGTCAGTTGCAACAAGGACTCTTTTGTTGATTTAAGTCCTTGTGAAAATGGAGAGAAGCTCTATATGGGCAATTCTACAACTTCAAAGATCAAGAGATCTGGAATGGTGATTCTGAAGATGACTTCTGGAAAGGAATTGAAGCTTGAACCTTGTCTCTAGAACACTTCTGAGCGTGCATGGATTTAGAATGGTCTTTGAGGCTCAGAAAGTTGTGTTGTCTAAAGGGGGAATGTTTGTGGGAAGGAGATATGTATTGAATGGCATGTGGAAACTCAATATTATCTCTGTAAAATCCAAAGCCAAAGCTGTATTTATTAATGAGAAAGTTTCTACTTCTGTTTATATGCTTGAGTCTTTTAACTTATGGCATGATAGGCTTGGACATGTTAATTATAATACAATGCGTAGATTAATTAACTTAGATCATATTCCTGCATTTCGCATTAATAATAAACATAAATGTGAAATATGTGTTGAGGCAAAACAAACAAGATGTTCATTCCAAACAGTTCAACGAAATACAAAACCACTTGATCTAATACATAGTGATGTATGTGATTTAAAATTTGTACAAACTAGAGGGGGAAATAAATATTTTATTACCTTTATAGACGATAGAATAAAATATTGCTATGTATATTTTCTTAAAGGAAAAAACAAAGCTACAGAGAAATTTACTCTCTTTAAGCAGGAAGTTGAAAACCAACTTAATAAAAAGATTAAGACGGTTAGAAGTGATCGTGGTGGTGAATATGTCGAACCATTTGGTGAATTTTGTGCACAACATGGAATTTTCCATGAAGTGACACCACCATACTCTCCCCAATCGAATGGAGTAGCAGAACGTAAAAATCGAACTCTAAAAGAGATGATGAATGCAATGCTTGTAAGCTCTAGGTTATCACAGAACATGTGGGGGGAAGCTGTTCTATCAGCCAATTACCTTTTAAATAAGGTTCCCAACAAGGATGAAGAAAAAACACCGTATGAGTTGTGGAAGGGAAGAAAACCTTTTTACAATTACCTCAAAGTGTGGGGGTGTCTCGCAAAGATACAAACTCATTTACCAAAGCAGGTAAAAATAGGTCCTAAAACAGTAGACTGTATTTTTATTGGTTATGTTAAGAATAGTAAGGCATATCGATTCCTTGTGCAACATTCAAAAATTCCGGATATACACAGGAGTACGATAATAGAGTCAAAGAATGCTACATTCTTTGAAGCAATGTTCCCTTGCAATAGAAGGAAAACTAGGCCGAGTTCTTCGAACCACGCATCAGAGACTATTGCAGAAAATAGTCAAGACGATGAGCCTGAGCTTGATGATGAGGAAGAGCCTAGACGGAGTAAACGAGAAAGGCTAGAAAAATCTTTTGGTTCTGATTTTCTAACCTACATGCTAGAGTCTGAACCTCAAACTTACAGTGAAGCAATACGCTCAACGGAACACTCTTTGTATGAAGATGCCATTAAAAGTGAAATTGATTCCATCATGCAAAACCATACGCGGGAATTAGTAGACCTTTCTCCAGGAATTAAACTACTAAATTCTAAATGGGTTTTCAAACGGAAAATGCAAACCGATGGAACAATTGATAAGTACAAAGCTAGATTGGTTATAAAAGGTTATAAACAAAAGGAAGGATTTGATTACTTTGACACGTTTTCTCCTATAAGTAGAATAACGTCCATAAGAATGATACTTGCTATTGTCGATATGCGCAATCTAGAAGTACATCAAATGGATGTTAAGACAGCTTTTCTAAATGGAGAACTGGATGAAGAAATATACATGGAACAATCTGATGGTTTTGTAGCTCCAGGGCAAGAAAAGAAAGTCTGTAAATTGGTGAAGTCCTTGTATGGACTTAAGCAAGCACCTAAACAGTGGCATGAAAAGTTTGACAATATCATGTTGACAAATGGTTTTAATCTCAACGAATGTGACAAATGTGTATATGTAAAGACTACAAACAATGGTAATGTAATCATGTGTTTATATGTTGATGACATACTCATAGTTGGTAGTACCGACGAAATGGTAAAATGTACAAAAGATATGTTAAACTCAAGATTTGACATGAAAGATATGGGACAAGCAAATGTGATTTTGGGTATCCAAATCAAACGTTTATCTGATGATCTTATATTAACACAACCACATTATGTTGATAATATTCTTGAGAAATTCAACAAAGATGAATCGTCGGAACTCCAATTGATCCGAGTCAACACCTGACTAAAAACAAAGGTGAAGGTGTTAAACAAGTTGAATGTGCAAGAGTCATAGGCAGTCTAATGTACCTTATGAGTTGCACACGTCCTGATATTGCTTTCACTGAGAGTAGTTTAAGCATATTTACTAGTAATCCTGGAAAAGGATCACTAGAAAGCGATCATAAGGGTACTAAGATATCTGTGATATACTCAGGATTATAGACTACACTATTCTAGAGATCCTGCTATTTTAGAAGGATTCTCGGATGCTAGTTGGATTTCTGACATCCAAGATTCTAAAGGCACAAGTGGAAATGTGTTCACCTTGGGTGGTGGAGTTGTGTCTTGGAAATCCTCGAGACAAACAATCATAACCAAATCGACCATGAAATATGAGTTTGTAGCTTTGGATAAAGTTGGAGAGAAAGCTGAATGGCTTCGAAATTTTTTAGAGGATATTTCATAATGGCCTAAACCTGTGCCCACAATATGTATATATTGTGATAATCAAGCAACAATTGGAAGAGAACGAAACATGATGTATAACGGCAAGTCAAGACCCATGCGTCGTTGACACAATACATTGCGGATCAAAAGATAACATTGCGGATTCGCTTACTAAAGCTTTGAATCGAGATCAAGTTGATAAAACATCGAAAGGAATGGAACTAAAGCCCATGAGATTAAAATGTGTTATGTAAAGGAAAACCTAACCTAGTTGACTAGAGATCCCAAGATCTAGGTTCAATGGGACAACCTACTTACATGGACCTTATCGTTGTCACTGTGGGGGTTTACTCCCAGTCCATTCCTATGATGTAAACAGTGATAATAACGGGAAAAAGGTAAAGCTACAAAGATCACATGTGTGTAAGGATAAACCACATTAATTTAGATACGCTTTTAATGATTGTATGTGTGTAACAGTGAACTGAACAACATAAATCACCTATGTGAGAGAGAAGTGGGGTAGCTTCGAAGGAAACTATTGGGGCATAGTTGTCTAAAAAGCTCGCAGAACCAGGAGATGTTCATGACCATAATGGCATAACCATGAGAACCAAACAAACTGTGTTAGTGCGATATTTGTGTGGGGTATATCATCATTTACAAAAACGGCAGAACAGTTCAAGGACATCGCATCTACTGCTCAGTTAGTAAAGTAAATATACTTTCACAAGGGAAGGTTCAAGGTTCATAGTCCACCTATCCTATGCAAATATCTAACGAAGATTCTATCACCATTTCAAGTGAGTGTTGAAATTTAAATTTTCATTCATGTGGGGGATTGTTGGAAAAATGTAAACTTAAATTTCTTTTGAAAATGTAAACGTTATAGTTTCTCTTTTGAAACTGTAAACGTTACACTTTCCACCCATCAATATTGTGAAAGCTTCCTCCCATTATTATTTTGAAATAAAAAAACGTTACAATTTCCTCCCATTATTATTTCAAAACTTTTCAAGGTTTTTTCGTCAATAAAAACCCCGCACCTTCTTCATTCTAAAATGCAACAAAAACAAAACAAAACTTTTGTTTCTAAATATTCTCTGGTGATGGAGTTCTTCACAGTTTTTGAGTTCGCTTGTCTTCAATCCTTATGCTACGGATTAAAGACGAAGTTGTTGTATCCTAGGAGGTTGTCATCAATTCAATCTCTAAGCACGTTGGGAGGAGATGGTGAATCAACTTCAAGGAAACTGATTACAGGCCTCATCTTTCTTATCGGTTATTTATTTTATTTTATTAATTACGTATTTATTTATTTAATTTTATCTCAATTAATCTTTTAACATTAAAATTATTATATTCGATTGTTGTTGCTTTCTTATCGGTTATTTATTTTATTTTATTAATTACGTATTATTTGATTTAATTTTATCTCAATTAATCTTTTATCATTAAAGTTATTATTCGATTGCTATTAGTAACAACAATACATTCTTAAACATGGATCTTTATTCATGCCTGCTTCAAACTTTCGATTAAAATAATAATAAATTTTAAAAGACCATCAAAACAGGTATCTCATATTATTCAACCATGTAGAAAAATTATCATACATAAATATTTTACAACATAATTCCAAAATAGAGTAAAATATGAACAGTTTGGGATGCACTTTAGATAAACTGAAATGTGGGATGCACTTAAGATAAGCAGGATCTTACCTTATTTTATGGAAATTTGCATCATCTATAGAACTTGATTTTATTTTTCATAACACTGTTTGAAATTAAATGATTCAAAACTTACGACTTATAAATCGATGATATACATTTAATTATGTTGAGCTAAGACTCCCCCAGACCCACAAAGTAGTTAAAAATATGCAAGGTTGAGATATGCCTTGAACGCACCAATACCCTGCGATTAGTAGTCGGGGGTCTCGCATTCAGCACCTCGCATGCGTTTACACATCTACTTTCGCTTAGCGTATCTCGTTGCGCGCTCCGCAAGCACAAACCCTAAATTTATGTGTTTGTTCTACTTCTCTCACTTTTCTTTATTCTTCAATCGATTGTTGATTGTCGTTTTCATAACATGCAAGATAGGGAATGTGTAATTCTCACAAGATGATTTTTGTAGGAAGCCATGTACAATGGCATTGAAGGGCGCAATAGTTAAATTGAACTGCTTTCAATTTGTCGGGTAGAAAACGTATTCCACATTGTTAAGTTAAGGGAAAGAACTTAGATTTATAAGGAGGAGATAATGTCTCTATTGATATGAGATCTTTTGGAAGATACTAAAAACAAAGTCATGAAGAGTGATTCCCAAAGTGGACAATATATCATATCAAAGTGAAGGTCTATAATAGTTTGTTGTCCCTAAAAACTGGTATCGAAGCCAAATATCTTAACTTAGAGATGTGGGGGAAAGACTCAGTATCCCACCTTGCAAAGTTAGGGAGGAGATCTTAAATATATAAGGAGGGGGCAATACCTCCATTGATATGGAACCTTTTGGGAGATGCCCAAAAACAAAGTAATGAGAGGTGATTCCAAAAGTAGACAATATAATATTAATGTGGAAGGTTTGTGGTTGTTTTTTGTCCCTAAAAAATGATATCAGAGCCAAGCTTTTAACTTAGCGATATGAGGGATGAATCCCGGTGTAGAACAAAAGAGTTGGTGAGTTTTGTATAACATGGTATACATTATTGAGGGGTGGTATCCCAATATAAAACAAAGATGTGGTGGCAAGTCTAGGTATACTTTTGTTTGAGGGAAGAATTTTTATCAAAGTATCTCATATTGCGAAATTAAAGGAAATATCTTGGGTTTATAAGGAGGGGACAACACTTCCATCCATATGAGTTTTTTTTTGGGAGATGCAAAAAAACAAAGTCATAGAAATGTGTTAGGATTTTGGAAAAAGATTAGGAAGAAGATTTTCTACATTGGAAAGATTCAAGGAATCAGAGAGGTTCAAAGAATCTGAAAGCTAAAACTATAAATAGGCAACTAGCTTTGGTTTCAAAGCATCCCAATTAGATGTACTTTAAACTTGGTGTACTGACTCTAGTTAAATTCCTTTTGTAATCTCTTCTCAAGAGTCAGACAAAGGGTGAGAGTAGTCTAAGCTTTGAAAAGAGTGTTTATGGTCGGAAGAGAGATGTCTATGTGATTGTAACAATTTTTCATAGCGTGGAAATTCTTTCTTAGCGTGGTTTTTCTCTGATTTGGAAGTTTTTACACGTAAAATCTTGTGTTCTCTACTTCTTTTTTTTTAACTTCTCAGTTACTATCTGCTTATTCCTAGGTAATTAAAGAAAATTTTTCCCAACAAGTGGTATTAGAGCTTTAGGTTTGTAGTTTTTGAATTTTGGAGTATGCTTTATGGTAGCAGATTTGTCTAAGCTTCCACATCAGAAAAGAATTCTTGAAAGGACTAGAGGTGTGAGATTTGCTAAGATTTAAGAAGAGATGTCAACCTTTATGAGTTCAGTGAAGTTTGACGTGGAAACGTTTGATGAAAAGATGATCGTCAGCTTGTGGCAAGTACATGTTCAAGATGTTTGGATACAATTTCGATTACCAAAAATATTTTAGAAGACTAAGGTGTGGTTCTTCTGAAATAAAAAGATTAAGCGGTGATGATGATCCAGTAAAGTCCAATGATGGTTCTAGAACAGGTTCTAAGAAGTCAAGTAATCAAGGGAAGAAGAAAGACTTGTGAAGAAGAAAGGTTTCTGGGAATGCAGACAAACTGGTCAAATGAAAGAGGATTATCCTAACAGAGCAAGTTCGTCAATGGGCTCGGGTTCGGATGATGACATGGTCTCTCTTACTAGAGGAGAGGTGGTGACTTCCTCTAAAGAAAGAAAAAGATCTTCCTCATGGTTGAGGATGTGATGTCACCGGTTCCACAAGTTTGTACACGGGCATTGACTTGGCAATTATGCAAGGTGTGCGGTGGAAGTTATGTCGGTGGCTGATTGAAGAGCGTCTAGGTAAGCCAAGTAGGTGGAAGTTGCATCATAATTTTCAATAAGATGTATCGACATGTGACGAAGAAGAGAAATCTTGGAATGTGATATTTCAAGTGTTATAATTTTATGGTGGAGTATGTTATAATTCTCAGAGTTGAGGATTATGATTGTTAAAGAAGACAATATGTTAGTAGAAGATGTGGATTCTTCAAATATCTTCCCAAGGTGGAATTTGTTAGGATTTTGGCACAATATTAGGAAGAGGATTTTCTACCCTGGAAAGATTCAAGGAATTAGAAATCAAGAAATCGGATAAAGGTTCAATGAATAAGAAAGCTAAAAGAAAGTGGTGTGCTCCAAGCACTATAAATAGAGCAACTGGCTTTAGTTTCAAAGCAGTCACAAGCACTTTAATTTTGGTCTGACTTTAGTTAAATTCCTTTTGTATTCTCTTGTGAAGAGTGAAGCAAAGAGTGAAGGTAGTCTGAGCTTTGAAGAGAGTGCTTATGTTATTGGGGCCGGGAGAGAGAATTTTATTTGATTGTAACAATTTTTATATAGTGGAAGTTCTTTCTAACCGTGGTTTTTCTCTGATTTGGGAGCTTTTCCACTTAAAAAATCATGTGTTCTCTATTTTGTTTCTTCTTTTTAATTTCTCAATTATTTTTTTACTTATTCCTAGGGTAATTAGGAAAAGGTCTTTCCCAACAGAATGATGATGCTTTATCCATATATTCAAACAATGGTTAACAATATTATTCAAACACTGCACCAACGGTTTATAATGGTACCATGATTTTTATTCTATATTTTCTTCTTTTTTATTGTTATTATTATTTTTGTTATTATTATTATTATTTTTTTTTGTTTAGAAATAGTAGTGTAGAATTCAAAATTTTAATTTTAGAATAAGTTTGGAGTTATTATAAATGAATATTATTGTAAACAAAAAATTAATAAGAACACGAAGTTTAAAAGAACTTTGCATTTGCAATGCAGATTAATTTTTTTTTAAATGAAAATATAAAGGTAGGTGGTTGTAAAAACATGTGTATGGGTCACATATTAATGTAGTAGAGTTTTATTAGAAAATGAATTTACCGAGGGTTAGTAGCGCAGTTGGTTATCTTGTCTGGTGTTAATTCATTCCAACCCCACGACAATGAGTTCGAGCCCGGAAATCAGTATTTGGCTCTCACGATCACGGCTGACTTTTGAATTGTTGATATCGATGATTGACGAGAGTATGACCTCAATAAAACGAAAAAAGAGGTAGGAGCGAATCATGAAATAAACGACTCTTACCACGGGACGAGATGACTTTCCTACGGGGCGATAGGATTTTGGAGTTGAAAATTTTAATCATTGGATATTTATATTAATAAATAAATTTAATATATTTTATTTTATATTATGTGGTTGAAAATTAGAGAAAGTTTGATGTAATATTTGATAAGATTAGATAAAAGATATGTTATATTATATTTTAGGTTTGAAAATTAGAAAAAAAATTTGATGTGATATTTAAAAGACTAAATAAAAAATTTAATGTGATGTGATGTCCTAGAAACAAACATGTCAACTCTTTTCCCTTCTCTTCTCAACATCAAATCCAAAACATCTCCTAATCTTTATCCACCCTTTATCCACCAGCTCAAAATATTTCCTAACCAACAAAAAGCCCCCCCGTATTCTAACAACTAAATTTGAATCTAAAAGAAAGCCTATAAGGAGCAATCCATTAGCCAAGCAACTAAGCCAAAGAAGAAAACAAGCTTGTCTACAAAACTAGAGAATAAGAAAGATTGAACCGGCCTGAAAAGACAATTTGAAAATTTGATTGCTTGGTTTAGATGAGCCAACAGGCCAAAAAATGGGTTAATCTAAATTGATCGAGCCAATTGGACAGTACCCAAACAACCAAACCGGTTCGAGTAGACCGGATGTTTGGTTTGGACATGAACCGAGCTGACTCTTCACATCCAACCTTACCTGCTTGACAACATTCCAGATCTTGAGCCACGCAAACTGACACTTGATAGGGCAGACATCTGTCTTCTCTTTCCCATCTTTGCTAACAACTCCTTCTCACTTGGAGATAGTCTCCCTCGCCTTCTGAACATTCGACTGGATTAAAGAATCTCATCCTTAAAATTTCTTCATTATTTCCTTCTCTCTGAACCTTGTCCCTTTTTCCCCTATCGAAAGGATCGTCTTCATTCCCAATCACCTACTTAACTGAGATGAAATAGAGCCGAAACCCACAGATACGAGCTCCATTGATTCCCTCTTCAGTGTTAGATGCAGTTTGCTCCCCACAATTATCATGGTTTATGTTCATATGAACTGAAAAGGTTTTAACTATGATTTATAGTTGTCATCTACTTAAACATTAATTTCCTACTCATTTTATTAACAACCAAATATGGCAGGTTAGAAGATTTGTCTGGTAAAAGTAGTCAATGTATATGTATCCGTACAATTATGAATATTAAAAAAAAAAATAGCCTCCAAACCTTGAACCTTGGATCGGCTCTTGATTTTAACCAGTCAACCAAGATAACACGTCACAAACTTTTTCAGTTTTTCTAAGTTAATTTTGATGGATAAACTTAAAGTTAATGAACTTTCACATTAGTGATTAATGGATGTTTCCTATTAGTCATCTCTCTGTTGGAGAATGAAACTTGTATTCTCCATTAATATGGTCTATTTAGAAAATCACTTACATTTTTCAATTGGTATGTTTAGAAATGTTTGTGAGAAGTGAGTTATATTTCTCTCAAGTTTATGAGAAATGTTCATGGAATGTGAGTTTCACATCTCTAAAATTTATGAGAATTGAGTTTCACTTCATTTAAGTTTATGTTTATTTTAAGTTAACTTTAATGGAAAGTTAAACTTATGTTTAAATGAAGGCATACATTGGTCCTCCCTCTACCTATAAATAGGAACACATTTGTCCATCTCAAATGTGTGAAAGTGAAAGAGAAAGAAGCATTAAGAAAACTTGAAAAACACATTCAAGTTTATAGGCAAGGAGGGAGAAACCAATTTCTTCTATTTAAGCAATTGTGAGAAAGCTTCAACATCAACCCTCATTCCTTGTGTTGAATCAAAAGGTTCTTGAATCACAATCTGAGAAGGTATATTATAATTCCAATAAGATTCAATTATATTTCGTGATAATCATGCTATTCAAGATCCTATAATTCATGTGTTATGCATAAAATATCTAACACTGTCTATTTATAGATGCAAACATTTGTCCATCACAAATGTTAGAGAAAGAGAAAGAAGAATTAATGATTAATGAAACACATTTAAAATTGAAGGTAATGAACTTAAAGAAACCCAATTTCTTCCATTAAAGTAATTGATAAGAAATTTCAACATAAACAACATTTTTTTGTTGCATCATAAAAGGTCCTAGTATCCATATAAGATGGTATATTTTAGTCTCGTTAAAATTTATTTACAATTTGTGATAATATTATCAATATGGTTGAGTTGTTAAATATTTATTTATATATAACTTAAACATAAAATCTTGAATATCATGAAAATAATAACCAAAGTGAACATATAGAACTAACATATTAAATGAATAATTTTAACGGGGGTGATTTGAGTGTTTCATTCTTATTATACTAAAAATATTTTGTCCTAATCATGAATTTTAGCCAAAGGAATAGTGGCGTATTAGAGTTTAGTGAATTGATAGAAATTTAAATTCTACAGTCATAAATTTATTTTGGAAAAATTTATATTTGACTCTCATCTTATTCTAGGAGAGAAAGAAATCAATATAGGATTCTCCAATTTAAAGTAAGGAAAAGATAATAATAGATTTCTAGATACGAAAACTCTTTTTATAAAGCAACAAGCATTTTATACATTTCAAGAATGCACGCTACCACGAGTAATAATCAGTTCAAACAGTGGATCACAACACTAGTACATAAATGTAACAAGTCATCCAACATTCAATTCTCGTAAATCCTAATATGTCACTGATGGGTTGCGATTTTGGTTCTAATATAATGACCAGTAACTAATTCAAAGTAAACTTATGCTAAGTGTAACTCGGAAGAACTTACGCGCAAGTATACACGGTCGAAAATTGTAGCAAGTAATAAGTATGTAATTTAATCGATCCCACAAGCAATTCGAAGCGCAATGATATAAATCAAGGGTCAAAATTGTAAATGACAAGAATGAGTTAAAAAAAAAGGGTTGTTTGATTGATTAGCGAATAATTAAAAGTACTAATGTTGATGCTAATGTTGATACTGATGCTGTGCTGAAACTAAACAGCTTACTTAACTAAAATTTACGAAAGAGCTTAGATATGTTGCATGGTGATGTAGAGAAATCGTACTTCCCATCTGCATGAATACTTTTTCATTCATGCAAGCATTGGAGGGATTAAACTTTAACCCCCTTTAATGGTACAAAAGACTTTGCACCATACTGATAACTCTCAATTAGAGAGTTATTTAGTCCTCTTTAGGATGCATTTATTGAAGAAATCATGCGCTTTCATCACAGTCTAATGCATAGAATGCTTTTAAGATAGAGAATTTGTTATAAAATGCTATGCATGTTAGAAATGAGGCTGAGATTAGGAAACCAAATGAATTAAGTGTTTTTGTGCTAAGAAGCTAAAGTTTGTAACATTATTGATAACATTTTTGGAATCCCCATTTTCGCTAAATGTTTTTTATCATTGCAGGGCTTTAATGTTTAGAAGCATTGAATTCATGCTTCAATCAGTGAAGTTTGAGGAAAGAAAAGATGAGCCATTCGGGAGCAAGCCAATGTTGTGAGCACTAGGGGGACAACTTCTGCAAAAAATCTGCCAACTCTGCACCTGCGTTAGAAAAGCTGAAAAGGCAGATCTTGTCGGCTGAGGATCAAAAGCAAGAGCCATTTTGCTCTAGAATCTGGACCATTGATCTTGGAAAAGATGGGAGTATATAAAGATCATTTTTGGAAGAGAAAGTGAGCATTCATAATTCCTTTTTCGGATTCAACCTTGGTTTTAGAGCAGTTGGGAAAGAAGTCCTCGTTGTTCGGAGCATCTTTACAGCGTTTTCTACACTTTTCTTCCTTGAGTTTTTCTTGTTTTTATGTTATGTAGTTTGATATTGTAGTTAAGACACTGGTTGTAGTTCATGTTTTCGCACTATATTGTTTAGTAATTCTAGCGTAATAGTATTTCAAAGTTTTTTCTCTTGTTTTCTCCTATGTTTTTCATGTTCTACACCTTCTTCTTACTATTCTGAGTGTTACCGTTCCATTTCTGCACTTTTCATAGCTGTTTGTTTTATTGTTTGAGTTTTGGTTGCGTTGCATGATGGTTACGGTATTCCTACTTTCTGTTTTTGTTCTTTCCGGCATAACCATGAGCTAAATTCACATAGGTGAGGGTTGAGGGGACGAGTGTGTGTTGCATGTATTTCGGGTGAGTAGGGAGATGTTAGGCTAAGATATAATAGGTGTTTTAACTAAAAGCATGTTTCGATTGATCATCCATTCATGTTTGCTTGTCTTTTCATCTCGAGAGAAAGAAGGATTAGAGATAACCTATTCATGTCCATTAGTTTCAATGTTAGGAACTCCTACTTGTTAAAGAGGGAGGCTAGAGATAGTGACCTCGCTAGTGCGCATTTCATCATTTGTTGCTTCGAGCATAGATGCGAGAGCTCAAGCTCGAGGAAAATGAATGCATCTTGAGAAAGAGCATTTGATTACATGTTGTGAGGAGCCTACTTCTCACCATAGTCTCACCCTCTTGATGCATGTTAATCACACTCAACCTACCCTTAACCCGAGCCTACCTTCTCATTAGAGTATCTTTTTCTGTTTTTAGCATTCCTTATTGCATTTGTTCACTACAATCGCAGTTTATATATGATCTGGTAAATCACTATCTGAAGTCAATAGCATCTATCTTGTTGCAGTTGAATTCGTTGGTTTATCAGTTTCTTTAGCATTTCCGTCATATTTCTATCTTATTAAAATTAGTGTTTATTAAAATTTGGTCACCATCAACATTTCCTTTACTTTTCTGTTCTTGACTTTGCGAGTAACACTTATTTAGAGATTAGCCTAGTCCTTGTGGAAATGACCTGTAACTTATCACTGGATTGTAAATGACTGCGTATACTTGAGTATTAATCTGTTCAATGCTTGAAACATTGTCTGTTAATTATGTTATTCGTTAAAATTAGTATTTACATTATTCAAAGCAGTTTTGAACTAACATCACATACTAAACGTAACCTGCTGGGTTTTCCGCTAGGTTCCTCTTCCGAGTAAGCTGGAGGTATGCATATGTGGGTAGTGAGCCGACGCATACTAAATTTAATTACAACATTATAAAATCAATCACCCACAATGATGCTTATTCAAAAATTCAAATTAACTAAGCATAAGGAAAATGACTTGTTTGCTAAGTTTCTAAGTGTGAGTTTTGGTTGGACTTAGTGGCCTTCTTTAAGGCCATGTGGTTCTTGTGAAGGAATTTCAGTGGATCTTTTGTGACAAATGCAGTGAGCAGTTAGACCAGGTTGACTCAGTTGTAGAGGATCGATAACATCGTTAATAAAAAGAAGGTCGGGCATTGTGTGATCAGTTAGGGATGAGGCCAGTTCAGTATTTTGAGCAGACATTTTATTTCAGCACCGTTTGGTCAGTACTTGAGAGGTTAGATGATTTTGTGGCTTGTAGTGATGCTTCTGAGAGGGTTTATGTTGTGCTCTTAATGGGAAAGAGGCATGTGTTGCTTGTGGGCCTAGACAGCTTAAGCCGTATGAGCAGATCTCCGATTCATGATGTTTAAGTTAGTAGTCGTGGTGTGTGCTTAGAGACCCTAAACGACATTGCTTGCATGGCAAGAGGATGCAGTTGTTAGTGAACCATATGAGTCAGAAGTTTGCTTCTCCTAGAAAATGATGAATTTAAGGTAGCTCCGATTGTTGGAGCTTGTAAGATCACGATTGCGAGGTCCTCTACGACCCTAGTAAGCTTTTGTGGTTGCTCGTGCACAGAGTAGAGAAGTTCTTTTCAGTAAGGTTTATTGTTTCTCCATTTTGTTGTGGCCTTAGTTTGACCGAGTAAGGTGGTGTTGATTGAAAAGTTTTAGCTCAGCTGGTTCAGTTATGAGCGTCGTTGTGTTTGGGCCAAGTTTTGTAATAAGTCAGTTGTATGCAAGATTCTAGTCGGGAGAGCACATTGAGATGTTTGTTGCTTCTGTTGTGAGTGGCAATTCAGTTAGAGACTCAGTGTGTTTGTTGATGTTAAGATCAGGCCTGAGTTCTTATTAGAGGCATATAGTTCGTTGTTTTCTTGGCACCCCGAGGGTACCAAGAGGTTTGAAGATCTGAGGATTTTGTGACTATAGAGTATCGAGCAGATAGATTGCTAGGTCGTTTGTTTGGGTTGGACTGTTAGCAAGTGAGTTTCATTGTTGTTGCAGCCCCTTAGTTTCCCAGAGTGGGAGTGGAACGAGGTCTCTATGATTTTAATTTCAAGACTCCCTAGGACGTCGAGAGGTTTCACCATGATATTGGTGATTGTGGGTCGATTTACCAATGCACTCACTTTATTCCAGGGAAGCTGGATTGTTCTGTAAGAAGTGAGCACAGTTGTACTTGGTGGAGATCTTGAGGTAGCATGGGGTTCCTGTGAGCATCGTTGTAGATGGAGACATTCGATCCACTTCGCACTTCTAGAAGACCCTTCAGGAAGGCAGTGAAACTACCTGTAAATTCAGTGCAACTTTTCATCTGTAGACATGTGGTCAGGCCGAGAGAGTCAGCTAGATCTTGGAGGTTATGATGAGTTCCAGTTAGTTTTGCTCTTTATGTAGTTGAGATAGGTAGATGTATCTGTGAGAGTTGCTTGATATTAGTTATCAATCCATTGCTCAGTTGGTACCATTTGGGGCATTGTATGGAACTATGCAGATCACTTGTCCATTGGGACGGGGTTTGAAGAGAGAAAGTTGATGGGAGCTGAGTTGTTGTGGTTGATCAGTGAGGCAGTTCATAAGATCCTTGCTATGATGCTTATAGCCCCAGATTTTTGTCTTAGAGATATAGAATTTGAGGTTAGTAGTCTTGTGTTCTAAAATGGCATAGATGCGGGAATGCAGAGATTTGAGATTAAAGGACGGTTGAGTCGGAATGGTTTGCTCATTGTGTTTCCTGAGTGAGTGGTGTGGTAGTTGTGCATGTGTTGTTGTCTGCAGTACATTATGTGTTCCATGTTTTATCCTTCATCATTATGTGTCAATCTTGTTCCATGTTGATTATAAACATTTGGAGTTAAATGAGGATCTATCTTGTGAAAAAGGCTTGTTCAAGAGTGGGATTAAGATCATAAAGTTTTAAGGAACAGTGAGTTGCTCTCGTTAAAGTGTTGTGGAAGAAGTTTTGCGCTCTTGTTTTTCTGGGTTATTTGAGCCTTAGTCAACTTTCGAGGACGAAAGTTTTCTAAGGGGGGAATATTGTAATAATCCCAAGTGTTTTATTTAAAAATATTATATAAAAATAAGAAAATGGCAGTTTTGTAGTTAAGTTTAAAAGGAGGGGAAAATTGGTTCTTTAACCCATTGTATTTAAGTTCATTTTGAGGAACCCTAGGTGAAATCTACTATTCATGCATTACTGTTCATCATATCATTCGCCGAGGACATCGTGGTGAAGCTCGCTGGAGTGTGGGTTGGCTTCGATCTGGGCTGCTTGTTGTTGTTACCGTGAGGAGTTTCGTGTCGCTGCTAGTCGGTTAGCAGTTATGGGTTCTGTCCTTGCCGAGATGCGTGGGTTGCGGGTTGAATCCGTCGTTGTCATTGCGGGTTTGTGTTCAGGCGGCTCGATGCTGGTTCACGTCCGTTCGGTGTTGCTTGGGTTCGTCAAGGTGCAGTAATTCACCGATGGTGGTTCGCAGCCGTGTGTAGCTCATCGTCGTTGCGAGTTTAGCAGCCCCGCCGCTGCAATTGGAGGTGTGGTGAGCTCTTTCTTTCTTTTGGTTTTAGGTTTCACCAAATGAAGAAGAAGGGTGGTGTTTGAGAATGGATTTAAAGTCATTTTAATGAGGTTTAAAGGTTGTTTGGTTGAGGTTAATGCTATTTAAAATATGGATAAAGGATGTTTGTTTTCAAGGTTAATTCTATTTAAGTTTTGAATAACACATGTTTGGCTGCTGGTTTATGCTATTCAAGTTATGGTTAGGTGGTATTTGTTTGCTGGTTTATGGTTATTTAAATGAGGAATAAGGGTTGTTTGTTTGCAAGTTTAAAGTTATTAAAATAATGGATACTTGGTGTTTGTTTATTGGGCTATGGATACTTAATTAATGATTAAGCTTGTTTGGGTAGTGGTTTCACTTCATTTAAAATGTGGTTAGTGGCTGTTTGGTTATGAGCTTAGTGGTCGTTTGGACTAATTGTTAAGGGGTGTTTGGTTTGGGGTTTAAATAGCATGGTTGAGGTTTTATGGCACTTTGACTAGATTTTGAGCCATTGACTTTTCTCGTTGACTAGATTTGACCCGAACCATTTTCTGTTCTTCGAGCCGAGTTGGTAAGGCACGTGTAGCTGTCGGGTGTCTCCGAGACACATTTTTCGAGGTTCTTCCCAGTTTGATAAATTCGATATTTTAAAGGTCTGAGGTACTAGTTTTGATCTGTTTATTCGTTTCAGGGCTCGGAGTTGTGGTTGATTGTTTGGAGCTTCTAGTGTATTCTTGGAAGTTTGTAGTGGATTGGCCAAGGTAAGGGACCCGTTACCGCCTTCTCGAGGCCCGTGGCTATTACATGTGTTTGATTGACTGTATTCACTTACGTGTTGATGTGGCATAATCTGTGTTGTTTGTGTTTGTATTGATTATAGTGAGAGCATGCAACATATGATTGATATTATGTTAAGGCAAGCATGTAGATTATGTTGATTATATGGATATGCATGAACTAATGTATGTTCATTGATAGAGTCGGTCTTGCATGACAGTCCTTATGTCCCATTGGGGGTCTTGCATGATGTTTGATGCACGGCTTGATGCTTCGTTTGGACGCAAACGAGACACGGAGACCGGATAGAGGATACTAGTAAGCGGATGTACATGGTTTGTGGCCGGCACGTTCTCGATGGGGGATTTGTGGTCCCTCGCCGTCGGGTTCCCGTGGATGGTTGGCCCACCAAGCTCACGGCCCTATCGGCATTTTACTAGTAGCCTAGGGTGCTCTCTAGGTATGTGGTTGGGTTTGTGGCCCTTTGGTGAGCGTGTTGGATCCACCCTCACCATGAGTATGAGACCTGTGGGATTTGTGGTCCCTTAGCTACCAGGCTTCTCTACTCGCAAGATCCCTCGGCCTGGAGTAGGTATCCTAGATTTCCTTAGAGATTTGTGGTCTCTATTGGCCTTTAGGTCTTTGGTTTGTGGCCTCAGACCGCTCTGCGTGGCGTGGATCTTGGACATGGTTCCTAACCTTTTTCGCCCAGGAGCTCGGGTTTTGTGGATCCCTTGATTATGTTGCTATCTTGCATGTTCGCGATACTTTTAGACCTCATGCATGTCTTTACCCCGAGGTGGGGAATCCTTATTGTGCTGCAAAATTCACCCTTTCCACTATGGAATACCATAGGTACTACGAGATTGTATCGAGATGGGTGATCGGACGAGCTGAAGATGACCATGGGACCCGCTGCATTGTTCTGTTTATAGTATTTTAATTTTCTTCTTTTTGCATGAACTATTTAAGGGTATGATAAGGGTGCATGGTTTACTGAGCTTTTATGTTTTGACTATTGGGTACCCTATGACTGTTTTTATAAATTTATGGTTTTTATAAACTTGTTATTTTGAATTGTTTTTAAAGGAGTTTGGTTTTAAATTTTCATGCCCGGGATGTTGAGTACTGTTTTCATGCATTTAGAGTTAAGGACTTAGGTTTAGGCTCTAGTTTGGGTCGGGCCCTTACATAACATCCCCTTTTCCAAGGAAAATGCTAAACAATCTTAAGTGGATAGTCAATCGACTCGAGATAGTTAATACAACCGTCGTTCTTACTCTTTTTCCCCCATTAACTTGATCTTTAAATAAATTAGCCATACAGTTTAACTTTCCTACTTTCTTAAATCTTTATAACACATAAAAAGTTTACAGGAGATCTAATCTGAAACGAGAAACTTGTAGATTAATAATCAAGAAATCATTACAATTATGTCTGAAAACAATAAAATAGAGTATGAAATGCAAATTGAACTACTAGTTATCTATGGAGTAAATATAGTCAATGTCATTATTGCCAATGGCATTTTCATCTATAACACAGCGTTGGTATGCAATCCTTCAAAGCCTGCAGAGGCCACCGAGATCTCTAAGGAGACCCCGGTGTCTCGAGCACTGATCAATGGTAGCTTTCCCTCTAAATTGGCACATCTTTTTCTTCGATTCAACTTCTATGTATAGCGTCTAGGGTTTCTTGTTGACTACATCCATTCCTTCTTGAATATTTGCTTTTCCGATTTATTTCCATCTTGGTTCTCCTTGATTTCGTGATTTGATTTTAAGTTATCTTTTTCCTTTTCTATTCTGATGACTCATTTGATCCGTCTTTGCAACGATCTCCTTCAGACATAAGACATGTCAGCATATTTGTGCTTAATAGCTCAGTTTCGGCGCTTATACGCACGTTTTGCATCTTCAAGGACCGCATTTCGTAAAGTTTTCATTATGCGATGCTGTTAGCATACGTGTCTAGATAATGCGATTATTTAAGCTAAATTCTCTTCTTATGTTACTCATGTACTTGCTTTTTCTCATAATATGCGAGGTTTTGGAAATTAAATTAACGTTATCAGCCACAATTCACATGCTTTAAGTCACAAACCCGGATCATAATGGAGCTTGTTACCTTTCCGATGACTTGATCGAAACACCACGAGAACCCACGAGCTAAATGACAAGTCGGAACGATGAAACTCGAGAGCACCTAAACATGGAAATACGAGTAAAAGTCAACGAAACGAGCAAATGGAGCTCACCATGCAAATTGGCCTAGAAAGTGAGCTGGCGATGCGTCACCGGTGTGCAGCGGCGCGTCGCCACCAAACCCAACAAACTTTACCTCTTTTTCTTAGTCTCACTCTCCTTGTCACGGATCTGGTCTTGGATTTGCGAACAAACGCCTCTAGCTCCCGGAAACTACAAAGTAAAGCTAAAGGGGTTTCAACTCAACTAGACAGAAAAATCCATTTGAGGCTTGTACGAAGCTTGAAAACAGAATCTAAAAGGGAAGACGACTTACCCAAGGTGAAACCAAGCTTGATAGAGCTAACAACTTGCTGCCGGAGAAGGGGCGGCCGAGAGGAAAGCTTGAGGCGAACTGCTCACATGGAGAACCCACGATGGTGAGCACGCGACGGCCGGAAAGGGGACAGACGGCAGCCAAAGAAAGCTTGACACCACAGATTGGCAGACGGGGTTGACAAAACACAACGGTGAGGAGAAACGCAAAGAGAACGCGAAGGAGAAGGGGGGCTGAGGTTGGTGGCAGCTCCTTGCGTGACACATGGTACAACAGGGACCGTGGGATCGCAAGAGATGAACGGCTGGGATCGCAGAATGCTCTCCTTGCTTGCTCGACACGTGGCAATTGAAAATGGGGTTAGAGGGAGGGCTGTGGGAACGCGTAACAGGGAGAGAAACGGGGAAAATATGAGTTTTCTTTTCCATTTAATAATAATAAAGCCATTTCATTTCCATTTTAAGTATGCCCATTCATATGCATAGGAAAACTTTAATTTTAATTCCTTAAATAAATAAACTAAAATAGAATTATCAATAGAAAAGGTAACATTAAACTAAGATCTAATTAAAAAGTAAATTCATTTTACTATTAAAAATAGCACTTTAAATAGGGAGGTTACAAGCTTACATATTTTAATAAAACACTTAAATAACCTTAATAACAAGAATTTAAGGCTCTGTTTGAAAATAATTTCATTTGAGAAAATGTTTGTTTGATAATAAATTTTGATTTTTGTTTTAAATTTTTTTAAAATATTAAAGAAATTCTAAAAACTAAAACAAAAAAAGTAGCTTTTAAAAACAGGGGTTTTTTCATTTTTTAAAAAGTATGAAAAGATGAAGAATAAATAAAAAAAATTAAAAAAATCAAAACAAAATGTGACTTTTAAAAATATGAAGCTAAAATCAGTTATCAAATATACACGGTTTTTATTTTTCAAAACAAAAAACTAAAAATGAAAAACTAGAATAAGCCCCATTTTGATTTCTTTATTAGTTTAAATAAATGGTTAAATGAAAAGAAGGGTAAGTTGTGGTTATTTTAAGAAATAAGGGCAAATTGGTCTTCTTCCATGGTTATTTAAATACAATTTCAGATCCCTAGGGCTGCAAGCACTGTTCATCCTCGAGTTTTGTGCCGCTTTCTCCCCCTTTCCTTGATTTTTTTTTTTCGACCACCAACTCGTCGTCGTCGAAGATTTTGCAGTCGGAGAGCTATGATGTCGTGTGTGTAGTTTTTGCTTTCACCGAGCAAGAACGTGGGTTCGAGTCGTGGGGCTGTTTGTGTTGCTGGCATTCCGTCCGAGTCGTAGCCGCTGAGTCGGGTTCGTCGTAGCAGGGGAGTTCACCGTCGGGTTCTGGCGAGGAGAATGCAACAGGTTCGACATTAGCTCGTGCAGGTAATTTGTGGGAGTTCTTCGAGGTTCCAAGCAGCGTGGGTGGAGGTCCACGTCGTCGGTAGCGTAAGGGAGTGTTGTCGAGGTTATAGTGCCGCCACCGTCAGCTTCTCGCCGTCGCCAAAGTTGTGGTGAGGTCCATCTTTTCCTCTCTTTTTTACTTTCTCTTATTTTGGTGTTTAAGTTAAAAATGGTGGATAAAGGAAGAAGAAGATGGGTGTTTGGTAAATAGGTTTGCTATTTAAGTTGGGTTTAAGGATATTCTAGTGAAGAATAGGAGTTGTTTGGTTCAAGTTCAAGCTTGTTTTAATGAGGAATTAGCTTGCTTGGTTGTATGATTAAGGCTATTCAAGCGAAGTATAGAGGTTTTTTGTTTCTAGGTTCAAACTCACTAAAGTAGTGATTTAGGCTTGTTTGGTTAATTGGCTGGAGTTATTTAAATGATGAATAAGGACTGTTTGGCTACTGGTTCATGGATATTCCAGCTGAGAATAAACTATGTTTGGTTATGAGTTTAGGGAGTGCTTGGTTTAAAGGTTGTTTGGATTTTGAGTTTAATAGTGTTTTTTAGAGTAAAATGGCTAGTTTTGGCCATTAGGCTTTTATGTTTGACCAGATTTGACCTGAGCTATTTCTCTTCCTTCGAGCCAAGGTTGAGGGCAAGTGAGACGGCCGGGACATGTTTTTTGAGGTTTTTCACTATTCATTAAATTCGACATTCTGGATCCGTTTTTAATGGTCTGAGGTGCTAGTTTTGACCGGTTTGTGTTTGGCCATTTGAGAGCTTCCAGTTGACTCTAGAGTGTTGTTTGGGAGTTCAGTAGAGGTAAGGGACCCTTTACCCCTTCTTGAGGACCTGTGGTTAATACATGTGCCTGTTTACTTGCATTAGTTGATTTGTCTAATTGTAGCATAACCATGTGCATTGTATGTTTCATTTGATTGCATCGAGAGCATATGCATTTCATGCTTGTCTCATGTATGACTAGTGATGCATGAATCATGTACGTCTGCCTGATATGGTCGAGTTGCATATGGTTGTATAACTGCCCTGATTTGGACTTGCACATCCGTCCTGGTATGGACTCACATGATGTTTGATGCACGGCTTGATGCCTCGTTTGGACCCAAACGAGTCATGGAGACCGGATAGAGGAGACTAGTAGGTGGGTATGGACGATGTTACTCGGGCTTACACCTTAACTTGAGGTGATATTCGCTCGCTCCGTAGGACTTCCGTGGATGGTCAGCCAGCCAGGCTCACGACCCTGAATGGTTTCTACTAGTAGTCTAGGCTCTCTCCAAGTAGGTGGTATGGGCCTCATATGATTCCATGTTGATTGGTGTGGCACCACCTCTCGTAGTGAGTTCGTGGCATAGGGGCCAACAGGTAGCTCGACTCACTAGTTCCCTCTAGAGTAAAATGCCAGATTGCTCTCGAGCTAGAGGACTCTTGTGATCTTTTGGTCTTGGGTCTATGATCCTTAGACTGCTCTGCGTGGTGCTTGTAACGGCCCGGAAATTTCATCCCGGTCTTCCCGGGAGGCCCAGGGGCATTTTGGTAATTTTGGGTCGGGCCGACCGGGCCGGTTTTGAAATTGAATAATTATGAGTCGATTTGAATGGGATCGTGAGTCGATTTGAATGGGATCGGGAATTTTGGTGAAGACATTTGGGCTTGGGGAAAGGTTAAAATAAATAGGGAATTAAATAGTGCGTCAAGTGAGATTCGAGCCAGGGGCGTGTCGTGTGCTAGGCAAGGGGCGCTGTCAGTCGAGCCACTGGGCGTCTTTGTGATTCTAAACGCGCGATCTGGTATATAAGCCCGTTTGTGCTGAGTTTTGATTTAAAAGCCAAAAATCGCCCGAACCTTCTTCTTCTTCTTCCTCATTTCTCTCCTTCGCGATTCTCCTCACCGACCGGTCTCCCCCTCGCCGACCAGCGACTCGTCGCTTCTCCCTCGACCGATCGATCTCGTCCGGTGAGTTCTCCCTCCCTTTCTCTTCTCTTCTTCTTCTTCTTCTTCTTCTTCTCCTTGAAAATTCGAGTTCTTCACCCCTGCTTCGGGCTTCGCCATTTTCGGCCGAGTTGAGGTAATTTGAGGTATGGGTTTTGTGCAGCTAGTTTAGGGGAGTTCGTCATCAAAGAATCGCTCGTCGAATCCCCGTGGATCGCTCGAATTCGGATTTTCTCCATCGCCTGTTCGCGCGAAAAAACAGAGCCCTGCTCGTCCCCGTCGCCGCGCGTACGAGCCTCTCCCTAGCCACGCCACGCGCATCGCCTCGCGCGCGCGCGCACGCCGCGCCCGCCTCGTGCCACGCCGCGCGCTGCGTCCCACCAGGTCTGCTTTCTCGCTTCGCGCGCGTCGTCCTCGCGCCCGCTTCCGCCCGGATCTGTCCGAAGCGTCGCGCCCAGCGTGCGCCAGCAGCGCCCAGCTCGCCCATTCTGCGCCCCAATGCGCCCAAACACCCTTCGTTGCCGCCTCGTTCGTGCAATCGGCTCGTTAAATGCGTTAAATCCGCCTCGTGAGTTGCTCCCAAAGTGAGCCTCATTTATTTTATTATATTTAGGCCTATTGTGTGATTTTTGTTGTGATTGATAGGTTCTCGGTAGCTAGTTCGGGTTCGTTCGCGCTTAGGATTTCGTGTCAAATTGTCCCCGCCAAGGTAAGGATTTCTTACCGGAGTTGTGTGGACCTGCGATATTATATGTGATTGCCGATTGATTGCTTGTTTGTGTTTATTGACATGTATAGCTAGGTACTCAATTCTGAATTCCCGATTAGCATGTTGTTCCTGATTAATTCTCATGTTAATCCATGCTAGGTTGTTCCCTTCTAGCATGCTCGTATCTGCTCCTTGCTTCATAGTATCATGCTAGGCTCGTTGTATTCTTATTGAGCACGTATTGGATTTTATGGAATTGTTTGTCGCTTGCTAGGGGCGAGTTAGAATTGCGGGTAGATAGCATCATCCGGGCCGATGCATAAAGTACCTTGCATCCATGGCGGGGGCGTCGAGCAAGTCATTCCGTCCCCGGACCCCGTGAGGATTAGCTAACCCAAGCGGTAGGCCCTGCAATCTTGGGTGAGGGTGGCAGTTGTTAATGCTCCAACCGTCGGGATGATGACTTGGCATCGCCTCGTCCCCGACAGTCGGCACGTCCTCAGCGTGTTCGGCCGTAGCCCCTGATTGCCACCTGTTAAGGCAAGGACGGCTTCCTGGTGTAAGCCTACCACGACCCCCTTAGCCCCAGTGCGGTGGTTCAGTGACATAGTTTACGTGTCCGTGTCTCACACCCCTATGTCGGTGACACCGATCCAAAGAATTAGTTAGGCGTGGTGGATCGACATGGGCGGCTTGCCTCTAGACCCGGCACCCCATGGTGGTCGCAGTGTGTACGCGCGGTGCATGCTTACGCTCATTACAGCGCCACGACCGAGAGCTCCTCTGGATCTTGAGCCGTGTACCTTTCGTCGACAGTAGACAGGCTGAGGCCGGGACTTGTTTCTCATATAGGGCGACTTATATATTGGACTGTGTGGTGATATTATTCCGGACTAAGACCCTAAGCTGCCATCCGAGGCCCAAGTGTGGGCTAAGCTATGTGCTCTATTCTGTGTTTATATTCATAGCTTGCATACGCTCATCGAGATGACCATGTATATCGTATTGTACCCCGGTTGGGGATTCTTCTTGAGTAATTCGTTACTCACCCTTACGTGGTTTTTCCACAGTAACCAAGTGCGAGAGATAGGATGGTGAAGGAGGAGCTGTGATCATGGGGCTCAATCATCCAACTCTGATTTTGTGTTATGACTCTTTATGTTTTATTTTCCCCTGAATGCATGTAGCCGGGCACAGAACCCTAGGATGTTTTCTGAATATTTTGTGGATTCCAGCATTATTGTATTTAGACATGTTTTGAATGATTTTAAGAAATCTCTGATCGGAGTATACTTTGGAACTGTATTTATCTTGGAACAGGTGCTTGGAAACAGGGACACGTTCTAGGGAAATTGTCTAGTTTTTAAAGGGGTTATTTTGAATGTTTTGTTTTAATTGGAATCCGAAACCATGTCTGTTTAAATGTCCTTTACTTTGAATGCATGCATTGGGGTAAGGGCCCATTTAGTGCCCCATTCGGGTCGGTCCCTTACAGTGCTCGTCAAGGACGAGGTTTCTAGACGTAGCACCCAGGAGCTTGGGCTTTGTATACCCCTTGGTTAGTTGCTGATCATACTTATTTGCTAATGTTTGTATTCTTGTGCATGTCTATCCCCGAGCTAGGGAAGCCTTATTGAGTTTGCAAAAACTCATCCTTTCCAAAAGTGGAATTCCCCACAGGTACTACTAGACTATACCGAGATGGATGATCGACGGAGCTGGAGATGACTATGGGACCCGCTACATTTACTTTTGTGTTTGTTTGGTCTTTTATCAACATTAACTATTTCAGTGGCATGTTCAGACTGTTTTATAACTCTTATATTTTTCTTTTATGCTTTCGAACTTGGGTACCCATTACTACTATGTTTTTATGGCTTTGTGAACTTTCATTTATGCACTAAGACTTTATGGATTTCACTATCGTTTTATCACGCATGCCCTTCATGCACGTAGAGTTAAGGACCTAGGTTCAGAACCTGATGTGGGTCAGGTCCTTACAAAAGAAACAACAAAAATTACCATCATGTTGAATTTAGTACATAAATGTTTTCGACAAGTGATAGATGAAAAATCCATGTATGACTCATGGAATAAACTTCGCACTCTTTATGACAAGAAGGATTTGCCTAACAAGATTTATTTAAGGGAGAAACTTTTCTCCTTTAAAATGAACCCTGGAAAATCTTTAGATGAGAACCTTGATGAGTTCAAGAAATTGACAACAAGATTTAATCAATCAGATGAAAAACTAAGGCTGAATGTGAAGTTGCAATTCTGATTAACTCCATACATGATGCCTATAAAAAAGTAAAGTCAACCCTAAAGTATGAGAAAGATATTGTAACAGTTGATTCCATGATAAATTCTTTGAAGTGCAAAGAGCTGGAATTGAAAGCAGAGGTCAAGCCTTCTAGCAATTCAGAAGCACTTTTTATTAAAGGGAGAAACTTCAATAAATGGTCACCAAAATACAATAACGGTAAAAGGTACCATAATGACAAAAACCCTCTTAAATGTTTTAAATGTCATGAAACAGGACATTTTCAAAAGGATTGTCCAAAGAATGAAAGTGAAGAAAAAGGAAGTCATTGTGACTACTCTCAAAACTTTCAAAAGGGTTATAGAAAACATCCTTATAGAAAAGGAGACAACTATAATAAAAGAAGTCGTAATCCTAGAAGAGATTCATATTACAAAAGATACTCCAACTCAAAAAGAGGCTATAACAAGCCTAAGTAACATGGTAAATGAAAAGAGTCTATTGGTATGGTTCCATATGAGTATACTAAGGTTCTTGCAGCCACATCAAATAAGACCATGTATGAAACTTAGGTGAGAAAAGACTGGATCTTAGACTCGGGTTGTACATACCATATGACCTTAATAAAAGATTGGTTTGTTGAATACAAATCATGTGAGGAAGACTCAGTTTACATAGGTGATGGGTATGAATGCAAGATAGTGGGAATATGCTCAGTATTATTAAGACTCCCAGACAATAAAAAGATTTTCCTAAATGAAGTAAGGCATGTTCCAAATCTAAGGAGAAACTTGATCTCTTTGGGTATGTTGGATAACCAAGGATGCTTATTCCTTGATGAGAATGGTTTTTCGAAAATTGAAAAAATAGGCAGAATAATTTAAAAAATTGAAAAAGTGAATGGCCTTTACATCTCGAAAGACATTTCTTTTCCCAATTATGCATTAGTGTCTCAAGCTTTTAGAGGTGAAAGTCTTGAGTTGTGACATATAATACTCTCACATATTAGTAAGAATGGCTTAAATGAATTGGTGAAAAACAAGGCCTAATAGAAAATAAAGGAACAAAAAGGCTGAATTTTTGTGAACATTGTATTTTTGGCAAGTAAAAAAGGCTGAAATTTACAAAGGGGCAGCATACTTCAAAAGGCATTCTTAATTATATACATGCTGACCTTTGGGGACCAGGAAAGACTCTTTCATGGAGTGGATCCAGGTATTTGCTATCCCTTTTTTTTATGATTACTCTAAAAAAGTATAGACTTATATGTTGAAATCTAAAGATCAAGCTTTTGATAACTTTAAAGAATGGGTGATCAAACTTGAAAAGTAAACTTAGCAGAAGGTTAAATACCTAAGGATCGATAATGGTCTAGAATTCCTAGGTAATAAATTTACTACCTTTTGTGTTAAGCTTGGAATTACAAGACACATAACTACTACTTACACACCACAACAAAATGGAGTTATTGAAAGGATGAACCGAACCCGAATGGAGAGGGTAAAGTGCATGTTATCATAAGCCAAATGATAACTCTCAATTAGAGAGTTATTTAGTCATTTTTAGGATGCATTTATTGAAGAAATCATGCACTTTCATCACAGTCTAATGCATAGAATGCTTTTAAGATAGAGAATTTGTTATAAAATGCTATGCATGTTAGAAATGAGGAAGAGATTAGGAAATCAAAAGAATTAACTGTTTGTTGTGTTAAAAGCTAAAGTTTGCAGCATTATTGATAGCATTTATGGAATCCCCATTTTCGCTAAATGTTTTTTTTATCATTGCAGGGCTTTAATGTTCTTAAAGCATTGAATTCATGCCTCAATCGATGAAGTCTGACAAGAGAAGAGATGAGCCATTCGGGAGCAAGCCAATGTCGTAAGCATTTGTCAAAGGGGGACAGCTTCTGCAAAAAAGCTGCCAACTCTGCAACTGCGTCAATAAAGCTGAAAAAGGCAGATCTTGTCGGCTGGGGATCAAAAGCAAGGACCATTTTGCCCTAGAATCTGGACCGTTGATCTTGAAAAAGATGGGAGAATATAAAGATCATTTTGGGAAGAGAAATCCATTCCTCATTATTCCTTTTTCAGATTCAGCCTTGATTTCAGAGCAGTTGGGAAAGAAGTCCTCGTTGTTCAAAGCATCTATACAGCGTTTCTGCACTTTTCTTCCTCGTGTTTTTCTTCTTTTCTGTCTGTAGTTTTGATATTGTAGTTTCAAACTCTGGTTGTAGTTCTTGTTTCTGCACAATATAACTTACACTACTACAAAAAATGGGTTAATTGACGCGCACAGAACGTCAACTATGTAGTGTAGTTGACGCTTTTGGAAACGTCAACGAATCGACTGTCAACTAAAGTCACTATAGTTAACGCTTGATAAAGCGTCATCCAACGATATAATTGACATAGTCAAAACGTCAAGAAATGTACATGGATTGATGTTATTTAAACGTCAACGGAATTATTTGTTGACATTTTAGAAACGTCAACAAATTTAACCAAAAACGTCATTGTAAAATACAATTGACACTTATCTAACGTCAACTTGATCATTATTGTTGACGTGTATTAAACGTCAAGGAATATATCTTTATTTTAAAAAAAATTGGTCGAATTTACCTAAATTTCTGCATCAGTAAAATGATATATTGCTTGGACAGTAATTCTCGATTATAAATTACAAAACATTCAAATATAATTAGCATAACTTAATATATATTTTTAGTATTAATATTCTACATGATCCAAAATTACAAAGAAAGTATGGAACAAGATTCCCAACTTTGAAACATTTTTCAAAGTTGACTTCCTAAATATACACAAAATCACTCATTCCAAAAATAGCCTAATATTATCAAAACTAAATGAATACACAAAAAAAGAATATGAAATATATATACATATATATTATTTGCAAAGAGAGAAGAAGCCTTTCCCTCAATATTTTAGATCTAAAAACCAAAATAATTGAAAGCAAAATTCAAACATTATATACATTCCTCAGCCGCTAGTCAATGTTTCTTCTGAAGGTTCTTTCCATTCATCAATCCTGTAAAACAGAGGGAAACAGTATCAAATTTCAAACAAAAAATTTACATACAGAATACTGAAATTGAGAGAGAGAGAGAGAGATTGAGATTAACACCCAAATGTAGCAATGATCGGAGATAAGCATTTGATTCCGTAGATGATTTATCTATTTTTAACTTTTGGCCGATTTGGTTTAGGTATTTAGATTTCATATTTTCTATATGAAAGACCTGAAGAATCTAAGATGAAGGAGTCAAAAGACTAAAAACCAAATTCAACTACTCTGCAATTTGGGAACATCACTTCATAGAGAAGCCATTTTGATGAAACCTTCCAATAATCACAAGGCATCGGATACTAACCTGAATGGTGAAATTTTATGAGAAAAAAAAGTTGTTCCTGTTGTTTACAGAGTTCGTGCCATTTGGGTTACTCTTGCCAACAGAAGAAAGCACATATAGCCAGCTAATTGCTAGATACTGCAAGGTAAACAAATATTAAGACATTAATTTAATTACTTTTCAACAAAAAAAAGATGTTAATTACCTGAGATCTAGATGGTGAAAATTAGGAAGTCAAGGTCAATAACAATGAAACAAAGGACAATTACAACAATACAAAAGAAATATCACAGTATTTTTTATCTACAAAGCTTCCATATAATAAATGTAAACAATTCTAGTTAATTATCTATTTGCTACTTAAAACACAATCACTAAAAGATTGCTTAAACATGTCCTTTACTACTTAAAACACAACCACTGAAAAATGGTTCAAGTAGCAAATTTTTATGAAAAAAAAAATGATTCACATAAAAACATCTAAATATACTTGGACAAGAAAGCTCAACAAAACTTACAACTCGGCTACTAAACCCAACCTACCTAAAAATATAGTGTTGGGTTGGATTGCTCTAATACATAAGATTGGATGGGTAAACAAAACTTCATAAGAAATATTTTTTAAAATTGAAAAAAATAAATAAAACATAGAAGCAAACCTGTATGATTAGAGAGTTTGGGGCGTCAAATATGAATCAAAGCCAAAACGACAATGGAAGAAACTCTCAAAGACTCAAAGTAGCTCATGAACGAATTATAAGTAGCCCACAAAACGATTAAGTAAAATATGAACAATCGGCAATGTTAGAAAATTAAGTATGCAGCAAAAAAGAAAGTGAAGGCACTAAAATTGAAATTGAAATTGAAATCAAGAGAAAGAATTATATGTACTATGTCATCTCCTCCTGAAATTGAAATTGAAATAAAGAGAAAGAATAATATGTACTGTGCCATCTCCTCCATTCTCTATTCATAAAATGGTATATTATGTAGTTCGATTATAAGAAAGTGAATCGAAATTTAGACAGAGGATTCTTGTACCAAATATTAAAACATAAATTTAAATATACAATAAAGTCATAATTCTTCCTTTAACCAATTACTAAAAGAAAGTTACTTGCTCATGCCATGAACCCTTGCGTGAGTGATAAAATCGACGACCTTACAGCAGGAAGCTCCATCCCCTGCGAGGAATTCAAAATTTACAAACACAGACAACAATCACAGCGCAAAATCCCAACATAGGGCTTCACTCTTTTGTTGGATCTGATTTAACCAACCGTAAAACCTTAGGGGGTATTTGTTTGACATATTTAAGTAGGATTTAGCTTTAGAAGTTATATTGATGAGTTATTTTGGACAGTTAAAAATCTAGAGTGATAACCAAAGGGATATGGTTTTTGTGTAGAGGAGTTAGAATGAAAACTTTGTTTGGATGAAGATTTAAAATGAGTAGTTATTTTGGATAGTTAAAAAAGGAATGATTAAAAATGAGTGGTTAAAAGTGAGTTATTTTGATTTATTTGAAATGAATGGTTAGAAATGATTGAGAAATTATAAATGAATTATTAGAAATGAATGGTTAGAAATGAGAGTTATTTTTAAAAGTAAAAAGGAGAAGTTAGTAAAAACTAGTTTAGATATAGGTTTCTGAGGAGAAATTAGTAAATCTTCCATTAAAATCCTCCTTAAATATGTCAAACAAACAGCCCCTTAGAGCGTGAGATGCCAAATGATTTTCTATCTTGCACCGACTCGTGAAAGAGAGTAGAATTCAAAATTTACTTTCGTAGTTCAAACCAGTCTACCAAATGATACTTTCTGTAATGGAAATCAAGTAGACGAATTGACAGTCCTAGTCTTAGAAACTAGACAATCCAGAAAGAAGTAATACAAACCTGGTCATGTTTTTGTTCATCTAAATTTGGAGGAGCTGAGCTAGTTCTTATTGGAAGCTACAAAACGAAATAGAAATCTCCATTAAAAAAAATGAACTATAATATATAATATCATGACAACATCAAAAAATTCAGGGCAAGAGTGCCTACATGGAAGATATCAAGTGCATTTCATGAATTAGTTTTTGGAAATATACCTGCATACCATTCATGAATCCATGACTTATGGACCCAAATTGAAAAGAGAATTGATCTCCAGTACCTAAGGCAATAAAGGCATCATCACTACAAAAGCTAAAAGAGGGAAAAAAACGTGGATTCACACAAGTCAGAAAAATAAACATGGAAAATGAATACACTACATACCACTTGATGGTGTAGTGGGTGCACCTGTAACCCATGAATCAGATGTTCCTACAAGATTAGAGTAATACAAACATACACCAAAAACAAAATCTCCCAAACAGAACAAAAACAAAAACAACTTGTTTAATATAAAAAAGAACCAAAACAATGTACAATTTACTTCTTAAACAAAAATCAGAACCAGATAACAAGATTATCAAAATAAATCAAGGTAAAGGATTTAGAAACAACACACAACAAAATTGCAAGTTTGTGCACAGGGACTCACCAAGTCGTGATACTAAGGATTCTAAGGATTCACTCGTGAGCCTCATGAAGACGACGAGATTTGAAACGAACGCTTGATGCTGGAGATGGAGATACAATTGGAGCTGGAGGAAAAGTATGAAGAAGAAGAGGAGGATGAATTTTAGTCCATTGAAAAGAAAATCAAAGAGAAAGAACAAAAAGTGACGCTATGAATTTTGAGCGAAGAAGAGAAGAAAACCTATGCGACGATTTGGCCAAGGTTGGATGAATTCGTGAATTGGGGAAGAAAGTCGCGGCTAGGGCTACACTTTTGTTTTCACTTTCTTTAAAAACACTTAGAGTTTTTTTTAATTTATTTTAAATTACTGTTAGTTGACGTTTTGTGTATGTCAACAAAAATATTATTAAAGATAACGCGCATAAAGCATCAACTAAAACCTAGCGAAAAACCGAAGGAAAAAAATCGCGTCTTTTTACCTTTATTGACGCTCTTTATATTTGAAGTATGCTTACTTGACGTTTTTTCTAAAAAACGTCAAGTATTTAAAATAATCAAGCGTCAACTATACCTTTTTTTGTAGTAGTGTTAGTTGAAGTTTCTTCTCTTGTTTTCTTTTGTTGTTCATGTTCTGCACTTTCTTCTTACTATTCTAAGCGTTACTGTTCCATTGCTGCACTGTGGTTAATACATGTGCCTGTTTACTTGCATTAGTTGATTTGTCTGATTGTAGCATAACCATGTGCATTGTATGTTTCATTTCGGTCACCACGTACCAGGTACTTTTTAATCCTTATTAAATTTTTATTTAAGAATTCTGTGTTCATTTATTATACTATATGTAAAATATGTACCTTATTGTTCATGTTTTGTTTTCCGATTTTAAAACAAGATAGCCGTAACATTTTTTTTTATTAAAAAACATAAGAGGTGAAATACTATTTAATTAAATTTTTGGGTGGTTGGAAATTTAGATATGCTTTTTATAAATATTTAGGTTTTACTTAGTGATTAGGAATGAATCTAAAATTCATTTGAATAATTCACACAAATTTAAAGCATTTATAATTATTTAGAATTAGATGCTCATTTAAAGTATTTAGAATTGTAGACATTTTCTTAATAATTATCCAAAAAGTAGACTTTCTGGTAGTAGAGAATAGAGAAATAGTAGAGAATATCAACTTTTCCCAAAAATAATCCATGTGATGTTACAGATTTCAAAATTCAAATTATGAGCTTTTTTCAACCAATAATAGGTAAGAGAATGCTTTTGGTCCCATAAATACCCCCTTTTAATCTTTATTATTTATTTAAAAAGAATCAATTTCCACCAAAGTAGGAGCACATGCTAGCATATTCCTAATGTTTCGGAAGATAATTGGGAAATAATGTTGTTTAAAACCACCAATATCTTTAAATTCTGTTTTTTAATAAAACCTCAAAAACATGTGGAGTTCTTTTGTTAAAAAAAATTCTTTAGCACACACCGTCATTCTGCTGGGCATATCTCAAGGGATCTTCATCGCTTGCTACACAAACGATCAACCTACTCTGAACGTTCACACTATTTCAATATGTTTCAATACTCCACTCTCCAGAAAGACAGTTCAGAGGGTTGCTACGTTGTCTATACCAGTACACTAGTACAAGAAAAATACAAAATTAGTTATACTTATCTCTTTACACGAGAGGTTCCGACATTGTCTATACCAGTATACTAGTACGAGAAAAATACAAACCAGTTAAACTTATTTATACACACTATCTACGTAGTTTTGTCTCTTTTTCATTTCGGTGATGTAACTATAAAACCATAATCGAACACAACTCACCGTAGACTGAGGTATTGATGGACGATGGAGATTTTTCGACAAGGAGCTCTGTTTGTGAGGGTGGGAAGATGGAGAGACGTTTGCTTCTGCGAATTGGTTCCAACTAGTGTTATTAATTTTTTATCAAAACATCAAATCCCCCTTGATTTGAACTACACGCGTGAGAGATTATGCATTTGACTATTTTTTGTTTTCTTTTCTTTTAACCAACAGAATCAATAATATCTTTAATCTCATTTTATAATATTTTTAAAATCAATTTCCGACAGTTTGTTGGAATTCAAGATATTAATTCAAACATAAATAACTAAATTGTCATGAAGGTCATTTCAATTTAAGTATTTATTTCATTTCTGCCCCATTTTATGCTTTAGACATTCATTTTAACTATTCAAAATATCAGACATTTGTTCAATTTATTTATGACAAGTAGTCATTTGCCTATTTAACCCTTCCATAAATTCAGGTTTGTTCTTATTTCTTAGAGGCCTAGTCCATTTTGTCATCTGGATTGTTTTGACCTGTCTTGATTTGAATTGTACTTTTTATTTTCTTAGTTCAAATTAGAGAAAGGATCACAACAGTGTAAATTGAATTACAACTAATCAATTAAGTCACAATCATTTGAATATTTGATTTTCAATTTCTTCTCTATTTCATGTTTATCTTCGGTATACAATTTTTTAGAATATTAGTAATAAAAGACTACGTTTGTCAATCTAATTTATGAATTCATTAAAATTATATTGACTTTAATTATAAATTATTTATCATGGATATTCGATATTTGATAATATTTAATCATCTAGCAAAATTGTGAACTTTTCCGAACTAATTCACTCAACTAAAAATTAATTTAATTATTATTTATAATTCTTATAGAAACGAATTTGCGATACATCCAAGGAACGATGTCACTTGGGTTGTTTTATTCGAATATGGAAGATTACAAGTTGATTGGTTACTCCGACAACAATTGGTGCGGAGATATTGATGATTGCAAAATTACATCGGGATATGCATTTTTCATGGGCAATAAAACATTTACTTGGTTGTCAAACAAATAACCAATCGTGATGCTTTCGACATGCAAAGTTGAAAATGTTGCAGCTTCTTGGTGCGTTTTGTTATGCGATACGACTCATGAATTTATTAAGCAAGATGAAGCTAAAGCAGCTTGGTGCAGCTGTAATTCAAGTTGATCACAAATCAGCAATTGAGTTAGCAAAGAATCCAGTTAAATATGATAGAAGCAAACACATTGATATTCGCTTTCATTTCATCTAAGATCATGTGAAGGAAGGAAGTATGAAATTGCTGCATGTAGCAAGTCAACATCGAGTTGTGGATATTTTCACAAAACTGTTATCGAAGATTTTGTTTGACAAATTCAAGAAGATGATTAACATGGAAGATGGTAGAAGCATTATGTATATGAGGGATTTTTGTTGAATAAATTTTAATGCAAATTTATTATTTTGTTTTAAAAGTAATTAGTTGGGATTTTATTAAGGAATTAATGGGTTAATTTATGAGCTAATTAAAGAATTAGTGGATCTTTAATTGACCAATAAGTGTGAAACTTTTTTTTTGTAAGAACTCCGAGATTAAGTTTGTAATAGACTATACATAGAGTGCTCATTTTATTCTAAAAGGTAGAGAAAGGAAGAAAAATTGTAAAGAGAGTTTTAAAGTGTTTGTAGAGAATTTGTGTGTTTCTTGTCTCTCTAATCACGAAAGCCAAAAGCTTGTGCGTTTGTTCTATTTTGTGTTTTATTAGCCTTTCAAGTTTTACAAAATAAGTATCGTAGCTTTGTGCAAATTGGTATCAGAGCATTATCAAATTGGTAACGGAGCAATACTATTTTATCACTTAAATCTGGTCTTAATTTTATTTTTATTGAATCGAATACTCGTTGAGCTTAATTGACTATGACAATATATTAGATAGTATGACATACATGTCAAAATCAATTGAATATGAGAGGAGTAGTTCACCATTCTTATAGATTATTACGACGACTCTCCTCACAGTATTGAATGTAGTTGTGTGTTGAGGTTGGGTTGATGATTGCTTTTGTTCTATGAAAAATGGTGGAGGAGTTTGAATATGTAGAATGGATTTATAGTGAGAGAGGAAGCTTATAAATTTTGAATGTGGACCCTTTTGTAAGTGCACACTCGACTATTAGAATCGTGTTTCACATGTTAGTTATGTGAATAAAAAGCAAAGTGGGCCCAAGCCACCAATTCTATTTACCCTAAAGAAGCCGTAAATGGCAAAGTATAAAAGCTAAAAAATTCTAACAGCTTTGGTGGGGGAGTGTGTGCAGCCGTAAGTCAAAGGAAAAAGGGAAAATGTTAATTACCTTGCACCGTGAGAGTTTAATAGGAAGAAAAGAAACTTTGGTGAAGTTTTCTTTGATCCTTTTTTTTCTTTGAACATTGTTGCAAGAATAGTTTTATTCTATCGAAGAGTTTTTATTTTTTGAATGAGTCGTGAGCATTTTTTTTAAGAGAAAAGTGGGAGAGATCATTATTGAACGTCGTAAAACTCTTGTATTTCTTTCTAATATTTTTGTGGAACCTGCACCGGTATTATTAATAATCATCATTAGATGAACCCATATCAATTTTCTCATCCTTTAAATTTGTTTAAATGATCGTTTTTGTTACTTGAAAGTTTAGGTTACTTTATTTATACTTTTAAATTAGTTCTTTCAAATTGATAATTCTATTATCAATTATCAATTATCTTTTCTCTAAGTGCTTCCAAATGTGGCTCCCTTTAAAATCTTACAGAAAAAAAAAACAAAAAATTTATCATAAGCATCTACATCTTATATTATATTTGTATTATATTTGGAGCAAACTTTTTAAAATAATTTATCTATAACATAACTTCTATCACTCAACTAGTGGTATAACTCAATTTAGATTTCTATCACTGATAGAAAATTCAAGCAAGATAGAATGAGTCAATCATTTATTCATAGAGTTCAATTTGAATTTTTTGCTATAAATTAATTAGTTTTGATTTTGTGTCGGAAAGTGTAAATACTTTGCCCTTTTTTGTTATACATGCAAAATTTGCAAAAAATAATTATTATTAATTGACCGTACCTCAATTTATCTCGGAAGAAAGCTGATGTACCCAATAGCTTGTGAAAACAAGGAGGCATAAAAAGAATAAGAAAAAAAAAAGCATCAAAACCCAGCTTGAATTTAAAGCTGGCAATCCTTGTCATTGATAAAATCTTGGAATTTTGGTACAGTCATAAAATAAACTTTATCTTTCCAAATGGTGAATCAATTTGGTATAAAGTTGTTATCCGATCTACGAACTTCTCTTTTCTAACCTATTAGATATATTCTTGAAAACGAGTAATTGAAGTTGGAATGAAAACGCTAAATGAATTTTTTCGAGAAAAGAGTCGATTTTATTTGGTTGAAGAGAAGAATCAATTTTGTTTAGTCAATTTTTAGATACTGAAAAGCGAAAATGAAGTGGAGAAGAGAAGTCGATATATTTTTTTTTCTATCGACTTGGTTGATTTTGGCTAACGAAGAGGGACTCAACAAGATAAAATCGACAATGAAGGAGGAGAGGCAATGGCTTGCATGTTAAAACAGTAGGTATTCTCATAAGTTTGGTAATTATATATATATATATAACCTGAACCGAAAACCACCAACTCAAGAATCAAATTAAAAAGTTTGGTTCTTCTAAACACCAACTCAACCTTTATAATTTTGGGTTGAGTTCTTTCGTTCTTATTTATACATCCATACCAATTATATTTTAACAATATGAATAGTGTATCATAAGACAATACTAACATGTGGGTCCATAAATATAATACTAATAGAAACCCACACCTGATACTGTATGTGAAAGAAGAAGGAAACTTTTTTGTAGTTCACGTATTGTAAATAATTACATATTAGGATAATACTAAAATAATACACAATGAATGAAAATTTTTAATTAAAATCTTCTCCATACGGATGTTTATTTTTAAATAGAATTCATGTTGAGAATCAGAATTTCATAATTTCGCAGGTACTCTGAGTTGTAAACGAAATCCTCTCTACCAATGTTCTAAAGACGATGATGAAGTCAGATAGCGATGAGATGCATCTCCATAGTGACGTTTTTTCTTTACCTATGGTGACAACGAATCAATCCTCCACAAAGACGTTTGTGTTAGAAATTTCTAATACAAAAAACTAAATGTGATTAATTAAAATCATCGGTACTAGAAACGTAATTAATAAATTAGCATACCTTTTGCCATTGTTTTTAGTAACCGAAAATGAAGCCAATGCAAACCTCGATTGGAACACGAACATTGGCAACGAACATTGCGACGGAGGAGTTCTTGGTTCTTCTACACCTTCGCTCTTCTTAACTCAAATGGCATGGTTTGTTAATGGAAGAGTAGACATAGAGACCCAAAATATGGAGTAAAAGAAGAAACACATAAGAGTTCTATAATTCTCTCGGTACTTTTTCTCTATATTTTGTTATCCATGGATTCATTAACAGTTATCTCTACTTTTAAAAGAATAATAGTAAAATAAATGAGTGGGTGGTTACTAAATGATGGGTAGTTTACCTAAAATCATGGATCATAAATATGGATAAATAATTAATAAATAGAAAATTAAATAAAATATTAATAATTTGCAACAACTTGAGGAAGAAGTCTGTAAATATACTGAAGTTGTATGGCCGACAAATGATCCTACTAGTCTGTGGCCAGCATCCCGCAAATAGCGTCCGAGTTCACCAGCGACAATGGTGAGGAAGAGCTTTTGATCGATGTCCATGGAGGACTAACTTCGTAAAGAATAGTACTAATATATATATTTTTCAGTTTATCTCATATTCAATGGGAAGGTATCGTAGTTATCGAATATGGGTCGGTGATTTATTGGTTATTTTGTAGTTGGTGTTAAAACTTGGCTACTACTGTAATTAGTTTTCAAAATTTGGCTTATCATTGAAAAGATTTCCAAGATTTCTTTAATTAATATTTGTTAGAAATTTATAATTAGACATAAATTAATTTAAACTCCCTAATATTGTACTAATTTACTTATTAAATCTAAACTCCCTAATAGCATATATTCATTTCCAAACAAAAAGAAAAAAGAAAAAACTTATATTAGCACATACATGAACCGCAAACAAGAAATAACGTAGTTGGAGAAAACAACATATATGAAGTTTAAGAAAAATACATAGGTTGAACCCGGGAGCAAAACAATCTTCATACCCCAGAATTCAATCTTTACCATTAAAGAGAGAACATTGTTTATGATGTATCCAAATAGTACTTTCGCTCTCCTTATTAAATATCTACCCCTCGAAAAATAAGCAAGTATTGTTGGCAACTTTAACCAAGAGTGTATTTACGAGTTTTGGTATACTTAATAAGCTGTTTCATCTCGTCCATGCTGATGAAGCCGTCGCCGTTCGCATCAGCAGCACGTAGGGCTTCTTTGACCCTAGAGGAGCTAAAGTTGGAGCCAAGATATTTGAAGGCTTGCTTCAACTCCTCCTTTGTTAGCTGCCCGTCACCGTCGCGGTCATGGCTCTTGAAAACGTCGGCGAGTTGCTCATCTGTGAATGGAACCAAAGCTCGTTTGTAACGTGTACTTTTGGCATTTCCCATTGAAAAAGAAGAAGACAATTAGGATAAACGAGGAATGGGAATGAGTTTTTTGTTTGGGTTGATAGGGTCTTATGGTTTCTACGGACTTTTATATATAGGGAAAGCATCTAGCATCTTTGAATTTTAAAATAAAGGATGGAATTTTATGTTATGTATATCCATTTCCGTCTAGTTGTTTTTCATATTAAACTAATTCGGTCAAATTTTGTGTAGTAAGAATCAAAATGGTAAGGAATCGAAGAACAATAAAAATGAATGGCAAATTATTGGAATCCAAATTCAAAATAACAAAATATTGAAACATCTCGACCATCCTGCATTGGTCTAATGGACAAAGCGATTTTAATTATTTCAAAATGATTACATAAGCGTTCAAAAGAAATTATAAATTCTAAAATTTTCTAAGAAGAACGGATCTAATTTTATATATAAATAAATTACAAGTTAAAAAGTTTGGAGAACCCTTATTTGGACCAGGTTTAGGATGAAAAGTTATTGTAAGTAGTTAAAAATTTAGAATTGTAACAAAAAAACTCGTTTTGATATTATTTTTTAGTAGAGGAAATAGAGACAATTGTTTGTTTAAACGTGGATTTAAAATGTGTTATTATTTTGAGTAATTAAAAAAATGATTAAAAATAAGCGTTGAAAAGTTAGAAATGAGTTGGTTAGTATTGAAGAGTTATTTTGATTAGTTATAAATGAATTATTAAAAATGATAAATTATTTTGAGTTGTAAAATGAGGAATTATTTTGAATTGTTATAAAAACTTATTTGAATGTAGGCTTTTGAGGAGTAGTTAATAAATTCTCATTTTTAAAATTCTCCATAAATATAGCAAAAAACACCCCCTTAACCATTATGGCCCGTTTGATAACCCTTTCGCTTTTTGTTTTTTGTTTATGAAATTTAAGCTTATTTATACTCAAATTTCCTACCACGTGCTCCATCTTTTCTTTTAAAAGTAGGTGAATACTAACCAATTTCAAAAACAAAAACAAGCCTTTTGGAAACTACTTTTTTTCTTTCTAAATTTTGGTTTAGTTTTTTAAAATATAGGTAAGATGTAAATGTCTAAATAAGAAAAAAAAAACTATTGTAAAGTAGTTGTTGTAGGCTTAAATTTAAAAAAAAAAACGAAAAATAAAATGGTTATCAAACGGGACCAACAAGTCGGCCTTAAATGTTGTGGATCCCACTTTAAAAAATAGATCATGATACAAGCATTTATAAGATATGTGTGCAACCATCAAATGGGTTGATGACGTATTCATTTGTTTACTTATTTGTAATCTAATTCAACTCTACAGTCACGGGTTCGATCCACAAAATTAGTGTTGGCTCTCATATTTAATGAGAGCAATAGTACTCTCTATGTAGTATCGTAAAACTTTCTTGGAATTTACAAGAAATATTACAATAAACTTTTTTTTGTTAAACGACAAAAATTATCTTATTATGTTTTTTAGTATAAATTGGGAGAGAATGACCATAAACTCTTCATAAACAGTATCACCGCTCGTAGTGATGAACCTCTGACCATTATGTTGAGCTAGTCTACCACCAAACAATAAAACCAACGAGTCACTAATCCATTCGGTACAAAATTTATCTTATTCTACGTAAAGTTATCGTTGAAAATTTAAGAGACTGATGGTCTTACAAGCTTTCATTTTCACAATTACGCATCCGTGTGTACTCAGGGAGAATAATGTGAACTCTAAGCAATACTGAGAGGACCTACATGCATTTGGTAGAATTTTCTTTTTTTTTTAAACACATTTGGTAGAACACTTGCTTTCTTGAAATGTAACTTTACTTTTTTTATTCAGTTCATATGTAACTTTAATTTATACAGTTAATAGAAATGTGTTCCTTTCAAGAGAAGCTTCTAACTGATGAATAGAAAGCATTTGTTCTAGTTAATCAATATTTGATTCGACGTCGGGAAGAATTATCGCATGTCAAAAAAGTTAAATATTTGTAGCCATAACCACTTTAAATTTTTAGTCAAGTTGTAAAACTTAAGTTTTTTTTTTTTTTTTTTTTTTTTGAAAAAAGTTTACATATTCTATTAGTATAGAGCTTAGGGGTATTAAACTAAATAAATAAATAAATCTTAGGGTATTTGGATTAACTTTTAGGATTGGTACGAAGAATTATAATAATAGTTTGTTTGAATATAGTTGTTTGTAGAAATGTAGCATACAAGTTTGTTATTTTTTTTTAGTAATATCACCTTCTTATTTTTTATTTTTCAAAATTTCAGTTTTCTTTTAATTTTTGGTGAGCACACTTTTCCTACCAATTTTTTTTGGAGATTTTGGATGTAAAACAAAAAATGGCAAAGTATTTCTACCTATAATAAAAAATTAAAATTAATTTATTTGTAACAAAAAATGCAAATTTAATTTTATCACTGGTTGAGATTTATTAGTGATAGAACTCAATCAATAATAAAATTATTCTATCGCTGCTTGAATTTTCTATGAGTGATAGAAATTTAAATTGAGTTATAGAAATCAATGTGCTATAGATGAATTATTTTTAAAATTCTGCTACAAAATAATTTTTTTATGATACTAATATTAATTTACATCGTAAAGAATCACATGAAAATCTTGTCAATTAAATAATCTAATGATCTTTAATGTGTTCTGTCCCAAACATTTATAATCCTACTCATAGATGGTTCTAGTATTGAAACATCTTTTGCTTTGACTAGAACATTTATGTGTAAGTTCCAAGTTTTATATTTTTAATATATTTTTCAATTATAATTTCTTATTTGACCGTTTTAATTTTTAAAATTTGAAATTATAATAATTCTATAAATTTATAAAAATAAGCAAAGCATAAAGATAAGGTCCACAATTATTCTTAAGAATATATGAACTATTATTATTTTAAAAAACATATAATTTAGACAATTAACCTTTATTATTATTCTTTTACCGAGTTTTGTGCTTATATTATATTATATATATATATATATATATTAAAATTAATTAATTTTTTGGAGTTAATGTTAATTTCAATGGGTTGCCTAAAACATAAATTTAAAATTTATGTTAATACTACTGTATTATATTTATTTAAACAAATAAATCCTTTTTATATTAAAAAACGTAAAGAAATAATAATGGCACTATTCATTCACGATTTTCAATTACTTCTAAAAGTTTTTATTTCATAAATTTTGAGATTCAAATCATTTCTTTTTTAAAATAAAACAAAAGAAAGTTTGCACTTTTTTAGGCAATAAAAAGACCGAATTATTGTAAATATATTCCAGATTTTGTATTAAAATTTAGTACTTCAAATACAATTTTAAAATGTATTCTCAAAAAAATATATATATATATATATATATATATATATATATATATATATATATATAATTTTAAAATGAAAAAAATACAATAATGAAATATTATTGGTTTGTATTAACGTATAACTTTAATAAATCTAAAGTACAATACAAGATAGTTTTCCATCCTAATGAGTCTAAACAAAAAATGTATGGAACTATATAAAGGTGGGTATTTCAATATGTGCACAAGTTTTTTAAAATAAACTTACACAATCATTTGATCATGGTAAAACAAAGATTATTACAAACACAAAAAATAAAATTGAAAAATGAATATGCATATAGAAACTTTTTTTTTTATTTTTGAAAAAAGCATATAGAAACTTTTACCTTCTAACCTTTTACTTCTAGACATTTATTATAATTTATCATTGCTTTTATCGACAATTTTTTTTTCATCATTTACTTCTAAACAAAACAAAGGTTGAACTTTCTTTTTGCTTGTCTTTTTCTTTTTTTAGTATATATTGAGGGAGGGAGGACAAACATCGATTCTCCTGCTCGAACTTGTGACGCTGGTGTTGAACTGGTTTACAACCAAAAAAATGTTTTATAACATGATTCTATACATTTATAAAAGGTTATGATATCTAAATTTTTTAATAATTAAAGGTTATGATACCTAAATTTTTAAATGAGGAAAATTACTTATTTTTATAGGTAGAAGTTGAAATGTACAAAAAATAAATTCAAATTTCAAAAACTTATAAAATCTATTCTTTCCCATTATGAATTATTAATTAAAAGTTTTAATTTGTGAAAAACCTTTTATATTCGAAAAGAAACACATTAATTATTAATTGTGTATAGTATTAGGGGTCATTCACTTCGTGATAATCCAAGTTTCTCATGAAATCGACATCTGGATTACCACGTTTCTTTTGCAGATCATGAAAAAAAATAGAGGTATCATGAGATGCCCGACATTCTAGGATGCCCATCTAAGAGTCATCTAAATGCCCTTCTGCATCATGGGTTTTTAGGATATCCACGTAGATGACATCCTTAAATGACATTTTTGCCTTTGCAACTTTTTTTTTTTTTTTGATAAAATTTTATATTTTTATCAATTTTTCTCTATATTTTGGATGTAATTTGTACCTTAAAAATAATAATATATATTTTTAGTACATAATTATAATGCATTAACAACTAAGTATACATAATTATTTATATTTATATTTTAAATTTTTTAAATGCATTAAATTTAATAATATTTTGATTATTTTCGGTAGAAATTTAAAGTGCACTCACTTTTGTTATATGTTTTAAATATAATTATCCTCACTTTCTATATTTAATAAATTTTTACTTTAACTAATAATTTTTTTTTAGTTTTTTTAGGTAAATTTATTTTAAAATATAATATTCAAATTAATTAAAAGAATACGATATATAGATTTTAATTATACAAATTAATGTGTACATTAAGTTATAAGGGCATTTAAGACATTTCTATGAACAAAACTTATAAATAAATATAGTTTTCAAAATATCCATAAAAATATTACTACAAAACAAACGTGGTTATCTAAGAATGTCGGATATCTGAAATTTCGAACATCTAAAATTTCGGGTATCAAAAGATTCCATTTATCCTAATTACCACAAAGTAAACGGTCCTTCAATATTCATTTGAATTATTTAATATTTAAACTATTATGCATTACTAAATGAACATTAATTCAAACGTTCTAATTATTCTTAGCTTTTTTTTTTATACACAAAGATTCTATATGTCAAAAACATTAATTATTATTTTTCTGTAGGTAGTTTATTTTTCTTTTAAATAATAAAAATTAGAGTAATTTAAAGTATGATATTTTTGTAATTTAAAGTGTGGCTTAAAGCTAAAATCGTCTAAAAATAATTTTTTCCTTAAACCACACTTTTTTTTAGAAAATTCCTTAAGCGACACTTGTATTATGATAAAAAAAAAAGCTAAATAAATTTATAAGAATATATTCATGAACTTAGGTGAGGAATTCATGCATGCATTTAACCTCAAATGATAATTTTATCATTCTTCGAACTTTTTTTTCATACATCAAGAGTATTTTCTTAAAAACAACAATTAAGCATTACAACAAAAGATACCCAAATAAAATCTTGCAACAAAAGATTCTTACAAAAATTATTGCAACAAAATAAAAGTTTTTTTTTTTTACTTTATTTATAGTAACATAAAATGTGAGACTGATAAATTAAAATTGGGGCGACAGAGGCCATTATTTTGAGATCATTCTCTTGTAGGTGTCTCATGCTTGGGGGGTTTCTTCAATACACAGGGCCTCTATAGCCAATCGAACAGGCTAGTGCATTCGTTCTTCGATCACTACACCTAAGAGAATAAAATTCAAATTTGTGCATCAACTTCTTTTATGTCTACCAGTAAAGTTGACAATTCCGATAAATCTTCTCTCTTCTTCAACTTGCAGCTACCCACCGATTGTGTGTCTGTTTCCACGATCAATATTCAGAATTCTTGCTCTCCGAATAGCATTCTCCCATCTAATTACAATAAAAATACAATAACTACAATTTGTAAAATAAAAAAAAAAAAAGTAAAAGGAAGATAAATCCAAATAAAGAGAAAAGGTTTCAAGTGTTTGTAAACAAAATGTAGAGAACTATATATATATATACTAGAAAAATCTAACGTGCTTTGCACGTGTGAAGATTATTTAACATTTTTTATTTAAAAAAATATATTGATGTTCCTAAGCTAATTATCTTGTTTGATTTCTTTTTTCTTTTTTAAGATAATAAAAATATATATATAATGGTGTAAAATAGCTATTTAGTATCTAAAGACCTTAATTATAAACATGTATAAAATAAAATTAAATGTTACATTTATTTATCATGTTTAAATGTCTAAAAACACCGATAAACAAAAAATGTTTTTAGCATAATAGAAGATTCAATGACTCAAACCATATATTACATAGTTGTGAAGTTGAGTTATGTTTACTTTCATAAAAACATAATTACATATAATTACATATAAAGTAATATGTAAACCTATACAAATTCAAAAATTTAAAATATTTATTTACAACATTTTTACAAAAGAAGTTGGAATGACATAACTTGTTAAATTCTAAAACTCGTTAAATACATTTATTTCATCATTAACTACAGCTAAGTAGAAAAAAAATATAATTTATTAACAACATTTTTAGATCTACCCTTTTTTATACTTAATGATAAAAGAAAGTAGCATTCCTTTAAAGTCTTTAAATATGATTAATTTATTAGAAATCTTACAAATTCTAATATGTATATTTAAATTTGATTTGAATGAATTTTTTTTTGTTTAATACAAAATTTAATGAGAGGAATATTTAAAATAACAAAATTATTAACAGAATAGTTGAAATTATTATTCCTCTAAGCTTTAAAGATAGTATAAATCAAAATAAGATTACATATTTTGGATAAAATCAAATTTAAGTACACAAAGATAAAATGATATTGAAAAAATTAATTAAAAAGATGTATATAAATTTGAAAGAACAAAGTTCTTGTTTGAACAAAATGCATGGTTTAAACAAATGGTTCTTTCAGCCACTTTATAGGATAGTAAAATAAATAAGAAAAAAAATAAATGATTGAGAATTTTGAAAGATGGTGGGAGAGAAGGTAAATGGGTAGGAAAGTGAAAATTAACCTAAAAAATGTAAATTTGGAATAATGAAAAAGAATAAATGTAGATGAATTCATGAAATTAAGATAATCAAATTTGGATATAATATTTAAAAATAATTTTTTTCCCTAGTCACACTTTAAGGTTCTAGTATTAAGATTAACGTATGAAAAATATAATTCAAAATAAGACAAATGTTATGGACTAAAATATAATAACAATCATTATAAAAAAAACATACAATATTAAAAAAGAAAAATAGGTACTTCAATGCACAACTTTCTTAAAACAAATTTACACAATCACTTGATCATGATAAAATAAAGATCATATGAAATTACAGATAATCTTAAAAATATTCATATGAAATTACATTTTCTACATCTTGGAAGCAAATAAGTGCATGATTTGGGTGGGAAAGTGAAAATTAATCTTAAAAATGTAAATTTAGAAGAATGAAAAAGGATAAATGTGGATGAGTATATAAAATTAAGATAATCAAATTTGGATATAATATTTCAAAAATGATTTTCTTCCTCAAGTCACACTTCAATGTTTTAGTATTTAGATTAACATATGAAAAATAGAATTCAAAATAAGACAAATGCTATGAACTAAAATATAATAACAAATCATTATTAAAAAAAACATACAATATTCAAAAAGAAAAATAGGTACTTCAATACACAACTTTCTTATAAATTTACACAATCACTTGATCATGATAAAATAAAGTTCATTCACTACTACAAATATGGATTTCTATGACAGTTAATTAGGCATAAAAAAAGTAGAAATTCAAAAAACTGTCATAAAAACCCAAAACACACGTTTTTAGCTACAAGATTGATAACATTTAAGTTATAAAAAATTCATGACAGTTAATAATTGTCATAGAAAATACAATTTTTTTGTATTGTTATTTTACTTTTAATTATGATAATTTTATAATTGTCATAAAAAACATGTAAGATATATCCCTTAAAATGTAATATCCATGAAATTTTTAACATTTTAATAATTATCATAAAAGTTTATATATTTAAATGATAATACTTCAAAAATTTAATAATCAGAAAAGGCTTGATATTAATTAATTTTTTTTTTAAAAAAAGTGTGTGCTCAAGATTATTAGGGCTTTTTCTCTTCTTTTCTTCATCTTGCTTCTTCTCTTTGCCCTAATTTCACTAACAAATATCACTTTTGTTTTATAGAATGCTATTATGTAATGCCTCAAGGGAATTCTTTTAGGGAGGGGCTGGACTTTGGGTTTAAATTAAATCCCCATTGAGGCTAAGTTAAAGAATTAGTAAAAGAGAAAAAACCCCAACCCCCATCGCGTGAACAACCTTCTTCCTCCTGCCGCCGCCTACCAAAACTACTCGCTGCCACCAAACCAGCCTGACCCCGTCGACAGCCCTCCTTGCACTCATCCCCTACATCGCGCACATGCCTGCACGAACCCCGACCCGCCACTCGCGTCACCTCGCCTCAGCCGCGAGCCTTTCGGTTGGTCAGCGCCACCGCCCAAGCTCCGTCCACGCCGCCTAATTCTGACCAAATAAGTGCATGCTTTGAAAGCTAGAGAGTATTTGTATCAAGATTGAGCTACTTTGAAGAATGAAGAGTTTTTTAAGAACAATGAATTGAGAAGAACAAACTAAAGCAAAGATAATAGATCTTAGAGTTGTTGAACAAATGATGAAAACAACTCATTTTTATAGGTAGAAATTGAGAGTTACAAAACCCTTCAAATACCAAAACTCTTAAAATGAATTATTCTCGATTATGAATTATCATTAATTAGAAAAATTAATCTGTGAAAAACCATTTATATTCTCACCTTTTAGAAGTTTACACACTATTTAATAGGTACTTATATTTAATTTTTAAGTTATGAAAAGGAATTTAGTTTTTAAGTTATAAAAAGGAAGGTTATAATTTTTTTCAAGTTCTAGTATTAATGGTGTAATAAGTTTCGTTCAATATTTAAATCATAAAACATATAAGAAAAACATTTAAAAATATAGTATAACTTAAAAAGTGGGTGTTAGTAGGTTTAATTTAATATTTTAAATGTATTAAAGAAACATTAAAAGAGAAAATCAAAAAAAGAAAGGGAAAAAGAAAACACGAATGGTCACTACTACAAAAAAGACAATACTTGACACTTACTGAATGTCAACTAGAACGTTACTTGATGGTTTTCCAAACGTCAACTACACTGCTGTCAAGTAATGTATCTTTACTTGATGGTCGGTTAACCGTCAACTGTATATATAGTTGACATCCAATATCCATCAAATACATAAGTCGGTTGACTGTTGTAAAGCGTCAAGTTTAGTTTCCTCATTGACACTATGAAAGCGTCAAGTACAGTAATAGGTTTGACAGTTGAGAACCGTCAAGTATAAGATATTGGTTGACATGTAAAAAGCATCAAGCAATGTATTCTTTTACAAAAAAAAATTAAAATATTCATTTCACAATTTCCCCGTAAACCTGAAAGTATTCCTGCAAATCTGAAAGCATTCTTCAAACTCAAATATTTAACAGATTTGTAAGAACCAGAATAATAATATATACTTCATCAATAAAATGTTCCACCATGTACATAAAAAAAAATATGAGGATATATTGAACATTTTGTTCCATGTACACAAAAAAGAACCTAACTAGATTTCTAGGAAATGTTCCCCAATGATCTAATCTTCTTAAAAATACACTTCAAACATTAAATATCCAATAGATTTCCAGCAATCAAAGTAACTTGTATATTCCAAAAACAAAAATAACAGCCTCTATCAATTCAAACACAAAATACCTACCAAGAGTTTAAGAAAAAACAACTCACATAACTTAAACTTAAACGAACATTATCTAAAAAATAGGAACATTTCTCTATATATTCAAACACAAAATACCAACCCTCTCTCAACTTCATTTGTTTTTACAAAAAAAACAAGACTTATTATACACAAAACAACAAATACGAATGAAGCAAATTTATGTGAAAAATAAGAAAACACACCATCATTAGCCACAACAACTTTTCATGAACATTGTTTATCCTTGCCTTAACACTTGTCCATATAAACGCTTTTCAATCAACTTACATTGTAAGTGCATGCCCTACATTTAATTCAAACCAAAATGAAATACTAAGATTAGAAAATAAAAGAATCAAACAAGTGAAATTCTGCAACTAGTAATTCATGATTAAAAAAAAAAAAAAAAAACAAAATAGTACCCAAAAAATAGGATTAAGTAACATAAACAAAGATGAACTAAACACAAAAATAAAAAAAAGTTAAAAGTTACCTAGCAATGAGAAAGTCCATGGAGTGACAAGTTGTTCCTCCATAGGAGAGTCTTCATTAAATCTACCCAAAAACGAACACAGATAAAATTGGGAAGACTTGGGTTTTCATTAAATAGTCAAATTCAAACTCACTTACAAGAATTGAAATGAGGAAAAGGGCAAAGTCATTTTTTAGGCAAAATCAAAATGCATCACTACCAAACAAGAGAACAGGAAAGAGATAATTCTGCAGCTAAAAAACTAGGTATTGGGTGTTTTTTTTATCTAAAAAAATATTTTTTGTATAGATTATCAATGACAATGGGTGTAATTTAAAGTGTAGGTAAAATCATCAAAAATGATTTTCCTCCTAAGCTACATCTTAAGGTAGTATTAGTATGATATGATATGATATGATTAAATGAATGAGAGTTACAAAAAGGAAGATGAGTTTTTCAAAAAAAGAAAAAAAGAAGAAGAGGGAGATGGAGTTAAAAAAGGAAGATTTGTAGAATTAATAGAGAGAACGTGGATGGGTGGTGGAAAAAGAAGTTTAATAAGTAAATTGAGAGGTAAATGAGTGAAGGAGAATGAATTAATTCAATTTATTAAATTTATAATTTAGTGGGTTTTTTTGAATTAGTAGAATGATATTATTTGTAAATATATAATATGACTTAGGGGCAAAATCGTCCAAAAATGATTCTCCCCCTAAGCCACATTTTAAGGTAGTAAGATAAGATATGATATATATATATATACTAATGATAGAGATCATTGTTACTAAATTTTTGAAATTCTACTATTAAAAATAATTAAATATAAAATCATATAAAAATGTCGAAAGTGTAAATTCATAAATTCTAGAAATTAATGGAAAAAAATGAAACATAACTTTCTATATTCTAACCCACCTATTCAATATTTACTCTAATAAACCATTAATATATTTATAAGAAATTAAAGAGGATCAATGCTAAGATTCATTAAAGAAAATGTTACAATTTGAAAACAAAAGCAATAAAATTCGATAGTTCATGAAATCAATGAACTAACTTTTCCTACTTGTGGCATGTTTGGTAAATGTAGAGTTTGAGTAAGGGGTAGAATCATCTAAAAATTATTCTCCCGTTAAGCCACATTATAAGTATTAGAGATAGAGATTAGAGATAACTTAAATCTATAGATGGTTCTAGTATTAGCATATTTAAACCTTGTTTTTTTTGTTGTTTAGAATTAGAAAATAAAATTAACTCATTAAAGCTAATGAACCTGAAATTAAAGATCGAGGACTTATTAATTATTTAAAAAGCATTTTAAATCATATAGGACTTTTAATAATTAAAAGAAAAAAGGAAAATTTTATTTTCTTTTTCATCATCTTCCCCAACTGTTCTTCCTAAAATCCTCATAATTCATTTCATGAAAAGTTCTACTAAAAATAAATTTTATTTTTTCTTAGTTCTTCGACCAAGGAGAATCCTGATTGTCGATCTGAGACAAAATTCGGGCTCCTTAAATTGACAAACTCTTTAAAGGTATGCCTAATTCCTTGTCCAACTTCGAGGTATTTCTTTCGATTCTGCCCATCTCACCATTCTTGCCCAGATTTACAACCGAGGAGAGGTCGGATAGTCAATCTCAGACCTGATCTAGACTCCTAGGTTTGGTATGATTCTTTCAAGGTAGGACCCACTTTGTTTCCAATCTTGTCCTTGAATTTCGTAATTTTGTTTCTTTTTGCAATTTTCCGGTGAGAAAGAGGTTAGTTGTCCAATCTAAGACCAGATCCGTGATTGTGGAGTCAAGGCTCATCTTTTAGTGTGTGGCATAGTTTTTTATAGCTACACGTTGTCGTGCTCTAGAAAGTCTCCTTTAATGATTTTTGAACCCGACTCCCTGTTGCTCAGTTTTTTGCGTTGAGTTCATATTTTGAAATATTAGGTAATTTTGAGAGCTTGAATTCCTACATTTCTTGTTTTATGTCCTAAATGCATTATTTTACTTATTAGACTTATTTTCTTACCTCGTTTTAACTAGGTGTCCGTTGATTAACATGACCATTGGGTTGATATGTTCATTTGATTTGTTTTTAGGATTCCTGAACGCGGCATTCCGAGTGCTAATATAATTGTAATAATTAATTCAGAGTTAAACTATTGAGTAAACCTCAAAATCGCTTACGCGCAAGTATACGCGGTCGAAGTGCAGCAAGTAATAAATATATAAATTTATCGATCCTATAGAAAATTTGTAGCACATCGATGTAAGTTAAAGGTTGAATGTAAAAGACGAGAATAAATTGAGAGTATGGTTTTTATTTAGATAAATGCATAAATCTATACTACGTTAATGCTAATGCACATGCTGATGATAAGTCAACTAAGTAAATGAACGAGTATGCATACGTTTTTTGGTGAGAGAGATTTTAGTCTAAACAAACGAATGATCCCGCATTCGCTAGTGCGTAATCCAACTTCCTCTACAATTCGACACAAATAGGCTCAAGGCCTCGTACGCGTTAGTGAGATCAACCTTAATCTCATTTAATGGTACAAAAGACTTTGTACCAGACTGAGTGCAACCTGTTGGGTCTTCCGCTAGGTTCCTCTTCCGAGTAAGCTAGAGGCAAACTTGCATGGGTAGCTAGCCGACGCATGCTTAATTAAATTACAACAATATAAAATCTTTCACCCGCATTCATAATTCAATAAGTAACTTAATTGAACTTTAAATGTTTATATCTAATTATCTAACTAATAAAAGAATTCACATTACCATTCAATTCAAAACAAGTTAAGTTGTCATGAGAAAGTTAGCACATATTATACTTTAACCTCAAGGCCCCTTCGAATGTACTTGCTGCCACCTGCCGGTACATTGCCCGTAGATTTGCGACTAGTAAAATCGTTATTCCTAACACCTTTCCAAAATACCTAAGACTAAGTATTGCCTAGCAATTACAGTTAGGTTAAGCCCTCAACATTCCCTTTTCCAAGGCAAATACTAATTACTCGCAAGTGGACAGTCAATCGACTCGCGATAAATGAAAACAACCGCCATACATACAGACTTCTCCCCTTAACTTGATATTTGAATGAAACAATAAGCTACATGCTCTCTTAGGGTTACTTTTTAACACTAAATCTACTAATTAGTTGTTTAACAGGAAATTAAGTCTGAAACAAAGAACTCATAGAATTTCTTTAAGAAAGTGTTGCAACCTATTCCTACTAAATGTAATTAACAAGATGCAAAATGAGACTTAAAAATTACAACTACTACATGATAAACTACTATCTTAGAGTTGTTAAAATTGTCAACTATTGCCGATGAAGTCTTCTTCTATCAAACACTGCATGGTACTGAGTTCTTCAAGACCTACATATGAACAGGATTCGCCGAGATCTCTCAAGAGAACTCGACATCTCAAACGTCCATCAACGGTAGCATCCTCTCAAAACCAGCTACCCACAATCAATCCTTCTGCCGATCTTTTGTCTGAATTTTCCATTGTCGATTCTTTCCATCCTTGTTTCCTTGATTTCATCATTTTGTCTGTCATCCAACTTTACCTTTTCTGTTCTATTGACTCGATTCTACCTATTTGCATCTGCATTTGCGAGATATTGCATGTGAAATTCAACACGTTAACGATTTTTGGGAATAACCATAATGTATACGCTTAAGGACGTATTTTGCTTCTTAAAAATCGCATTATTCTCATACCTCTATTATGCACGCGATGTTGATTAACATGCTAGATACTTGCGAAGTCGAGTTAATTCCCTTTTTTATACTGCTACTTACTTACTTTTTAAGGAAATTGTAAGGGTTCAGAGGCTTAAATAGGGCTATTATTTAGCACTATCAACTCCCATGATCCAACAGCTCTTCCTTTATCCATCTCGATGATGTCCCAAGTTACCTAGTGGAAAATCATAGAAATAAGGATGAGTACGAAAGTACTAAGTAAGAATCTCCAGCCAGGGTATAGTACGCATATCATCACATCATCTAGCATCCTAGCAATACATGCAATACTAAGAGTCCAACCAACCAATCTTTAGTTATCAACATAACCCCCTTTTATGAGAGCACACTAACATCCAACCTAACAATCAGCTTAGCGCACTAATCTAAACACTTAGGGGACGCCCCAAGAGTTCAGCTCTAGAAAAACTGGGAATGGTGTACTGATGCACTAGCTCGAGAGAGCCATCCTCTCAGCATCTATAGCGTGTATGCGCACACCCCATGCCACTCAAACCAAGTAAATGCATGCCAATGCAGACTAACCTGGTCCATGTTTACATGCCTAACAAAACTCGGAATGAAGCTATTGATCCACAACTGGTGATAGACACCAACTTGTGGCATATTTTTCACACCCATCACCTAAAGTTAAAGATCTTTCCATGACATACTTGTACCATGATCAGAATTCCGCTCTAGCAGACCATAAACTAGGTTATACTAGAGGCGCCATGTTACATTACATCCCCGATCCTGAAAGGGCGACATTACATCACATCTTCTCAAAGCCTCTCGCTCTTTACCTTCCCTTCACCTTCATCTTCTCTACACCTTCATCTCGCTCCTTACCTCCTTCGTTGTCTTCACCACTAATTAGGCCATTCGACCGCACATAACATGTAAAGGCCCAGGTTTTCATCCAGGTTCCCCAAGTATGTTTCTCTTTCATTTTGGTTGTTTCGTTGGGCCGTTAGGGCAGTTTTAGTCTTAAGGAAAAATTTTGTCATTTTTCTCCTAGGTTAGTTTGGTAATTTACCAGTCTTCAGCATTGTTCTTTCTTTTAACTGAGACCAGGGCTATTTTCATCATTTACAAGACTTCGGGGTTAGTTTTGAAGGATGGGGGTTTGGGGTTATTTTTGCAAAAAAGAGACTTTGAGTTTAATGCATTTAATTGAAAGAATTAAAAAGGAAAAGGGGTTTTTCGTCGTTGCGTTCTTTTGATCGATTAGAGCATTCGGGTTCTCTTCTCCTCTCCCCTCGTTAAACACATCGCAGAACACCCTTGCTGCCATTGATCACCTAGCCGCATCACCCTCACTGAGCCATTGCAAACCAAGCATCGACCCAGCCCTACCCACCGATCGCTGACGAGGCTAGCCCCACACGTAGCCTCACGGTGTCGAACGCCCATGTACCAGTCGTGTTGTGCCTTGTTGTGCTACTCGCACTAGCCCCCTACACCATTGCTGCATCACTCCACCGAGAGCAGCCTCGCCATCGTTGCCACACGCACGATGTAGCCCACGTACATCACCCCTATTGTTGTCGAGCAGCCCCTTGCGCCCACCCAATGCCAGCGTCGTTAGCCCACGACACACAGTGTCGCTCGCCCATGCGCTCAACTAGCCCGCACCCTCACGCCCTGCAACCTTTCACTGTTTCAACTAGTCCGTGCGCGCCCTTGCACCTTGTCAGCCTGTGTCGCAGTCAGGCACTCTTTGCAGCCCAGCCCTGTAAGGGACCGACCCGAATAGGGCACTAAATGGGCCCTTACCCCAATGCATGCATTCAAAGTAAAGGACATTAAACAGACATGATTTCGGATTCCAATTAAAACAAAACATTCAAAATAACCCCTTTAAAAACTAGACAATTTTCCTAGAACCTGTCCCTGTTTCCAAGCACCTGTTCCAAGATAAAGACATTTCCAAAGTTTACTCTGATCAGAGATTTCTTAAAATCATTCAAAACATGTCTAAATACAATAATGCTGGAATCCACAAAAATATTCAGAAAACATCCTAGGGCTCCGTGCCCAGCTACATGCATCCAGGGGAAAATAAAACATAAAGAGTCATAACACAAAATCAGAGTTTGATGACTGAGCCCCATGATCACAGCTCCTCCTTCAGCCATCCTGTCTCGCAACTTGGTTACCTGTGGAAAAACCACAATAATAAGGGTGAGTAACGAATTACTCAGTAAGAATCCCCAACCGGGTACAATACGATATACATGGTCATCTCGATGAGAGTATGCAAGCTATGAGTATAAACACGAGAAGAGCACATATAGCTTAGCCCACACTTGGGCCTCGGATGCCAATTTAAGGTCTTAGTCCGGAATAATATCACCACACACCCAATACATAAGTCGCCCTATAGGAGAAACAAGTCCCGCCTCGGCCGCTCTCATCGTCGACGAAAGGTATACTCGGCTCACAATCCCGAGGAGCTCTCCATCGCGGCGCCAGTAATGAGCGTAAGCATGCACCGCGTGCTCTGCGAACTATGGGGGTGTGCCGGTCCGCGCAGCAAGCTGCCCATGTCCATCACCACGCCTAACTAAATCTTTGGATCGGTGTCACCGACATAGGGGTGAGACTGACACGTAAACTATGTCACCTGAACCACCGCACTGGGGCAAGGAACGGTCATGGTAGGCATACACCGTGAAGTCGCCCTTGCCTTAACAGTGGCAATCGGGCTACTGGCCGAACACGCCGAGGACGTGCCGATCGCCGGGGCGAGCAATGCCAAGTCATCATCCCGACCGTTGGGGCATTAACAACCGCCACCTCACCCAAGATTGCGGGGCCTACCGCTTGGTTAGCTAATCCCTCACGGGGTCGGGGCGGAGAATCGTCTCGACGTCCCTGCCATGGATGCAAGGTACTTTATGCATCAGGCCCGGATGATGCTATCTACCTGCAACTCTAACCTGCCCTAGCAATTAGCAAACAATTCCATAAAATCTAATACGTGCTCAATAAGAATACAACGAGCCTAGCATGATACTACGAAGCAAGGAACAGATACGAGCATGCCAGAAAGGAACAACCTAGCATGGATTAACATGAGAATTAATCAGGAAGATCATGTTAATCGGGAATTCAGAATAGAATACCTAGCTACACATGTCAATAAACACAAACAAGCAATCAATCAGCAATCACATATAATATCGCAGGGTCCACACAACTCCGGTAAGAAATCCTTACCTTGGTCGGGGACGAATTGACACGAAAACCTAAGTGGCGAGCGAACCCAAACTAGCTATCGAGAACCTATCAATCACAACAAAAATCACACAATAGGCCTAAATATAATAAAATAAACAAGGCTCACTCGAGCAATCGACTAGGCGCGACGAACGTATTTAACGAGCCGATTGCATTGACGGGGCAAGAACGGGTCGGGCTGGGCGCTACTGGCGCAGAATGGCGCGCTGAGCGGGGCGAAGATGGGCGCGTGGCGCGCGCGCGGTCGGTGCGCGGCGGCAGCACACTGGGGCGCGCGCGTGACGTGACACTGGCGCGAGGCGAGGCTTGCGCGCGGGCGCGAGGCGATGCGCGGCGCGGCTCGCAGGGGCTCTGGCTCTGCTTTCGCAGAGCAGGCGAAGGAGAAACCCAAATCGAGCGATCCGAGGATTTGACGAGCGATTCTTTGATGGCGAACTCCCTACACTAGCTGCACAAAAACCCATACCTCAAATTACCTCGACTCGTGGGAAATGGGGAAGCCCAAACAGGGGAGAAGAGCTCGAATTTTGGAGGAGAAGAAGAAGAAGAAGATGTACCTGCTGCTCGGGGTGAGATCGACTTCGAATTTGGGAGAGAAGCTCGGCTGAATCAAGGTTGGCGAGGGAGAAACGCGAGAGGGAGCTCAGGTCGGTCGAGGAAGAAAAGAGAAGGAAAATCGCGAGGAAGGAGAAGCTTCTCGGGCGGGCTGGCCTTTTAAACCAAAACGCGCATCAAACAGGCATAAATATTAGATCGCGCGTTTAGAAGCACAAGAGCGCTCAGTGGCTCGACTGGCAGCGCCCCTTGCTTAGCCTACAGCGCGTCCTTGGCTCGAATCTCACTTGACGCGCTATTTAATTCCCTATTTATTTTTACCTTTTTCTAAGCCCAAATGTCTTCACCAAAATTCCCGATCCCATTCAAATCGACTCATAATTTTTCCGGCAATTAACAAATACAAAACCGGCCCTGCCGGCCTGACCAAAATTACCAAAATGCCCCTGGGCCCCGTGAAGACCGGGATGAAAATTCCGGGCCATTACAAGCCCGCACTCCCAACCATGCTCTACTGCACACCCGTCGAGCACACTAGGGCCTTGTTGAAGAGGCTTGTGCTTCTCCGTTTTAGGTAACCCCTGCTTCCCCAGCCTTGTAGTTGAATGCCTAGTTTATTGTAACTGTTTATATGTTTATTTATGTGTTTCTTTTAATATGTCTAGGTTGATTATTCGTTGGTTCTGCAGCTCGAGGAGCATTATTCTATTGTTGTCTATTTTTCGATTTTCAAGTAAGGGTTCCTTACCAGGGTTATGTGGGTCCTGCGCTTGCCACTAATGGCTTTCTGGTTGTGTGTTACTATTTTCTGGGCATGTTAGTGGATAGGTTGATTGGATGGTGACTCATGTTTCTTGTATATGTTAGTGGATAAGTTGTTGAATGTTTATTCCTGTTTGCTCAACATGCTAGTGGATGGGTTGATTGGATGGTTACTCTTGTTGCCTTTACATGTTAGTGGATAGGTTGCTTGGATGTTTATTTATGTTTGCTAAGCATGTGCTAGTGGATAGGATTGTACGACTTGTTTGATAGGACCTGGCATGTAGATTGTTGTACCATGGATTACACTTCTCTATTTGTAGTGACTGCTATGTTATTATGCAATGTTATTGATGTTGAACTCTGCACGATCTAGGGTGTTTGATCTCTAGTTAGATCCTGTTAGGTTGTCATCATCCAGAGGCTGAGACTGGACCAACGTACGAGTCCCCTTCGGTCAGGCTGTAAAGACAAATTCCTTACCCTCGATAGTCGGGTGTGGAGTAGCTACCACCCCGACATAAGCCTAGTTTGTGGCCTCCTAGAGCGGGGTCATTTCCTTGGTGTAAGCCTACCTTTGGACGACCTTAGCTTTAGACATTGGTGTGAGTTAAGCTGCCACAGTATGGTGTCGACGACCTCCCACCTTCTGTGGATCAGTGGACACTATTTCGAGTCTTAGGCATGCGTACCTGGACTGGCATAGTTTGTGTAGGCCTGCATTTATCTGGTTTGCAGTACCATGTAGTGTGTGCATTTGTGCATTAGATGCTGAAAGGAGAGCTCCCTCAGGCTAATGTATCAGTATACTTTTCCCTTCCGTCCAGAGCTCGACACTTGGGTACTCTTATAAATTTCCAAGATCAGCATAGTGAGCTGATCATGTTACCCGAGAGTTAGATACTTTCGAGATTCTGAGGGTTATATTGATAGCCCATTTGGATATCCACAATAGATCCTTTAGCCCAGACTTAGAGACTCTCGATGGTTTGAGGATACTGATGAGTGAATTTATGTTGAGACTGCCTGTTGTTTGGCTTGCTTGTACGCTAGGATGCTAGATGATGTGACTTGCGTACTGTACCCCCATTGGGGATTCTTACTGAGTGCTTTTGAACTTATCCTTTATGTTGTTTTTCCACCTGGTAACTTGGGATAGCACCGGGGCACCTAGAGGAGGAGCTAATAGATCATGGGAGTCCACTGTATAGTCTTATCCATTTCTTTACAGTTTCAGCATGCTAGTATGTTTTGAGGAATTATTTTTATAACTGTTTTACTATACTCTGGCCAGAAGATTCAAACTGTGTTTTGGTTTAAATAATGTTGTATTTGGTTTGTCATTTTACTAATAAATGTTTGATTTTAGTTGAATATTTTTAATTCTTGGATTTTAATTTATGTTTTAAATCCATGCATGTTGAGTAAGCACTCTTTAGGACCATTTTTAGAGTCGGGTTCTTAGAGTTGGTATCAAAGCTCAGATTCATAGATTATGTAGACTGACCTACTTAGTTAAGTCATTGTGCCCATGATCATTAGCACTCCAACAGTCACCAGGTATGTCGTTAAGTTTGTTTTAAGGGTTTAGTTTGGCATCTAGCATACATGCTTTATTTTGTTGTTGGAAGTGTTGGTCCGAGCATGGACTAACTCAGTTTGGTTTTGGTGTAGATTGTGAGAGATGTCGGTCACACGTAGTGGAGCTAGGACGTCAGCTGCCACCAATAAAGGAGTTGGCACTGTTCCAAATGTCGAGGAGACCACGTCCAGTACTGTTTCGTTGGTCAGGCCACCTTTGGCCCCGACTTGTGTCTTGCCGAGAGGAGGAGTAGAGGTTGTTCTGCCTCATAGTGCCGCTCATGGAGCGAAGTTTGCTGTAGCCATGTGCAAGATGGTTTCAAGCATGTTTGTTCAACAGAAAGTAGAGATGCAGGCCCTTTTTCAACGCAATAGGCCTAACTCAGGCCCAGTTGGCCAAGTTTGCACAACTATTTCAGTAGGCACCACCTGGTGGTACAATAGTCCCTCAAGCTTCGCTAGCTCAGCCGAAGCCTGTGGTTGAGCCGACTATTCTTGAGGGAGTCGCCGAGGCCAGCAAACAGCTCAAGGATTTTGTAAAGTGGAAGCCCAGAGAGTTTGGTGCCCTGGAGGATTTGTTAGTATATTTTTTGAGTATATTTTTGGAGTTATGGGTTGCCAAGATGTGTAGAGATCTAGATGGGCAGCTCATGTTCTGATTGAGACGACCATGAGGTGGTGGAAATCCAATAACGAGGGCAGACTTGAAGGGTCCCCGCCAGCCACTTGGGAGTTCTTCCGGATAGAGTTCAAGGCATAGTACATTAGTGAGGAGGCTCAACAAGAGATGGTTGAGGCCTTTTCCAATCTGAAATAGGGTGATGACACCATTATTGGTTACGAGAAATGATTTTCTGAGCTCAATTATTTTTCTCTAGAACTTATTGCTACGGAAGAGTTAAAAATAAAGAAATTCATTGGGGGACTCAGGTTGGAGGTTGCTCAAGATGTTTGAGCACTCGGTCTAGAGACATACACTAGGACTGTGGCTTTACCCAAGATCTATAACAGAAAGTACCCCTTAGTGAAGACCCTGCCAGCAACAACTCAGAATGTGGCAACTGGTTTAGGGCAGAAGAGAAAGTTTGAACCCTCTAAGACTTTTGGGCAGGGAGGTCAGCATTAGCGCCATTAGGGTCTATTCTAGGGCAGAGATTAGAAACGATATGAAGGTCGTCAGCATTGAGCAGCTAAACCGCCACCCTAGTGTCGGACTTGTAGCAGATCTCACTATGGCATACGTTGAGCTTTCATGAGAGCGTGTTATAAGTGTGGCAAGGAGGGGTACATAGCTAGAGTATGCCTGCAGATTGGAACAGATGTCAGATCGGCTCAGCAGTAGGGCCGCTTATTTTCCACGACCTGGCAGGAGACCGAGAGGATAGATGCAGTTGTCGCAGGTACACTACTTGTCTTAGACCACTATGCTTTGTATTGTTTGATTCGGGCTCGACCTACTCATTTATCTATACATTCATTTCTAGTGATAAGGTTAGAGACGGTCGGATCATGGTATCTTGAGAGTTGTTAGGAGCTACTCTCATAGTTCTGCCTATGAGTGGATTTGATGTGATTCTTGGTATGGAATGGTTAGCTAAGAACCACACGTTGATTGACTACCACTAGAAAGAAGTGGTGTTCAGGCCGCCCAAGAAGCAGAGTTTCAAGTTTCAGGGTTGTCTAGAGTGGAGTTTTTCCGCCGTTGATTTGTGTAGTGAAAACCTGTCGCTTGTTAGCTCGAGGAGCTTGGGGTTATTTGGAAAAGTTGTCTCGGGAAGGTCATCCTTCGTTCACTGTTAATCAGGTACCGGTAGTGCAGGAGTTTACATATGTATTTCTAGAGGAGCTACCTGGTTTTCCACTGCAGAGAGAGGTTGACTTCACTATCGAGCTCGATCCAGTGACTCTTCTTATCTTGAAGGCTCTGTACCATATGCACCAACAGAATCGAAAGAGTTAAAAGTGCAGTTGTAGGAGATGTTGGACCGAGGATTCATTCATCCCAGTGTGTTCTTGTGAGGAGCACCAGTTGTATTCGTGAAAAAGAAAGAAGGTTCGATGTGTCTTTGCATAAATTACAGGGAGCTAAATAAAGTCACAGTGAAGAACAAGTACCCATTGCCTCGCATTGACGATCTGTTTGATCGGCTTTAAGGGGCTTTTATGTTCTCCAAAATAGACTTGAGGTCTGGTTATCACCAGTTGAGAATCTGGGATGTTGATAGCTCCCAAGATATATAAATGGCCCTAAAAAAGATAGCTCGCGCTAGACGGAATTCATCATAAAGGTTCCACCCAGGTCTTGCTCAGTAGCATTCTTGGATTGCAAAAATCCGGTATTTAAAACTTTGTGTAATTTTCAGCTTTTTTATTTTTCGAATAAATTATTTTTTCCTTTAATAAGTTATCCTTTTTAGTTTGTTTCCATTTTGTTTTAAATTTAGAAATGAATGGTGCAAAAATTATAATGCATCCTTGGAATCAAAACTTTCCTTCTATGTTTATTTCCTTTTCTTGTGTGGGGGTGAAAAGATTTTAAAATTTTATAAATATCATAGATAATGTATTAGTTGCTCACAAGCTCCCCAAAATAAGAATCATAACATCTATTCAAGAATATTCTCTCTACTAGTTGACTAAATGGCCCTAGTTCGCAAATCGAGTAGTAGAACAACCAAATAGATAAGGCAGTTGATGATTAGAAGCGAGTTCTAAACTTAGCATCTACAAGATGAGGAGTCAAGAAATTTCCTTATGATGAATCAAGGTATGAGCATGGAGAAAGTTTGCACCAACAGCTAACAAAAAGTAGATAGGCATTTGGGAGGAAAAGTTAGGGTGGAAGGCTACTAGATGACATTCAGTATGTCGGTATAAGCATGGAAGATCAAACGCCACCTATTTCAAGAGCTACACAAAACTGGAAGACGAATTGGTAAAGTATTATCTGCAACAAAGAGCGGCTAAGCGGGCAGAGAAGGGAAACAAGAAGGAGCTTGTCGATGAAACAAAGAACTCAATGGAAGAAGATCCCGAGGAAGGAGAATCATATAAGGAAGAAGAGGAAGGAGAAGTGCTAGCAAAGGAGGAATAACAACCTCCAAGATTTTGCAATATTAGAGTTTAATCCATGAAAGTAAGGGTGTTACCAAAAACTCTAAGCCCCAAGATCAGGACAATAAAAAAAGGCACAACCTCTGCGTCTATCAATGTGGAGGACCTTTATATATTACTGCAAATTAAAAGATTTGAGCACGAATAAAGATTTGAGAGAATCTTAAAGGAAAATATTAAGAGGATTGGCGAGTTGGGATGGACAACATATTTCAAACCAGATAAGAATTAAAGACTAGAGTGGGTTCAACCGTTTATAAAAACATGAACAAAAAAAGTAGTTCTTTTTAAGGGTAGATGGTCAATTAATAGATTGTCGAGCAGCTGCATGGAATACAACATTCACAATCCATAAGGAACAATGAAGAGAAATTATCCATAGACGTGCTGACAAAAATAATTGAGCAAGTCTTCACTCAAACACATAGCTACTTTTCATACGCGAATAAGCTTGATGAGCTAATCATGAACGCAATAGTAGCACTAAAGGATTATTCCGACTGGCCAGAATTCCCAAAGAACGTGATTGATGTGGAATTCAGTAAAGACAAACTCGATGCCAATATGGAAAATTTGATGGAAGTCTCGTTCTCTTAACTTGCCTTTTCTGCATTTATTTATTTTATTTAATGCATGCATTCATTTAGTACTTTTAAGGTTCTCAGCATTTACTTTAAACGTATGCATTTCATTTCAGCCAACTAGGATGAAACTTTGTTCTTCCTCAATTTAATATTATAACAGGAAGTTAGCATTTTTCTTTTAAAGATCAACGACACTATCATAATTTTCAATTTTGGTATGAAATTAGCTTTTTCTTAGAAGAATTCTTACAATTCCTCATTTTCAAACCTAGCAACAAAATAGTCCTTATCGTGCACGAAAAAAAGAACCAGGAAGTCCTAGAGCTTGAAATGGAGTATATCAACGATGGAACTGATTAAGTTTCGGGGAACTAAGCCTCACCTTCATTGCGAACAATGAAGACTTTAGGTTTGGGGAGTGAGGGCAAGCACGAGGAGTGCATAGATGAGAGAAAAGCAAGCAAGTGAGTTATAGAAAAAACAATCGCAGAAAATAAAGATCAAAATATTTTGGGAAAAATAAAAAGGCACAAAAGAGAAAATAGCATTAGGAGTCCCAAAGCGCAAGCTTGAAACATTCCATTGCTTAGATGAAACATTTTTATGCCCAAGTGAACCATGCTAAAAACTACAAAATGTGGGTATGAGTGCAATATGAGTAGGAAAGAGGAAAGCATAGTGAAACCCTCGAGGGATTTAAGGACCTAAATAGCAGCCTTTAAAGAATGTTTTGGGCAAACCTTATTCATAGAAATGGTTGAGTACAATAGATTAAGTAATGGAAAATAATTATAATGTGAAACTCTCTGTCATCATGATAGAGAGTATTTTGAAGTGAACCTGAATCTTTTGGAGAATATGAAAATTCAAGTGGAAAGGAAGATTTGGTATCAAAGTTGTAAGATGTGATTCGACATACTAGAGTTGAGCTTAAAAGGAGAATACTGGTTTTAAAGAAAAAGAAATACTAATAGGTTGACCACATATTATTTTACACTAGTAGAATGTTGGGTATTGATGGCGGGCAAGAGCCCATCATCAATATTGCTGACATTAAAGACAAACGATGGCAGGCACAAAAGCTGGCGGGCAATGCCCGCCACCAATACATTATTATGACAGACGAAAAATGCCTGCCACCAATTCTTTATTATGGCGGGCACTTAATGCCCGCCACTAATACTATTTTATTCGAATTAAAATATTGTTGATCAAAACTCTTGCTTCTTCAACCTCATCAATTACAGGAAGACACGCAAATATTTGTGCAATTTCATAATCTCTACCACCACTTCTTCAGTATTTTACGGAGAAATCGACACCTCTATCTCTCAAATTCAATCAAATCTTCAAAACACCCAAAATTAAACAATCATTCAAAGACTTAAAAAAAACAGAACAACTAAACAAAAAACTTAAATCAACACAAAAACAATAATAAAATCAACAATAGCACAAAAAAGAATAAAATCCACCAAAGATCAAGAGAAAACATAGAACCCTAAAGTTCAAATCTTCAAAAATTAGAGGAAAACAACCAAAAAAAATAGCACATCAGATATGTCAAGTATGGATGGGTACGATAAATAAAGAAAATGAATCTTACAAGTTTGGCTTCTTTATACTCTTGAATTACTTCATCTTCATCAAGGAGCTCCTCTAAGACCAAAACAATCTCCCCTGCAACAAGATGAAAATAAAATCCAAGTTCTCGAACTTCAATTTCCTTCCTATGATACGACTTTTGGAAGAAAGAAAATGAAATTGAAATAAATCACAATACACAATCCACACTACAATAATGATGAATAAAAAAAACGTATGAATGAAGATGAAACGAAAGATCACTCACAAGCGACATTACGTACAATGGTTATTTTTCGAAGAGAGTTTGTCGAAGAAAGGAGAAGAAGTAAAAAAGAAGAGGGTTTATGTTTAAAGAGAAGAAAGAGAAGCGGGAAGAGGTGAAAGAGAAGCGGGAAATTTTGGTTAAAAAAGTCATTAACAAAAGATGGCGGGCATATTACATCCCGCCACCAAAAGTAATTGATGGAGGGCATATTTGTCCGCCATCTTTAACAATCAACGACGCTCATCTTTGGTGGCGGCTCAACCTGCCATCTTTTCATCCAGGTTTTTGTAATTGTAGTGGTGTTACTAAGGTTCAAATGTGGGTGGGGAGAATTGAATAATTAAGGACATATTGCGATTAAACAGTTAGAAGTCTCACACATCCATTATTTAGGATAAGAAGGGCAAACATTTCGTTTTAAGTTAAATAATGAAAGAAATGTGCTAACAAATGCTATACAATGTAGGATTATGAAAATAGGATGCTGGTGAACAAAATGGATGCGAACAACGAAAGGAAAAAAATCATATAAAGCATTCTGGAGACACTTGCATATGAAGAATCATGCCAAAAAGGAAATAACTGAAGAATCAATCAACAATCAATCTGGCTCTGATCATGGAGTTGCAGCAAAAATTAGAGATCCTAGCAATTATGAACATATTCTAGCTCACCCGAGCTTGATGAGCAAGTAAAATAATCTTTATTTAAAGAAGGCGAGAAGCTGTAATCGATGAGTTGGTTCGCTTAGCCAAAATTCAATTCGATTAAACACCATGAGAAGAAAGCAACTTGATGATGTCTATAGAATCCATTGACAAGGAGTCTGCCCATCTTCAACAGCTGCACCAATTCATTAAATTTATTTGTGTATTGTAGTAGTGTATATATATGTTGTAAACTCTTAGTAATGACATTTATAAACTGACATTACAGATTGTTAATCATTTCTATGTTACATTAGTTTAGAAGTAGCGATAAGAATTCATATGTAGAATGCATGGTAGGATTGCAAGTATTTCGATTTTAAACTATTGCAAGTTATTTAATGCATGCGTCGATTAGCTACCCACACGTGCTAACCATCGGGGAACTCGAAATAGGAAATTGTGGGATGATCAAGCATGTTACGATAAGTGTGATATGATGACTCTTGCATCATTAAAGAAGTTAGGAATAACCCTACTATAGCATGCATCGCTTGACATTGAGTATGAAGAACCACAACATAAGCTGGGGGAAGCATAAACCAATGAATCTGGAAGCACTCGTTAGAATAGGGAAGCATGAAATCTAATTTACCATTATTGCATGTTCAACATCTCCATTTTTACCTACGCTTATTTACGTTACATTTAGAGTCTAGAAAACCCAAAAAAAATCTCCCAACATTTCTTTTATTTATTTGCATTAACTCTTAAGCTAACAAACTTAATTTTAGACATCAATCCTTGTGGAGAATGATAAAATATATATACTTATCACTTGTTGCATTCTTGAATGCGTATACTTGCATGAAAAAGATTATGGACCCAATAGTTAGGTTAAACTTAGAATTAATTCATTAATTATACATACATCGGAATCGCCCCGATCAGTTACATTAGCGTATTTAGGGGAATACACTATGATGCAATTGAGGAATTTGGCAAGAATACAATAAAAGAACATTTTAAAATTGAATTTTCAACTACAACTATTTCTATTTGTCTTGCCTATATTATATTTCTCTCTTTTCTTTTTTAATTGGAGAGCTCTTTTGTAATTTTCTTTTAATTTAGGCCTTCTTTATAATTCCAAGAATCAATATAAATATTTCTTATAAAACAAATATAAATATTTTTTAAATGTAATTCATTTAGTTTTATTGTTTAAATCTAATAAAAATAAAATAAAATATTATATAATTTATTTACTAGATGGAAAGTGCAAATTTAGAAACCTTTAATTACTAGATTGAAATTTTAGTATAGATCAAGTGCAAATGCAACAGACTCCCATGATCGATCAACTCCTCCTCTAGCCGTCTCAGTGCTGGGACAAAGTTACCTAGTGGAAAACCATAGAATAAGGGTAAATATAAAGGCACTCAGTAAAAATCCCCAGCTGGGGTACAATACGTAAATAACACATCATCTAGCATCCTAGCATACATGCACTACAATTTACCAATAGATCTTTGAATGAGTCGTCAACATAACTCCCAAACCTCGATAGTCTCGAACTCCAGTAAAGTGATTAGCTTGGTATGTTGATCTTAAACACTTGAGAGAGTACCCAAGTGTCTGGCTCTAAACTAGAACAGGAATGATGTACTAATGACATTAGCTCGAGGGAGACATCTTCTTGGCATCTAATAGGTGTGCACGCACACTGCATGCTACTGCAAACCGGGATAAGTGTAGGCTTACACAAACTACACCGGTCTATGTCTACATGCCTAACTATACGGAAAGGTGTCCACTGATCCACAACTGGTTGGAGGCCCTCGACACCCAACTGTGGTAGCCTATTCACACATATGCCTGAAGCTAAGGATAGTCCCAAGGTACGCTTACACCAAGGAAAGGATCCTGCTCTAGCAGGCCACAAACTAGGCTTCGTCGGGGGACTAAGCCATAGTACAACTCGACTGTCGAGGGTGAGAATCAATCCTCACTAGTCTCGACTTGTGGGGACAACATGCATCGTGTCCTCTCTCAGCCTCTACATGATGACAACCTAACTATAAGACATGCTAGGAATACAACAAGATCGATTCCTAACATATCACCAACATGCTTAGCAGTAAAGGCATACAACCCTAGCTTAATACTAATAAACATAATTCATGGAATCAACACATGCCTATAGTACAATCAGATCACCACATCAATTCAGTCCACTAATCACATACTCATAATACTGTAAGACAAGCAGGTATAAACACTATCAATGAATATTTACGCAAGGTCCACACAACCCACGAATAGAAATCCTTACCTGAAATCAAATACAGAACAAACACTCTATTGCTCCTTGAGTTGCAGATCAATCACGAACAGATCACAACCTAGACAATTAATTTTAACAAATTAATAATAATTATTATTAACTAAACTACAGGAATTTAGGGAATTTGGAAATTACCCGAATCTCGAATGGAAAAATGGTGAACGACAGAAATCAAACGTCGACAGAAATTGACAAGAATTAATTTGGATAGAAAATGGGCAAAAATCGATTTCGATGGAAATTGGGAAGAAACCAATTTAAGCAGAAAATGGGAACAAATCGATTTCGGTAGAAAGGGGTAGAAATCGACTAGAAGAAGAACGATTGAAAGGAAATTTTCTAGATTTTCTAGGAATCGATCGATGGTGAATACTGATCGATCAAAAACCTTTTCCTGCTTAGTTAAACTCTTTTCTTTCCTTTTCTTTTAATTATAAATAAAAGGTTTTCCTAAAAAACTGCAAAGCTAGCCTTGTTTACCCTTAAATAACAAAAACAACCAACAACTCAATAAAATAAAGAAAACGAACTTCAAGCCCATTAAATTAGAAAACTAGCCCTAAATATGAAATTACAAAAAAATGTCTCTCAAGACTGAATCTGCAATAACGGCCCAATGCAACAACCAAATTAACTAAAATCATACCTAGAGAACTGGAACGAGAACCTGAGATGTTACAATACTCCCTCTTTTTATGACTTTCGTCCTCGAAAGTCCCTAAGACTTAAACAAATCTGGATAATGTGTCATCATTTCATCCTCTAACTCCTAAGTTGCTTCCTCGACTTTCTGACACCTTCACTGAACTTTCACGTAGCTGATTTCCCAGTTACGCAAAGTCTTGCGCTCCCGGGCTACAATCCACAGGGGCTTCTCTTCGAAGGTTAAATCCTCATTAAGCTTCAACGGCTCAAAATCAACTATGTGAGAAGAGTCTGCCACGTACTTAGGCAACATCCACACGTGGAACACACTGTGAACAACAGAAAGAGATTGAGGCAGCGCTAAATGATAAGCAACTACTCTAACTCGCTCTAGGATCTCAATGGGACCCACAAACTTGGGACTTAACTTCCCACAGTTACCAAACCTCAAATCTCCACGCATCGGTGCCACTTTCAAAAAATTGTGTTGTCCAACCTCAAACTCTATGTCTCCTCATCGAACATCATCATAGCTTTTCTGTCTACTATGCGCAGTCAACATACGAGATCTAATCTTCTGAACTGCCTCGTTGGTCAGCTGTAACAACTTGGGACCCAAAACTTGCATGTCTCAAACCTCTTCCTAAAGCACTTGGGATCTGCAACGTTTACCATATAAAGCCTCAAACAAAGCCATCTGAATCATCGACTGATGACTGTTGTTATAAGCAAACTCCATCAGATACAACTACTGATCCCAACTGCTCGAGAAGTTTAACACACAGCCTCGCAACATATCCTCTAAAATCTGATTCACCCTCTTTGCCTAACCATCTGTCTAAAGACGAGCCACATGTAGGGAAACTTGCACGTGTGGTTCTGGCCTGGGACCCTAGTATACTGTACTAATATGTGTAGGTCCCCGTAATTTGAGTGAGATTGTCATGGATTTATGTAGGACAATATGATAATATGTTTTTTTTTAAAAAGGGACAAATGGAGGAATAACTATAACATCTTTTTTCTTCTTGATTTATCTAAGAAGATGATTCGACTCTTATATATATTAATTTTTTATACAACAATATTGGAAGAATGAGGATGTAAACCTATAATCTCATGTCGGTAGAGCTCTGTGTTAGAAATTCTAACACAAATACATCTAAAATGTGATTAAAATAATCACCTGTAGCGGAAGCTAAAAATTAATTAAGCGTACCTCCAACCATTGTTTTTTTCAACTAAGATGAAAACTCAATGTTCACCTACGAACCTAACAACAACGAACACAAACAACGGCGTCGGCAGCAGAGTTCTTGGTTCTTCTACACCCTCACTCTTCTTAATTCAAATGGTGTGGTTTTCCTAAAGAGAAGAATAGGCATGGGGACAAAAACCTAAGAAAATATCAAAGAAGAGTTTTGTAAATCTCTCTGTGATTTTTCTCTATATTTAGTTATCTGGAGGTTTAGCTAATTATCTCTACCATTAAGAGATAAATTTGATTGAATAAATAACATGGGTGATAGTTAGTGGGGAGTTACATCTCATTAGCCACTAAATATGGGAAACATTATTAATTAATATTAAAAATAATTCCAACAGTCTGCTGTTGTTGGCCATATATATTAATCACTTGAACTATATTAGAAGGCAATTAGTGATAAAAGCTTACTAAGTGAAGTAGTTATGTGACTAGATGAAAAACTCATTTATCCTCATTTAAAGCTTCATGCATGGCTTTTTTTTAATTTTTTTTTTTTAAATGGAAAATGAAAGCTTCATGTTTTATTCACCTAAAAATAAGTTATAAAGTACACGTTTGCTAACATGTTTATAATTTCGTACTTTATTGATACAATTAACACTTCTGTGAATGAAAAATACCATGTCTCCTTCTACAAAAAAAAAAGACCAAAAAAACCACAGAACTAATGAGGGATTGAAAATTGTCATACTTCGACAAAAGATTGAGGTCTATCGTGTGAAGGGGCAAGCAACCGCCGTCGACCAAAAATAAACACTAACAGTAAAGGAAGGTACAGACAGTAATAGTTCTTTCACCAAACAGAATTTTGATAAATTTGATATATACAATAATTTTGAAAATGTAAAGTTGTTTTCAAATTCATACCTAATCAACTTTGATATTTTTAATTTATAGACTCACCTAAAAATAAGTTAGGGTAAAAAATCATTTTGGTCCTTAAACTATCAAGTAAATTTCGTTTTGGTCCCTAAACTGTAAAAAGTTCAATTTTAGTCTCTAAACTATCATTTTTGTTCTGTTTTGGTCCCTCAACTTTTAAACGTCCAATTTTGGTCCTTCAACTTTCTAAAAAATTTAAAAGTAGTCTTTAGGTTAGAAAAACAACTTAACCCTAGTTAAAGTGGATGAGGTGATAAAATAATAATAATAATAAATAAATTTATTATATCTTCTTCAACTTTTACTCTCCCCCTCCCTCTCAAAACCTGTGCATTTCAACTAAAAAAAACACAAACCTTAAAATTTGATTGCCTCTCATCTCAACTCAATCCATTCTAAATACTGCACCAAGATATTCCCAAAAAAATCTCCAATAAAAAAGAAGAGAATTATGTATTTAGAACTTACTTTTTTAAAAGCATTAGATAAAATTAGAAAAATGGTGGAATAATATTAAAATGGTGTAGCAATTTCATTTTTACAAAAGACAACATAAAAATCAACCACCCATAAAATAAATTATAAAAGAAAAAAACCTGATTTTATACCTTACTACCACAAACTAGAGAAATACGAAGAAAATCCTATGTAATTTTCATTATTTAGAAATATCAAACATACATGAAATCAAAGGGAAACCAAAAAAGCTCTCCATTGAAGGTTTCAAACAATTTAGGCATATCTTTCTATCATCATTTCTTTAATAAACCTCTTCATTAAAAGTTTCCAAGAGATAAATGAGTATTCAAATTTGAAGGATAAAATTGAAATGCACAGATGCTAAGAGAGCGGTGAGAGAGAAGTGTGAAGAAGATGATAATAAATTTATTTTATTATTATTATTTTGCCACATTATCCATTTTAACTAGGGTTAAGTTATTTTTCTTACACAAGGACTATTTTTAAATTTTTTAGAAAGTTGAAAACCAAAATTGGACTTTTGAAAGTTAAGGGACCAAAACGGAACAAAAATATAGTTTATAGACTAAAATTGGACTTTTGAAAGTTTAGGGACCAAAACAGAATTTACATGATAGTTCAGGGACCAAAATGATATTTTACCCAATAAGTTATTGAGTAAACCTTTGCTAACATGTTTATAATTCCATACTTTATTGATAAAATTAACACTTCTGTCAATGAAAAATACTATGTCTGCTTCTATGAAAGAAAAGGCCAAGAAACCACAAAACTAATAAGGCATTGAAAACTGTCAAACTTCGACAGATGATTGAGGTGTGCCCGTGCAAGGGATGAGCAACGCTGCCGTCCAAAAGTAAACACTAATAGTAGGGGATGGTAATTTATAGACTGTTTGGACATTTTACTTGCGAACATTTTCTCTTATATGGATATAAGAACATTCAATGGTAAAACAAAAATATAGTAACAGGCCTACAAAAAAACATTTCATTGATTCAAAAAAGAAAAAAAACAATAAAATATTTCAAATTATAGAAAGAAATTAATTTACATCATCCGATAAACTTTTTTTATTTTGATATTTATCCTTAGGTATATTTTAAAAACTAAACCAAAACAATTGCGAAATGTGACGGTTCACCATAACTCAAGCGCCGTTTAGAATTCGATTATATGAGCCGTGTAAAACATTGAGAAAGTTGTTGGTGGTTACTGTACGGTGTCGTTTTAACGACTGATATTCCAACTAAAAGTGTGCATCCAAACGACGACGTATCGAAGAAGTCGAAAATGATAAAATAAAATGAAAAAAGGGGAAAATTAGGGGAATTTTGGTATTGGTGGGGAGAGTTGCGATTTGGTAAGGAATAAAAGCGACATTTTACTGCATGCACGAAGCTGATTGCGCACCGAACTTTGTTTTTTGTTTTTGGCCCAGCCGAGCCTTCTACGTCGGCGACCGTTTCACAATTCTACCCATGACTTCAATTCTAAATTACTTTACTATCACCTTATAGATAGTATTCAGGTTTTTTAAACTTGTAAAATATAACAATACTTTAGATATATTTTCTTTTAAGTTCTACACCAACTGGAGGACAATACTTTTGGGTAGTGTTTAATTACATGGTAAATTTTTTGGAGAAATATGTATGGTAATGGTATGATATAGGGTATAACATATAACTTTAATTTCTATCGACCAATTATAGTTTCAAAAGCTAGAGTTTAGTTTCTAATTAGAATTTAGTTTGAAAACAAAATTAGAATTTAGTCTCCTTAATTTTAAAAATTAGATAGTCATTAGTGTACGTAATCCCTGACATATTAAATACATGAAAATTCATTATTTATATATAAATGATGCCATTTTTATATATAATAATTATATTTTTTTCTATAAACTATATTACAAAATGTTTACAATTTAGATATATTTTAAATGTAATAAAATAGTTTTTTTTCATAGTTATTAAATCAGTTTTAATATTCATTTTTATAAGAAATTATAATATTATATTGTTGTGAGTTTAAGACATATTAGATATTAGAGTGAAAGTTTAGAAAAATATTAATTAAGATTTCGTTTGATTTTTTGTTTTTTGTTTCTAGCTTTTTATTTTTGGTTTTAAAAAAATAAAAATCGCATATGTTGATAATTGATTTTAGTTTTATGTTTTTAAAAATTAAAAACAAAAAACATGTTCGATAACAGTTTTTTGCTTTCAAACATTACATTTTGTCTTGATTTTTTTTAGTTTTGTACTATTTATTCTTGATTTTTTCATGCTTTTTTTAAAAACAAAAGCAAAACATGTTTTTAGAATATTTTTTTAAACCGTTTTTGCTTTGAGCAGTTATAAGAATCAAACCGTGGATGAAGCTTGGGCTGTTAATTCCTGGTCTTGTACCCCGCATCGCCCCCTTTTTGATAGAGAGAAAATCGATTGGCAAGAGATTTCTTCTTCATGGTCGACCATCACATCTCTTCGTGATGACTGTCCTACTTGGACCCCTGATCCCAAGGGTACATTCTCGGTTGCTTCTTTCAAAAAGCATATGAGCAATCAAAATCTCTTAATCACCCCTTGCCCTATCCTCAAATTTTACTACCCATATCTAGATCATATTGAAACCCAAAGTTACTTGCTTAAAGAATATTATGTTCACAAATTGTTATTGTGCTATACTTTGGTATCTCTGGAAAGAAAGAAATAACAGAGTTTTTTTTAATTCACAGAAATCTCCAACTCAACTACGGGAAGACATTATTGCCAACATAGTTTTCTGGTGTAAAAAATCTAAGCTATATAGACTATAATCAATATGTAATATTGGCTCTAAATGGGAGATCTTTCATGTAATCTTCTTTTCCATTGTATTTGTCTTACATACATGCTAATGAAGGTATTATTTTTCCAAAAAAAAAAAACTTTTTTTAGATTTCAGAATTCCTTTAATATTTTTAAAATGTTTTTAAAATTTTAAAACCAAAAACTAAAATTGGTTATCAAACAAAAAATGAAATGGTTATTAAACGGGGTCTTATGAATTCTACTTTTTACATTTAAAGACAACTTTTACTATAAAAAAAATAATTTTCGACCAACACAATTATCATGGTTTGTGTTTCTTGTTAACCAAAAAATTGTAAGTGTCTAGCAATTAATTTAATATAGAGTTTATTAACAATAAAATATCGTAGGTCTTTGTGTTTGAAAGAAATAATCATAGTGCACGTGTATCTATCTATATACACTCGTGAATATTAAAAAGAAAAGGGGTTTTTGCATGTATATTATAAAAAAAAACAAAATAATTCCATGTATAGCACAATATACAAACTTATTCATTTGCGGCACAAAAGTGATTGAAGTCTATTAGTTGAATTGATAGACGTTTAAAGTCTATCAGTTGAACTCATAGAAGCCTATTAGTTAACTGATTCTGTCTATTAATTGAACTGATAGAAGTCTAAACTCTATCAGTTGAACCGATAGAAATCTAAAATCTATCAGTTGAATTTTGAAAGAAGTCTAAATAGGAATTTTGGGTAAAATGTATCATGAATGAAATTATTTTAAAAAGTGGGCTACAGTTGTAATGAAGAGCAAAAAATATGCTATGGAGGATAAATTCTCAACGTATTATTATAAGGGGATTTTGCATGTATATTAAAAAAAACAAAATAATTATCCATGTATAGCACAATTCCCAAACTTATTCATTTGTGGCACAAAGATGATTGGAGTCTATCAATTTGCATTGTTCAATCACTCAAAATCGATTGAAGTCTATCAGTTGAACTGATAGAAGTCTAAAGTCTATCGGTTGAACTGATAGAAGTTTATCAATTGAACTGATAGAAGTCTAAAGTTTATCAGTTGAACTGATAGAAGTCTGATGATGTTAGAATAGTAATTTTGAGAAAAATGTGCTATGGATGAAATTATTTATAAAAATGTGCTATAATTATAATGAAGAGCAAAAAATATGCTATGGAGGATAAATTCCCAAAAGAAAACTGGCCTCACAAATCTTCAAGCTCGAATCCACCTCTGTATTTACTGACAATAAATAAAGCTCTCGATGTTTGGCAACAACTCATCGACGCAAACAAAATCTTGGGCATATTTACAAAGCTTGACAGTCGTATCACTATACTATCGACGCTGAGTACTGCCGGGTTCATTATTTTCAACAACGATTATTTAAGGCCCCGTTTGATAATCATTTTGTTTTTCGTTTATGAAATTTAAGCTTATTTTTATTCAAATTTACTACCATGTCCTCCGTCCTTCCTACAATGTATCCATCCTTCCTTAATAAAGTAGGAGAATACTAACAAAATTTCAAAAACATAAACAAATTTTTGGAAGCTACTTCTTTTTGTTTACAAATTTTGGTTTTGTTTATTAACAGATAGGTAAGATGTAGATATTCAAATAAGGAAAAATGTATAGTGAGGTAGTTGTTATAGGCTTAAATTTCATAAACAAAAAACGAAAAACAAACTGATTATCAAACGGGGCCTAAATTACTTGATTATAAAAAAATAATAATAGATTAATAAAAGTAAACTAGGTAAATGAGAGATTTAAGTGTGCTTCTTAAGCGATTTCATAACCAACTAGTCTACCTATACAATTTTCTAACTTTGATGAGAAAATAGATCAATTTTTAGTTTTTGGTTTTTGAAATTTAAGCCTACTACAATTATCTTACCATATGTTTTTAATTACTTGGATATCTACACCTTACGTATATATGTAGAAATCAAACAAAAATTTGAAAACAAAAAAATATAGCTTCCAAAAGTTTGTATTTATTTTTGAAATTTGCTTAACATTCACATATTATCCTACGAAAAGATGGAAACATCATAAGAAAGATGAAATATATGGTAGGAAATTTGAGTAAAAATAACCTTAAATTTCAAAAAGTAAAAACATAAAACTAAAATCCCGTTTGATAATCATTTGGTTTTTAAAATTAAAGCCTACAACAATTACATTAATATATGGTATTTTCTTACTTGGATATCTAAATCTTACTTATATTTGTAGAAACCAAACCAAAATTTGGAAATAAAAAAAAAATTAACTTTCAAAAGTTTGTTTTTGTTTTTTGAAAATTGGTTAATATTCACATACTTTCTTAAGGAAAAATGGATAGATTTTAAGAAATGTGGATCATATTGTAGAAAATTTGTATAAAAATGGACTTCAATTTAAAAAAAAAAAAAACCAAATGATTACAGAAATTTTGATAAAGATTTTTCCTACTCCAAACCAAGAAAAAATCATGTTTTATGAACATAAATAAAGCAAGACCATTTAACCATAATACTAAGGGAGAGGACATATTGGGAAATTCAGAAGAAAATGAGTTCTATCAGTACCAAATACCAAATATACAAACATATTACATTCATCCAACACTACCCAATAGGAGAAAGCAAACCCTTAATTTCTCCAACCTTTTTCTTTTCCATAATGTTTATGTCTGTTCACATGAAAGGGAAATGTCAATCCGAAAAATGGACACTTGGAGCCATCACAATGGTTCAAACTTTCTTTAATTCTTACTCTAATTTCGCTCTCTTAATTTCTTTAATCACTACGTTAAATCCCAACTAATCTCTTATTTGTTTTCTCTCATAATCATCCAATCTCCATTATTAATAATCTCTCTTCTAATTCTTAACCATTTCCATATTACACAAAGCCAGTTTCGTATATAAAAATCCACCTCGGTTTTCTTCACTCTCCCAAAAGGCAATTAATTAAAAATGGTGGAAGGATTTGGTCTTCAGAGAATGTTGAAGGCTAAGGCTTTGATTATCAGAATCAATTTGCTCTTTCTAACCTTCTTCTTGCTTGTCTACGCGGCCCTGCTCCTCCCTCGCCCTTCTTCCACCGCATATTCTCTCAATGCAGCGTCGTTCGTCTCGTGTTCTTTGCGCGAGTGCCATCCCAAGGTTAGGTGAGCTTACTTAGTAGTTTTTGTATTTCAATTATTTTAGAGTGGTTTTGTAGAGAAATTGTTTTGGTCCATGATTCCTTGTTGAAATGGTTATATGTTTGCTTTAATTGAGTAGATGAAGGCAGTTTTAGAGGAGACAAAACCACATGTGCCTTTGATGACAAAGAGGAATATGACCAAGTTGGAGATACCCATGAACCTATGGAAGAATATGGGGAAGTCCACAAAAATTGGGATGATCAATTTGGATGAAGATGATGTTAGTGAATGGGAGTCTAGTTTTGACATCATACGCATCGGTTTCGAGAAGGTGCAATTATAAATTATCGTTGATCCTAAAAACTTAACCTGATAGGGTATATTTAATCATTTATCCATAATCTTTATAGGTATCAAAATATTTCGAATGGAAAGATTTGTTTCCCGAGTGGGTTGATGAAGAGGAAGACCTAGATGGTGCATCGTGTCCGGAGATACCAATGCCCGACTACCGTAGTTACCAGAATGTGGACATGGTGGTGGTGAAGCTACCGTGTCGGTACCCCGAGAACGGATGGGGTAGGGAAGTATTCCGACTACAAGTACATCTTATTGCAGCGAACATGGCGGCGAAGAGAGGGAAGAGGGACTGGTTTTTGAAGACGAAGGTGGCGTTTTATAGCAAATGCCGACCAATGATGGAGCTTTTTCGGTGCGACGACCTGGTCCGCCGGGAGGGAGATTGGTGGTTTTATGAACCGGAGATGAAGAGATTGGAACAGAAAGTTTCTTTTCCGATTGGGTCTTGTCAATTAGCAATGCCCATATGGGATCGAGGTACGTCCACCTTACATACAAAATGCAAGTGATCAAATTTGAATAATTGAATATTATGTGATTTTGATTTAGAGGGTTTGAAAAATTGGATCTTTCAGAATAAGGGATTGGAGAGGAAGATGATTGCTTGATTAATACGTTAAGAGTTGGTTGAGTTTTGGTTGAGAGTTGAGATTGCTTTTTTTCACGGGGTCCCCATAGAAATGATTTGTGTTTTACGTTAAATTCTAAATAATATCTCATAACAGTATTAAACTATTTAATTTTGTCACCAAATTTTTACTGTCTTTGTTTATATTATATTATATATATACATACTTATTTTAATCAAAAAATAAAAATATATATAAATTTACTTTTTAGTTTTTTCTGAAAAATTATTTCAAATTTTCTGTAATTCTTATCATTAACATTCTTAAATAATTAAATCAGAGAGAAATGTGGAGTAATTAAGCATGATGTGATGAATGGATAGAAAAATAAAGTAGATAATATGACTTTGCCGGTTTTTTAATTACTATTTGAATTTGTTTTTATCAGTTTCATTTCAAACTGTCTTGATTTTTATAAATGTAGACAAAAGGTAAATGTAAAACAATAGAATCTATATTGGAAGACTTCTTATAATGAAAAACCTATTTCCTCTTTACATATATATATAAACCAAATGGTTCTTGTTCACAAGATTAAGTTGAATTATAAGTTCAACTTTTTTCTGAAAAAAAAAATTACAAGTTCAATTCACTTGAAACTTGTAAGTTCAATGCTAAGTCTTTTATTTTTTCGTCTAAAAAACATATAGAAACACTTAAAACTGTCTATTGAATTTCTAAATTTAAATTGTGTCTAATAATTCGTCTATAAAATTTTCATCTCAATTATTAAATTATGGTTTAGAGTTTAAGATAAGGTTTTTTGGATGAGAAGTTGGTTTGAAGAGTTATTTTGAGTAGTTAGAATTGTGAGTTTTTGTAATAGCTTGTTTGAATGTAATTTTTTATAGTGGAGTTGCAACGAAAAACTCGTTTGGATGTTTTTTTTTTGTAAAAGAGTTAGATACAATAGTTTCTTTGGATGTGTGTTTGAAATGTAGACTTATTTTGAGTCGTTATAAATGATTAAAAATGCGTCGTTAGAAATGAAGAGTTATTTTAAGTAGTTAGAAATGAATGATTAGAAATGATGAGTTGTTTTGAGTAGTTAGAAATGAACAGTTGTTTCGAGTAATTACAATATCTCATTTAGATATGATGTTTTTAGAAGTAGTTAGTAAATACTCATTTCTGTTCAACAAACAATCACCTCTTAGGGTTTAAGGTTTTAAATTTTGTGATTTTTTTAATTCAACAATTTTATAGTTGGTATATACTCTACAATTTGTTTCAGAAAAACAAATTACAAATTCAATTCCCCTTAAAACTTATAAGTTCAATGCTAAGTCTTTTATGTTTTTGTCTAAAAAATTATAGAAACGCTTAAAACTGTCTAATAGTTTCTCAAACTCTTATTTTGTGTCTATTAAGTTTTTAGAAATTTTAAATTGTGTCTAATTTGTCTATAAAATTTTCATAATTAAGGTTTAGATTTAAGGGTTTTAAGTTCTAAATTTTGTGTGTGTGTGTTTTTTTTTTCAATTTCAGTAAGCTACTCAACCCATGATTTCTTTTTTTTTTTTTTGAATACATATTCGGGGAGGGGGAACGATTTTCGGATTCGAACGTGTGACGTTGGTGATGAACTGGTTTACAACCAAACAATGAAATCATTGCACCACTAACTCATCCAGTCTCAACCCATCATTTCTAAGTAATAGATCATATATAATGTGAATTAAGTTATGTTTTTGTGGGCTTTAAATTTGTGTCTAAGGTCTAGTTAGTTCATAAAACTTTCATCTCTATAACTAAACTCATAGATCATTAATTTTAATTTTAAAAAAATCAAAACAAATCTATTATAATGCATATTAGACACAATTAAAACTGTAAAGACTTGTAAACAAAAAAATGGAAATTTTAATACAGTATGTTGACGTGGATATTCAATTTACATCTCCATTACAGGAGTAAACAAGGTATACGATCTTTCCGAAATTGAAATGGCGACAAAGACAGTAAAACGAGAAGCCTACGCCACGGTAATCCACTCCTCCGAAGCTTACGTGTGTGGCGCCATAACTCTAGCCCAGAGCCTCCTAAAAACCGGAACCAAACGCCACCTTATCCTCTTAATAGACGACTCTATCTCCATGTCCAAACGCGGCGCCCTGGCAGCCGCCGGGTGGACGATCCGGATCATAACCAGGATCCGAAACCCTCGGGCCGAGAAGGACTCTTATAATGAGTACAACTATAGCAAGTTCCGGCTGTGGCAGCTCACTGACTACGACAAAATCATCTTCATCGACTCCGACATTATTGTTCTTCGCAATCTCGACCTTCTCTTTCACTTTCCTCAGATCTCTGCTGTCGGGAATGATAACTCCATTTTCAACTCCGGGATCATGGTTATTGAGCCTTCGAATTGTACGTTTCAGACGTTCATGGAGCGGAGCAACGAGATTGTCTCGTACAACGGCGGTGACCAAGGTTAGACTCTCAAAAGCTTAAACTAATAGATTAGATCATTTATGGTTGAAAGTGTGTGTCTATTTTATCACTCAATTTTTAAATTGTCTCCTGAAATTTAAAAATATTTAATAAGTCACTGAATTTTTTATTATAGATTTATTAAGTTTTTTTATTAAAGTATTGTGGCTAATCAATTTTTTTTTTTTTTTTTTTAATTCGATATATTTTGATTGAAGATTTTTTAGGAAAGAAAGCCATATCATTAATAATCAGTATGTAAGGAATATACTAAAGTGCATATAAGGAGACAAAAGGTTTGCAGTTCTAATATCATAATCATGAAATAAAAATGAATTTTTGCACTACATGGCCATATTGGCAATAATGTCCGCTCAAAGATTCTCCATGTCTTTGAACATTTTTTAAAATTTTAGCATTCCTTTCATTTTATATTTGGTTTGAATATTTAAATTTGTAACTTCTTAGCTTTCCAATTATATATCATGCAAGTTGAAGTCAACTCTTCTAAACTCTTATCTCAACTAAAATAATCTCTCAACCCCAAATATAAAAACTCATATTATAATAATCTTATTTTATAATAATCTTCATTTCAAACATAAATTATCATAGTATTTGTTATAATAACAAGCAATTAAAATATACATTATTATAATCTCCTTTGTTATTGTAAAATTCCATTAACTCATTGTTAATATAATAATTCAATCATTGCTACAAATGCACCTTAATTTTCCATTCATATTTTCAATCTTTATATTCGAATAATCTCTCTGGTTGGTAAGCTTTAAAAAGTAGCATAAGAAATTCTGTGAATCAAGAAGAGAAAATAACACTGAAAAAACTTCAAACACGTAACTCAACCTTAAGTTAGTTTGAGCTTGAGATTGACAAAAATGTTTATGCAAATAAATTTATTAAAAAGCTGTTATGAAATAAAAGTAATCAAATGTTTCACCCCAAATTTATTCTTTTCTTCCTTTGATTTTAAAATCCTCTTCTTAGTAGGGCAACATTGAATATAATCTTTCATATTCTTACCAGGATTTTTGAACGAAGTGTTCGTGTGGTGGCACAGACTACCACGACGAACAAACTTCTTAAAGAACTTCTGGTCAAACACGACGCTAGAACGCCACGTGAAGAACGAGATGTTCGGGGCTGATCCGCCAAAGCTTTACTCCATACATTACTTAGGTTTAAAGCCATGGTTGTGTTACAGAGACTACGACTGTAATTGGAACATAGACGACCAGCGAGTTTACGCGAGCGATGTGGCTCACGAAAGGTGGTGGAAGCTACACGATACCATGGATGAGAGCTTGCAAGCATTTTGTAAGCTTACAGAGAGGAGAAGGATTGAATTGGATTGGGATACGAAGATTGCAAAGAATGTTGGATACGAGGATAAACACTGGAACATAACTATCACAGATCCCAGAAGGATTCATCTGGTTTAAAGATTCAATCAAACACTTGTTGTGTAATTTTTTTTTTTCTTTATATCTTGTTTTTCTTTGGTGATGGTTTTTTTTCTCTTTTTTTTATAATTTATGTGTGAATAGTTTTTGGTTGGACTCTCTCAAGTTGTGATTTTACACATATACGACTTTAGAAAATGTGTTCACTTTTTGAATAATTCCATTTCTTTTAGGGGGTTTTCTAAAAGATGCATTGGGGGATAATAATTCACTTGTTATTTTGAATTTAAGGTGGTATTTATTTCTATTATTTTCATGTCATCGAATTGAACTTGAAATTTTCTCAAAAAAAAAAAAAAAAAAAATTGAACTTCAAATTTGAAAAATATTATTGTAAGTTGTTTTTTCTATCCGAGCTTTCTTCCGGCCATAAGGGAGGGGAACCAAAATTTAATTTCACCACTAAATTTGAGTCATTTTGAAAAGTTCACTTACACATATAAAAAAAAAGTCATAAAGTTTAAGATTTTGATGAGAGGCCAACCAATGGGTCGATGGCATAGTTGGTATCTTATTTGGTGCTAATCCATTTTAACTTCAAGGTTGTGAGAGTAGTCCTGCCCTCTATGTAGGATTTATTGGTCTTCCTTCCCCCAATTTGTACTAAAACAAAATAATTGGGTTGGATTACAAGAATATTTTGGACTAATCAAAATTTTGGGTTGGTCAATTCATCAACCTGGAAAACCTATCTAACCGTATGTAATAGAGCAATCCAACCCAACCGAACTCATATAATTTCTTGTTGGGTTGGTTTAGGTTTTTGAGTTATTTCAATTTCCTTTTTCCTCCCTAAAACTCAACTTATAGTGATAAATATGTATGCAAATATAGAACAAAGATGAATGAAACTATATCTCAACCATATTACATATTTTATTAGTGCATGTTTCTTATCAATGTACTAAGAATATATATTATTAATTAACCTTACATATAGATATTTAATTCTTAATTTGGTTGGATTGGGTTAAATGAATAAAAAATTGGTCAACCCTGCATGAACCAAGCAAATTCAACAAAAATTATAAAATCGTAATCCAACACAACCTGATAACTCTCAATCTTGAGAGTTTAAATAGCTTAATTAAGATATTTATCAATGAAATTAATTTAAATATTGTTGCAAGAAAATTCGCCTTTTGCGGAATCAAACCACACTTAAGCGAACATCTGGACAAAAGTTTGTCAAGAGCAAAAGCGAACCAAAATTAGCGAAATAGCACGAATTCAAGTAAAAATGAGGTTATCTTTAAAGAAGAACTGATACTTGTATTCTTGTGCAGGACATCCAAGTCAAGAGGTAGGAACAAAGAAGAAGGAACTCGCGTTTGCGACATACCAGCAAAGCTAAAGCCCGCCAGATTGTGAAAGAGGCGAACCTATGTTCGCCCCAGGGAAGCATTGCGAAGCATCCAGCCTTGATCAACTAAAGTTTCTCTAAAAAAAGGCGCGTGGCAGAAATCAGTGCTCTCAAGCTAATCTCAGCTGTTCATCTTATCGGCCCTAATACACCCGAAAAATCAGAATCCAGAGCAGCCTTTTGCAGAGAGGATATCAGAGCAACTTTTGGCAGGATCAAATCGTGGAGTAGAGGGAAAAGCGAATCTGGTTGAAAGTTCTATAAAAGGAGCGAGTTCCATCAATTTCAATGGTGAGTTTTCTCCAACGTTTCTCTCTAACTCTCAATGCTCTGATCATATTTTCCGATCAAGCTTTGTTCCTTAGCAGATTTCGCCATCAAAGCAGTTTTGTCGGGCTTAGTTGTAGTGTTTATTGCATTCTTGTTTTTGAAGTTTTCTTGTTGCAAAACTCTGTAACCAACTATTTAGCAATCTTAGTATTCTTGTTGTTTGTGAATCATATTTACTACTGGAGCATGTTTCTTATCTTTTATTTCATCTTAAGTATGTTTTTCACTAAAATGAGTAACTAAACCTGTTATCGGAAGGTTAAGGGGAAGTAAGGAAATCGCATAAGTGAAATGATTAGCGAAGTGAAAGTGTTGCATGCAAACATCATTTATTGTATGTTTTGCTTTTTTCCATTTGTATAAACTTTGTGCTCAGTCAAGAGGCTGGGACGGAGCGGACTTGTATGCATCGCTTGAAAAGAAAACACTTAGAGATAAGAATCGCTTATAGCTAACTGTGGTTTTCGGTTGAGGTTGAACTCGAGAGAGTCAGCTAAGTGCTCGAGAGAGCCGTTGTCAAAGTTCGAGAGGACTTAAGGCCCCACTTTTTGTGTAATCTTCCGCTAGTTGCTTCGCCTACATGAAGCCCTGAAAACTCGATCATTCCGATACTAAGTCCAATTGTTAGCATATCACATCGTGTTACTTTTGTTGGTTACATCACATCAATTACTTGTTATCATATTGGTTACTTTTCACTCTTGCACGAAAACAAGTTTAAACACAGCGAAAGTCCCTATAGAGAATGACCTTTACTTGATTTAAAGCTTGCTACAACAAGGACTGTGTACACTTGCACAATATTTGGCGAGATACCTTCACACATTCTGTTTGGATTACATTAAAGATTTCGCTTTGGCGAAATCTAAGACCAAGCCACATCATCATTCCATATATAATTATTTTTATAAATTGTGTGTTGATATTTCGAGCCAACACAACCCAACTAAAATTATAAACTAACTTTAATTCTTAGAGTTTGGATTGGAAAAGTCCATATTAATCGACTTGTGGATTCTTTTGTACACCCATAATCAACCCTGATTTTATTTCCTTTGTTTTCCTCTCATCTACCAGTATAACCACGAAAGAAAAAAAAAATTCTATTTATTTAATTGAGAAACAAATCTTCATTAATAGGCCAAATCCCAAAGGAACCACACTGCAGAATAACCTCGAGATTATTTTCTAACCTAGGAGGAAAATCAATGTTCCAAACCATCAAAAAATTGCCTCAATGGGTTGCGCAGTGGTTGGAGATTTTGGTTTTGAGGGTATTCTCCCCTCAAGATCCCAGGTTCAAGACCACACATTATTCCTTCGATGTCTCTAGTGCCTGGCATAAGGACGGGCATAGTTACCCTTTTTCAAAATAAAAAAAAACCATCGACAAACCATTTTTACAAGCCCATTAGGCCAGGGAATAAGATGTAGCATTAGCTTCTCGAAAAATGAACGAAAAACTTAGAAAGATCTTATTTTGAAGAAGACCTTTGGCTTCGTTGAGGAAATAAGTTTGAGCGATGACCCTTGACCACTACCTCCACAACATTCTTTGCATCTGATTCAACCCAGACCTCAGTTACCCCTCTTTCCAAAGAAAAACACAAGCAAAATTTTTAATTCAATTTACAAATAGAACAAATTGGATTCTTGATAATGAAATTATTTTTGGAATAAACTTAAATATATTTTAATGTACTTTTGGAATATTTAATTTTAAGAATGAGATGGTACACAATTAAGGAATTAAGGTATTATCAATTTTGGAGAGTAATTAAGGAATTAGTAGATTTTATTGTTTTATAAATTTTGGTAAGAACTTAAAGACCAAGTTTGTAATAGGTGTTCATTCATTATGAATTGTAGAGACAATCGTACAAAAAAAGAAAGAGAAAGTGCTAGAGAGAAAGCGAGAGATTTTTATAGAGAGTTTTAGAGAAAAAAAAAAAGTGTTGTAAAGAAAGTTTGTGTGCATTGTCTCTCCAATCTCGAAGCGAAAAGCTTACACGATTTTTTAATTGTGTTTATTGTTTTTTTTCGAATCTAGATCTTACAAATTGGTATCAAAGACGATGGCGAATGTAACGGGTCAATTATTACTGCCACGATTGACGAAGGAAAATTATGAGAATTGGAGCATTCAGATGAAACACTACTTGGATCTCATGATTCATGGAAAGTGGTTGAAGAAGGTTTTGTAGAACCAGAGAATACCGTGGGTTATACGGTGACTCAAACCAAAGCGTTGAAAGAGATGCGTTGGAAGGATAAAATGACATTGGATATGTTGTTATGAATAATGGATGAATTGGGCTTTGAGAAGATTGAGAGTGTAACTACTTCAAAAGAAGTATGAGACACTTTAGAGAAAGTGTTCAAATGAGCTGACCGAGTGAAGTAAGTACGTCTCCAGACTCTTCGTGGCGAGTTGGAGAGCATAAAGATGAAGGAGTCAGAATCGTATCTGACTTCATCACGGGTGTGCAGACGGTGGTGAATCAACTCAATTGCAATGGCAAAAAGTTAACAATGTGGTGTATAGAATAAAGAAGTCAAACGATCTCGCGATGCTCACTGTTGATGAGCTTGCTGGTTTTCTTAAGGCACAAAAGCAAGGTAAGAACAAGAAGAAAGAGGAAACGCTAGAGAAAACGCTTTAAACCAAGACATCGATCGAAGATGAAATGGTACTCTATTCTAAACAATTTCATAATAGAGGTTATGGTGCAAAGAAGGAACATACAAGTCAAGCGAAGATGAAATGGTACTCTATTCTAAACATATCCATGAAGGTCATGGATATGGTCGCAATTGTAACGACCCGACCCGAATGGGGTTCTAAATAGGCCGTCACCTCAATGCATGCATTCAAATCTACAGAAAATTTGCAAGATGGTGTTTGGATTCTAAGTAAAAACTAAAACATGAAAACATCCATTTAAAAATCAACATAAATTCCTGAAACTCATCCCTGCTTTCAAGCACTGCTCCAAGACAAATACATTTCCAAACATACTCTGATCAGAGATTTATTTAAAACATACAAGCTTTACAATAGTTACAACCATGCTAGAATCCGGAAATACATTCAGAAAACACCCTAGGGCTCCATGCCCAACTACATGCATTCAGAGGACACTTAAATCATAAACATAAACATAAGACTCAGAGTTGAACAACGGGTTTCCATGATCACAGCTCCTCCTCCAGCCATCCTGTCTCACACCATGGTTACCTCGTGAAAACCACATAATAATGGTGAGTAACGAATTACTCAAGAAGAATCCCCAACCGGGTACAATACGATATACATGGTCATCTAGCGTAAAGATATGCAAGCTATGAATATAAACACAGATAGAGCACATAGCTTAGCCCACACTTGGGCCTCGGATGCCAACTCAGGGTCTTAGTCTGGAAATCAATCACAACATCCACACAGTACACAAGTCGCCCTATACGAGAAACAAGTCCCGCCTCCGCCTGTCTATCGCCGACAAAAGGTACACTGGTTCACAATCCCGAGGAGCTCTCGATCGGGGCGCCAGAATGAGCGTAAGCATGCATCGCGTGCTCTGCGAACCATGGGGGTTGCCGGTCCGAAGGCAAGCCGCCCATGTCCAGATCCACCACGCCTAACTAAATCTTTGGATCGGTGTCACCGACATAGGGGTGAGACTCTGGACACGTAAACTATGTCACCTGAACCACCGCACTTTGGGGCCAAGGAACGGTCGTGGTAGGCTTACACCAGGAAGCCGTCCTTGCCTTAACAGGTGGCAATCAGGGGCTACTGCCAAACATGCTGAGGACATGCCGGCCGCCGGGGCGAGGCAATGCCAAGTCATCATCCCGACCGTTGGGGCATTAACAATCGCCACCTCACCCAAGATTGCGGGGCCTACCGCTTGGGTTAGCTAATCCTCACGGGGTCCAGGGACGCAATGACTTGCTCGATGTCCCTGCCATGGATGCAAGGTACTTTATGCATCAGGCCCGGATGATGCTATCTACCTGCAACTCTAACCTGCCTTAACAATCAGCAAACAATCCAATACGTGCTCAAAGAGAATACAACGAGCCTAGCATGATACTACGAAGCAAGGAACAGATACGAGCATGCCAGAAAGGAACAACCTAGCATGGACTTAGATGAGAAACAACATAGGAAATCATGCCAGTCGGGAATTCAGAATAGAGCACTTATCGAGAAACATGTCAATAAACACAAACAAGCATACAATCAAGAATCGCATAATATATCGCAGGCCCACACAACTCCTGTAAAAATCCTTACCGCCTAAGACCTCTAAACACAAGAAACCTAAGCTGCGATCGAACCCGAGCTACCTAGCGAGAACCTAACAAAAACAACAATAATTACAATCAAAAGGCCCAAATATAATAAAACAAACAGGGGCTCACTGGGAGCAACTCACGAGGCACTACCGACACTTGACGGGCAAGCCGCACGGCGGGTCGCAGCACTGGCGCTGCTCGGCTGGGCGCGCCGACGACACGGCACTAGGGCGCTGCTCGGCGCTGGGCGCTGGCTGGGCACGATCGGGCGAGCGGGGTGCACACGAACGCTACGGCGCGCGAAAGCGGCGCGGGCGCGGCGCGCGAGCTTCGGCACAAAAGAACGCACGCGCCGCGGCACGGCGAGCTACAGAGGCAAGCGACTTCGGAGCGGCTCGGCATGAGGGACAAGACGGGGCGGGCGACACGGAGGCCTGGCGACACTGTGCGAGCGGCTCGGGCTGGTGCTGGCGAGGCGCGGGCGCGCTGCGCGCCAAGGCGACTGGCAGGCGGGGCGAGTTGGGCGCGGCGCGAGGCGGGCTCTGGGCTGCTGGCGAGCAGCAGTGCTCGCCGGCAAGGGGTCAAGCAACCAAGGCTAGGTCGGCTAGGAGGGGGGTGCTCGGGGAGAGAGAGAGAGAGAGAGAGAAAAGAGAAAAAAAAATAATAAAAAGAAAAGAAAATGAATTTGGAAAAGAAAAAGGAAAATGGGAAATAAAAAGGGAAAAAGGGATTCTATCCATTTAATCCAACCTTATCCACTTAAAACCTCAAAATCCCATTTCCCGGCTTCCTCCTTCGAGACCCGACCGAAGCAATCTTTTCCAATAAATAAAACTCACTAAACCAACTCCCAAATCAACACCAAGGGCCCGGGCTCGAATCCCAAAGGAAGCACACAACCAACCAACACTTTGCCCAAAAACCCAAATCACAACTGAACTCCCAAACGACTAGTCCAAACATCTCGGGACTCGCAAGCAACAACAAACCAGCCTCGACAAAGGCAGGAGCTACCTCGAAGCCCTGAAAATCCACAAATCCTGCCCGGGAAGCAAAAGACCAAAATACCCCCAAGGGACAAAACCGCTCTAACGACCCAACCAACAACCGAAACTTGACTCGAAGGCACCTCGAAAACTGGGATAGAAAACTGGGCTGTTACAGCAATAGTCAAAGAGAGAGTTATGGTGCAAAGAAGGAACATACAAGTCAAGCGAATTGGCGTGGAAGAGGACACGGTTTAGGAAGAGGCAGTAGATCGAATCAGTCAAATATTGAATGCTACAAGTGTCACAAGTATGGTCACTTGCGAGTGATTGCTATTTCCACAAATGTTACAATTGTGGTGAAGGAGGGCATTTTGTGATATATTGTTGTGTGGATAAAAGGGTTCAAGAAACATGCAACTTAACAGTAGAAAACAATGTGAACGATGGTGTTCTTTTGATGGCGCTTAAAGAAGGCGGCAACAATAATGATATTGTGTGGTATTTCAACTCAAGGGCAAGCAACCATATGTGCAGACACGAGCATCTGCTCAAAGAGATTCAGAAAATTGAAGATGGTCATGTTGCTTTTGGCAATGCATCAAAAGTAAAGGTAAGAGGCAAAGGTACGATTTCTTTTGTGTAGAAGGATGGCTTGACATGGTCAATCCAGGATGTTTATTATGTACCAGATCTTAAAACAGATATTTTGAGTTTGAGGAAACTCATAAAGAAGGATTATTCTGTATTTTTGAAAGACTGGTTGTTGCAGTTGAGGGACAAGAAAGAGCGTTTAATCGCTCGAGTAGAGATGGAAAGAAATAACATGTATAAATTAAATTTGAGAAGCGTACGAGAAAAGTGTTTGCGAGTAAATGAAGAAAAAGAATGGGACTGGAACAATTCGATGGAAGTTAACGTTGAAGTTGGAGAATTATCAGTCTTGCATCAATGAGTATGCCATCAGAGTCTGAATCTATTGAAGAACAACAACAACAACAAAAACCTAGAATGCGGAGTTTCCAAGAATTGTACGATGTGACAAAGAGTACATATTGTTTGTCTTTTAGTAGATGTGGAAGAAGTGGCAAACTAAATGGATGAAGAGATTAATGCGATAGAGCGCAATGATACATGAAAGCTGACACAATTACCGAATGCAAGTCATCAGATTGGTGCGAAGTGGGAGTTCAAGAAGAAGATGAATGTGCAAGGGAAGATAAAGTGGGACAACGCGCAAGTAGAAGCCAAGAATTGACTATAATGAAGTTTTTGGTCCTATTGCGAGAACGGGTCTCACATTAAGTGTTGCCATTGTTAATCGGTTCATATAGGAGCCGATTTATTTGCATTAGAAGGCGTTGAAGCAAGCAAAGATCAAGTTGTGGATATTTTTAAAATCGTTGCCGAAAGTATTGTTGGAGAAATTTAAGAAGATGATTGACATGACAGATGGCATAAGCATTTAAGTTTATGAAATAGTTTTATTGGAATAAAATTAAACATATTTTAATGTATTTTTGAGATATTTAATTTAGGAATTAGTGGATAGACAATTAAGAAATTAATGAATTGTGAATTCAGAAGAATAATTAAGGAATTAGTACATTTTATTGTTTTAGTAATTTTGGTAAGAACTTGGAGACCAAGTTTGTAATAAGCTATAAATAGAGTGTTCCTTCATTGTGAATTATGGAGACAATCAGAAAAAGAAAGAGAAACTGCTAGAGAGAAAGCGAGAGAATTCTAGAGAGATTTTTAGAGAAATAAAGAAAAGTGTTGTAGAGAAAGTTTGTGTGCATTGTCTTTCTAATCCCAAAGCGAAAAGCTTGAGCGATTGTTTAATTGTGTTTATTGTTTTTGGTTTTCGAATCTAGATCTTACAATTATTATACTATCTCCAAAGAAATTATTCTACAGTCTCCAATTTTAAAAGATGAAATGGGCAAATTGAAGATATTCTGAAGACTAGAAATGAAATTTTTATAGCCTCCAAAGAAAATTTTTTATTTTCACACTTTCCTCCACCAACATATCTCCACTTCTACATAGGAAGAAGAATCCTTCAGCTTAGAATTAAGAACACCTTATGGGCACTCTTAACAGGCAAATTCCCATCATTAGTATGATGCCCAATCAATCGATCTCCATCGAAAGTAGCACAGATGGGAGGATTAAGAATAATATCCACATCGACAAGCCAATAAATGTTACTAATTAGCTCAACATTCCACACACCTATGTTGGGCTTTTGGCAAAATATTAGAAGTGAATTTGTCCCACATCGAAAAGATGCAAGGTAGTGTTGTGCTCCAAACACTATAAAAGGAGCATGAGGTTTTGGTTTCAAAGCATCCCAGTCAGAAACACTTTAAGCTTGGTGTACTAACTCTCGTTAAATTCATTTTGTATTCTCTTGTGGAGAGTGGGGCAAATGGTGTGAGTATTATAAGATTTGAAGAGAGTGTTTATGTAATTGGGGTCGGGAGAGAAAATTTTGTGTGATTGTAGCTATTTTTCACATAGTAGAAATTCTTTCCGTTCGTGATTTTTTCTCCTTTTTTGAAGTTTTTCCACGTAAATTCTTGTGGCCTCTATTTTGTTATTTCCTTTTAATTTCTCAATTATTTTCTGCTTATTTCTATTGTTATTAGGGGAAGGTTTTTTCCCAACAACCTAAGTCTAAGACGTATAAGTTCTTATCTACAGTTTGAGGGATAGTTATAGTTTTGAAAGTATTCCCTCTAGGGATCTAAGGATCTTTGAAAACCAACGTATTCGATCCATCTCCCACATGTTTATGAATGCCCTTTTTAAGAAGATCTCTGCCCTATAAGAGGCTACCCCAAATATAAAAGGGACAAACCCCTGAATACGCTTTCAAAATAGGTCCATTTGGAAAATGTTTACCCTGAGTACTTTACTTGATTGAAGCATTCCAAGCTCTTGAAACCAAGACCTTTTTAATCCTTAGGCTTGCACAAGTTTTCCCATCGGGTTCAATGAATTTTAGATTTATAATCTGATGATCCCCACCAGAATCTAGCAAGCCATTGAGATAAATGATGACATATAAATTTGGGGAACTTGATATAAGACATCACGCATGTGGGAATGGCTTGAGCCACGGCTTTGATAAGGACTTCCTTACCTACAAAAGAGAAATAGTTCCCTTTCCAATTGCTAACATCTTTTGAAATTTCTCCAATATAAAATTGAGATCCCTCCTTTTATTTCTTGAAAAATGAGATGGTAGACCAAGGTAAAGGCCCAGGTTTTCAACTATAGAGCTTGAAGATATCCAGCCAAACACATTCTAGAATCAAAGTGAATATTAGGGTTAAAGAGAGCAACAGATTTAGAGAGATTAATACACTAACCCGATCCTTTTTCATAATTTTTTAGCAATTCTCATATCACCAACACTTCATGAATAGAAGCCTTACAAAATAAAAGGCTATCGTTCGAATAAATAAATGGATATCAAAGGGCTTCTACAAGCAATTTTACATCTAGTTAGGAGACCATTTCTCTAAGCAGCTGATAATAAACTAAAGAAACTCTCTAAGCACAACAGGAATAGGTCGGGGAATAACGAATCACCTTGTCTAAGGCCTCTCTCAAGGAAAAAAACCTCGCCAGCCTCCCCATTAAGAAGCATTGAAAAGCTTACCGATGAAATTCAATCAAGAATAAAATTAACCAATTGATCACAAAAGCCCGACTTTAATATAATGTTGCGAAGGAAACTCCATTCAACCCGGTCATATGCTTTACAAATATCAAGTTTAAGGGACATCAAACCATTCTTACCCTTATGTCGAGAAGATACATGATGTACACACTCATAACTAACCATAAAGCAATTGATAATAAGGTGATCGGTAATAAACACACTTTGATATTCTGAGTTAGCCTGAGTGAGAACTCTCTTCATTCTATTAGCTATTATCTTCAAAATAATCTTGTAACTAATGTTGCAAAAGCTTATAGGTCGATAGTCTCCAACCTCAACAAGATTCCTCTTCTTATGGATTAAAACAATATGAGTGTGACTGATGTCCCGAGCCGACTTTCGTAAAGCAAAGATTAAGACATGAGGATACCATCTTATCTTTAACAATGCTCCAATACTTTCGAAAGAATAAGGCTGGAAAACCATGAAGATCAGGAGCTTTAGTACAAAAGATTTGAAATAAAGCCAATTGGATTTCTTCCACATTAAAAGGAACACATAAGCTTCTATTCATATCTTCAGTAACACTTTTCGGAATATACTCTAAAGCTAGATCAATGTGGATTCATTCGGGCTAGAAGATTTAAACAAATCATAAAAAGTCTCTTTAAAAACTTGGTTCAAATTATCAACTGACTCCACCCATCTCTTGTTTCTATCAAAGACTTCGCTAACGAAATTTTTTGCTATTATGGAAAAAGCCTTTTTATGGAATCATTTAGCGTTACGGTCTCCTGACTACGCATTCTAGTGCTAATATATTGAACAATAATTAATTCTAGGTCAACTTATGCTTAGTGTACTCGGAATCACTTACATGCAAGTACAAGCATTCGAGAATTGCAGCAAGTAATAAGTATATAATTTTATCGATCCCACAGAGATTGATCTCTAGAGCTAATAATACTTAAGTTAGAGCTGTGCATAAAAATAAATAAGCATGAATACATTGGATAAGTTGTTGTGGTTTGTTTTGTTGTAATTAAAATAAATAAAAACATTACTAAATAATGCAATGAGTGCTAACCAACCAATCCCATTAAACATTGAGCGCGCGAACTAGCCAAAGAGTATCTTGCTTTCCTAACAAATAAATACTTCCGTACTTAATGATTTATGGACGAACAATCTTCCGCTGCGAACTCCATTCTTCGCATAGGGCAACACAAGCATTAGTAAGGTTATTCCAAACACTCTAAATAGTGAACAGACGTTCACACAACCTAATGTAGCATATTGGGTCAACATGTGGCTCTTCTTCCAACTCACCACAAGGTACATGCATGGGTAGATAATTGATGCATTTATATATATATATATATATATATTAACATGCAGCAGTGTAAAACTCAGTGACCTACGCTTTTAACATACTTTTACTCATGATTAGTAAACATAAACTCCTATAATGCAGCTATAGAAATGAACATGAAATAAAGTTAAATCAGACGATTTTATTGCATCTAAGAAATATTTAAATCTACAACTACTCCTGATAAAAAAAAGTAAAATGGAATTGGCGCGACTGAAAATGTGCAATCCCCTTGTCATCAGCTCCTACGACATCACTATTTGCTTCTCTCCTCGATAGGCTTCATGGCCAATCGACCAACTCATCGTTCTTGGCTCCGTACTTTGGTATTTATAGAATTTAATTACTTGGCCGACAAGTCAAAGTGAGCTGTGCAATCTTCATAAATGCAGAATTCCTTGATTTTCATCGGGAATTATTTTATTGACGCTGCCTTGATTACTTGATTGATTCTCCGATTATTTCCTTGTTAACGTGTCTTTTTCGGATGTATTTTCCTTTTTGAGTTTTGTGCCTTTTTGTGCTTCTTGGTCACCGTTCGCGCTTTCTCTTCCCGCGATATCGCTGAATTGTCTTGGCAATAGCATTGATTAGGTACAAGTTTACTCAAGATTTATGCTAAAACCGCACATCTGGGCTTCCGATGCTACTTTATGAATGCATGTTGATTTTCTAAGAAATTTCATCACATTTCTTTTATTTTTGCTAGTTTTTCCCTTGTAATTCTAAAATAATGCAAACTAAGACAGCCTAAAATACGCTCTATTTGAGAGCTATCACACCCACAAACTTACATTATTACTTGTCCTTAAGTAATGCTTATCTGCCTTGTTAGCTCATTTTAGTTAATTCAGCATTTTCACTTTTTCTTATCTACTTCCGCAATTCTTATTACATATCATATTTTCAGCAAGAAACATTTTTTCTCTTTTTAGTTTTCAAACTTTCCCTAAGATTCAGGTTTAGCCTTAAAATCTTCCTTACCATGACTGACAAATTGTTCTTTATCGCAAGTATTTCTCATTACTTAATCTATTGTATCGCAATCACTTCTAGTCTAAGTTTGCCTAACTTACTCCTTTAAGGTATACGTTTCGACCCTTATACCCTTTGAGGAGTTTCAGTTATGTTTTTCGCATTCCTCTCAGCTTTCACTCATGTCTACTGAATTCCGTAGTTCTTAGCATAAATCGCTTGAGCATCAAGCAACTTCTCTAAGAAAAATAATTTTTTTAAGCTCTTGCGCTAGTTCCTAGACAGCAGAATGTTTAAGGTTTCCTTAGGCTCATATGTCTTTCTTGACCATTTTTGCGAGAGTAGGTTGATCTTCATTTTATATATGTATGTTTTTTTTACTTAATACTCCTTGGGCTGCCCTCACCCCCAAACTTAAATTCTTCATTGTCCTCAATGAAGGTGAGGTTTAGTTCCCCTAAACTTACCTATTGCTGCGATTGTTCGACTCTATCTTAAGATCTAAGGCTTCCTTGCATATTTTTGGTTCTTTCTGCCATTCATGATAAGGATTACTCCACAGCTAGGTTTGATTCTAAGGGAACTTAAGAATTCTTCTAATTAAAACTAAATTTCTGTTGAATTCAGTTTTGCAATAATCATGCTTAGTAGACTTTCAAGAAAAATTTACTGAATTTATAAATTAGGGAAATAGATTGCATTCTAGATGCATGATCCTAACAAAATTTCTACTCATGAAATGCACGTGAAAACTAAAATAAAGTGCAGTAAGCATAGTAAAAGAGAATGGGACTTCCATCTAATTAGTTGCTCTGCCGCCTTTCTTTCCATTTCCTTTGTTATGCTTCGAGTTCAGTATTTGTTTTTGGAAATTCAGGCCATTCAGAGTTGTCTTTTATCGCTACTACTACTTTCACAATTAGTTATCTCTCTTATTCTCATACTGCTAGTAGACTTGTGAATTGATCAATAGCATCTCAAATTGATTCACTAATTCATCTACATCTAAAACATTCTCCATCTTTTCCCCTTTCTTTATCAATATCTCGGCGATCTCCCAATTCTTTTCATAGATTTTCAACAGCTCGTCGGTTTCCTTTACCGACACACCTTACTTCAAGCATAATCTAGTGATAGTGTGTGGGTAAAACATCATCCTACAGTTAGTCGAAGCCCAACGCTGGATTTGCTCTTCCACTATCTTCACCAACTTGATACTTATTCTACTCTTGATTGCAATGAGTAGTAGTGCTTTCTCTCGGCTTGTTATCCTCGCATTTGTTGATGGCATTATTGAATTTTTTATAAATATGATCCGGCCTTGTAACTCCGATTTCACATACTCCATTGGGAATGACCACTAGTTCTTCAACCTTGCACCTTCCGTCCCGACTGCCTTTGAACACTCTTGTAACTGCTTCTTAGTTGGTTTTTTCAGAAAGTTTTGGCATTCTGCTCCCATGTCATCCGAAAGGTTGAAAGCTTCATTCCAGGCTTTGCACTTGGAATCTATTACGTGACCGTCTTCCCGAGAGAAAAATTTCCTCACCTTGTTCAGGTAGTGCTAGTCTTACCCAACTTAAGCTGTCGACTTCATGAAGAAAGTATTCCGTCACTAAGACTTGAGGCCATTAACGCAACAGAGTTACGTATCTTCTTATGCTTGTCATTCTTACTTCTAACTTCCTTACCCTTCGTAGATGTCATTCTACTTGAGGCCATGTCTTTAGATGATGCCAACACACAGAGTTATAATTTCTAGAGGTCGGAGCAGGAATGCAGTGATTGACTCTTCCTCACACAGGGTTTATATAGAGTTTGGAAATTAATTTTGGAATCCTCATGCAAGGAAAGGAATAATCACAAAAGGAAAACGAATATTCAAATATTCGAACCAATTCCTTCCTAAAACGAAATGATAAAAGAGAATTGCAAATACAGAAAGACATCCTAAAATTACAAAATCAAAATAACTTAAGAAAAATAAAATAAGAAAATTGCATTAAAAAAAATTCTACTTAATTGAAAAAAATAAATGTTTTGCACAAAGTCAGAAATACCGGATTTTCGCATTCCAGGAATGCTGCTAAGCAGATCTGGGCAGAACATTTGCACTAATTCCGTCCAGCATAATTCATCCAAAGATTTTTAGGGCGACTCCATCTTTGATCACCTTCTTTTCCTTTCTTATCCATGCGCCTTGATGCATAGACTTCTTATCAATCCCAGCGTTGATAGGATGTATTGTTCTTTGCTAAAGCTCATTTGAATTGCTCAAGTGCTACTTTCTCGATGAATCAATTCCTTTGATGTGTGTTCTTCTAGAAATGAGAAAAACTCAGGTACCATTACTAGCGGCCTATGGTCTTCAATGCTATAATTTCTTTCCTGCGGAGTGATTGATTATGCATTTCCCCTTCCGATTTGACGTTGAACTTCCTCAATCGACTCTACAGGTTCATCACCCTCCACACCTTCTTATTGAATATTTTCATCTTCGATTCTGCTCTCATCATCTAATTTTTGCTCAGTATCAACGTTGGAACCTTCTTTTTCTTCCATAACACCTCATGTTTTGTCACCCTTTGGATCGGCAAGAGTGGCGAACCTTGCCCATGCTTCCTCCTGTTTCTTATAACGTCGCTCTTGCTCTCTATCTATTTCTACTACAAGCTGTAATTCCTTACCCCCTCTTGCTCTTGCTATCATAGCCAATCGAAAATCTTCTCATGAGAGTTTTCCTTCACATAAAAGATCCATCGATGTTTCTTCATTAAGTACATCGACCCCTAGATATGTCTCTTCTGCTTGTATACTGCTTGCTGAGCATTTTTCTGTTGGTTTCATCAGAGATTATAAATTCTCAGTATGGGGCCATTAAGGTTATAATATAATGCCATTGTCTATCAACCATTGTTTTCGTCTTAGCCGCTCTTCTTCTTCTGTAGTCATGTCCACTGGAAACTGCCCATAAGTATACACGGATGTAACGACCCGACCCGAAAGGGGTTCTAAAATAGGCCGTTACCTCAATGCATGCATACAAATCTACAGAAAATTTGCAAGATGGTGTTCGGATTCTAAGTAAAAACTAAAACATAAAACATCCATTTAAAAAGTCAACATCAATTCCTGGAACCTGTCCCTGTTTCCAAGCACCTGTTCCAAGACAAATACATTTACAAAACTTACTATGATCAGAGATTTATTTAAAACATACAAACTTTACAACAGTGCTAGAATCCTGAAATACATTCAGAAAACACCCTAGGGCTCCGTGCCCAACTACATGCATTTAGAGAACATTTAAATCATAACATAAACATAAGACTCAGAGTTGAATAACGGGTTTCCATGATCACAGCTCCTCCTCCAGCCATCCTGTCTCGCACCATGGTTACCTGTGGAAAAACCACAAAAAGTAAAGGTGAGTAACGAATTACTCAGTAAGAATCCCCAACCGGGGTACAATACGATATAATCAGTCATCTAGTACCAAAGCATGCAAGCAAACAGCTACCAACACAGATCATAGCTCAACGAGCTTACAAAGAAAGATCTGGAGTCATCGGAAGTCTCCTACTTCCGGCCTAAGGATTGGATACACTGACCAATCCTGGGACATCACTGAGGTATCTTTCACTCGGGGGGAATACACTGATCCCAAGAATGTCCTCAAGGGTCTTCTTGCCCTTGCTACTAATCTGGACTTACGGGAGAGTACCCAAAGTCTGGCTCTAACGGAAGGAATGGTGTACTCACGACATTAGCCCGGGAGAGCTCTCCGAACCGGCAACTAACGCGTGTGCGCGTACACCGCATGCTGCTGCAACCGGCGTAAATGCGGGGGCCTAAGGGCAAACTACGCGGGCCAGGTACGCATGCCTATGACTCGGAAGTGGTGTCACTGATCACGATGGCGCGAGGCCCTCGCGCTCATCTCAGGCAAAGATGATCCACCGACTGAAGCTAAGAACCGGCCAGGGCAGGCTTACACCGATGGCAGGGTTCCGCTCTAGCAGGCTACAAACTAGGCTTATGCCGAAGTGGGTAGCTAATTCCACAACCAACAGTCCTGGGGAAGCAAGATACGTTATGTTGTGCACACTTTACTCCCGACCTGAGCTAAATCCACCTTGGCGACCGGGGAAGCAAGATAAGTTATCTGCGCACACTTTACTCCCGATCGGTGGGGACAAAGTAAGTTATGTCCGCTCAGCCTCTGGATGATGACAAACCCTACAACTCTATCTAAGAGTACAGAGTAAAATCAATGATTCCTGGCTAGCAAACAATGACCGACATCAAACACATTACCTAGCATGATACTACGAGTTTAAGCAGGAATCATAAGCATGCTGGCAGAACAAACCTAGCATGGCACTAACATGTAAAATCAGGCAAACATGCTAGCAAGAAATCAATCAAACTGCTCTATCTCTAACATGCTCATAACAGTCAACAAACAAGCAAGGCATATCATGAAAATATCGCAGGGCCTACACAACTCCAGCAAGAAATCCTTACCTGGTAGGAAGGCAACAACACACAATAAAATTAACTGCGATCGAACCCGAGCAACCTATATCAAGCCAAACAAACACATCAATAATAATAAAATAGGCCTAAATACAATAAAATAAACAGGGCTCGGCTAGGGAGCAACTCACGAGGCGCGGCTGACACGCGAACGAGCCGGCTGCACGGCTAGTGAAAGAAGGGGCCGGTCATGGGCGACTGGGGCCATGAGGGGCTCATTGGGGCGCTGCTCTCATGCTGGGTCACAAGGCGTGTAAAGACCCGACCCAAAAAGGGCTCTAGATAGGCCTTTACCCCAATGCATGCATTCAAAGTAAAGGACAATATGCAAATAAGTTTTCGGATTCCCAATTAAAACAAAACAATCAAGGTTCAATCAGAAATCAATATAGTTTGCTGAAACCTGTCCCTGTCTCCAAGCACCTGTTTCAAGGCAAATACATTTCCAAAACGTACACTCGATAAGAGATTTATTAAAACATTTGAAACATCCTCAAATTCAATAAAGCAGAATCCACGAAAAACATTCTGAAAACATCCTAGGGCTCGTGTGTCTTCCACATGCATTCAGGGGAAAATAAAAGACAAGAGTCATAGAAATAAAAAGTTAGAGACGACAGCAGGTTCCCATGATCACAGCTCCTCCTTCAGCCATCCTGCCTCAAGCCATGGTTACCTGAAAGATAAGTAAGGGTGAGTAACGAATTACTCAGTAAGAATCCCCAACCGGGGTACAATACGATGCACATGGTCATCTAGACGAATGTATGCAAGCTATGAATATAAACACAGAATAGAGCACATAGCTTAAGTCCACACTTGGACCTCGGATGCCAACTCAGGGTCTTAGTCCGGAAATAGATCACCACACAATACGTCCTATACGAGAAACGAGTCCCGGCCTCAGCCTGTCTACTGTCGAATGAAAGGTACACTAGCTCAAGATCCCGAGGAGCTCTCGTCGTATTTGTAATGAGCGTAAGCATGCACCGCGTGCTTCTACAGCACTATGGGGGTGCCGGGTCTAGTGGCAAGCTGTCCATATCCGGATACCACGCCTAACTAAATCTCTGGATCGGTGTCACTGACATAGGGGTGTGAGACCTGGACACGTGAACTATGTCAGCCTGAACCACCGCACTTGAGGCTAAGGAACCGGTCATGGTAGGCTTACACCAGGAAGAGGTCCTTGCCCTAACAGGTGGCAATCAAGGGCTACGGCCGAACACGCTGAGGACGTGCCGACTTTCGGGGACGAGGCAATGCCAAGTCATCATCCCGACGGTTGGGGCATTTAACGATCCGCCACCCTCACCCAAGATTGCGTGGCCTACCGGTCGGGTTAGCTAAACCCTAACGGGGTCTAGGAGGAGAATCGTCTCGACGTCCCCGCCATGGATGCAAGATACTTTATGCATCGGGCCCGATGATGCTACCTACCCAATTCTAACTTTGCCTTAACAATCAAGAAACAATCCAATACGTGCTCAAAAGAATACAAAGAGACCTAGCATGGTACTACGGAACAAGAATGATTATGAGCATGCGAGAATCGGAACAACCTAGCATGGACTAACATGAAAGAACAACATACGAAGTCATGCCACCAGAATTCGTAATGCGAGCACCTAAACTATACATGCCGATAATCACAAACAAACATACAAACAACAATCACATAGAACATCGCAGGTCCACACAACTCCGGTAAGAAATCCTTACACGCCGGGAGGCAACTACACACAAAATTCTAAGTCGCGATCGATCCCGAGCTAGCTAACGAGAACCTAACAAACACAATAATAATCACAATCCATAGGCCTAAATAGAATAAAATAAACAAGGCTCAGCTCTGGAGCAACTCACGCGGCGCGGCTGACACTCTGACGGGCGACAAAGATGGCGAGGCTCTTCTTTGGCGGCGCTGGCGGGCGGCAGGTAGGTAGGGCGCTGGCGCCGACGGCGCAGATGGGCGCGCAGAGCTGGCGCACGCGCGCAGCGGACGGCCGGCCGGGCGCAGCGCACGGGCGCGCGACAAAGCCGGAAGTGGATTTGACACGCGCGGCGCGCGGCCGACGAGCGTCTGGACGTGCGATCCGGCTGTGCGACGGCTGCTGCAGGCGCGCGACAGGGCGCATCCACTGGGCGAGATCTGGGCTGCGACAGGGGCTGTCTGGGCCTCTGCTGGGCTGCGACAGGGGCTATCTGGGCGTGCTGCTGGGCTGCGACAAGGGCTGTCTGGGCATCTGCTGGGCTGCGACAGGGGCTGTCTGGCTCGGCTGCTGAGCGACAGGCTGCTCGATGGCACTGCAGGGGCGATGGAGTTGGGCGACTCCAGGCGATCTGGGCTTCTTCTTTGGTGCGATCGGCGCGGTGGGAGCTGCGACGGTGGGTTCTTGGCCGAGCTCTTCTCGGCTGGCTGCAAACAAACACACACACACACCCACACTCTTCTACTTACATTCGGCCAGCAAGAACTCAAATCGGAGAAGACGAAGAGACGAAGAAACTTACCCGGAAAGACGATCGAACCACGGGGCTGCAAAGGGGATGAAAATTGGCTTGGAGGGCTAGGGAGACAAGCTTGGGCGGCAAGATGATGTGTTGGAGAAGAAGTGCAAAACCTAATTTCTTTTTCATTTAACCAAATGCACCAAAACTCCAAGATCCAAGGCTAACTATAATATGACGCAGAAAGAGCAACAAGAGCTCTCCATAGCTCAACTGGCACGTATCCCCACAGGCTCTCCCGAAGACCCGGGTTCGAATCCCAGCTTCTACACAAATTCCTTTATTTTTACTTTTGCATCTATCCATGCTCAAACCCATCCACAAAGCCTCAGAAACTTACATAAATCCATCCAATAATTTTAGCAACTGGAAAAAGACATAAACGGCCCTGACGGCCTGACCAAATTACCAAAATGCCCCTAGGGCACACATGGAAGACCGGGATGAAAACCTGGGCCGTTACAGCGCGGACGGGCGCGCGGGCGACACAGGGGCGTGCGTCGCGGCTCGACACAGGGACGGCGCACGGGCGCGAGCGACACGACGCGACGGCTCGGCACTGGGCGACACGGCGCGGACGAGACCTGGCGACACTGTGCGAGGCTCGAGCGAGCTAGGCGACGCAGGGCCTTGGCGAGGGCGAGGGCGAGGGCGCGCGGACTGGGCGACGGCACTGTGCGACGCGGGCGAGGGCGAGGGCTGGCGACACAGGGCGCATAGGGGCTGGGCTCGGCGAGCTGGGGCTCGGGTTGGGCGAGGCTCGGGCGACCAAGGGCTGGGGCGGCGACTGCTCAGCTAGCTGGGTCAAGCGACCAAAGGTGGGCCAAGCTTAGGGCTAGGTGGGGGGCTCGGGGAGAGAGAGAGAGAGAGAGAGAGAGAGAGAGAGAGAGAGAGAGAGAGAGAGAGAGAGAGAGAGAAAGAGAAAAAAGAAAAAGAAAAAAAAGGAATTTAGAAAAGAAAAGGGAAAATGGGAAAATAAAAGGAAAATGGGGATTTTATCCCTTTTTTCCATACTTATCCATTTTTTAAAAAAACCTTAAAATCCTTAAAATCTCCTTTCCCGGCTTCCTCCTTCGAGACCCGACCGAAGCAATCTTTTCCAATAAATAAAACTCACTTAAATCCAACTCCCAAATCAACATTGAGGGCCCGGGCTCGAATCCCAAAGGAAGCACACAACCAACCATCACTTTGCCAAAGCTCAAACCACAACCGAGCATCCAATCGACTAGCCCAAACACCTCGGGACTCGCAGCCACCAACAAACAAGCCTCGACAAAGGCAGGAGCTACCTCGAAGCCCTGAAAACCAAAAATCCTACCTGGGGAGCCAAAAGACCAAAATACCCCCAAGGGTCAAAACCGCTCTAATGACCCAACCAAACAACCAAATCCTGACCCAAAGGCACCTCGAAAACTGGAATAGGAAACTGGGCTGTTACAACGGATCTCCTAGGTTCATGACTCCTAGTGTCCCATGCATATCCCATGTTGTTGCGATCTGATGCTGATAGATGTTGCTATGATCTCCCCAATATTAGGACCGATATTTCTCATTTGAACAAAATGGTGTTATATTGATCTCCTTCACATAGCTTTGATGCTTAAATTCGTATGTTTGCTGCTGAATATCATAATACGTCCATTGTTGATTCACAAAATGATTTGCCATTTAGTGCTCGTGCATGTGGTAATGTTTTGCTTGTGGGACTCTATTTCCCTGTTGGTTGGATTAATCTAAATCTTGGGATTCCTAAAATTTAAAAATTGTAACCTTTAGACAATAAAAGCTATTCTTTTCCAAAGATATTAACTCTAAATAATCAATCCCCGATAACTGCGCCAACAACTTGACTATGCAATTCCAGTGATAATATATTGAATAGTAATTAATTATAAGTCGACTTATGCTGAGTGTACTCGGAATCACTTACACGCAAGTATACGCAGTCGAGAATTGCAGCAAGTAATAAGTATATAATTTTATTCATCTCACATAGATTGATGTCTAGAGCTAATAATGTTTAAGTTAGAATCGTGCAGAAAAATAAATAAGCATGAATATATTGGATAAGTTGTTGTGGTTTTTTTTTTATAATTAAAATAAATAAAAACAATGTTGAAAATAAATATGATAAATAATGCAATGAGTAATGCTAACTAATCAATCCTAGAAAACATTAAGCGCGCGGACTAGCCAAAGAGTATCTTGCTTCCCCAACAAATAAATACTTCCGTACTTAATGATTTATACACGAACCAGCTTCCGTTGCAAACTCGATTCTTGGCACAAGGCAATGCAAGCATTAGTAAGGTTATTCCTAACACTCTAAATAGTAAACAGAGATTCACACAACCTAATGTAGCATACTGGGTCAACATGTGGCTCACCTTTCGACTCACCACAAGGTACATGCGTGAATCTCAAAATTGAACAGACATTCACACAACCTAATGTAGCATACTGGGTCAATATATATAAATTAACATGCATCAGTGTAAAACTCAATGACCTACGCTCTTAACATACTTCTACTCATGATTAGTAAACATAAACTCTTCTAACACAGCCATAGAAATGAACATTAAATAGAAGTTAGGATCTCAAAATTGGTGAGCCCAAAAAAGGCACCACCTTGAGGGGGCATATTAGGATCTCGAAATTGTCACACATTGATAAAGTGGGGAGTCCTACATCAATATAAAAAAGATATGAGTTACTCCCCTTATTGCCAATTGGTTTTAAGGTAAAACCTCATATTCTCTAATACTCGGTTTATAAAGATGATGTTAAAAAAAGAAAAATTATAACTTCACATGAATGTACAATGGATGTACAAAAGTAATACCACTAATATTGAAGGTATTTATGAAACCACACTATCACAATTTTTCAATACTTTTGCAATTTTGAAAATTTTAGTTTACAAAGATAATGACTACTGAACAAAAATTGCAACTCTACACGGATGTATAATGGATGTACACCAATTTTTCATATACAATTCAACTTGATTAGTGATACCTATTTGTGGTACATAAATTTTAGCATTTTAATTCGAGTTCAAATTTAATTTCATAAATTTGCAATTATGTCATGGTAAATACAGATTTTGTACATATATTCATAAATGTATTTCAATTGTCTTTTTTTTCTTTTTTTATTTTTAAGGTATGTGTATTTTGTCTCGTTTTTAGATTTTAGAATTTTAAATATTATTATATATTCATGAACTCATAATTTGTTTTTTAATTTTGGGTTGTTTGTTAATTCAAGATATAAATTATGATTTTTAGATATTGTAAGTTGTGATGAGTAAATCTAAAATATAATAAATAAATTACAAAAAATATATATAATATTAAGGACATAAGAGTCTATTATATTTTAATTAATTATTTAATAAGTTTCAAAAAATCACTTTTAAACATGAATTTTAAGTCTTAGAAAATTTAGCTATTTTCCTAAATTGTTTATTGAATTGTAATTTTTTTTTTTTGAGCTCAAGTTGGGGGAGGGGGCTACAAATAACGATTCCAGGTATTGAACCTGTGACGGGGGTGTTGAACTGGTTTACATCCAAACAATAAAACAATTGCGTCATTGATCCATTCGGTTTATTGAATTGTAATTAATACTGATTTATTGAATGAAAATTTTGTAATGAAAATGACTGGGCGGAATCATATATTAGGTTAAGTTATGCAATATAATTTTTTTTTTTTTTTAAAGGGTTAACTAAGCTTTTTTTTTTTCTAATTTTCTTGATGAACATTTTTTAACTTGGACTCTTCCTACGAATCAACCTGAGTTATTTTCATGTCTAAGTTATCCCCCAACAGAGAAAGTTCTTCCGAAGATCATTAAATAAGATTATTTGGATAATTAACTAGGGGTGTACAAAAAAACCGGTAACCCGAGCAACCCGGACTACCCAACCCAAACCGTAAGAGTTGGGTTGGGTTATAACTTTTTTTGGGTTGGGTTGGGTTATGATTTTATAGTTTTTGTTGGGTTGGGTTGGTTCTTGGGTTGAGCTCGTCCAACCCAACTCATCCAGAACTAAGAATATATTATATATATTAGGGTAGATTTTTAGCATATTATATATATTATGTGTGCATATAAGATAAATTAATAAGATCGATTTTTAGTATACTTGTAAGCTTTCTAAAAAAAGATTATGCACTGATAAGATTGGTACGTAATAGGTTGAAGTTCAGTATCATCAATCTTTTTAAACATATTTATGAACATATAAACTAAACTTTAAAGAGAAAAATGAGATTAACATAACCCGAGAACTCAACCCAACCTAATCCGAAAATCTTGGGTTGCCCTTATGCATAGGGTTGGACGGGTAGGCGAATTGACCAAACCAAAAAGTTGAGTTGGTCCAAAAATTTCATTCCAACCCTACCCAACCAGGACCATGTACACCCCTACAATTAACTATGAAATTCTTACGATTTGACCAATTTGTGTGGATTATAAACCAAAAGAATTGATGATTTGTCCAATTTGACCAAGTTACTAAGTCAACTTATATACATCTTAAGTATTTGTATGATACAAATCGACTCTACAAAATGTAAATTAGTTGTTACAAAAATCATGGAAAATTAATTCCTAAAAAGGTGGTCATTTTAATTGATGGATTTCTCAAGCCTTCCTAAAATGCGAGGCTAATACATGATGAATAAAATCGTAGATGTTGTCAAGTTAGTCTTAGCATGTCTAGAACATCAAAGACTGACCTAGTGGTCAACAGAATTATTGAGAATTAAGAGTGATGAATTCAATCTATGGTGGTCACAGATAACTCTCAATTTGAGAGTTATTTAGACCTTTGCATGAACATTTCTTTTTTGGAAAAAGATAGTATATTTCAAAGAGGGTATGAAGCGGCATACCACCAAAATTACAAGAAACCTCTCCAATTATAGGCTAGAGGCAATTCTCTATAATTACATAACATCTTTGATTTAATACACCAAGAGGAAGAGCTCGTAATCACATTTTTTATCAGGTTGTGAGGGGAATCAGCAGAATAATTAATGTCAAAAATCCTTGAGTCCTTTTCTTCCAAATCTACCAAAAAAGAGCACCCCATATGTTCGTCTCAAGAATACTTCTTTGGTTAGATAAAGGAATATTTTGTATATAAATGGACACACCCGAGTACCAATTTCACATGCATTTCTAGTCATATTGATCTCAATTTTCTATATTTTAATGTCAGAGAAGCTTAAAAGTAGAGAATTTAGTAGAAGGCTATTTGTTTCATTAAAGCTCAAATATTGAAGTTAGGAATTTCTTGGATTTTAATGAGAAGAGGAAGTCAGTCTATGTTAAAGCATTGAAAAAAAAGGAGTAAATCAGATTAAGGCTGAAGTATTTCCAGAAAATCAATGTCTGGTTTTGCAAGTTGAATCATTTAGTGTCAAAGATTAGAAGATTCTGAACGTTGGAGCTTTTAAACTAGAAAAGATGTAGAAGCTAAATGCTTCGACATTCTGTGACAGTTGCAGCAGATTCTAGAAAATATCAGAATTCCAGCACGTGAAGAATTACTCCGAGAGCTTATTAAATGAGCAAGCATCCCCTTATACATGTGTCAAAAAGACCTATTTGAGTGTGGAATTACATGAATTTCATGTTTTAATCCTAGTACTTGATCGTATGAAACATGGAGATATAAATGCTGATAGCTCTCAAATATAGCATCACATCTAGGGGAATTTGGAATGCTAAAAGCGTTGCGAATTGGAACAACAAGCGGATAACTATAGAACCGCGGGATCTTCCAAGCATATTCGCAAAAGGCAAACCGAGAATATAAAATTTTAATGCAATGTGAATTGTGATATTATCTTACAAATGAATGATTATTTACAAATTTAAATATTGTCATTTTTTAATTGATAGACTTAAATGTAATTAATATAAAATAAATTTATGAATAAATAAATAGAATATATTCAATTTTATAATTTAAAAAATGTCATGTTATCTTTTCTATGACAATTTTAAACTATCAAGAAATAGAAATCATGACTATTACAATTGTCATGAAATGTGAATTCATGACAGTTTACGATGTAATTTTATTTGGAAAAATAACTCTACTTTATGACATTCTAAAATTGTCATGGTAACAAAAGTTAAAATTACAAAAATAACATAATTTATGACAATTATTAAATGTCATAAAAAGAGATCTTAAACCCTATTTCTCATTGGTTCATGACAATTTTTAATTGTCATAAAAAAATATTTATGACAGTTTTATAATTGTCATAAATTATATTTTATGACATTGTTATTATATGTCATAAAAGACTTACCATGATAGGAGATACTATGACATAGAAATTTTTTGAGATAATTGTCATAATAAGTTAATTATGACTATTCAAAATTGTCATAGAAAGCTGAAATTGTAGTAGTGCAAAGAGATACACAATTATCACAGCATAAGTCAAAGATCTCCTTGTGATAGTATTTTGAAATTAAAGGAAATGAAGATTACCAAAACAAGAAGGATTTGTCAGAGCCTTATTCTCCAAGCAACTAATTATTTATTCTCCAAGTACCTAATGTCTTGCCTTCCAAGTCGATTCCTTAGTCTCCAAGCATCTCAAAACCTATAAATAGGAGAAGAACCAAAAGTAAAAGTGTACCTGTTTTCGAAGTTCTTCTCCCACACTTGGGATGAGGATTTTGATGCGAAGTTATTCCTATTGACACGGAGTTCTGTTCTTCAACTAGCTGCTATTTATCGCTTTTCTTATTTTCTTTCCATTTTATCTTTTCTACTTTTTTCCTTGTTGTTTTGCACGGACATTACCTTTTCACTACAATATTATTTTTATTTCATTGCTATTCTTTATTTGTTCTTTACTATGTTTTGCTAAACATCTTAGGAAAAGGTTAAGGGTACAAGTTGTAGAAGCATGAACTAGGATTAATGGGAGTTTTTAATTGAAGCATGTTGAATTAAAATCTTAATTTAATACTAACTGTCGATCGATCATCCACATGCACTAATAGGTTGTAAATCGGGAGAGGAAACAACCTAAGGCTAGTTTTCATATTCAGTAGGTTAGTATTAAGTCTTTCGTACTTTAAATCGGAGTTCAGGAATTAACGCATAACTACTGCATACACTGCGCCAATTAATATTTTCATTGAGTCACAACTGAATTTGGGCTTAATGGGAACGAAAGTGGAAGCTAACGTTTGTTAGGCAAAGTATGTCAATTACTACTTACTGCAGTTTATCCTAGGAATTGTTAGATGCTTCCCATGACCTTAACCCGAGCCTTCCTTAGTTAATTTAGCATTTGACTTTTATTTTCACATTTAGATATAAAATAAAACCAAATCCCAACACCATTTTGTTTTACTTTCTTGCACGACTCTTAGATTAATTTATTAGAATATACATGTATATTTGTATAGTTTATTATACTATTAGTATGAAGCCCGTTAGGCCCGTTGTAATCCTTATATAAAGGCATTGACTATCGATGAATAAAATAGACTGTTTTTAGTCCAATTACTCTTGACTACATGGTATCAGGGCACAGTTAGGTTGAGATTTTTTTTTAGGTTTTTTTTTCGGGTTGACCGCCGCCGTTGACCGTCACCGCCACCGAGAAATCTCAGCCCAGCCGCCGATCTACACAGTCGTGGAAGTCGCGACTTAGTTCGGTCCAAAACGAAGCCGCACGCGCCGCTGGAACCCTCTGCCAGCCGAAAATCGCCGCTGCCGTCGCATGGGCTGTCGACGCTCCGATTGAGAATTTTTTCAGTGGGTTTTGCTCGCGCCGAGGAGTAGTTTAAGTCTGTCCAGGTTTCAACTCGATCCAACGGTGGGATTGCTCGGAAACCTCTCGGGTTTGTTTTGCTTTACTGTTTTAAGGAGCTGGTTTTTTTTTAAAATTCCAGTGCTTGAAGGGCTGTTTTGAGACTGTTTTGGGCTGTTTGTTTAACTTTTTGTTGAGTATACATGGCTGATTTTAAGCAAACAAGTGTGATTTCGCATTCGATGGAAATCATGAAAAGGAAGTTAAATGGCACTAATTATCTAGATTGGAATCAGACGATTCGCAATCACCTGTTGAGTAATGAATTAGAAGGACACATGGATGATGAACCGCCTAAAGAAGAAGTTGAGAAGAAAAAGTGGGATCGGGTTGCTGCACGTCTGTATAATCAGATTACTAACTCGATGAAGGACGAAATTGTGGATCTTGTTAGTCATTGCACTACAATAAAACAACTTATGACGTATGTGGAGTTTCTGTACTCCGGGAAGGAACAAGTAATGAGAACGTATGACGTTTGTTCGTCCTACTTTCATGCTGATCAGAATGGTGAGACATTGATGGCCTACTACACTATGCACAAGCGGAATAGTGCTGAGTTAAATTCTCTTATGCCTTTCAGTGCCGATATTGCGGTTCAACAGACTCAGAGAGAAAATATGGGAGTTATCAGCTTCCTACGTGGTCTGGGTTTGGAATATGAGAATTCCAAGTCTCAAATTCTTTCTGGAAATGAACTACCATCATTGGATGATGTGTTTCGTCGACTACAACGAACAGAGGTGAATTTGATTGAACAGTCCAATAGTGCTTTGCTTGGGAGAAGTGACCTCCGTGGTGGGAGAAATATGAGTACTCCCGTATTGAAACCTGGTTCTGATCGACGCCAAGATTCTAGTAGTGACAACTAGCATCTGGATTCTTGAGTGGGAGTGACCTGTTATTACTGTTAGAAACCAGGTCACTTAAAACGGGATTACAGGAAACTGCAATATAATAATCAAAAGCATCAGAAAGCCAATGTTGTATCTAATGAGAAAGCCAATGTTGATGAGTTTGCTAAACTTCGGGTGTCTTCTACTTCATCACAGCCACTGTCTTCCGAATTCCCGCCTGCTGCGACCATCGTTGAAACAGGTAACAATCACTGTCTTCTTTTGTCGTCTACGAAGTGGGTCATTGACTCTGGGGCGACTGCTCATATGACAGGTAACAATAATTTGTTTTCTACTCCGTTGTCGTCTGATCATTTTCCTAGTGTTACCTTGAATGATGGATCTTTATCTCCTGTCCAAATGGCGGGATCAGTCACTCTTACCCCCCACCTTGTCATTGTCTTCAGTTTTGTGTCTCCCTACATCTCGTATAACTTAATTTCTGTTAGTCAGATATCCCGAGACTTACGTTGCTTTGTTTCCTTTTTCCCTGATTATTGCTTGTTTCAGGATCATTTGACGAAGAAGACTATTGGTAGGGGGCATGTAGAAGGGGGTCTCTATATCTTGGACCAATTGCCAGTTCCAACGGTGGCTTGTACAAGTTATGCATCCTTGTTTGAGATTCATTGCCGGATGGGTCATCCTTGTTTGTCTGTTTTGAAGAAATTATTTCCTGAATTCAGTAAAGTTTCATCTTTAAATTGTGAGTCATGTCAGTTTGCTAAGTTTCATAGATTGAGTTCTATTCCTAGGATCAATAAACGAGTAGATGCTCCTTTCGAGTTAGTTCATTCTGATGTATGGGGTCCGAGTCCTGTCACGTCTAAAACAAAATTTTGTTACTTTGTTACTTTTGTTGATGATTTTTCCAGATACACTTGGGTTTATTTAATGAAGAATCGTTCTGAGTTATTTTCTCATTTTTGTGCCTTTAATGCTGAAGTCCGTAATCAATTTAATGCGTCCATTAAAATTTTGAGTACTGATAATGGGGGTGAATATTTTTCGGGTAACCTTAGTTCCTACCTCCGTGAAAAAGGTATTATTCACCAATCTTCTTGTGCAGATACACCATCTCAAAATGGTGTGGCTGAGCGTAAGAACAGACATCTTCTGGAAACTGCTCGAGCTTTGTCATTCCAGATGCATGTTCCACTACATTTTTGGGTTGATGTCGTGTCTACTGCGTGCTTTCTCATAAATCGAATGTTGTCGTCCATTCTTGAAAATAAGATCCCTTTCCAGGTCTTGTGTCCTTCTAAGGAAATGTTTCCACTTCCGCCTAAGATCTTTGGGTGTACTTCTTTTGTTCGCAATGTTCGTCCTCACAGGAGTAAGTTGGATCCTAAGTCTCTGAAATGTATTTTCTTGGGGTATTCTTGTGTCCAAAAGGGTTATCGGTGTTATTGCCCAAGCACAAACCGGTATGTCGTTTCCTCTGATGTCACCTTTTTTTAGGATACTCCGTTTCGTTCTGGGGAACATTCTCCACCTATGGAGGATGATTTGCTCATATATGAAGTCGTGTCTTCTCCCAACCCGCCTCCTCAACTGCCACCTGTTCCGTCGGGACCTTCTTTTACTCAGGTCTATACCCGGTGTCCACGACCCTCGGAGACATGCCTAGTACCTGTGGATTCTTCGTCATCTGATTCGCAGGCCAGTAATGATCTAGACTTGCCCATTGCTCTTCGCAAAGGTAAACGTTCTTGTACATATCCTATCTCTTCATGTGTGTCATATCGTCAGCTGTCTTCCTCTTCTTTTTCGTTTCTTACTTCACTTGATTCTATGAAAGTTCCTCAGAATACTCGTGAAGCCTTGTCACATCCAGGATGGCACCAGGCCATGGTAGAGGAGGTGGTTGCGTTGGATGCGAATGACACTTGGGAACTAGTAGCTCGTCCCGCGGGAAAACAAACCATAGGATGTAAGTGGGTATTTGCGGTCAAGATGAATGCTGACAGGTCGGTTGGTCGTCTCAAAGCCCGCTTGGTTGCGAAGGGGTATGCTCAGACTTATGGGGTTGATTATAGTGAGACGTTCTCTCCTGTTGCGAAGATGTTGTCGATTCGCCTGTTTGTTTCTCTGGCAGCCATGAATGATTGGCCATTGTATCAGCTTGATGTTAAGAATGTGTTTCTGCACGATGATCTTCTAGAAAAAGTTTATATGGAGCAACCACCTGGTTTAGGGGGAGAATCCCAAGGTCTGTCGCCTTCGAAAATCGTTATATGGCTTAAAACAAAGCCCTCGTGCATGGTTTGGGAAGTTTATTCAAGTTCTTGAGAAGTTTGGGATGAAAAAGTGCTCATCCAATCATTCTGTATTTTTCCGTCAGTCTGAACATGGGGTTGTGTTGCTGGTGGTATATGTTGATGACATCGTGATTACTGGAAACGATGATTCAGGGATGTCCTCATTAAAGGCATTCCTTCATAGTCAATTTAGTACTAAAGATCTCGGGACTCTAAAATATTTTCTAGGCATCGAAGTAATGAGAAGCAAGAAGGGAATTTTCCTGTCACAAAGGAAATATGTTCTTGATTTGTTGACTGAAACTGGAAAGCTAGGAATGAAACCATGTAGTACCCCAATGGTACCAAATCAACAACTTGTTAAAGAGGATGCAGCGTTCCCTGATCCCGAGAGATACAGGAAGATGGCTGGAAAACTAAATTACTTGACTGTTACGAGACTGGATATTGCCTATTTTGTGAGTATCGTGAGTCAATTCATGTCATCTCCCACAGTCGAACATTGAACAGTTGTTAAACAAATTCTAGGCTACCTTAAGTTTGCTCCTGGGAATGGGGTTTTGTATGAGAACCATGGTCATTCAAATATTGAGTGTTTCTCAGATGCTGATTGGGCAGGGTCTAAAGAGGACAGACGGTCAACCTCGGGTTACTGTGCATTTATGGGGGTAACTGGTTTCTTGGAGAAGTAAGAAACGAACGTGGTGTCTCGCTCGAGTGCCGAATCGAATATAGAGCTATGTCACAGGTGACATGTGAGATAGTATGGCTGATCCAACTTCTTGACGAAATTGGAATGAAAGCCGTGACACCTGTTAAGCTATGGTGTGATAATCAAGCAGCAATCCATATCGCCTCTAACCCGGTGTTTCACGAGAGAACTAAGCATATTGAAGTGGATTGTCATTTTATTCGCGAAAAGATACAACAAGGATTGATTTCGACAGGTTATGTGAAGACAGGAGAACAGTTGGGTGACAACTTCACCAAAGCATTAAATGGCGCTCGGATAAGTTATCTCTGTAACAAGGTGGGCATGATAGATATATTCGCTCCAGCTTGAGGGGGAGTATTAGAATATAAATGTATATTTGTATAGTTTATTATACTATTAGTATGAAGCCCGTTAGGCCCGTTGTAATCCTTATATAAAGGCATTGACTATCGATGAATAAAATAGACTGTTTTTAGTCCAATTACTCTTGACTACATAATTAACTGATTATAGACATCAATCCCTATGGAGAACAATAAAATATAAATACTTATCACTTGCTGCATACTCGACTGCATATACTTGCGTATTAATGTGATTCGAAGTGTAGAACTTAGTTTCACTCTTAGAATTAATCATTAGCTTATTTATACCACACTGAAATATCGCATCAAATACCCATCTCTTTTAGGTCAAATGGGGGAAGTTGGACAGCAGCCTTTAGAACATAGAGTTGTAGCATAATTTTTCAAATTTTTTTCTTTTTCTTTCTTTTATTTTCTTCATTCCCCATAGGATTTTCCTTAGTATTTTTACCTTGTTGAGAGTTAGTGAGCGTAATAGTGTTTTGGACATGAAGACATCTTGGAGGAGCATTCGATGGAAGTTTTTTCGACTTTTGGGAACTTCAATAAGATTTTTCTTACTCCTTTTTGCTTTATTGTTTTTCATATATTTGTTGTAGACATTTTCTATTTTAATGCAAGTGTTTTCGTTGTTTTCTTGTTAATCTATTTTCATTCTCGTATTGATCTGTTTGTTGTTGCTTTATAGTATTAATGGGTAGTTACGTTTTTGCATGTTTTGCTATTTCTTGGAAAGCATGAGCTGATTTTCCTTAGGTGAGGATTAGGGGTGCTTTGGGTGTTAAATGTGTGTTTATCTTATGAATGGGGGATGTTTGAGCTAAGTGTGAGTGTTGATTTAGATAATAGCATGTTTTAGACGATCACTCATTTATGGTTGTGTATTATTTGCTCTTGAGAGAGAGAAATACATTCATACTCACTAAGTTCACATTTAAGATGCTTCTTGCAGCTTACACTACTACAAATCCCACATACAATGACACTTTTTATTTTCCATTTTGCAAGAAAGAGAAAGGTAATGTGTCATAATAGGTGAAAATGCCCGTTTTTTCATTTTATAAAATTTATGATTACATTTTAGAGTCGTAAAAAATACATTAGGTCATGTGTTCGAGCTAGGAATGTAGGATTTTTATACATATAATGGATCAGTTGGTTTTAATTTGTAGAAAACCAATTTTTATTGGTTCGGTTCGGTTTTGTATGAAAAACCGATAAAAAACCGAATCAAACCCAACATAAATAACCCCTAAAAACGAATCGACACCCAGCAACGTGCATCACAAATTTGTTTTCTCTGATTCAATCGACGCCTGCTTTCTCTTCTTTCTGCCCTAATTTGCTCTCTTCTCGCCATTCACACTTCTTTTTCAAAGAATTCCACCATCTTCCTCTTGTATTCACCACCTTCCTTCAACATACGATTTTGTATTTCTGAAATTTGGGTCGAGAGATTAGGGCAAGTATGCTTCGTACTCGATCGTGGATGCTTTTTCAACATTGCTGAGCTCTGAGGTTAGTGATTCTTCATTCTATTGTTGATAGCCCGAATTTTGCATATTTAATTTCTTTTCCAGTTTTGATCTGAGATTGTTTGAATTTATGTTTATTCAATATTTTTTCCCTTCGAATCTGAGGAGTTGTTTGACGAGGAAGTGAAGTAATGTTGTTTTTCTGTCTGTGCTTTTTAAGGTGAAAAATGAAAGTATTTTAAGGTGTTTGAGTTCAAATAGTTGGTGTCTGGAATGGGGATTTGGAGCACTATGAAGAGAGTTGTCATGAGTTGGACCAATGTTTAGTGAAGTAATCTTGTGCAAAGCCACAACTTCCTCCCTATTTTTCGTTTTTTACGTACCCTTTTTTTAGTTGCTGAAAATGGCGGTTTAGCTTTTCGTGTAGGTTCAGAGGGAGGGGATTTGTATGTACCTTTATAGGCTTCTAGAAGCAAGTTGGTGAGTAGGTTAGAGAGGGGAATTGCTGGTGGAGGCCTTAAAAACTTTCAATCATATAATAAAGTTAACTATAGAGGGTCACATTTAGTTTGATGTATCAAATTAAAAATACATTTTCCTTTTTCTTTATAGTGGAGTGTTCGGGTTAGTTCTCGCGCTCTTTAACTATTTAGTTAAAGTTTATAATATTTAGATGCCAAGAAAATCATTTTATGGAAAAGATTATAGAGAGAATGAGATTAGTTATTGAGAGATTGATTATCCCTATTTGGAGTGAAGACAATGTTTAATGGTTTCATTGTTTGTTAGTAATCTAGTTCACACCAATGTCACAAGTTCGATCTTTGAAGTCGGTATTTGGCCCTCATTTAATAAACAAATTATTACGAAAAAATAAAATTATGGAGTGAATGATTATTATTGGTGTTTCAAACCTAAAAAGGCTATCCTAATTTTTGTTCTCTCAATTTGATTTCTTTATTCCAAAATGGTTCATGTTCATTTCTAGTTCCTTATTTTCTGTTTCATGAGAAACAAAAGCTGTTAGCAAATTATTGATGTACTTTTTCTTAAGCTTGCTCCTTGCATGTCCTTAGTGAAGCTTAGTATCTTTCTTTAAAAAAAAACTGTTACCAAATAAGCTTTAGGTGTCTTTTCTTTTTCTAGTGAGGTTAGGGAGTTATGGGTGAGTTCATGATTAGGCAAGCATGTTTGAGTTTGTATGATAAATAATATATTCATCTTTGGTGCTGCTTCTAAATGGTTTTATTAAAATTTTGAGAAAATTATCATAATCTTTTGGCCAAATTTTAGTAACTATGTAGAAGTAGAGAACTCTTAGAACTTGTTTGGCAACGCTTCCATTACTCATTTTTCAAAAAAACAAAAAATAAAGAACAAGAAACCAACATAGAAAGGGATTGTAAAATGTAAGCTGTTTTAAGTTCATGTTTAGAAACAATACAGAAATAGGGCTTTATGAACTAATTTTAATTTGTGTAAAAATTAATTTAGAACTAGTTCATTGTCAACATGGCTTTTATACTTCAAAATTTGCTAAACATTAAGAAAAATTGTTGTTATAATCTATTTGTTACCATAAATTGGATAAAAATATGCCTAATAAGTTCAAAATTACTAGACTCTTTTGACAGTGAAAGGTTTGTTTTCAAATTAACTTTTCATTTATCTACAATTTTAGAATTAGTATTTACTTGCATAGAGCAACCTAAGATTTATGGGTGGTATGATGTAGTCTTTTCCATTCTTCATAGATTTGAAAGACTCCAATTCAAACTATTACTCAAATATTTCATTCATAGAAATATTTTCTTTTCATAGAAATTGAAGTTTACATAATTTTTTGAAATAAAAAACAGTATTTATTAAAGGGAGTAGAATTATATATAAAAAAATGAAAAGGAAAACACGTGTAAATTTACTATGCATGTCTTGTTCTTAACATTATTAATGTGATTGTGCTCTGTCTGTTCATTCTTACAAGACAATAACTCGAAGCTTCACTTTTGTACTTTAGAAATGGCTAACCAGAAGCATGCATTTTACAGTACCACCCAATTGCTCTGCTTCTTAATTAATACCCCATTAACCTACCTTCCACCATTCTCTAGTTTTTAACCAATAGTTTGAAGGTTGTAAAGTAGTTAAAAGCACTGTTCTTTTTCAGCGATTTAAAAAAAAAATTATTTTCTAGTCAATTTACACGTATTTCAACTATTCTTATGGATTAACTAGTTTTGTCCCACTTGTTAAAAAAAATTAATTCTTAATTAGGTAACTATTATAGAGTAAACTCATAGAAAAAATATTTATATGGGACATAGAAAATATTTGCCAAGACATCATCCTTATAAAAGACAAAAAAAATTATTTGATGGATATCAAGAGTATGGGAGTGCTCCAATGCCAATGTCAGGAGAGGCTATTTATAGAAAACTTAATGACATGGAGTTTCCAATTCGGGGTAAGATGTGTGACAAGAAATTAAAGGACGAAGCTACAAAGAACTACTGGAAAAGAAAATCTATTTTTTTTTGAATTACCGTATTGGAAACACCTACACATACGACATTGTCTTGATGTGATGCATATTGAAAAGAATGTGTGCATGAACATCATAGGAACTTTACTTGATATTCGAGGAAAGAGTAAAGACGGGTTAAAGACAAGACGCGACTTAGATGACATGGGGATTAGACCTGAATTAGCACCTCAAACAAGAGGTAAAAAACAATCATGTGAGTGAAGTCATTGGATTGTATGTTCACTAAACCCTTTTCTTTTTTTAGTCAAACAGTAACTAGTTATACTATTATGCAAGTATTTGTTTAAAATAATAAGTATTTGTTTTAAAATCATAGGTCGTTCAAAAGGCTTAAAATGAAGAAGCCGATATGGAAATCAGTGAAGGTTAGTTCGTTGACTAGCTAGTTAAGAATAATCATGAATATTTTAATGATTTGTATGTAAATGTTCGTGTAAACATCAGGGTCCGAAACAACCAGGCGTAGTGGAATGCGGCTATTACATTATGAAATATATGAGGGAGATTATATTGCATAACACAGCTTTAATACATGATATAGTAAGTATATAACTCTATGATTTTAATATTAATTTAAAATTATCTATCAAATATGTCAATATACTTTTTTCATATTAACAGATGAAGGATGCACCAAAAAGTTATACACAAGATGAGATTGATTTGGTGCGATCGGAGTGGGCAGAGTACGTGGATACACACGTATTCTTCTTATAAACGTGATGATGGTGGACGTAATTTTTTTTGATGCAGTAAACATATATTTTTGTTTTTTACTTGCTTTTTGTTGTCGCAATCAATTTTTTTTTGTAAAGATGCGACAAGAGTTAAAACCTTGGAAATACACGGATATAGCCCATGATGATGGAGGAATGATATGTACGATTGTGGATTTGCACTACGAGTTGCTTCTTGCCATGAATATCAACAAGTGAGTATTCTTTTTATATTTTATTTAACTTGATGCATTCATATGTTATAAATTTATGGGTATCCTACAACTATGGTAGCTATAATAATGTAGTTCTGTTGGTGAGACATGAATATGGCTTTTTCGACTAGATTAGTAGCATTTTTCCTAAGTTTGTAGTTTTATTCTGATATGTGATTTTTTTTTTTGTGGAATATATGTGGTATTTGGTTATTTGTATGTGTTAAATTATAAAATCACTCTCAAGCTTCATTGTATGTTTTTTTTTCTAGGTGTTTGAGCGCATTGAAATAGTGGAGTATCATCAGATTAACACCAACGAAACTCGAGCAATGCTTCCTAAACTTCAAAGAGCAACATTTTGGTTCAAGGACCTCATTCACCGAAGCTTGCCAACATGCACACGATTTAGTTCTTGTCATTCTACTATTGTTATGAACTATCAAACATGTTGTTATTAAGTGCATCCTTTATTTATTTATTTCTTTTTTATCTAAGTGCAATGGACGTGTAAAACTTGAAATGATAGTTGTTGAAACATATTTCGATTACCTTTGTTTTTGAAATAGGATGTGACAACAGGTTATGGTTCGACTTGCGTTGTTGTTGAAAATGGGACGTGAGAACAGGTTATTAAATGCATTCTACTATATATTTTCTGAAATCAAGATGTGAGAATAGGTTATGAACAGTAAAATTGTAATATGGCCAAAAGTATCAGGTTGTAATTTGATCAACCATGACAATAAAAGGGTGTCATAACTTGCTTGATCATGATACTTATCATCTGTCGTTAACCATACATTAATGACTATGCATATATGTCGTCAATAAAATAACCATGACAGAAATCTACTGTCATAATCCATTCAACTATGACGACAAATATGTGTCTTTATTATATCAACAATGACAATGTGTAAGTGTCGTTGATGGATAAATCATGATGTTGGCTAAGTGTCGTTGATGGATAAACCATGACGATGATTATATGTCGTTAATGAATAAACTATGACAACTATCATGTGACGTTATTAAGTATGTCGTGACTAAAAACAACCATCATAACTAGTTAGTCTAGGACACTTCTGGAGTGTCATTATTAGCGACTCAATGACATTTTATAATTGTCATTAATAGTTCTTCAATGATTAAAATTAGCAGTCATAATTTATCTTTTCATGACTCTTTTACCATAGTGTCAAGGTAGAAGCTTTCGTGACACTGGATACTACGACTCCCAAATTTAGTCATAAAAGTTCTTCACGACTATAAATTATAGTCATTATAGATGACATTTGTAGTAGTGTTAGGAGGAGTTAGAGATAATGACTCCGCTAGTGCTCATTGTACTTAGCTTAATGCTTTGGAAAATTTAAATGCATGTTTAATGAACTCTTTGTTGAATGACTCTTAAGAGAGGGTATTTGATGTTAGTAATATTGTGGAGCCTGTTTCTCACCTAAAATTCATAAGTATTTGCATGTTTACATTCAAGCACATTCCCTTAATCTGTACCTTGTTATTTGATTGCTGCAAAATTTGTTGTGTGTTTAATTTTGTGCCAATTTCATGTTTAAATGTCATTTGAATGTCGATTTATATTTAGGACAGTAGCTACAGTCTGGGCATTTTAACAGGATTTTTGGATGTCATTTTAGATGTTTAAAGTCTGATTTAAACTCCTAGTTTTCTACTGCTTTGCTACTGCATTTTCCAATTTAGCTGCCATTTTTAGTTTAACGCATCAAAATATCATTTCATTTACATTTTATGCATTTTACTTTAGTTAGACTCTCTAAACTTTATTTAAACACGATTTAATCGCTAATCTCTGAGAAGATGATCTTTTAGAGATTAAAACTTGCTACAGTAGATTGTGTACACTTGCACAGTGTTCGTATAAACTTAAATATATTTTTATAATATGGAATAATTAATTTAGGAATTAGTGGGTACAAAATGAAGGAATAAATGGATTATCAATTTATGAGAGTAATTAAGGAATTAGTAGATTTTATTATTTTAGCGATTATTGGGCAATACAATGGAAAGAACTTGGAGATCAAGTTTGTCATAGGCAACAAATAGAGAGTTCCATCATTGTGAATTGAAGAGGCAATCATAGAGAAAAAGAGAGTGAAGAGAGGAAAAGTTGTGTAGAGTGTTATAGAGAAAGCAATTAAGAAATAAAGAGAATGTGTTTTAAAGATATTGTTAGTATGCATTGTCTCTCCAATCCCAAAGCGAAATGCTTGCGCAATTGTTAATTATGTTTATTGTTTTGTTATTTGAATCTAGATCTTACAAATTGGTATCAAAGCGGCATCTATATTTTACAAATTGGTATCAGAGCGTTCCAAGTTTCTACAAATTGGTATCAGAGCCGATGGCGAACATAACGGGTCAATTATCGTTGCCAATATTAATGAAGGAAAATTACGAGAATTGGAGCATTCAGATGAAAGCGCTACTTGGATCTCATGATGCGTGGGAAGTGGTCGAAGAAGGTTTCATAGAGCCAGAGAATACTATGGGTTATATGGTGGATAAAAACTAAAGCGTTGAAAGACACGCGATCGAAGGATAAAACGACATTGTATATGCTGTTTCGAGCAGTGGATGAATCGGGCTTTAAGAAGATTGTGAATGCAACTACTTCAAAAGAAGCATGAGACACTTTTGAGAAAGTATTCAAAAGAGTCGACCGAGTGAAGTGCGTCTCTAGACTCTTTGCGAAGAGTTGGAGAGCATTAAGATGAAGAAGTCAGAAAGCGTATCCCACTACATCACGCGTCTGGAGACAATGATGAATCAACTCAATCGAAATGACGAAAAGCTAATGGATGCGCGAGTTGTTGAAAAGATTTTGAGATCGTTGACAGATAATTTCGAGAATGTGGTGTGTGCAATAGAGGAGCCAAAGGACCTTGCGACGCTCACTGTTGACGAGCTTGCTGGTTCTCTTGAGGAACACGAGCAACACAAGCACGAGAAGAAGGAAGAAACGGCGGAAGAGGACGCGGTCTAGGAAGAGGTTGTTCAAGTGTCACAAGTATGGTCACTATGCACGTGATTGTTATTCGATAAATTCTATAATTGCAGTGAAAAAGTGCATTTTGCAAGGAATTGTGGTGTGGATAAAAAGGTTAAAGAAACAAGGAACTTAGAAGAATACAATGTGAATGATGGTGATATTTTGATAGCGTATAAAGAAGGAAGCGACAATAATGATACTGTGTGGTATCTCAACTCAGGGGCAAGTAACCATATGTGCGGACACAAGCATCTGTTCAAAGAGATGCGAAAAATTGAAGATGGTCACATTTCTTTTGGTGATGCGTCAAAAGTAAAGATGAAAGGCAAGGGTACGATTCATTTTGTGCAGAAGCATGGTTTGATAGGGTCAGTCCAGGATGTTTATTATGTACCAGATTTCAAAAAATATATTTTGAGTTTGGGACAACTCACAAAGAAGGACTATTCTGTATTTTTGAAAGGTCGGTTGCTGCATTCGAAGGATAAGAAAGAGTGTTTAGTCGCCCGAGTAGAGATGGAAAGAAATCGCATGTATAAATTGAAGTTTAGAAGCGTACGAGGAAAGTGTTTGCGAGTAAATAAAGAAAACGAATGGGACTAAAACAATTCGATGGAAGTCAGCAACAAAGTTGGAGAATTACCAGTTGTTGCATCAATGAGCATGCCAAAAGAGTCTAAAACAACGGAAGAAGAAGAAAAACTGTAACGGCCCAGTTTTCTGATCCGATTCTTCAGGTGCTTTCGGTTCATTATTCGGTTGTTCGGTTAGGCCGTTAGAGCTATTTTAACCCTTAGGGGTATTTTGGTCATTTTGCTCCCCTGTCAGGGTTTGTGGATATTCAAGATTCCAAGGTCTTTCTTGCCTTTTGTTGAGGCTTGACTGTTGTTGGTTGTAAGACCCAAGAAGTTGTGTCGCTTGTTTGGAAGCTTGGAGGTTGTTCGGGAAATTATGAATTTAAAACGAAATAGAGTGCTTCCATTGGGATTTTGTAACAGCCCAGTTTCCTATTCCAGTTTTCGAGGTGCCTTCGGGTCAAGATTCAGTTGTTTGGTTGGGTTTTAGAGCCGTTTGGCCCCTTGGGGGTATTTTGATCTTTTGGCTCTTCGGGCAGGATTTGTGGTTTTCAGGGCTTCGAGGTAGCTCCTGCCTTTGTCGAGGCTTGTTTGTTGGTGGCTGCGAGTCCCGTGGTGTTTGGGCTAGTCGGTTGGATGCTCGGTTGTGGTTTGGGCTTTGGCAAAGTGTTGGTTTGTTGTGTGTTTCCTTTGGGATTCGAGCCCGAGCCCTTAGTGTTGCTTTGGGAGTTGGATTTAAGTGAGTTTGATTGATTGGAAAAGATTGCTTCGGTCGGGTCTCGGAGGAGGAAGCCGGGAAATGGGATTTTGAGGTTTTAAAGTGGATAAGGATGGAAAATGGAATTAAAATCCCATTTTTCCCATTTTTCCCATTTTCCTTTTTATTTCCCATTTTTTCTTTTCTTTTTCCCCAAAATCAATTTTCTCTCTCTCTCTCTCTCTCTCTCTCTCTCTCTCTCTCTCTCTCTCTCTCTCTCTCTCTCTCTCTCTCTCTCTCTCTCTCTCTCTCTCTCTCTCTCTCTCTCTCTCTCTCTCTCTCTCTCCCTGAGCCCCCCACCTAGCTCGACCTAGCCTTTGGCTCGCCCAGCTTGACCTACTGGCCCACTGCTCGCCCAAGCCCAGCCCGGCCCAGAGCCCCCGCTCGCCGAAGCTAGCCCAGCCCGCTTCTGCGTCTCGCGCGCCACGCGCCACCGAAGCTCGCCCAGCGCCCAGCGCGCCCCTGCCTCGCCCAACCCGAGCCCCTGCCTCGCACAGTGTCGCCCAGCTCGTGTCGCCCGAGCTCACCCAAGACAAAGGTTGCCGCCGCTGCTTACTCTCTAGTCCGTGTCGCCCGGCCGTCCACGCCGCCCACTGACCGCTCGTCCCAGCGCCCGGATCGCGCGCGCGCAAGCGCCTCCTCTCTGTGGCTGAAAGCGCGACGCGCCAGCGTTGCCCCAGCGCCTGTCCGCGCGCAGCTCGCGCCCAGCCAGCCGTGCCCAGCCCGCCCCCAGCCAGCCAGGTGCCTAGCCCGTCTGTGCCGCTTCTCGTTCGCGTGTCAGCCGCGCCTCGTGAGTTGCTCCCGAGCCGAGCCCTGTTTATTTTAGTGTATTTAGGGCTATTTTATGATTATTGATGTTTTTGCTTGGCTCGTTATAGGTTGCTCTGGTTCGATCGCAGTTATTTTATTGTGTGTTGTTGCCTTCCGACCAGGTAAGGATTTCTTACCGGAGTTGTGTGGGCCCTGCGATATTGTCATGATTTTGCCTTGCTTGTTTGCTGACTGTTATGAGCATGATAATAATAGAGCAGCTTTGATTGATTTTCTGCTAGCATGTTTGCTTGATATTACATGTTAGTGCCATGCTAGGTTTGTTCTGCCAGCATGTTTGTGATTCCTGCTTAAGCTCGTAGTATCATGCTAGGTAGTGTGATTGATGTCGGTCTTTGCTTGCTAGCCAGGAATCATTGCTTTTTCTCTGTACTCTTAGATAGAGTTGTAGGGTTTGTCATCATCTAGAGGCTGAGCGGACATAACGTACTTTGTCCCCACTGATCGGGAGTAGTGTGCGAAGCATAACGTATCTTGCTTCCCCGGTCGCTAAGGTGGATTTAGCTCTGGTCGGGAGTAAAGTGTGCGAAGCATAACGTATCTTGCTACCCCCCCCCGACCCGCCGGTTGTGGACTTAGCTACCCACTTCGGCCAGAGCCTAGTTTGTAGCCTGCTAGAGCGGAACCCTGCCAACGGTGTAAGCCTACCTTGGCCGGTTCTTAGCTTCAGGTCGGTGGATCAGGCTGCACAGATGAGCGCCGAGGGCCTCGCGCTACTGTGATCAGTGACACCGCTTCCGAGTCATAGACATGTGCACCTGGCCCGCGTAGTTTGCCCTTAGGCCCCCGCATTTACGCCGGTTGCAGAGGAGCATGCGGTGTGCGCGCACACGCGTTAGTTGCCGGTTCGGAGAGCTCCCCCGGGCTAATGTCGTGAGTACACCATTCCTTCCGTTAGAGCCTGACTTCGGGTACTCTCCCGTAAGTCCAGATTAGTGGCAAGGGCAAGGAGGCCCTTGAAGACATTCTAGGGATCAGTGTATTCCCCCCGAGTGACAGATACCTCGGTGATGTCCAGGATTGGTTAGTGTATCCATTCCCAGCTAGGTCGGAAGAAAGAGACTTCCGATGACTCCAAATCTTGTTTTATGAGCTCGTTGAGCCATGATCTGTGTTGGTAGCTGTTTGCTTGCATGCTTTGGTACTAGATGACTGATTATATCGTATTGTACCCCGGTTGGGGATTCTTCTTGAGTAATTCGTTACTCACCCTTACTTATCTTTCAGAAACCATGGCGCGAGGCAGATGATGGCCGAGGAGGAGCTGTGATCATGGAAACCCGTTGTTCAACTCGAGATTTATGTTTATGATTTAAATGTTCTCTGAATGCATGTAGTTGGGCACGGAGCCCTAGGGTGTTTTCTGAATGTATTTCCGGATTCTAGCATTGTTGTAAAGATTGTATGTTTTAAATAAATCTCAGATCAGAGTAGGTTTTGTAAATGTATTTGTCTTGGAACAGTGCTTTGAAAGCAGTGCAGTGTTTCAGAAATTAAATGGATGTTTTATGTTTTGGTTTTTACTTAGAATCCAACACCATCTTGCAAATTTTCTCAGAGATTTGTATGCATGCATTGAGGTAACGGCCTATTTAGAACCCCATTCTGGCCGGGTCGTTATGAGGTTGGTATCGAGCTCGAGTCATAGATTCTCAGACTCGACCTTTGTTATAGGTCGTTTTTCCATGATCATCAAGACTCACCATCATCAGTGCGCGCTAAGTTTATTTTTTAAAGAAAGGGTAAGAATTTACAATACTTTTCATCTAGTGTATGCCTTGTGTAGAGTTGTGGAGCGGAGACGAGCGTGTTCTCGACTCGTTGTTGGTTTGGGCTTAGAGAGCCATCATGCCAACTTTCATGATCTGAGCATGTTTTAGCAAACTTGTTGAGGTATCCAGATAGATTCGGATGCCTTGGGACGTCGTCCCCGAGGGAGGTAGAGCTTAGACTCACATTGGCCATTTGTGGCCCAGTTGTTGCTTTTCCCCTAGTGAGAGGGTGGAGGTGCTTTGTGCAGATCGCCAGTATGTTGATCGCACCCAGAGGAGCAGGACGCTTGGCATGTCCCACCGAGGAGTTGGACTGATCGTGTTGATGTTGAGGCCCCGTCCAGGGTCGTGTAGACCCGTTGGCCAGAGTTGGCCCTGGCAGTTGAGTTGCCTAGTAGAGGGGGTAGAGGCTAGCAGCGCCTCAGAGCGTGACTCCTTGAGCAGAGTGTGCTCCAGCCATGAGAGATTGGATGGCAGGTCTTTAGCTATCAGAGAGCGAAGACCCAGCGCAGCTTTGTAGCGCATAGTGAGGAGTCCCGGCACGCTTAGCCCAAATGACAGATTTTGTTTCAAATTTTCCCCAGTAGAGCTCTTGTAGCCCCTGAGGTTCTCGGGAGGGCATGTTCAACGAGTTTATGCCGATGAGGATGCTTGTGGAGCAGTCCCCGTGTGGACTAGCTTTGGTAGCTCAAGTGTTGATCTTGAGCCTTAGCAGCATTGTTGATTGCCCAGGAGAGTAGCCTGCAGAGTTGGCAGCCCTTCTCGAGGAGATTGTTGAGGATCTTTGTGCTCCCATAAAGTGTTGTTTGTTTTAGTAAGTCCTGCTTTGCTAGTAGTAAAAGCAGCTTGGCCAGTTTGAGTTTAGCATCCGTGTGTGGGATGCCCCGCTGCTCGTGAGGCCGAGGTGTGTCGTTCTTGTGCTTGTTTGGTACAAAGCTTGGTGGTGGTAGTCCCTTGTGAGAGGTGGACTAGCGAGTCTCCACCACGCCCGATTGATTGGCAAGTTGCCGTGTTTGTGGCTTGAGGCGGATGTAGAGACATCTTTGCCCCTTGCAAGCTCCTTTTGTTGTTTAATGTTTTCCTCCTCAGATGTTTGGTAGAGTTGAGCACTCTTCCTTAGTGAGCTCCTAGAGTGGAGCTAGCTGCTGTTTGTAGAGATCCGGCCAGAGCTTTGTTGAGCATCATGAGGAGATGCTAGTGTAGGCTGTGAGCCTTCGGTTTGATGAGATGCCATAGGCATGGCCGCTTTGAGTTGAGCCCTCGTATGCCTAGCCAGAGTTGTTGTCACTTGAGGTAGTGACCTTGTTGGCCCCATCCGTAGTATGATGTGGATTTGGTAGTAGTAGCACTTGAGGTGCATTGGTTGGTGTGTCACTTTGGCACTAAGTCCGGTTCGAGCTTGAGTTTGGCTTGGGCATAGCGGATGGTTCTATGCCGTCGGAGTTCAAATGCACTTCTTTAGCCTTGGATCTGCTTATGGCGATTGCACTGCTTAGGTCGTGCCGAGAGGCTAGTTCAGTAGTAGTCGATGGACTACAAGCGAAAGGATGCTCGAGAGGAGCCGGAGCCTCTTCCCAGTGTTTCTGGAGGTTGAGTAAGTCAACAGGTTGCCGGTTGGCAAGTGTTGGTGCGCGTGAGTCTCGCGCTAGTGTTACGGCCAAGAGTTTCTTTGTGGTTGGTAGTGTGGTCAACTACCTTCGAGGGCCTTATCTGAGGAGAGTTGAGCATCGTAGTTTGGTCCAGCAGAGGGACCCTGAGTTGGATGCTCATGAGATGAGCTGGTGCCTATGAGGCGAGTTGGATGCCATGAGGCGAGTTGTATGCTTTTGAGACGAGATGAGCCGATGCCTTGCGAGACGATTTGGATGCCTTATGGGTAAGCACCCTTGGTAGAGGCTTGGTATAAAGTGAGTTCGGTTTGGCATGGTTATGCCTTGGTAGAGCAAGGTTGCCTCAGCTTTTAGCATCGTGTGGAGTTGGAACTTTTGGTGTTCCTTCGGTTGGAGTTCAGTTGGAAACTGAACAAGTGCGGTGGTAGCAAAGCCGCGCAGTTTCTGTTCGCCTTGGCTAAGAGAGTTGTTTGGATCCTTTCCTTGGGTAGTCGCCTTGTTGAGGCTGATGTTTGAGTAGGAGGACGACGCATTCGGTAGCGTTTCGGGTCCTCTTGGTTCCCAAGGAGTTGGAGTTGGCCAGCATGGTTGAGATGCTGGAGTGAGTTGTGCCTGTTCAGGCAGTTGGCTGTTAGCTCGTTTGTCGACCGTGTGTGTCGAGGGTGATCGGAGGATCCCTAGGTTGAGGAGAGCCTCTCCAGAGCTCAGTCAGGCCCAGCTAGTGACTTTCAGTTGGCTAGCTGGAGGCGTGTAGTTTGTAGCCTCGGTTGAGTTGCTAGCAGTCTTGGTAGACTAGCAAGCCAGAGTTTGTTTGGAGCAGAGTCCGGATTGGTTCCGGTGTGGTGGCTAGTTGATGCTTGGTGTTGACCAAGGTGTGGTTTGGAGCTGCTAGAGATTGGCTTTGCTCGTGGGGCGAGTGGTTCGTGCCCTGTTGGTGGCTTTCCTGTTTCCAGGATGTTGAGTTGCCCCGTTTGGCATTTGGAGGTTCAGTCTGAGATGGACCCCTGTTGTTGCCCCGTGAGATTTAGATGTTGTTGCTCTGGTGGAGCAAGACAGTGAGCGTATGTTGAGCTCTCTGTCCTTCGGTTGTCTGCTTGTAAGAGCCGTTTCTTTCTGGGAGTTGTCAGATTTCTCCCGTAGCCATGAGTTGATGGTAGAGGTGCTAGCTAGAAGGAGAAGTTTGTTGGCTGCTTGGAAGCAGTTGTTTGTCCAGTTAGGTGGACTCTTGGATGGTGTTCTAGAGGCTGCAGTAAGGGTTGTTTTGCCTCTTGTGAGTGTTGGGCCAAGGTTTGGTCCTCTTGTTGTTTCGAGAACTAGTTCGGTTCTAGCTGGAGGGCGTTGCCCTGAGAGGTCTTGTTCCTAGTCAGGAAGTTTTGGGAGTTGACCCCTCCCTCGGCAGTTGAGTAAGTTTTGTTTGTTTCGAATTGGTGATCCGATTGGTTGAGCTTTCCCTTGGGTGTTGCTTCCAAGAGAGTTGGTTGCTGTTGCCTTGGGTTTGAGCTAGTCAGCGAGCTTGTGTGAAGTTCACGCCTTCGAGTTTGCTTGCTTGGGAAAGTCGTTTCCCGCTTGGCGAGAGTCACCTTAGCTCCCGAGTTGTGGAGTTGGTCGAGTAGTGCAGCCAGTCACCAGTGAGAGGGGTCCTGCTTTGTGTTGTTAGCAAGCAAGAGTTGTTTGTCCCATAAGGGCGGTGGCCACCAACCGAAGAGTTGTTTCTCGGCAAGTTGTTGGTTCTTTGGGGATTGAAGATTTCCCTTCCCCCTAGTCTCGGTGGTGGTTGAGTTGCTCCCTAGATGTCAGCCTCGAGTGTTAGCTTCTGAGGTAGTCTTGCGGATTTGTGTGGCTCAGGATCCCTAAGCTTTGAGGTTGTTGATATCTGTTTTCCTTGCGAGGTTTCGGGAGTGGAGCTTCTGGTTGGAAGATGAGTTAGGCTTAAGCTTAAAGGAGAAGTCATTTGAGTAGCCAGTTGGATTTTTAGAGTTGAGTAGTAGCTTGGAGGCGAGCGTTGCTCGTTATGAGTTTGGTTTGAGTTCTGCTGAGAAAGCCCTTCTCGGGCTTTGCTCCTTGTTGTTGTGCGCTCGCAGTTGGCGTAGCAGAGCCGTTGAGTGAGTTGGCACAGAGGTGCCGTGGCTTTGGTTGGTAAGCCGTTGAGTTGTTTTCCTCAAGGTGCTGTGTCGCAGAGAGCTGCGTGATGGTTTAGTCCTTGCAGCCCGAGTTTTCCTTGAGAGGAATTTTGGTGGTTTCCTGGCCTGGCAGTATTTTCTTTGGCCAGTTGCTAGTAGGTTTGAATGGTAAAGTTTGCTTTCGGCCGTTGAGAGGCTGCAGTTTGTTGGCTTGGCCGAGTTGAGCCTGTGCCTGGCCCTTGTCTTTTAGAGGTGGCCGTAGCTGAAGTTTCAGCTGGTGTGAGTGTTGCAGGCCGTTTGGTTTTCTGGAACCTGGGAGGTTCAGTTGTTTGGCCAGTTTGTTGTTGGTTTGAGGCTGCTTGTTAGCAGCTGTGAGCTTCCAGAGGAGTTCGCCAGTGCGTGGCGTTGAGTTTCAGAGCTTGTGGCCCGTCCTCGAGTTTGTTGGGAGTAGCACCCTTTGAGAGTTGGTGCGAGTAGAGGACGTGGTTTGCCGTCTTTTTCCTTTGGAGTTCAACAGATGCCCATCTGATGGCATTGTGGCCTTGAGTTTTTGAGAACCCAAGAGGGTTTGGATCTCGAAGAGGGCTAGTGTTGTTGGCCGAGAAGTTCAGTTGGCTGGATCAGTGGAGTTTTCCTGGAGCTGTTTCGTCTTAGGACTTTCGAGGACGAAAGTCTTAAAAGGAGGGAGTATTGTAATGTGGCCCGCTTTCCTATTCCGCTTTTCGAGGTGCCTTCTGTCAAGATTCAGATTGTTTGGTTGGGTTTTAGAGTCGTTTGGCCCCTTGGGGGTATTTTGGTCTTTTGGCTCTTCGGGCAGGATTTGTGGTTTTCAGGGCTTCAAGGTAGCTCCTGCCTTTGTCGAGGCTTGTTAGTTGGTGGCTGCGAGTCCCGTGGTGTTTGGGCTAGTCGGTTGGATGCTCGGTTGTGGTTTGGGCTTTGGCAAAGTGTTGGTTTATTGTGTGTTTCCTTTGGGATTTGAGCCCGAGCCCTTAGTGTTGCTTTGGGAGTTGGATTTAAGTGAGTTTGATTGATTGGAAAAGATTGCTTCGGTCGGGTCTCGGAGGCGGAAGCTGGGAAATGGGATTTTGAGGTTTTAAAGTGGATAAGGATGGAAAATGGAATTAAAATCCCATTTTCCTTTTTATTTCCCATTTTTTCTTTCTTTTTCCCCAAAATCAATTTTCTCTCTCTCTCTCTCTCTCCCCGAGCCCCCCACCTAGCCCGACCTAGCCTTTGGCTCGCCCAGCCCCAGCCCGTGCAGCCCCTGGCTCGCCCAAGCCCAGCCAGCCCGAGCCCCTGCTCGCCCGAGCTAGCCCAGCCCCAGCTCGTCCGCGCGCGCCCTCGCCAGCCCCAGCTCGCCCAGCGCCCGCGCGCCCCTACCTCGCCCAGCCCGAGCCCCTGCCTCGCACAGTGTCGCCCAGCTCGTGTCGCCCGAGCTCGCCCGCATAGTGCCGTCGCCCTGCTCTGCCCTAGTCCGTGTCGCCCAGGCCGTCGCGCCCCAGCGTCGTGTCGCTCGCTCCGTGCGCTGCCTCTCTATATGCCGAGCCACAGCGCGCGGCTCAGTAAAAGCAGCAGCGCCCAGAGACGCTCCAGCGCCTGTCCGCGCGCAGCCCAGCGCCCCTCCGCGCGCAGCCCAGCGTCCCTCCGCGCGCAGCTCGCGCCCAGCGTCCGTGCCAGCGCGCCCCCTGCGGCCCCAACGCGCCCAGCCAGCCCCTTTGGCTGCCTAGCCCGTGCAGCCGGCTCGTTCGCGTGTCAGCCGCGCCTCGTGAGTTGCTCCTGAGCTGAGCCCTGTTTATTTTAGTGTATTTAGGGCTATTTTATGATTATTGATGTTTTTGCTTGGCTCGTTATAGGTTGTTCGGGTTCGATCACAGTTATTTTATTGTGTGTTGTTGCCTTCCGACCAGGTAAGGATTTCTTACCGGAGTTGTGTGGGCCCTGCGATATTGTCATGACTTTGCCTTGCTTGTTTGCTGACTGTTATGAGCATGATAATAATAGAGCAGCTTTGATTGATTTTCTGCTAGCATGTTTGCTTGATATTACATGTTAGTGCCATGCTAGGTTTGTTCTGCCAGCATGTTTGTGATTCCTGCTTAAGCTCGTAGTATCATGCTAGGTAGTGTGATTGATGTCGGTCTTTGCTTGCTAGCCAAGAATCATTGCTTTTTCTCTGTACTCTTAGATAGAGTTGTAGGGTTTGTCATCATCTAGAGGCTGAGCGGACATAACGTACTTTGTCCCCACTGATCGGGAGTAGTGTGCGAAGCATAACGTATCTTGCTTCCCCCCCCGGTCGCTAAGGTGGATTTAGCTCGGCCTGGAGTAAAGTGCGAAGCATAACGTATCTTGCTACCCCCGCCCGACCGCACGGGTTGTGGACTTAGCTACCCACTTCGGCCAGAGCCTAGTTTGTAGCCTGCTAGAGCGGAACCCTGCCAACGGTGTAAGCCTACCTTGGCCGGTTCTTAGCTTCAGGTCGGTGGATCAGATCAGCCGCATGGATGAGCGCCGAGGGCCTCGCGCATCGTGATCGCGACACCGCTTCCGAGTCATAGGCATGTGCACTGCCCGCGTGTAGTTTGCCCTTAGGCCCCCGCATTTACGCCGGTTGTAGAGGAGCATTCGGTGTGCGCGCACACGCGTTAGTTGCCGGTTCGGAGAGCTCCCCCGGGCTAATGTCGTGAGTACACCATTCCTTCCGTTAGAGCCTGACTTCGGGTACTCTCCCGTAAGTCCAGATTAGTGGCAAGGGCAAGGAGGCCCTTGAGGACATTCTAGGGATCAGTGTATTCCCCCCGAGTGACAGATACCTCGGTGATGTCCAGGATTGGTCAGTGTATCCAATCCCAGTTAGGCCGGAAGAAAGAGACTTCCGATGACTCCAGATCTTGTTTTATGAGCTCGTTGAGCCATGATCTGTGTTGGTAGCTGTTTGCTTGCATGCTTTGGTACTAGATGACTTATTATATCGTATTGTACCCCGGTTGGGGATTCTTACTGAGTAATTCGTTACTCACCCTTACTTATCTTTCAGGAAACCATGGCGCGAGGCAGGATGGCTGGAGGAGGAGCTGTGATCATGGAAACCCGTTGTTCAACTCTGAGATTTATGTTTATGATTTAAATGTTCTCTGAATGCATGTAGTTGGGCATGGAGCCCTAGGGTGTTTTCTAAATGTATTTTCGGATTCTAGCATTGTTGTAAAGATTGTATGTTTTAAATAAATCTCTGATCAGAGTAGGTTTTGTAAATGTATTTGTCTTGGAACAGGTGCTTGGAAACAGGGACAGGTTTCAGGAAATTAAATGGATGTTTTATGTTTTGGTTTTTACTTAGAATCCGAACACCATCTTGCAAATTTTCTGTAGATTTGTATGCATGCATTGAGGTAACGGCCTATTTAGAACCCCATTCGGGTCGGGTCGTTACAGATTTGAACCCTTGACCTGAAGGGGATTTGGAGGGTTGGATTAAATGAGTTTATAAGGAAGAAAAGGTTGCTTCAGCTGGGACTCGAAAGGGGAAAGCCCAAGGAAGGGAATCGCCAAACCTAGTTTGTATTTAAAAAGAGAAATCGTTTTTTTTCTTTTCCCTAGAGTTTCCGCATGAATTCCAAGCTCCCTCATCTTCTTGTTGCAGATTCTCCAAGAACCAACATCAAAAATCGAGTAAGTCTTCTTCCTTTTCTTCTTCTTCTTCCCTAGCCGAGGACCCTTATCCTTGTCGCCTGGCCAAGCTCTAATCACTGTTGTGTGTGTTTGTGTGTTCTGCCCAGCCGAGAACAGCCCTTGCTGCCGCCCACAACCCACCCTAGCCGCAACACAGAAGACAACCCCATCGGCTCGCCCCAGCGAACGCGCCATCGCCAGGACCCTAGCCTCACGCAGCCCCCGCATCACCTTCACGCCCGTGAGCTCGTCTTCGCCTCGCCTCGCTCATTCGCACCCGATCGCCTCTCCTAGCCCTTCGCGCGGCGATCGCAGCCCAGCTCGCCCATGCCCCTACTGCTCGCTCGCTCGCGCCCGACTCGCCCCAGCGAAGCAATGCAAGGGCAGCCTCTGCACGTCGCAGCAGCGCCTCACCTCGCCCGCACTCGCAGCCAGCCGCGTCGCCCCAACGGTGTTGTTTAGCCGCTGCGACCTGCACGCAATCTGCAGCCCTTCGCCCTCACGCCAGCCTGCTCGCTTGTTGCTGTCGCACGCCCTTATCGAGCCAGCCTAGTGCCGAGAGCTTCCTTCTTCGTTTGGTAGCCTATTGTGCCTTGTGTTTTATTCCCGAGCCTTATTATTGACCCTTAGATGTTTTAAGTTGCTAGTTTTACTTAGGTTGACTTTATTGATTTTCCTAGGTTATTCGGGTTGACCTTGCAGCTCGAGGGTCGTTTGTTATTATGGTGATTGTTTACTACATTTTCCAGGTAAGAATTTCTAACTGTGGTTGTGTGGACCCTGCGATATTATCATGATATGCCTTGTATGCTTGTTTACTGTTATGAGCATGTTAGTGATAGGACAACTTATGTTTAATCTCTTGCTAGCATGTTTACCTGTTTGTACATGTTAGTGCCATGCTAGGTTTGTTCTTCCAGCATGTTTATGATTCCTGTTCAAGTTCGTAGTACCATGCTAGGTTATGTGTTTTATGTTGAGAATGTATGTTTAGCCAGGAATCGATTACTCTGTACTCTTAGCTAGTATAGTAGGGTTTGTCATCATCCAGAGGCTAAGAGCGGACACAACGTACCTTGTCCCCACCGGTTGGGGTCCCGTGCGAAGCATAACGTACTTTGCTTCCACCCCGGCAGCTGATGCGAATTTGCTCCCGCATCGGCATAAGCCTAGTTTGTAGCCTGCTAGAGCGGAACCTTGCCAACGGTGTAAGCCTACCTTGGCTAGTTCTTAACTTCAGGTCGGTGGTACAAGCTGTACAGGTGAGTGCCGAGGGCCTCGCACTACTGTATTCAGTGACACCGCTTCCGAGTCATTAGGCATGCGTACCTGACCCTCGTAGTTTGTCCCTAGGCCCTCGCATTTACGCCGGTTACAGCAGCATGCGGTGTGTGCGCACACACGTTAGTCGTCGGTTCGGAGGGCTCCCCTGGGCTAATGTTCGTAAGTACACCACTTTCGTTCCAGTTTAGAGCCAGACTTCGGGTACTCTCCCGTTAGTCAAGTATTAGCTAGCCGAGGGCAAGAGGTCATCGGGACACCTAAGTTGGGATCGATTTTTTAGCTGATCAATTGGCCGAGGGAGAAAGACCCTTGAAGATGTCTTGGAATTGGTTAGAAGATTCAATCATTAGGTCGGAAGTAGGAGACTTCCGAGGATTCCGGATTTTCCTTGAAAGCTCGTTGAGCTATGTTCTGTGTTGGTAACTATTTGCATGTATACTAAGGTGCTAGATGACTGATGTATCGTATTGTACCCCGGTTGGGGATTCTTACTGAGAATGTTTGTACTCACTCTTATTTTTGTGGTTTTTCCACCACGTAACTTGGGACAGCACCGGGACGGCTAGTGGAGGGAGCTGCATGATCATGGGAGCTGCCGGCACTCTGTTGTGTCTTCCTTTATGTATTGTTATTTCAGCATATAGGTGGACATGGAGTCCATTAGGGGAACTTAGTGATTTGTGGTTTTAGAACTATTTGAATGCTTTTATAACACTGGCCAGGCATGTTTTAAGTTATTGATTTACTTTATGAAAGTTTGCTGTTGAGTTTAAATGTTCCCCGCTCTTGTTGTTTGAAAAGTTTTAATATGAGCTCTAAACCGTTTGTAAACATATTTTTACTTGCATGCCGAGTGAGAACCTAGGTTTAGGACCGTTCTTCAGGTCGGGTTCTCACAAGAACTGTAGCAACCTAGAATGCTAAGTTTGCATGAATTGTACGATGCAACAAATGAGGTACATCTTGTTTGTCTTTTAGCAAATGCGGAAAGTATTGGTTTTGAGGAAGCAGTGTGAGATGAGCAGTGGCAAACTGCAATAGATGAAGAGATTAATGCAATAGAGCGCAATGATACATTGAAGCTAACATAATTGCTAAATGCAAGTCTACCAATTGGTGTGAAGTGGGAATTCAAGAAGAAGATGAATGTGTGGGAAGATAGAAGAGGACAAAGTGCAACGTGTTGCAAAGGGATACAAGCAGAAGTTAGGAATCAACTATGAGGAAGTTTTGCTCCCGTTGCGAGAATGAATCTCGCATTAAGTATTGGCATTGTTAATCGGTTCATGGAGGTGCCGACTTATTCACATTGGAAGGCGTTGAAACGAGCAAGGATCATGTTGCGAATAGTTTTAAAGTCGTTGCCGAAAGTATTGTTCGAGTAATTCAAGAAGATGATTGGCATGGCGGATGGCAGGAGCATTTAAGTTTATGGAGGAGTTTTGTTGGAATAAACTTAAATGTCTTTTCAGAATATGGAATAATTAATTTAGGAATTAGTAGGTAGAAAGAAATAAATTGATTGTCAATTTTGGAGAATAATTAAGGAATTAGTAGATTTTATTGTTTTAACAATTAATGGGAAATACTCATGGAAAGAACTTGGAGACCAAGTTTGTAATAGGCTATAAATAGAGAGTTCCTTCATTGTGAATTGTAGAGACAATCGTAGAGAAAAAGAGAGTGAAGAGAGGAAAAACTGTGTAGAGAGTTATAGAGAAAGCAATTGAGAAATAAAACGAAAGTGTTTTAGAGAAATTGTTGGAGTGCATTGTCTCTCCAATCTCGAAGCGAAACGTTTGCGCGCTTGTTAATTGTGTTTATTGTTTTGTTATTCGAATTTATATCTTACAAATTGGTATCAAAGCAGAATCTAGATTTTTACAAATTGGTATCAGACCGTTGCAAGTTTCTACGCACAACACACTCAATCGTACTTAATTAGATAATTTGTATTGCTGAAGCAAACACTAGTAGAATTTCCAATATAGATGGCGGGCAAAAGCCCGCCATCAATGCCCCTGTCATCGTAACGTTTCGGTGGCGGGCAGAGAAAAGATGGCGGGCACGCCCGCCACCAATATGCACCAATACAAAGGCGGGCCTTGCCCGCCATTAAAACTGTTCAAAGGCGGGCATTCGTGCCCGCCATTAATACTTTTTTATGGCGGGCTTTCATGCTCGCCACCTTTAATTTTTTTTATTTTTTATTTTATTTTTAAACCACCAACAAAAGGGGTTCGGGCTGTTTTTAAAAAATGATCAATTATCGAGAATTTGATGGTCAATCATCGGGTGCCCGCCATTAAAAGACATTATATTTATAAAAAAACAAAAGATCGAGAAAATGCAAATGCCGCCATTAAAAGACACTATAGCTATAATTTATTAAAAATGCTATATATTGCTCCCGCCATTAAAAGTTATTATACTTTATAAAAAAAGGGAATATAGAGATAGTCAATTCTAAACTTTCTAAATAACTATCCAATCCCCTATTAAACTCTAGTTTTTAACGAAATCAATCACCCACACACTAACTTATATGGAATTCTAACTTCTAAACATATATGCATGTGTTCTTAACACAATAATAGATATGCACACGAAATTTCGCAGCATGGATCGGGCAATAATGCGATCCCAAAAAATTTCACCTGTTATATAACAAAACTCTCCACCTGTATATGAACATAATGAAAAATCCAGTACACACCAAATGAGACTTTTGTCCTTCCAGAATCGAATTACATGCATCTAGCTATTCAATTAACATTTAAACTACAACTAATTCATTTCTCCATACATAAACACTAATTTTCTATCATATGTCTACCTATGGGCCAGTCTTGAACTACAAAGTATTAAGACATAAATAAAAACACCAAATTAGTATATGTTCTATATGATGCTATTCAACATGTAAATAAAACTTACAAGTCTCAATACGTGCGTGGATGTGTTGTATATCATCTTCCGTATGAATATTTGGACGTAAAATCCACATACTATTGATCCAATTTGTTGAGGGCACTAGGGGAAAAAATAGTTACATATACTTAGTAAATTGAAGACTATTCAATTGTGCAAGAATCTCTTCACCACTTAGAGGTTCAGGGTGTATTTCATATTCCTGTTCTCCATTAAATGCTTTTTTCTGTCTTCTAAATGAGTGCTCGATTGGTAAATATTTTCGATGTCCGAGATACACATTCTTTTTTCCGCTAGGTAAATAAATTGATGATGTTTTGTCTCTACAAATAGGACATGCTTTATAACCTTTTGTAGTACACCCATACAGGTTACCATATGCTGGAAAATCATTAATGGTCCACAACAAAATAACTTTGAGCGTGAAGTGTTCTTGCCGATGGGCATCAAAACATTGAATGCCCGTGTTCCATAACATCTTCAGATCGTCGACTAACGGAGCTAAATAAACATCTATGTCATTTCCAGGTTGTTTGGGTCCTGAGATTAAGGAATTTAACATTAAAAATTTACGCTTCATGCACAACCATGGGGGTAGATTGTAAGTAACCAACATAATTGGCCAACAGCTACATCTAGTACTTTGGTCACCATGTGGATTAACTCCATCTGTTGATAGGGCTAGGCGAAGGTTTCTCGTTTCTCCACTGAAATCAGTCCACCTTTCATCTATTTCTTTCCATGAAATTGTGTCGGCTGGATGTCGTATGCACCCATCTCGTTGCCGGTCCGTAGCATGCCACGTCAACAATCTCGCAGTTTCTTTACTTCGAAACATTCGTTGAAATCTTGTAATAGGAGAGAAATACCACATGACTTTTGCTGGAATATTTTTCACTCCTTCTTTCTTATTCTTCTTAACCTTCCATCTCGATATTCCACAAGTAGGACACAGTTCTGCATCGACAAGTTCTTTTCGATACAAACAACAATCATTGATGCATGTGTGGATCTTTTCATACTTCATCCCTAAGGTACTTAAAATCTTTTTAGCATAATAGGCGGATATCGGAATTTCATTAGGACTAGGCAACAACATACTCAATAATTCTAACAGCTCTGAGAAACTTTTATCGCTCCACCCATACTTTGCTTTCAAATTATAAAGCTTAATCAGTGTTGATATCTTGGTAAAATCTTTACAATTTGGGTACAATGGTTTCTTGGCATCCTCTAATGCTTCCTCAAATAAAGGGGATTTGTCGTTAAAATAATTTTGTGCAGCCTCAAACATCCCTATTGGGTCATCCGGGTCATCCACATTCTCATCTACAACTTGATCTATTGGAACACTTTCACTATTTCTTTTTCTTGAAACTAATTCTCCATGCCAAATCCATGTGTTATAACTTTGATCGATACCATTAAAAAATAAATGGTCTCTTATTACATTCACATTTTGGTACTTGGCATTCACACATTTCAAACATGGACAACAAACGACATTCAATCCTTTCGAATGTCTTATGGCATTGTTTATAAATATCTCAACACCCAATCCGTATTCCGGTGACATTCGATCCTTAAACATCCATGACTTATCCATAGTCATTTTAGTAATTCTAGTCAATTAGAGAAACTTAACCTACAAAATTTTTCCAAAAAGGTAAAGTTGAGTCACACATCTCACTCGTATTGCATTGTTTATATGCTATCTCAACACCCAACACGTGCATGGAAAGATTTTTCATCATGCATTAATAATACAAAACTAAACTAATATAAAAGGCACAATGAAAATTTAAGTTTCTTAAACTAACTTTGGAAACAAAAGTTTCTTAAATTATATAAAAAATGTCCATATATGAAACAAACAAATTTGAAGCACATCTTGAGACATAGATGAGATTTGAAGCACATTATCACAAATTTGAGACATATATGAGATTTGAAGCACAAATGAACAAATTTGAAACATATATGGAAAGATTACAAAAATGCATCCATGAAAAATTTCCTTGAAAAAAAAATAAACTCTTTCTTTAGAAAATGAAAATGGACTAGAAATTACCTAGTTTTTGGGAAGGAAATACACAAATTTGAGAAAGGGAAACCAAGTGGCGGCGCCGGCGGCGTTGATGGTGGGAATATGGCCGGGAAATGACCGGAGATGTGGCGTCGGCGTCGTGAGGGTAGGGTTTGGTTGAAGAGAAGAGAAGAGAGAAAAGGGAAAAAATGGCTCAGGTAGAGAGAGAAAAGGAAAGAAAGGAAAAGAAAAAGGAGGAAAAAAAAAAGGTGGCGGGCGGCCCATGCCCGCCACCAAATCCCTTCTGAGGCGGGCTTGGGCCCGCCTCCAAACAGAGGCCCGCCACCAAAAGCTTTCAACAGCGAGCTTGGGCCCGCCACCAAAAAATAAAGAAGGCGGGCCCAATTTCGCCCGCCACCAATTCTCAGGCCCGCCATCTTTCATCCGTGTTTTTTAAACCTCTTCTTTTTAGCCCGCCATCTATAGGGAAATTTCTACTAGTGAAATTATATTGAGTGTAGTTATCGAGCAAACAGTGACTTACCTAAGAATTATTTTTTTAGGAATTTATTTGATATCCAAATGTTGTAGGATCAGGTGATATGAATTGAACCCTAATCTCGAGGTCGTTATTATAAGATACCGGTTGGACTGTATTCATTTTGGCAATTATCCATTAATTTCAAATTTGTAGTTTTTTTTTTTTTTGACTTGTCAAATTTGAACCATTTGTTTCAAGTTCTACCAACATGTCATTTACTAATTATCAAATTTTAAGATACTTCACCTTATTTTTTTTGTTCAATCAATACAAAAGTGAGTATCAAATCATGAGCATTTAAGATAATAGTTAATACCCTAAGGGGCTGTTTGGTGGGCGCTGTTGCCAGCTGCTGGTAGCTGGTTTTCATTTTTTTTTAAGTGAAATGCGCGATTGGGAAGGAGAGATGGGTGGTTCATGTAGCGTAACTCCAATGCGCCACTTGGCCACCTGTTTTTTTTTTTTTTTTTTTTTCAGTTTCTAATTATTTTTCATTTTTGTTTTTCTAATTTCATTTTTCAATATTTTTCAAGATATTTTTACTTTTTTTCTTTTAATTTGAATTAATTTTTTTCCAACATTTTTATAATAATTTTTGTATTATTATTTTATTTCTTTTTTACACTAACATTTTTCTTTTCTTTTCTTTTTTGCTGCGATTCCTTTTTTTTTGAATATTTTTATTTTCACACTTTTTTTATAAAAAATTATTTATTAAAAAATAATCATGATATTTTTCATTTTATTATTATTATTATATTCTATTTATTTATCCAATATTATTATTTAGAAAATATATTTCGTAATTTATTTTATAACTTGTACATATATTTTTATGTATATAATATCTTTAATTTAAACTAATTAGTCGAAAACTATTCTCATATGAATAGTATCATTTTTTTGGTTAAAAATAATAGAATTTTTTTAATGATTTAATATAATAAATTTGTAACTAATTAATTAAAATTTGTCACAAAAATGAACATTAAAAAAGTAATATTGTAAAATAAAAATGAAAGAGATTCTCATTAAAAAAAAAGTGAATGACCCAGATTATAAATGAAAAATATCTTTAATTTTAAAGAAGTTAATTGAAATTTTTTTGTTAAAAAATATATATTTATTTTTTTAATTATTTATTATTAGTAATTTTCAACTAATTAATTAGAGTATTCTCATTGATAATATTGTATTTTTATAATTTATTCCTTTAAAAGTAAATTAAATGATTTTATTAAAAAAAGTGATATTATCAACAAAAAAAAGATGATATTATTTTTTAGGATATTAAGATAATATTATTATAGAAAATAAAACATATTCTCAATGAAAAATTTAAAAATATAAATAAAATAAATATTTTAAAAGAAATTTCAATGTATAAAAAATAATTTAGAATTTCAAGTGATAAATAAATAAAGTGAAATTATAAATTATTAAATATTAAACAAATTTATAAATGCCACATCATTAAAAAAGTAACCTACTTCTTCTATAACTCTTCAATCTAAAAATCACATTCAAACGAGCTATTAACAATTACTCTTCAAAATACTGTATGAAAAACTACATTCAAACGAACTATTAATAATCACTCTTTGAAAAACTCTTCTAAAATCTCATCCAAACAGCCCCAACATTTGGATTGCTGTTTGGATTATGTTTGTAATGTCATAAATATATTTTATTTTGTTCATAATACTGGGTTGAATCCTCATCTACAAAGTAGTGGAAAAGTAAAAATACAGAAATAAAAACAAATATATGGATGATGTCCAGAGAACAGGAAGAGGTGGAAACTCCACGCGCCCCTCCGCCTCCCATTTTTATTCTTTCTATCTTTGCTTCCATTTTCCACCTCATTTTCCTTTCCTTTTTATTTTTTCATTTTATTTATCCTTAAATTTCGACTTCTCATTGTTCCTGTTACATTTTCAAGTTCAATTTTTCCCTCCCTGGTACACTTCCTTCTCCCTAATTTCAATTGCATTTCAAATTAATCATGTTTTTAGTTACTTAGTTTCCTGTCTCTCAAATTACTATCTCATTGTAAGACTTTGCATTTGAGAACACTCTTGTTACTTAGTTTCATGGAGGTAGTGTAATCTTCTGTTTTCGAGTTTGCTTCTGAATTTAGGATATGTTAAATTGGTTTCAATGTGCTTGTTCAACTTTGAGAAGTAATTTTGAATTGTATTTTTAATCTACTTGGTTGTTTGATGTGGATTTTAAAGAAATCGATGATAATTTTTTATTGGGTTCGTCCTCAAGGGATAATTCAGTGGTTGAAGACTTTGACTTTGAAGGTAATGCTCCCTTCAAGGTCTTTAGTTTGAGTCTTTCCCGTGATAGTACTCCTTCGATGTCTCCGGTGCCTGGCCTAGGGACGGTGGTGGTTAGCCTTGTTTCAAATTTTTTTTTTTTTATTGGGTTCAGATTTTAATCTCCTGTTTAGGTTTTGAAACTATCTGTTTTATATATGGAATGAGGGACGTAGCTTTAACGTTGATAATGGGAATTCAACTCAACATGTAACTCCAACGGAGACACTCAGGATTTAGAAAAAGAATCGTCTAGCTTTACTTGTCATTTGTTTCTTTTTTATGCATGGAGGGACATTTGGGATCATATTAAGACAGTTTGGAATATCAGTCTGTTTGTTGGGAGAGATGAAGAAAGATGATTGAATTTGTAGTCGTTTTTCATTCCTAAGTTGCTATATAAATTAGAGATTTGTTCATTGTGTATAAAGAAAAATGATTGAATTTCTTGTATTGGTTTTGGACTTGTTAGCTTATTGCATATAATTTAGGCGTGTTCCTTAACATAGGGATCTCTTGATTTGTTTACAAAGGAGTAAGACAGTGAAGGGAACCTTGAGGTCGTGCAGGAGGAGATTCGAAAACACGAAATGACGCGTACAAGAATTAACAGTTGCACTAGAGATTGCACAAAAGGAAGAGTAACAGGAAAAACAAGATTAAGAACTAGCCAAGCTTAGACTAGAGAAGATGGAGCAAGGAACTGCTGTGAAGGATGATGATGCTCTAACCAAGGCACAGAAAGAGAGGGCCATGGCCAGGCATGCTGCTGCAGTTTCGGAATTGAAATCCATTAATGAAGAATTGGAAGTACTTCGTGACGAATTTTCTTCGTTAGCGTTCGAGAGAGATTCCGCTGTGAAAAACGCTGATGATGCTGTTGTTGCATCCAAGGAATGTGAGAAGGAACTAGAGGAGCTGACCACAGAGCTGGTTGCTTTAAGGGAATCATTGGAGTCTGCACAAGCAGCTCATTTAGAAACAGAAGAGCAAAGAATGGTTGCAGCTGTGGCCAAAGAACAAGATTGTTTCAAATGGAAGAACGTGCTTGACGAGGCGGAAAAGGAGTTTGATAGACTAAATATGCAAATTCTGCCATTTGAAGATCTTAAATTGAAAGTTATTACTGCCTCAACTTTGTTATCGAATTTGAAAGCCGAAATGATGACTTATATTGAATCAGTAATAAGGGTGGAGGAGATAGGTGATGAACAGCCCTTGAAAGGTGAAAACAAAGCAGATACAACTACACAATCAGCCGTTGATTCTACAAAGAAGGAACTCGAAGAAGTAAAACTCAACATAGAGAAAGCAATTGCAGAAGTTTTATGCTTGAAGATGGCTGCTACTTCACTAAAATCAGAACTTGAAGATGAGAAATCTACCATGGCCATCACTAAGAAGAGAGCAAATAGGCATTCCGACGTAACTGCATCACTTGAAGCTGAATTAGATAAGAACATGTCCGACATCGTTGTCGTTAAAGGAAACGTAAAACAAGCTCGAGAAAATAGTATAGATCTCACCAATCATTTGAAGCATGCATCAGAGGAGGTTGATCAGGCCAAGTTACTTGTCCAAATGGCACGTGAAGAGCTGAAGAAGGCAAAGATAGAAGTAGAGCAAGTAAAGGTAGAATCAAAAGCAATGGAAAGTAGAATACTTGCAGCTCAGAAGGAGATCGAGGCTTCAAATGCTTCAAAAATGTTAGCATTATCAGCAATCAAAGCACTACAAGAGAGCAATTCCTCTAAAACCGCCAAAAAAGATTCACCAACCATAGTAACTATTTCACTAGAGGAATACAATGAACTCAGCAAGCGTGCCCGCGAGGCCGAGGAGCAAGCCAGCATCAAGATGACAGAAGCCATTTCACAAATGGAGGTTGCTAAGGAATCTGAGGCAAAAAGTCAAGAAAAGCTGGAAGAAGTTAGTACCGAACTAGTTGCAAGGCAAGAGGCGGTGAAAGCTGCAACGGAAAAGGCGAATGAGGCCGAGGAAGAAAAGTTAGCAGTAGAGCAAGAGTTGAGAATATGGAAGGCAGAACAAGAGCAACAAAGGAAGGACAATAAATCTGACCAAGAAGAATCAATTCCTACAACAAGCCCAAGGACAAGCGTTGAGGTAAAAGAATCGACCATTGGTGAACAAGAAGAGTCTCTTACTCTCCAACAAGAGCCACAGAGCTTGTGTAGAACTGAATCGTTGTCGGAATCCGAGGACGGAAAGAAAAAGAAGAGGTCATTCTTCCCAAAAATGTTAACATTGTTAAGCAAACAAAAGTCGAGTCGAAAAAAAGCTTCATAACATGTTAGTCTCATGATAAGAGTCTTTTATTAATACATTAATACGATCTTAATCTGTTCATATTATTTTACCCTGATCTCAACTTTCTCAATAACATGGTTCTCTTGAAGGTGACTGGTTGTTCTGTCATTGAAAATTGTGGATCATAAATTTAAAATATCACAAGGTTAGCTAGAACAACCAAATGCAAAACTGTAAGACAAAAGCTTCGTTGTGACTTGTAATATTTGCAAGACATATACTTAAAATAAGTATAAGTCAGCCTCCATTCTTTATTAGTTCACCTTCAACCTCAAGAACATTCTTACGTTGATGTTTTAAAAATGAGTGTTATGGTGAAGGCTGAAACCTTTTTGTGTTATTTATTTTGAATATTGTTGTGAAAATTACTCGCACTAAGCAAGATATTTTCTCAAATCAATAGACCATAGTTCAATAACCACACCAAGCAATATTAATGAGCAATGTCTAAATAAAAGAAGACTATAAAGAAAATCGACACAATATTTATAGTTGTTCGACCAATATGGTCTATCTCCATTTTGCAAGGCGAGATCAAACTTCTGATAGCCTTAATGTCATCAAGAACATAGACATAAACACAATCAAGAGAATGATGAACAAGTTCAAGAAAAAATACACAATCTCAAAGATAATGGGGAGCAAACCAAAACGAAGACAAACTTCTCTATATCGAGACTCACACTGAACTCGAAAAAAACCAAGTTCTAAATTAATGCAGATGCCCAAGAAAAAATCCAAAAAATGAATCTGAAAAGATAAAATATGGAGAACCAGTTTTGATTCAAGCCTCCCACGTGCCCAACAATGGCCAATGAAATAATTAAAATATGTGGTTAAAAGCCATCAACACATGGGTTTAAACATCCAATCAACCCAAAAAGAATGGATATGCTTGGGTCAACAAATTAGTCAACAAATCACCCTCTTAAACCAAGTATATTCAACAACAAAGAAGCAACACATAAACTTGAACTTACCTTGCACTACAAAAACAACAAGTAATATTAGCCAACAGCTACCTCATGTAGGTCATAGAAGAAGTCAAATTTAAATTATGACATAGACTTTGTAACCATATCAGCAAGATTATTTCAAATGCAATCTTCTCTATGATATTTTCAATAGGCTGCATTCATGACTAATAAGATCTCACCAGACAACTGATCATCAACACTTGCAACTCATAACTAGAAACAGATTGCCCCTTTAAGGATTTAGTAATGTGTGTGTTGTCCAATTCAATCTCAAAAGAATTTGGAAGCACATTCTCTGCATGTTTCATAAAACCCACACCACCTAACATCTCCCATGGCATATCTGACTCATCAAACTTCACATCTTTACTAATAATGCATCGTCTCTCACCTGGTTGAAGAAGCAACAACTTATAACCTTTCACCTTAAATGAATAACCAAGGAAGACACACTTCCTTACACATGGGTCAAGCTTGTCTTGTTTAACAAAATCATAAGCTACATATCCAAACACCTTCAAATAACTAATATTTAGAGGCTTTCCAGACCAAACTTCTTGAGGAGTTTTCATATTCAAGGTAATCGAAGGACTCATATTAATAAGAAATGCTGCTGTTGAAAATGCTTCACCCTAGAACTTCTCAAGAGCTTTGCACTTAATAGCATACATCTCACTCTATCAAGCAAAGTCCTATTGAATTGTTCTACAAGATCGTTTTGATGTGGCATGTAATAAACTGAGTGATGATGCTTAATTTTAGCTTCTCTACACAAAGTTTCAAATCTATCATTAAGATACTCAAGACCATTATCTCTTCTCAAAACCTTAACCATGATTTTTCACTTTCTAAGGGTTTCAAATGCATCACTTTTATTCTTCAAAGTAAACACTCATAATTTCCTTGAAAAGTCATGAACAATACTCGTAATGTATTTTGCTCCTCCAAGAGTTGACACTATCATTGATCCCCACAAGTTCAGAGTGAACATATCTAAAACCCCTTTGGATAGCTCTCTCCTCTTTGAAAAATTCACCCTAGTTAATTTTCCAAGAGTACAATATTTACATAAAGATAATTCAGAAAGTTTGGACTTACCAAACAAACCTTGTGTTGGCTTTTTGGCCCTATCTCAAATTAATTAATTAATATTTTGATGATAACAAACTTGATATTATTTACTAATAATTTTGATGTTTTAAGATGTCAACAGTGTAGTGCTCGAAACAAGGATTCCAACGCAATTTGAATTACTCAAATCGGAGTTGAAACGAAGAAGTTATTGACAAAACAAGTTTGAACGAGAAAATCCCGAGACGGTGACGTGGCAGCTGAGTGTACATCGTGGGCTATTTAGAAGTTGACATGTGGAGTTTTGGATGAGTGACAAATGACAAATGGTGGCTTTTGGTAGTTTTGAAAATAAAATGAAAATAAAAGAAAAAGAAAAGGAAAAAGAAATTTAAAAAAAAAAAAAAATTATATATATTTATATATATTCCAACGTAAAAAAAAAAAAAAAAAAAAAAAAAATCAGAACAGGTCAGTGCCCGTTCTGATTTGTTTTGAATATATATATATATAATAATAATAATAATAATAATAATAATAATAATAATAATATTTTATATATATTATTTATTATTTTAACTTTTAACTTTTTACTTTTTAACTTTTAACCTTTTTATCTTTTTACTTCTTTTAATTTTTAATCTCCACCATTCATTTTATATTTTATATATCCAATGGCTCAAATTAAATTTTGTCTTTTACCCCATTTCCCTCTCTTTTTAAACTCAATCTTCTTCTCCAAAATTTCAACACAACTTTTATTACTCAATCCTCTAAAAATCAAAAGCTCCATTGTTGCTCTCTCCAAGCTCTCAACCTTTTCTTTTAGATTTTATTCTTGAGAGACATATTGTATTGTGAGGATTTGGTTGTGTGAGATAAAATTTGTATATCCACTCTTTTGAGAGAGTTGTAAAGTGTGTTCCAAAAAAAAAAATTCTATACTTTGTAACGGTTTGATCTTGATCCGTGGAAAAGATCGAGTTTGCTCTTGAACTCGTAAAAGGAGCGGTTTACGGTTGGACTCTAATCCGTGGAAAGAGTTAAGCAAAAAGGTTTTTCAAAATCCCAAGAGGCGCTTGGGTAGTGGAGTAGGCTTGCCGAACCACTATAAATCACGGTGTCATCTTCTCTAACTCTTTCCTATTTACTTTTGAAATAATTTTTAGTATTGTCTTTCATGCTTTAATCCGTATTGCTTTAAATCAAATTGGTTTTACATAATCTTTATCAATCTTGTGTGGTGCATTATTGTTTTTTTATCACTTGTAAAAAGTTTGATATTTAGAATATATATCTTAAGCTTAATTAGGAAAATTTGTGTAAAACCCTATTCACCCCCCCTCTAGGGTTGTCATACCGATCCAACAATTGGTATCAGAGCCAAGTTGCTCTTCTAGATTTTTAATATAAACTTTATTGTTTGAGCTTTATGGCAAACCTTGTAGGAAGTGGTATTAATGAAGGACAATCATCCTCTAGGCCTCCTTACTTTGATGGGTCAAATTATGGTTATTGGAAAATTAGAATGATGATATATTTGAAATCCATTGACTATAAGTTGTGGTTTAATGTTATTAAAGGTCCCAATATTCTCACGAAAAAGGTTAATGATAAAGATGTGCCTAAATTAGAAGATGAATGTGATGAAGATGAATTGAAAAAGCTTGCTTTTAATGCTAGAACTATGAACTATTTATATTGTGCCTTAAGTTGTGATGAGTTCAATAGAGTATCTATGTGTTCTTCAAGCTAAAGAAATTTGGGATATTCTTGAAGTGACATATGAAGGAACAAGTCAAGTTAAAGAAACAAAAATTAGCATGCTTGTTCATAATTATGAATTGTTCAAGATGAATGAAAATGAATCTATTACCGAAATGTTTACTAGATTTACTAACATCACAAATTCTTTGAAGGGCCTTGGAAAAGAATATAGTAAATCCAAAAATGTTAGGAAAATTCTTAGGTGTCTACCAAAGAATTGGGAAGCAAAGGTGACGGCAATACAAGAAGCAAAGGATCTCACCAAACTCTCTTTGGAGGAACTTATTGGTTCTCTCATGACACATGAGATTACCATAAAAGAGAATGTGGAAGATGAGTCCAAAAAGAAGAAGAGTATTGTTTTAAAGTCTATCACCTTAGAAGTTGACTCCGAAGATGAAGATGTTCTTGATGAAGATGATATTGCATATTTTTCACGTAAGTATAAAAACTTCATCAAGAGGAAGAAACAATTCAAAAAGAACTTTTCCAACCAAAGAGAATCAAAAGGAGAAAAGAACAAGAAGGATGAGGTAATATGTTATGAATGCAAGAAACCGGGTCATATAAGAACGGATTGTCCACTCCTCAAATCATCCAAGAAATTCAAGAAGAAAGCAATGAAGCACTACTAAAAATAAGGGATTAGATGACACTTAGGAAAAACCAAATACAAGAAGAAGGGGCAATTAAAGTGTCATAAAATAAAACACGCGTTTTATGACACTTTATTAGAATCATCTTACAGAAAAGTATCATAAATTAAAAAGACGCGTTTTATGACACTTTTTTAGAATCATTAATTTTTATAAAACTAATTTTCAATTTAGAAAATAAGTAGTCTTTTTATATTTTTAAATGTTATATATATATATCGAAAGACGAAGGATCTCAAACTTGTAATTTTTTTTTTTCTTACTAAATCACCTTTTTTTGTTACTAAATTGTCATTTATTGAAATATCATTTGGGTTCATTTAAAAAATGAAACTCTTAAAAATGTCATTTGAAAGAAAAATTAAAGTGTTGAAGTTTGGTTTAAGCTAGACTCATTTGGGTGAGTTAAAATAAAAAGAAAAAAAAAACAAGAACATTTAGACAAAATGCTAAAAAATTGTTTTTTTTTAATGAAAAGAAATTTGTTTTTTTTTAATGAATTTTTTTAATAAAATATTTGTTTTTTTTAATGAATTTTTTTAATAAAATATTTGTTTTTTTTTAATGAATTTTTTTAATAAAATTTTTTTTTCTTCCCCGATTTCGCCACACACACACAAGAGCTTTCACTCGACCTGTCCCCACCGCTCGATTTTGGGTAAACTCCATTCGATCCTGTTATTTTATGTTCTAATTTGGTGTTTGAGGTTGGATAATAGTTGAATCTTATGTATGTTTTACATATATTCTTTGTTAAACTTCATTTCTATTTATTAATGAAGGTTAATAGTTAAATGTAATCGTATGTTTTATATGTGATTCTTGGTTAAAACTTCATTTATATGTATGGAAATGTTCTTTTTGTACACTTGGCTTTTTGAAAATGAATAATATATCATTTTTATGTAGTTTTGAATATGTTCGTTGAGAAGAATGCATGACATTTCTTTATAAACAACTCTTATTATCCACGACTACAACATAGTTTCATAACTAGTTCTACCAAGCTCACATGTGTATTCTCGTCCAAACATAACTTACTTTTTCTTTGTGCTTGGTTTAGGAATCAATCTTTTTTTTCTTTTTGACTTTGTCTCTCAAATCTTCTAACTTAGAAAATACTCAGCTGTCACTCTTACTAAGTTCTCTTATTTTATGGTTACATTGCATACTAGTTTATTTTTAGTCTTTGTGAGGAATAATTATTTTCATCGGACTAAAATCGAATAATTATTCTCTCCTTGTAACTTATTTTTGTAATAGTGCATGTTGTTGTTCTTATGACTAAATATTTTACATGTGTATTTCCCCTTTCTTTCATATCCTTATTTTTATATATATATATTTTATAGAATTTTGCAATGGACAAAACATGGATGGGGAAGAATAGGCTGTCTAGAGAGTATGAGTTGGGAATCGAAACATTCATTGCATTTGGTTTACGCCATAATAATGGTTCCAATTTAATACGTTGTCCTTGTTTAAAATGTGGGAACCGTATATCCAAAGAAGTTGAAATAGTTAGGAATCACTTGTATGTCAACGGGATTGATCAGAGTTATAAGATTTGGTTTTGGCATGGAGAAGATTTTGACCCTAACAATACTAGTGAACACTTTATCGAGAATCCGACCAAGATGTTGAAAATGATTTATTCAATGTGATTAATATGGTTGAATCTGCACAAGACCAATATTCTAATGTGGGAAAAGTATTTGACATTATGCTTGAAGATGCAAAGAAGCCTTTATACCCTGGTTGTAAAAAATTTACAAAGTTGTCTGCTCTCGTGAGATTGTATAATCTGAAGGTTAGGTTCGGGTGGAGTAATACAAGCTTCACAGAAATAATGTCTTTACTAACTGATCTTCTTCCTGAAAATAATGAAATGCCTACATCTATGTATGAAGCAAAAAAAAACTTTAGGTGCCCTAGGGTTGAGTTATCAAAAGATAGACGCTTGCCCCAATGATTGTTGTCTCTACGAGAAAGAATATGAAAAGTTAGAAAATTGTCCTATATGTAATCTATCAAGATGGAAGATGCGTCGAAACTCAATAGAAGAGTGCAAAGGAGTTCCTGCTAAACAACTTTGGTACTTTCCTATCATCCCAAGATTAATAAGGATGTTTAAGAACACAGAACATGCAAAGAATCTAGTGTGGCATGCAACTGAAAGAAAAGTTGATGGGGTCATGCGTCATCCTTCTGATTCTCCATGTTGGAGGTTAATTGACCACCTATGGCCATCTTTTGGTGCAGAGCATAGGAATCTCCGTTTTGGTTTATCAACCGATGGTGTTAACCCATTTAGAAATTTAAGTACTAAATACAGTTGTTGGCCAGTGATTCTTACAATATACAACCTTCCACCATGGTTGTGCATGAGGAAAAAGTTTCTCATGTTATCGATGTTGGTATCCGGACCAAAACAACCAGGCTATGATATAAATGTATACTTGTCCCCTCTGATTGACGACTTGAAACTCATGTGGGAAGAGGGAGTTGAATGCTATGATGCATATAGAGAAGAAAATTTTACTCTTCGGGCTGTACTAATGTGGACTATAAATGATTTTCCTGCATATGGCAATCTATGTGGTTGTAGTGTTAAAGGATACAAGGCTTGTCCTATATGTGGAGAGGAAACATCTTCTTTGCGATTAAAACATGGGAAAAAAAACGTATATATAGGGCATAGAAAATATCTACCAAGGCATCATCCATATAGAAGACAGAAGAAAGCTTTCAATGGTAAGAAGGAGCATGGAAGTGTTCCAATTCCAATGTCTGGGGAGGCTATTTTCCTCAAACTAAATGGAATGAATTTTCCAAGAGGAAAAATGAGTGAAAAAAAATTAGATGACCAAACTAAAAAGAACTACTGGAAAAGAAGATCTATATTTTATGAACTTCCGTATTGGAAACATTTGCATATAAGACATTGTCTAGACGTAATGCACATAGAAAAGAATATATGCATGAATATCATTGGAACATTGCTTGATATTCCAGGAAAGAGTAAGGATGGGGTTAAGACCAGACGCGACTTGGTTAAATTGAAAATAAGGCCTGAATTAGCACCTACATCAAAGGGTGGTAGAACATATATGCCCCAAAGATGTTATACATTATCAAAGGCGAGAAATATCGCTTTTTTCAAATCGTTAGCTGACATAAAGGTACCCGAAGGATACTCTTCAAACATTAGAAATTTGGTATCATTACCCAACTTAAAGTTAACTAATTTGAAATCTCACGATTGCCATGTTCTTATGCAACAATTGCTCCCTATTGCGCTACACTCAATTCTACCTAAGAATGTGAGACATGCTATTAGTAGATTATGCTTCTTTTTCAATGCTATATGTTCCAAGAGTATGCGAATATCAGATTTGGATAAGTTACAGGACGATGTAGTTGTGACATTATGTCTACTTGAGAAGTACTTTCCACCCTCTTTTTTCACAATTATGGTGCATCTTACCGTTCACCTAGTGAGAGAAGTCAAACTATGTGGTCCCATTTATCTACGATGGATGTATCCATTTGAGAGGTATATGAAGGTGTTGAAAAGTTATGTCCATAATAGAAATCGTCCGGAAGGGAGCATTGCGTGCTTACATATGTGAAGAGGCAGTTGAATTTTGTAGTGAGTTTTTAATTGATTTAGACCCTATTGGACTAGGTATGTTTCATTCACATGAAGAAAATCTAATCGATAAGCCATTATCAGCTGGTTCATCAGTGCGCCCGAATGTACAACAGTTGAAAGAGGCTCATCTTTATATTTTGAATAACACAGATGTGGTCCAACCATATCGAGAGTAAGTGACATTTTAATTGACTATTTTCACATTTGTTACATTTGCCTCTAATAATTGTGTATGTACTATAGAAAATATATGGATTATTTGAAGAATGCAAATCCTAGACGATCAAAGAATGACAAATGGTTATTGGAGGAACATAATAGACATTTTCCTACTTGGATACGTGATGAGGTATTCTTTTTTGTGATATATTAGTTATACATTCAAAATATATAGTCTTCGTATCTTATTTACGAAAGTTGTATGATAGGTGATGAGAGAAATACATGAGGGAAACAATATTTTGAGTACGATAAGATGGATAGCACATGGCCCGAACCCAATGGTTGTGAAATATGATGCTTTTAAGAGTAATGGATATAGTTACAACACAAAATCTCGAGACGAAAATAGAGTTGTCCAAAATAGTGGGGTGACGCTTGTTGCATCAACAATGCAAGTTTCTAGTGCTAAGGACAAGAATCCAGTAATTTCAGACATGTCTTTTTATGGAGTTATTCAAGAGATATGGGAAGTTAATTACAACATATTTAAGGTTCCTCTGTTCAAATGTGATTGGGTTGAAAATCACAATGGTGTGCGCATAGATGATCTTGGTTTTACTTTAGTTGACCTCCACCGTATTGGACATGTTTCAGATTCTTTTATACTAGCAACACAAGCGAAACAAGTTTTTTATATTGAAGATCCATGTGATCCACGGTGGTCAATAGTTGTCACACCATCACAAAGGGACTTTGCTGAAGCATGCTATGATGATGAACTCGGGGATAACCTACTATCTCAAGAGATTGGTTCTCATTTGTTGTGGCCAAGACATCTAGTGTTAATAGATAATGAAAAGGTAATGTGACCAATATACTATAAGGTATGTGTCAAATATGTTTATTGATAATGTATCTTTATTTTGTGATTGAATTAGGAGGCAAATCATCGAATAGAGTCATTGGTAACCTCAGAGCCATCCGTTGAGAGTCCTATTATTCTTCGTTGCTTGTTGCGAGAATTAAAATATATCAAGTCTTCCATTCAAATCAATGCACCCATAGAAGTGTTTGGTAAGCACGTAAAGTGTAGTATTTGGATTGAGATGTTACAAGATTTTTGTCAAATGCGACCAATAGGCACTTCTTGCATCGATGCTTATATGATGTAAGTACTAGTTTAATATTTTGAAATTTGTTTGGTTTGTATAATATATTATTTGATGACTAATTATAATCTATTACATGTTAAAGACGTCTCCATGCTAAAATAGCTAACACCACTTTCGCGAGTATATAATTTTTTCGACACTGATCCATCTCTATTTTTGGTGACTATGAGTCACGAGCAAAGATGTCAAGCTACAAGACTTGAACAATTGGACTCTACTCAAGTTTTAATATTTCCGTACAATTCTGGGTATGTCTTATATGAATTCTTTATATGTCTCATTACATAATATAACTTGCATGTAATATTTCAATCTTGTATTAGGAATCATTGGACTTTGATACTTATTGACAATTCAAGTGGCACCGTATTTTGGATGGATCCACTGAAAAATCGACTTGACCAAGATATCATTAGCGTGATTGGAATGTACGTTAATTTTTTTATATTCTTAATATTATCATGAATAAGTTCATGTTTATTAATCTAGTATCATTTCTAAAATTGCAGATCGTTCAAGCAATTAAAAAAGAGAAGCCTGGTTTGGAAATCTATCAAGGTAACTTATTCAATAAGTATGTGTCATCAGCTATGAAATATTTTTACTATCTTATCAATGTTTTATGATGTTTCTTTAAATTAGTGTCCAAAACAACCTGGAGTAGTGGAATGCGGCTACTACATCATGATGTACATGCGAGAGATTGTGTGCCAAAACACGATCTCAATAATTAATGTAGTAAGTATATATAAGTAGAGTTAGATATTAATTTAATAGTAATATACTAATATTTATATTTTCTTATCTTATTTTCAGATGAATAATGCACCATCTAGCTACACACAAGATGACATTGATAAAGTACGAACTGAATGGGGAGAGTTCGTGTTTACCTACGTACACATCGCGTAGGAAGTGTAGTAGACTTTTTTGTGATGCCATGAAGGGGTAGTTTTTGGAGTATTGTATTTTGTTGCCTCCACATTCCTCAAGATATAACCATAATATATTTTGGTTGGTGCATAAGAACATAGCAAGTGTTAGTATTCGAATAGATGCTCATTGCACCAAGTGGTAAGCTGAACTGTAAGAAAAAATCAAATAGATTACATATTAGAGTATATATTTTAGACAAAATTGATGACTGTCTATTTTTTCCTATGCTAGGTGATATCATGGATGAATATTCTTATGAAAGAAAGAGTTGTGAAGACTATGAAATGAATACAAAAAGCATTGGATGTCCATCGTGTATTTATATATTGTATTTACTTACACATATTAAGTTATGACTATCCTGCAGCTTATGGTAGTCACGCTTTATATTGTTTATTAGTGCAAATATATATAGATCAATAAGTGCATCTATGATTGTGTTGTGCTTATTGTAACTATGATGTGTTTATTCTTTTAGATTTGAGTATTGCTTGTTATATGATTGTGTTGTTTCAATTTGAGCATTGTTCTATTATCTTAATCGATGAAGTATATTTATGCTAGATTAGTGAACATGAATATTACCTATAATTTTAGCAAATTGGATTGTAAAATTGGACTTGTGAATTGATTAACATATAGAGTATGTAATGTTGTGTTTGTTGATGAACTTGATGGAGAAGGTTTGTTTAGTTATTTATTTTATGCCTCACTAATTTCTTACTTCACATATCTTTGTGTTTAGTTCAATTTGGTTAAACATTAACCAATCATATGTTTACGTTGTCTACTTTACTTGAAGGATTGGAAGTATTACACCCTATTGATTCTTCTTGATTTGTGAAGGTTTGTTTTCTTCTAGACACATTTTTATATTGATTCTTCATTTTTATGTTGTTTTTAAGTTGCAATCGGAAAAAAAGAATGTATGAATGATTACATACAACACGTATTTCTCTTCTCTTGTAATGGTTTTCGGAGAAAAATGATGTGTTGATTTCTTTTCTTGTTGCCTTTACCAATTGCTTTGTGTTGATTTCTTTTCTTGTTGCCTTTACCAATTGCTTTATCCTTTATTTTATTCTAAAGTTCTTTTTATTGATTTTTTGTTTAGGCTGCAACTCTAGCTCAATTTGGTGGGATTCTTCTTAGGAACTACAATTACAATATGGTTGAGGATATTTTGATGGTAGACATATTGCATCATCTTGAATATGTGAAAAGAATGCAACTAGTGAAGAAGTCGGTTAGTCTTAGTACAACCATGAATATTTTCTGTGTATATTTCTTTGTAGGAATTGTTTATATTCACTTCATGAACAATATTTTATTTATTTAACAACATTTACAATCATATGTATAAATTTGTGTCTTCGTTACTAATATAGAATCAATGGTGTAGTTATATTAAATAAGATTTTGTGACCAATTAATTTTAGTGGTCAAATGTGCAATTACAGGTATGAACGTGAATAACTGTATGATGTATCTAATATATTTATTTTGTTATGAAGAAATGATTTTCAAATAATATAAACAGTCATGTTTGTATATTTAGTGATTACAAAAAAGTGTCAATAATGATAATATTCAGGTATCATGGATAAAGTATTGATGATTTATTTTACATGTCATCTATTGTACATATGTGATAATACATTAGTGTCATCAAAGATGAATTAATGATTGTTGAAAAATATCATCTTAAGAATTTCAATGACACTTTTTAAGTAGTGTCATCTAAAGAGTATAGATGATGTGCGATACAATGATTGTAGAAAAGTATCATCTAAAGAGTTTCAATGATACTTCTTTAAAAGTGTCATATAAAGGGAAAAGATGATGTGCGATACAATGATTGCAAAAAAGTATCATCTAAAGCCTTTGTGATACTTTTTTAGAATCATTAAATCCCAGTTTTGTAGTAGTGAAGGCTACTTGGGATGATAGTGATGAAAGTGAAAGTGGAAGTGATGAAGAAGTAGCAAATTTTTGCTTCATGGCTCATAGTGACAAAGGTGATGAACAAGATGATGAGGTAACTCTAGAATCCCCTTCTTATGATGAATTATTTGAAACTTTTGAAAACATGCAAAATGACTTAGAAAAGCTTGGTTCAAAATATAATGTGCTTAGAAAGAAATATAATACTCTTACTAGTGAAAATAAGACTTTACTTGATGAAATTACTTGCTTAAAATTGCATGAGCATGATATTGTGAAAATTGATAAAATAGATGTCTCTTGTGATGAACATGCTTTAGATTGTGATGAGAAAAATATCTTACTTGATAAAGTTAAATTTCTTGAGCAAGATTGTTGTGAAAAAGATAATTTGATTAAGTTGCTCAAAGAAAAGGAATTAAATGTTTTGCATGAACTTAATAGGGCTAATGAGTCTATTAAAAAGTTAACTATATAGGTGCCCAAAGATTGGATAAAATAATTGAAGTAGGAAAGTCTTATGGTGATAAAAGAGGTGTAGGTTACATTGATGAAGTTTCTACTCCTTCAACTTCTAAAACTATTTTTGTTAAAGCATCTCCTCTTGTATCTAAACTTAATATTCCTAAAATTGTGTCCAAACATGATAAATCTAGCTTTGTGCCTATATGTCATTATTGTGGTGTTAAAGGTCATATAAGACCTAAGTGTTTTAAATTAAAATATGCTCATACTACTACAAGAAGAAAATTTTCTCCAAAAGCAAAGTTTCATAGAAATAATTTCTCAAAGAAAAGTAGAGTACATAATTTTATTATAAGAGATAAATCATTGTATAATGTTGTTTGTTTTTCATGTGGCAAGTATGGACATAAATCTTATTCTTGTTACTTGTCTAAATCAAATGTGGTAAATGTGGATGCAAAAGTAAAATGGATTCCAAAGTTTAAAAATGCTAACCTTTTAGGACCCAAACAAATATGGGTACCAAAGGATCAAACTTGAATATTTGTGTTTGTAGGTTTGTTTGAAAGCCTCCAAGAAAAATAAATGATATTTGGATAGTGGTTGCTCAAGGAACATGACGGGAGACCAATCCAAGTTTGTCAATCTTTTAAGAAAGGATGGAGGCTTAGTAACTTTTGGTGACAACAAGAAAGGTAAAATAATCGGTAAGGGTAGTATTGGTAATGCTTCTTCTACTTTGATTGAAAATGTACTTTTAGTTGATGTTTTGAAGCATGATTTACTTAGTATTAGTCAATTATGTGATAAAAGATTTAGAGTTATGTTTGATAAAAAGAATTGCATAATTGAAAATGCTAGTGATGGAAAAGTTTTATTTGTTGGAAATAGAGATGAAAATGTGTACACTATTGATTTGAATGATTGTCCTATTAGTGATAAATGTCTTTCGGCTTTACAAAGTGATTCATGGTTATGGCATAGAAGATTAGGACATGCTAGCATGCACTTAATTTCAAATATTTCTAAAAGTTCCTTAGTTAGAGGTCTTCCCAATATTAAATTTGAAAAAGATAGAGTTTGTGATGCTTGTCAAATGGGTAAGCAAACTAAGTCATCTTTCAAATCTAAAAATATGATCTCTACATCTAGACCTCTTCAACTATTACACATGGATTTATTTGGCCCTTCTAGAATTGCTAGTTTTGGAGGGAATTATTATGCTTTTGTGATAGTTGATGATTTTTCAAGATATACTTGGGTTTTAATGCTAAAACATAAAGATAATGCTTTGAAAAGTTTTGCTAGTTTTGCAAAAAGAGTTCAAAATGAAAAGGGGTTTCTCATTTCTAAAATTAGGAGTGATCATGGAGGAGAATTTGATAGCATTGCTTTTGAAAACTTTTGTGAAGAAAATGGTTTCTCTCATAACTTCTCCGCTCCAAGAACTCCTCAACAAAATGGTGTAGTTGAAAGGAAAAATCGTACTTTGCAAGAATATGCTAGATCTATGTTGCATGAGTATAATTTGCCTAAGTATTTTTGGGCGGAAGCCGTTAATACCGCTTGTTATGTTTTAAATAGAGGTTTAATTAGACCTTCTTTAGATAAAACTCCTTACGAGCTTTGGCATGAAAAAGTCCCAAATATTGGGTATTTCAAAGTTTTTGGATGCAAATGTTTTATTTTGAACAACAAAGAAAAACTTGGAAAATTTGATTCTAAAACGGATGTTGGTATTTTTCTTGGTTATTCTTCTTCTAGTAAAGCTTATAGAGTTTTCAATAAGAGAACATTAGTTATTGAAGAATCTATGCATGTTGTGTTTGATGAATCTTGTAAAAATATTTCTAATGAGTCTATATGTGGTGATGCCTTAGAAGAAAATTTTGTAGATATAATTGTTAGTGATAAAGGTAAAGAAATTGCTCCATGTAAAGAAGAAATGAGCTTCAACGATAAGAATGAAGAATGTTCTTCATCTATGCCTAAAGAATGGAGGTATGTTTCATCTCATCCCAAAGACTTGATTCTTGGTGATCCCGAACAAGGTGTGAAAACTCGTTCCTCTCTTAATTTATTTAATCATCTTTCTTTTGTTTCTCAAATTGAACCAAAAAGTTTTAAAGATGCCGAAAATGATGAATTTTAGATTTTAGCTATGCAAGAAGAGTTAAATCAATTTGAAAGAAACAAAGTTTGGGAATTAGTTCCTAGGCCTTCTAACATTTCTATTATTGGGACTAAATGGGTTTTTAGAAATAAAATGGATGAAAATGGAAATATAATTAGAAATAAAGCCGACTTGTAGCTCAAGGTTATTGTCAAGAGGAAGGTATAGATTATGAAGAAACTTTTGCACCCGTTGCTAGATTAGAAGCTATTAGAATGTTACTTGCTTTTGCTTCTTATAAGAATTTTATCTTGTATCAAATGAATGTAAAAAGTGCATTTTTAAATGGTTATATTATGGAGGAAGTTTATGTAGAACAACCTCCTGGGTTTGAAAGTTTTGATTTGCCTAATCATGTTTATAAGTTGAAAAAGGCTCTTTATGGTTTAAAACAAGCTCCAAGAGCTTGGTATGATATACTTAGCAACTTTCTTCTTAAAAATGATTTTAAAATGGGTAAACTTGATACTACTCTCTTCATCAAGACTAAGGAAAATGATATGCTTTTAGTGCAAATTTATGTAGATGATATTATTTTTGGTTCTACTAATCCTTCTTTGTGTGAAGAATTTTCTAAGTGTATGCATAGTGAGTTTGAAATGAGTATGATGGGAGAACTTAGCTTTTTTCTTGGACTTCAAATCAAACAACTCAAGAATGGTATTTTCATAAGTCAAGAGAAATACACAAAGGATTTGCTCAAAAGATTCAAACTCAATGAAGGTAAAATTGCAAAAACTCCAATGAGCACATCTACCAAACTTGACAAGGATGAAAAAGGTAAATGTGTGGACTTAAAAGCTTATCGAGGTATGATTGGATCTCTTCTTTATTTAACCGCAAGTAGACCCGATATCATGTTTAGTGTATGTCTTTGTGCTAGATTTCAATCTTGTCCTAAGGAATCTCATTTGCATGCCGTGAAAAGAATATTTAAATATTTACTTGGCACTCTTGATTTAGGCTTGTGGTATCCTAGAAATGTTAAATTTAATTTAGTAGGATATTCTGATGCGGATTTTGCGGGAAGTTTACTTGATCGTAAAAGTACTAGTGGAACTTGCCAATTTCTTGGAAGTTCCTTAGTATCTTGGTTTAGCAAAAAGCAAAATTCGGTTGCCTTATCTACTACCGAGGCGGAATATATTGCGGTGGCTAGTTGTTGTGCTCAAATTCTTTGGATGAAACAAACATTATGTGATTTTGGTTTAAAATTTGATAATGTGCCAATATTTTGTGATAATACTAGTGCTATAAATTTGACCAAAAATCCTATACATCATTCAAGAACTAAGCATATTGATATTAGACATCACTTTATTAGAGAGCATGTGCAAAATGGTCATTTTATACTTGATTTTGTGAGCTCTAATAATCAATTAGCGGATATCTTTACCAAGCCTTTGAATGAAGAGAATTTTTGCAAAAATAGGCTCGAGCTTGGTATTATTCGTTGTGATACCTCTTAAATTTATATTTTTCTTTAAGGCATATTGTTAGGGGGAGCTATTTTGAAAAGTATGTAATCATGTTTGTAGAGGAAATATTCTTATATTTAGGGAGAGCTTTTATATCTTATTTCTTTTTGATGATTACAAAGGGGGAGAAGTTCTTTGAAAAAAAATTATTTGAAATGTTTGTAACATATCTTATTGTTATTGATTATTGATGCATTAATTTAGGGCGAGAATTAATGTGAACTTTATGATGATACTATTGGACACATGTACTCAATTGATTCTTATGGTTTTTCAAGTGATTGTTTTTAGTTGTTTGTCATCATCAAAAAGGGGGAGATTGTTGGCTTTTTGGCCCTATCTCAAATTAATTAATTAATATTTTGATGATAACAAACTTGATATTATTTACTAATAATTTTGATGTTTTAAGATGTCAACAATGTAGTGCTCGAAACAAGGATTCCAACGCAATTTGAATTACTCAAATCGGAGTTGAAACGAAGAAGTTATTGACAAAACAAGTTTGAACGAGAAAATCCCGAGACGGTGACGTGGCAGCTGAGTGTACATCGTAGGCTCTTTAGAAGTTGACATGTGGAGTTTTGGATGAGTGACAAATGACAAATGGTGGCTTTTGGTAGTTTTGAAAATAAAATGAAAATAAAAGAAAAAGAAAAGGAAAAAGAAATTTAAAAAAAAAAAAAAATTATATATATTTATATATATTCCAACGGTAAAAAAAAAAAAAAAAAAAAAAAGAAAGAATGTGTCAGTGTCCGTTCTGATTTGTTTTGAATATATATATATATATATATATATATATAATAATAATAATAATAATAATATTTTATATATATTATTTATTATTTTAACTTTTTACTTTTTACTTTTTAACTTTTAACCTTTTTATCTTTTTACTTCTTTTAATTTTTAATCTCCACCATTCATTTTATATTTTATATATCCAATGGCTCAAATTAAATTTTGTCTTTTACCCCATTTCCCTCTCTTTTTAAACTCAATCTTCTTCTCCAAAATTTCAACACAACTTTTATTACTCAATCCTCTAAAAATCAAAAGCTCCATTGTTGCTCTCTCCAAGCTCTCAACCTTTTCTTTTAGATTTTATTCTTGAGAGACATATTGTATTGTGAGGATTTGGTTGTGTGAGATAAAATTTGTATATCCACTCTTTTGAGAGAGTTGTAAAGTGTGTTCCAAAAAAAAAAATTCTATACTTTGTAACGGTTTGATCTTGATCCGTGGAAAAGATCGAGTTTGCTCTTGAACTCGTAAAAGGAGCGGTTTACGGTTGGACTCTAATCCGTGGAAAGAGTTAAGCAAAAAGGTTTTTCAAAATCCCAAGAGGCGCTTGGGTAGTGGAGTAGGCTTGCCGAACCACTATAAATCACGGTGTCATCTTCTCTAACTCTTTCCTATTTACTTTTGAAATAATTTTTAGTATTGTCTTTCATGCTTTAATCCGTATTGCTTTAAATCAAATTGGTTTTACATAATCTTTATCAATCTTGTGTGGTGCATTATTGTTTTTTTTATCACTTGTAAAAAGTTTGATATTTAGAATATATATCTTAAGCTTAATTAGGAAAATTTGTGTAAAACCCTATTCACCCCCCCTCTAGGGTTGTCATACCGATCCAACACCTTGTTTGCCTAACTCATTTTGGCCTCTCTGAGATATATGGACTAATCTTTTGTGTCAGAGGAAAACTTCCATATCACCTTGTCCTATTACAGAATTTGCACAATGAACAACATTTGAGGTTCCGTTCAAAACATACAAGCCATGTCGAAGACTACCTGTCATCTCTAGAAGTGAGGCTTTACAATTCCGAAGCACCCCTCCCTCAAACTTTCAGCTGAAACAATCATTATCAAGTTGTTCTAGAGAAACCAAATTTCTCTCAAATCTAGAACAAATAAAAAAGAAGAAAGAACCTTTTTCATTCCTTCATTAAGCTTTAAGTTGACTGATCATATACCCTTAACAAGACAATGCTCATCATTGCCCATCAAAACCTTGTCACGTTCAAGTTCCTCAAAAACTTAAAAGTAATGTATGTAAGGTGTTATATGATAGGAGCATTCAGAATCAAGTATCCATTCATCATCAACTTCATTTTCAGACACAGTCAACACTTCTATTTATTCGTACCCTTCATGCAAATTTGCAGTCTATTCATCATTTTCATCCTCTCTCATGTTCATGTTTTTCAATAGAAAGCAATCTTATATATGCCCGTCCATCTGACAATAGTAAGAAAACACTTCAAAAAGCCCTTGTTTTAAGTAAATCTTATTTGTCAATGACTTACTTATATACAAAGATTCCAACTTGGACCATAGTTCCCTTAGTGTTTCAATATCACCAACCTGCCAAAGCACATTATTACCTAAATGATGAATCATAAATGCTATAAGCTATTTCCTCTATCGCTTCTCGTTTTTCTTTGGCCAAACATTTGACCCTTAATTCTGATTTATCTAAAATTTTGGCCCACTTTCTGTTGTACTAAAAGAAACGTAAGTTTCTTTCTCCAAAAACTAAAATCCCTAATACCTCAAACTTCTCTATTTTGATTCTTGCAAATATATTTGAGAATTTTAGATTTCAAAAAAAATAACTAATCAACTAAGAAAACACTTCAAATCAGCCCAAATAGCAACATAGTTCAGACAAAAAATCAAACCCATAAAAATTTGAGAGATGTACCAAAGATAAAGCTGCCACCGAAATTTTCAATACAATGAGCAATTGGAAAAATCACAAACTAAAATAAAAAAAGTGGAGAAGAAACTCAAATGCCCTCTGCTTTCTTGAATTGCTTAAGCAAGTTCAGTTCAGAGACGCTTCCTTTTTTGGGCATAGATTTGTTGAGATAATTATGGGCAAAGGTTTTAACTCTAAGACAAGGAGGTTCTTTGAGTGATATTTTTAAGGGAAGGGATACTCGATCTCCTAAATTCAATGATTCAAAATGGTTAATATAAGGCTACAGTATCGTAATTTCCAAATCTGCAATCTGCTCAACTACATCTTCTAAGAGTTCTAGCGTTGAACAATCCTCAATTTCAACATGATATTTCATGGTCTCATAAATATTAAATTAAACAAGGAAAATAATTCACTTGTATTGGAAAAACTTTTCTTGAAAAGCTACAAACTTGATTCACACTTTTCTCTCAAGCTTATTTCTCTTTATTGATGTTTGATACTTTTTGCTTTATGCTTCATTTTGCAACCCTTACAACACATCCTATTTATAGGATTACATGGAAGGATCTAGATCTATAACTCTCATCTAGATCTAACTCACATTCTAACTTAATGTGTAATTGATAACTTATTTGAGTTTATTTCTTACATAACTCTCCTTTTAACTCAACAACATTAAAATATAAAACTTACATTTATTTAATTTCTTAACCTCCTAAATTGAATTTTCAAAACTTAAAACCATGTTTAACTTTCAACATCCCCTCTTAAACATGATTTTCCAAAAACTCCAAGCATCGTCCTCAACTTGTTAAACACATCAACTTTGAGTGGCTTTGTGAAAATATCTGCAATTTGATCTTCTGTCTTCACATATTCAACTTGAATCTCTTTTCTTGAAATGCAATCTCTAATAAAGTGAAATTTGGTATCTATGTGCTTACTACGATCATGGAACACTGGATTCTTGGCTAGTGCAATTGTTGACTTGTTATCCACATAGATAACGGTTGCATCCTCTTGCGAAATTCCAATTGCGTTAAGCAAATTTCTTAACCAAACTGCATGACAAACGCATGATGATGGAGCGACATATTCTGCCTCACAAGTAGATAATGTCACAACAGGTTGCTTTTTCGAACTCCAAGTAAAAGATGTATTACCAACAAAAAATACAAATCCACTCGTACTTTTCCGATCATTCAAATCTCCAGCCCAATCACTATCAGTATAACCTTCAAGCTTGAATTCTTTAGACGGTGTATAAAATAATCCATAGTCAAGTGTACCTTTGAGGTAACGAAGGATTCTCTTTGCCACCTTCAAGTGAGTAGTTGTAGGAGTTTCCATAAACCGACTCACCAATCCAACACTGTAAAGAATATCTGGCCTTGTGCAAGTTAAATACCTTAAACTTCCAACTAAACTTTTGAAATATGAAGGATCTACAACATCTCCATCTTCATATTTGGCCAGGTTTGTTCCAGTTTCCATCGGAGTTGTTACATGCTTGCAATTAAACATCTTGAATTTTTCAAGGATTTCTTTAGTATAGCGCTCTTGAGAAACAAAGATACCTTTCTCTGATTGCTTCACTTCAATGCCAAGATAATATGACATAAGTCCAATATCCGTCATTTCAAATTCTTTCGTCATTGCTACTTTGAGATCTCCAAACATCCTTGGACAATTTCCTGTAAAAATTAAGTCGTCTACATACAGGCAAACCAACAACATATCTCCATGATCATTAGTCTTAACATAAAGCGAATGTTCATGAGGGCATCTCAAGTACCCATTATCAAGGAAGTATTTGTTGATTCTGTTGTTCCACATTCGTGGCGCCTGTTTCAGTCCATATAGTGCCTTCTTCAACTTCAAAACTTTATCTTCCTGACCTCTTATAGCATAACCAAGAGGTTGTTCCAAGTAAAGTTCTTCTTCAAGGTATCCATTCAAGAATGCTGATTTGACATCCATCTGAAAAATCTTCCATTTATTCTGAACAGCTAATGCAATTAGCAATCTTATGGTCTCTAAGCGTGCAACAGGAGCAAACACTTCATCATAATCAATGCCTTTCTTTTGAGAATAGCCTTTTGCAACTAATCTCGCTTTATGTCTCTCCACTTCTCCTTTTTCATTTCGCTTTATCTTGAACACCCATTTGACACCTACTGCTTTTTTTCCTCTAGAAAGAGTAGAAAGTTCCCAAGTATCATTCTTCTTTATGGCCTTCATCTCTTCATCCATCGCATGCTTCCATTTTTCATCTTGTGAAGCTTCTTCAAAATTTAAAGGTTCACTATCACCATAAAGACAAAAAAGAGTAAGATCATTAAAGTTTTGACTTAACTCTTCTGTTTCATCATATATGTCTTGCAAACTTCTCATGCTATGAGGCCCTTCACTAGAACTTGTAGATGATGATGGTGTGTCTTGTTGTTGAGAGATTGGTGATGTAGGTGGTGTTGATGGAGAAGCAACGTCATCACTCAATTTATCATCATCTTCTGGAAACAAGAGAAACTTGTATTCTTTTGGCTCATCATTCCAATTCCATGTTGCTTCCTCATCGAACACAACATCTCTACTAACTATTGTTTTTTCCGTAGCTGGATTCTAAAGCTTATAACCTTTTGAGCTTGCATCATATCCAACAAACACATGCTTCTCACTTTTATCATCAAGCTTACTACGTTTTTTATCTGGTACATGAGCATAAGCTATGCTCCCAAATACTCGTAGATGAGCAATAGATGGTCTTCTTCTTGTCCATGCTTGTTGAGGAGTTTTATTCCACACACTTCTAGTGGGAGAACGGTTTGACAAGTAAACAGCACATTTAACTGCTTGTGCCCAAAATTCTTCTGGCATATCTTTACTTTTCAACATGCTTCGAGCCATGTTAAGTATGGTTCTGTTCTTTCTCTCAACAACGCCATTTTGTTGAGGAGTGTACGGAACTGTCATAGGTCGACGAATTCCATTTTCTTCACAATATCGTTTGAATTCATTCGAAGTGAATTCACCTCCTCTATCGGATCTTAAAGCTTTTATGCATAGACCACTTTCTTTTTCAACAAGAGATTTGAATCTCTTAAACATGCTGAAAGCCTCTTATTTCTCTTTAACAAAATATACCCAAGTTTTTCGGCTAAAATCATCAATAAATAATAAGAAATATTTATTCTTACCGAAAGAACTTGGATTGATTGGTCCACAAAGATCAGTGTGAACAAGCTCTAGTGGTCTTCTTGCTCTTGAAGAAGATTCTTGTGGAAAACTCATTCTTGACTGTTTGCCATAAAGACAACCTTCACAAATTTGGTCAGGATGTTTTACATATGGCAAACCTTTCACCATGTCCTTCCTTGCCAAAGAATCTCGGACCATCAAAGTTCAAATGCCCAAATCTCATGTGCCAAATCCAGGATGGATCTTTCAAACATGACTTTAAACATTCGCAACATCGGTTTGAATGTTTAACAAAAACATTCTATTCTTCGTCATTTGCACTTGAGCAATCAAATTATCATAATTATCTCTTATTGAAAGCCTATAATCCTTCATCAAAACATTATAGCCTTTCTCCAAGAGTTGTCCCAGACTTAAAATGTTATTCTTCATATTTGGCACATAGTAAACATTAGAGATAAACTCATGCTTACCATTCTTCAAGTTGATTAGAATCTTTCCTTTACCTCTCACAGGTATTTTTGTAGCATCGCCAAATACGATGTTCCACCAATTGATTCATCAAGTTCCACGAACATTGATTTATTTCCACACATGTGATTGCTTGCACCGCTGTCAAGATACCACGAACTACTTTCACATGTTTCTTCTCCTTTACATGCAAGAAGCAAAGACGGCTCACCGTTTTTAATTTCTTGCTCAGCATAGTTAGCATTTTCTTCAACTTTATTTCGGCATTCCCAAGAATAATGACCGAATTTATGACAATTGTAGCATTCAACTTGACTTTTGTCATACTTCCTGTCATTATTATTTGATCTTCCACCATATGGTCTTGAATAATTTTGTCTTCCACGACCTCTTGATGAACTAGTACTTGAAGTACTCTCATCGAAATTTCTTTGACTGAAATTTCCTCTACCGCGTCCTCTACGTCCACGATTATGACCACGTCCTCCTCGACTAATTTTTTCTTGATCATATTCTTTTTCTTTCAACTGCAACTTTGATTGGAAAAGTTGCTCAGTTGTTTGTTTGTTCTTCTTGAGAAGCTTCTCTTCATGGGCTTGCAAAGTGCCAATGAGTTGATCAATCGACATCGTACTCAAATCTTTTGATTCTTCTATCGCTACAATGATAAAATTGAATTTTTCTTCCAATGAGCGATGTATCTTCTCAACTACTTGCTCATCATTTATTGTCTCACCATATCTCTTCATTTCATTTACTACCGCCAGTAATCTTGAAGTATAATCTGAAATTGATTCAGACTCCTTCATGTGTAGTGATTCATAATCACCTCTCAATTTTTGAAGGCGAACCTTCTTTACACGATCTACACATTTATAAGTATTCTAAAAAAATTTCCATGCTTCCGTCGCAGTAGTTGCTCCAGAAATCTTCTCAAAATTTGTATCATCAATTGCTTGATGAATAATGGTAAGTGCCTTTTGATCTTTCTTTCTTGTATTTTGCAAAGCTTCTCTTTGCGCTTGATTTAAAGCCGCGTCATTTTCAGGCTCGTCATAGCCTCTATCAACAATTTCCCAAGCATCTTGTGAACCAAGTAGTGCTTTCATTCGTATACACCAACTACTATAATTTTCCTTCGTCAAGCGAGGCACTTGGAAAGGAACCATATTGTTGTTTGCCATTTGCAAAAACAATTCTCTTCTTTCAAACTCAAGCTCTGATACCACTTTGTTGGAAGCGTGTATAAACACTCACAAAACAAAGAACCAAACAAGGAAAAACTTTTCTTGAAAAGCTACAAACTTGATTCACACTTTTCTCTCAAGCTTATTTCTCTTTATTGATGTTTGATACTTTTTGCTTTATGCTTCATTTTGCAACCCTTACAACACATCCTATTTATAGGATTACATGGAAGGATCTAGATCTATTATAACTCTCATCTAGATCTAACTCACATTCTAACTTAATGTGTAATTGATAACTTATTTGAGTTTATTTCTTACATAACTCTCATTTTAACTCAACAACATTAAAATATAAAACTTACATTTATTTAATTTCTTAACCTCCTAAATTGAATTTTCAAAACTTAAAACCATGTTTAACTTTCAACAATCCTCAACGTGATTGTACCTTTATACACATCTACTAATGTTCTACCAGTTTTCAAAAAAAGTCTCCCTAAAATAATTGGAATCTTTATCAGACTCAAAGTCTAAGATAATAAAATCAGTAGAAAAGATGAATTTATGCAATTGTACAAAGATATTTTCAATTTTTCCCTCGGGGTGTGTAATGGATCTTTCTGCAAATTTCAATATTACAGTGGTTGGTCTAGCTTCTCCTATTCAAATTTTCTTATAAATGGACAGAGGCATCAGGTTTATGTAGCGACTAAATTACCCAAAACTCTTCCTATTTGTTGCCTACCAATTGAATGATGTATGGTGAGTGCTCCAGGATCTTTCTCTTCGTTAGATTTTTTTTCTCACAATTGCACTGGTGGGTGCCAAACGAGCCACTTTAACACCTGTAATATGTTTCCTCTCCTCCATCCAAATTAAGATACGAGAAAGTCATTCTGTGCATAGAAGAAAAAGATATGGTGATAAAGGGTCTCCTTGACTTAGACCACGAGTTGGGAAAATTGTACTCCTTCGTTTCCCATTAATATTATAGGTATAAGAAACCGACGTCACGCAACGCATAATCAACTCAAAAAAACTATTATTAAAACCAAGAGCCATCATAATTTTTTTTAAAAAGGCCCAATCCACTCTATCATATGTCTTACTCATGTCAAGTTTAAGCGCGACATAACTAGTTTTACCTTTTTTCTTGTTTTTCATATAATGTAAACATTCAAAACCTAGCAGTGCATTATCAGAAATATTACGACCAGGCAGAAAAGCACTCTGGCAAGGGGATATTATATTTTCCAACAGGTTTCGAAATCTATTTGATATAGTTTTTGAAACAAGCTTATAGATAACATTGCAGAGGCTTATAGGTCGAAAATCCTTCATAGAACAAGCATTTTGATATTTTGGGATTAGAGTGATAACAGTTTTATTAATATCGTTCAAATGAGTATTATGATTTAGTATGTTTAAGCAAAATCCAACCACATCAGACCCTACAATTGACCAGTATTTTTTGTAGAAAAGCTCAATACCTGGTGCTTTAGTCGAGGCCATATAATTAAGAGATTCTAAAATTTCATCCTCAGTAAATGGGTTGGACATGAAAAGCTTTTCCTCTTCCGAGAAAGAACAATTCACCTCATCATAGAAATCATGTGTCATATTTCCACTAGAAGAGTTAGAAGAAAAACGTTTAGAGAAATAGGTGCAAACCTCATTTTCAATTTGTTTTTCATCACAAGCCCAACTCCCATCCTCTCGCACAATTTATCTATAAAATTCATTCTACGACGTTGAGAGGCACAAGCGTGGAACCACTTTGAGTTTCTATCCCCCCATTTCAACCAGTCGACTCTTGATCTTTGCTTCCAATAGATTTCTTCTTCGATCAACAACTTTTCTAGACTATGCCTTGCTTTTCTAGCATCACCATTAAGAGAATTTGTAGATTGAAGTATAGCACGAGCTTTTTCAAATTTTCAATGATAATCCCCTTTTTTCTCCTTACCCCAAGCTATCAAACAACACTCACAAGATAACTTTGAGAGAAAATCAACTGTAGAGTTTGTTGGATGTTGGCTAGTCGGAAACCACCAACCCCTTTTCAACAATTGAACTATAATCCTCTTGCATTGCCCAAACTTCTTCAAATCTAAAAAAAAATTCCCTTCGAGATATTTGTGAATAGAAATCTGCCAAAATTGTGACCTCAATTGGACGATAGTCAGACCCCCAAAAGTCAAGATGATTCACTTTTGTTGCGGGGAAAAGGTCCCAGAATTTATCATTATTATTGATATTGGTTACAACCACATAAGTCATTTTATTTTATGTTTAATTAAAAAAATTTATTTTTTATCTCACTAATGAATATTTTCAATTTTTAAAGATTTATTAATTATGATCTTAAAAGGTTCAATACCAACATTATAAACCTTTTAATTTAAAGTATAAAACCTTTTCATATATTAGGTAAGTTGTCAACTAGAATTACATTTTTTTTAAAGCTATTTACTTTACTTATAAGAACATAATGGTACCAGAGCAAGAGTTTCTTATATATATATTTTTAGCTCACTTATCTAACTTTTTTATTAGCCCAATTTATAATTTTAAAGTAAACAAAAATATAATTAGATCCTTAATTATTTGATTGTTATAGTAAATGAATTTATAATAGTGGATAGTAAACACAAATAGCAATCTTAAAACCAACTTAAATATATAGTACATATGTCAATGATGCTGAACATTATTTAGTTCATATAGATATATTGTTCGAGATTTTAGAAGTGAGAATGAATGTGGTTAAACTATATAAAGAGTTATACATAAGTTGTATCCAACAAATTGTGTTAATATTAAGTCACTATGATAATAAGATAAATTAAATTGTGTATTTTTCTAGATGTTTGCTTTTATATTTAAATAAAAAAATTTATGCTTAAAGTCATAATTTTTTTTTCAATTCTAATTTGGTTCAAGAAATCATTCTTCGTGTATCATGCTAAAAAAAATTCATTCTTAGTATTTAATTTTTTAATAATGAAAAAAAATTATAAATATAACATAATTTAATTCATGTACTCGAAACATATATATTTGAGATTTTTTACAAAGTTACTAAAAGAACATAAGAGTACTAGAATTTTTTAATGCGCTTTGCATTTGATTTTTTTTTTCTCAAAGTGTGGTATGTGAAATTATATTTTTATTTGTTAAAATACTTATAAATAAGAGAATTTACCATCAACAGCACATTCTACCTCTTGTATTATATTTGTCGCATAATTTTTAAAATAATTCATCTATAGCATATTTATTTCTATCACTCACCTAGTGATAGTCTATCACTCACCTAGTGATAGAACTCAATTTAGATTTCTATCACTGATAGAAAACTTAAGGAGTGATAGAATGAGTCTATCATTGATTGAATTCTATCACTAATAGAACTCAACAAGTGATAGAAGTCAATTTGGATTTTCTGCTACAAATGAAATTATTTTAGATTTTGTGCTATAGATGGAAATATTTTGCCTTTTTTTGTTATACATGCAAAATCCCCTATAAATAATAATATATATTTTAATATACATCATAATATTTATGCTAAAATTTTACTTTGTACACAATTCTTTTTTTTTTCATTCGTTTATCATTTTAATTTAATTTAATCATCATCTCGATCTTTTTATTTACATAGACGTAAATCATCTTTTCAAATTTCTAACACTTTTAAAATACTATAACACCGATTAACTAATTGAAATATATCATGTATCTTTACTATTAATTGTAATATTTGAAAAAATCGATTTTAATAGCTCAAATTTATTATTTTATATATATTTATTTGTTATCAAACATTTTATTGGACGTGAAAGTATGGAAAATAAAATACAATTTCCATTAAAAATCACACAATCTAAAATTTCAAAAATCCTATTTGTTTTATTATTTCACCTTATATTATATAAGTAATAAAAAATAAAGAAAACATTGAAAAAGAAAAGATAAAATTTATTATCTGTCTCTTCTCATCCTTTCTATCATCGCTAATAAAACGAATTTTGATGAAATATCAATTTTTTAAATATTAATTTAACACAAATTGAGTAAATAAAATAATAATATTATATTTTTATTTTAAAATCTATTATTCTCTATGAAAACGATATGGTGTATAGATTTATATTTAAAATTTTAAATATATATATATAAATAATTAATTCATTCATTCATAAAATTGATCAATTTTAAATAGGTACATATGTCAAGACTTCACCTATCAAAGAATAACCAACAAATTACATGTTCAAGCCATATTTATTATAATAACAAAAAATAATAATTATAAAAAATTATCTTTCACTAATTTGAAGAACGGTATAAACACTTTTTAAAAATTTTAAATACTACATCAATTTTTAAAAAAATTATAAATTAGTGTTGAACCATAAAATAAATAACAGAAAGAAAATATAATAAAAATAAAAATAAAGGAAGAAGAAGAGAACAAATTAAATACTGATTGAAAAAACTGGTTGCTACCTTCGCCAACAACGGCTCCCGCGTGCACCAATGCTAATACTCGATCCAAACCCGAACAAAATCTCTACAACATCAATGATAAAAGAATTATTAGTAATTTGAATTAAAACACATCATACATCGAAAAAAGGGGAAATTGTAGTAGTTGTACACTTTTTGCAAAGTAATTGCAAACGTGTCCAACTTGAAACTTATTTGCATAAATATATTTTGTTTTTTTCATTTATTTTAAATCACAAATTTTTCATTTACGTTTTTACCCTTCTTTTAATTCAATTATTCTTTTTCATATTCATATTTTTTCCCCCAAAATAACGAATCTTCCTTCTTCTCCACTTCACCCGTTCTTTCCATCTTTCTGAAATCTTTCTGCAAAATCGATTTCTTCTTCGTTTGTTTCTGTCAATTTTGTTTCAGGCGTTGTGTTCTTCGTTCAATTCAGGTTGTTTCCGGCGATATTTTCTTCCTAATTTGTTCAAATCTGTTCGTTCAACTTTTCTTTTTAAAATTGTTTCCGGCATCCGTTCTTCGTTCAATTTTTGTTTTTAAAATCGATTTGTGAGCATTTTGATTTCGAAACCTAACTTCTGAGATTTCTTCATCGTTCTTTTGATTTTCGGTGATTTCTTCTTTTTCTAGTGTGTTTCCGTTCAATCATTCTCTTAGATCTTGTACTGTTGTTTCCTTGATCGATTGAACCAACAAAATCATCCTCAGACTTTGCCATTAAATTCGATACTTTCTGTTTTCGTTGATTGATTTTCGAGGTTTTGATTTTGAAACCTCTGTTTCCAAAATCTAAGGTTTTGATTTTCAAGGTTTTGAGGTCTTCAGGCGAATTAAGGTTTCCTGCAAACGATGAGTATGTTTTCTTTTCCCTACTGTATTTTATTACTTTCTAATTTCTATACCAGTTAGCTGTTAAGAATTTGTGTACTGTATTAATACTTTATACTGTATTAATACTGATTCACTGTTATAATCTGTTTGTGTTGTTAACAAATGCACTGTGATGTTCTTATATGAATTTTCCCTTATAATATATTAGTTATATTGCATGTAACATAGTGATTTATGTTTTTAAAAACTTTCTTCTTAGGTTCAAACTGCATACCATTACGGATTGTTCATAGTGGTTTATGGAATAATGACGACATGTATGTTGATTACCATGCCACTGAATTTTGGTTTCAACCTGGCATGTCTTATCTTGCACTAATGCAGTCCATAATGACCACTTTAGGTTTACAAGATTCTATGGATATGTCGATCACGTATACTACTTTAGGTCATACTATGTCTCTTGCAAGAGGACTTATAATGCAAGATGATAAGGATGTTGAATGGCTCTACCGTATTCTATTATCCAATATTGGTAATCAGTTGGCAATTATAGTAGATGTTAGGCATTGCCTTTCCACATTACTACGTCTTAGTCTCTCAATTCCTAGTCCTACAATCGTTGATCCAATTATTGAATCTTCTGAAACTCGCATTCATCACATGTTAGACGTAGGAAGATTACCCATTGGATTTTCAATTAGGGTAAATGACATATTCTCTAGAAAAAAGAACCTACAAAATGCCCTTGCTGCTATTGCATTGAGAGATAACTTCCAATTTCACACAAATAAATCCACCAAAAAGTTTCTAGTTGTTGCTTGTATTGATACTAGTTGTGATTAGATTGTTAAGGCATCTCGTAGGGGTGGAGAAATGAGTGATACTTGGGTAGTTAAGGAGGTAAAAAATATTCATTCATGTTCTTTAGATGCAATGATGAGTACCCCAAAAGCAAGCATCTGCATCTCTAATTAAGGATATGTTGATAAACAAGGTTACTTTGTTGGATACGGAGTATGAAAAGCCTAATACCATAGTTAAATATGTGCGTACCCATCATGGAATCAACATAAGCTATCACAAAGCCTATCGGGCTAAACAAGCTATAATGAAGGAAATTTATGGCACTCCAGAAGAATCTTATGCCCGACTACCATCATACAGCCACATATTAAAAATGAAAAATACAAGTATTCTTCTGTATTATTTTTTAATACAGTTCTATAATATTTTTTTTCACTCATTGTAATATTATTTACATACTGTATTTATTCATTTACAGGTTCATATATTGATTTGAAGTATGATGCTAATGGCAAGTTTCAATATTATTTTCAAGCATTGTCTTCTTCCATTATCGGCTGGATGCATTGTCGTCCTGTTATTATTGTTGATGGTACATTCATTAAGAGCAAGTATGAAGGCACTCTACTTTCTGCAACAATAAGTGATGGTAATAATCAGATTTTTCCTTTGGCTATATGTGCCGTTGATTCTGAGAATGATATGTTCTACAGGTGGTTTTTTGGTCATTTGAAGAGAATTTTTGGTAATAAAAACGAACTTGTAGTTATATCAGACCGACATAGGTCTATTAGTAAAACAATTACTGAGGTTTGGCCTGAGGTCTTCCATGGTATGTGCATCCATCATTTAAAAGAAAATATGTTAAAGAAATATAAGTCAAAGTTTGATGTTGGCATTTTTTTCCTCTTGCCAAATGTTATAATCCAATGGAATTTGAAGAGTACATGCGACATTTGGAGAATGGTTGTCCCGGGATCAGGAAAGAGTTGTATGATATTGGATATGACAAATGGTCTAGAGCTTACTGTCCTCGCAAGCGGTGGGATTCTATGACAAACAACTCATGTGAGAGTTATAATAATGTCATGCTTAAAGCGCGTGAGCTACCGGTGCATGCCATGTTCGAGGCAGTTAAGATGTCCATGCAATCTTGGTTTAGTGCTAGAAGGTTGGAAGCTTCTTATCAAAAAACAAATTTCTCAAAACAATGTGAATTTCAATTAAGAGGGCAGGTTGAAACTGGTCATTTCATGCAGGTATTTTGATTCTTTTCTGTTTAGGTTATATTAAGTAGTATTACTACTGTATTTATTATTACTTCATCATTATGTATATATTAATACTGTCTTCAAACAGGTGTTATCTATTGATACTAATCAATTTCAAGTTGTTTATGGAACTCAGCAAAATATAGTCAATATGAGAGAAAAGAAGTGCACATGCCAGCAATATGATCAACTAGGCATACCATGTCCACATGCCTCTGCTGTTATACTCCATAAAGACCTTCGAGCCAAAGATTATGTCTCTGATTATTATTCAAATGATAAAATACGACAGGCTTATGCTAGCCTAATATTCCCTGTTGGTTTTTCAGGCTATTGGGATGTACCTCAAGACATCAAAGATATCAAACTTTTGCCCCATTCAACAAGACGCCCAATTGGTAGACCGAAGATGCAACGCAAGAAAACAAATGTTGAAATGAAGCTAAAATTTAAATGTGGACGGTGCAACAAGCTTGGTCACAATAGAAAGACGTGCAGTTCTGAGTAGCATTTTTTTTTCTTACTATATCTCATATTTGTAGGTGTGTATTGCATTTGTTTACATTCTTTTCAAACATGGTATGAATAGGTAATACCGTGTTTAGTATTGTTCTCTACTATATTTTTTGTTACTTCTATTATAATCCATTTTTTCCAAAAAAATAATGATACTGTGTGCAAATATTACATTTGGTACTTGTTTTTATTTTTTCATTTGAGAACATGAAGAAATCTCAGATCTGTATAATCCAATTTTTTTTGCTTATAATTAGTAGCACTTTCTCTTCATTGTTTCTTACTAATTGACTGTCATGACTCTCAACTTTGCAAATTTTTGTGCCATTATAAACCATTTATGTGCCTTGAAAACCTGCTATAAACCTCATATATTCCATTATAACCTGTTATACACTTGCTATAAACCTGCTATAATCCATTTATGTGCCATGAAAACCTGCTATAATCCAACTTTGCAAACTTTGCAAACCTGCCATTGTTATCATTCTTTTAAAAATGGTATTAATAGTTAATACCGTATTTATGATATTCAATTTGAAGACAGGACAGTTCTAAAAGTACTTTATTAAAATGTACAAACACTAAATTATTGTTCCAAATATCTTCCATTATATCAATAGGTAGGAACACTAAAGTTGCAGCAGATATATTCAAAGAAAGCAAGTAAGACAACTAAACCCTAAATGTATTTTAATATCAAAACACAAAATTAAATTCTAAATTTGTGACATCAAAGTAAAACTTGGAGGATCAATAGAATCATAAGTGTCATTCATTTTCTCCATTTTTTCTTCTAACGAACCAAAATTGGATGTGTAAGGAGACCGTAGGCGCATAGAAACCATTTTCTTCTGTTTCGTCCTCTTCATCATCTTCTTTCCTTCTGCGAAAATCTCTTCTCCTCGGAGCTGTTAATCATGTAAATGAAAATATTAATACCTTTATGATATTCTATTCACTTTAGAAACTTAACTAAGTATTTATAAACAAAAAATTTACCGCATCAATATATAGCTGTGCATGCTTCTCCTGTCTTGTTTTCTGTTTTTTGTTGTCCTCATTCTCTTTTACACATTTCAAATTCTGTATTTGTCATCCGGGCCTGATGCATAAAGTACCTTGCATCCATGGCAGGGACGTCGAGCAAGTCATTCCGTCCCTGGACCCCGTGAGGGATTAGCTAACCCAAGCGGTAGGCCCTGCAATCTTGGGTGAGGGTGGCAGTTGTTAATGCCCCAACGGTCGGGATGATGACTTGCATTGCCTCGTCCCCGGCAGTCGGCAAGTCCTCAGCGTGTTCGGCCGTAGCCTCTGATTGCCACCTGTTAAGGCAGGGACGGCTTCCTGGTGTAAGCCTACCACGACCGTTCCTTGGCCCCACGTGCGGTGGTTCAGGCTGACATAGTTTACGTGTCCAGGTCTCACACCCCTATGTCAGTGACACCGATCCAAAGAATTAGTTAAGCGTGGTGGGATGGACATGGGCGCTTGCCTCTGAGACCGGCACCCCATGGTCTGCAGAGTGCACGCGTGCATGCTTACGCTCATTACAGCGCCGACCGGGCGCTCCTCGGGATTGTGAGCCGAGTGTACCTTTCGTCGACGATGAGCAGGTGGCCGGACTTGTTTCTCGTATAGGGCGACTCATGTATTGGACTGTATGATGATATTATTCCGGACTAAGCCACAGAGTTGGCATCCGAGGCCCAAGTGTGGGCTAAGCTATGTGCTCTATTCTGTGTTTATATTCATAGCTTGCATACGCTCATCGAGATGACCATGTATATCGTATTGTACCCCCCGGTTGGGGTTCTTCTTGAGTAATTCGTTACTCACCCTTATTCTGTGGTTTTCCACGGTAAATGTGGTGGTTGCGACAGGATGCTGAAGAAGGAGCCGTGATCATGGGGCCTGTCTTCCAACTCGATTTTTGTATTATGACTCTCGTGTGTTTTTGTTTTCCCTGAATGCATGTAGCCGGGCACGGAGCCCTAGGATGTTTGTAAATATTTGTGGATTCCAGCATGTTGTATCTGAACAGGTTTTGAATGGCTTTTAGTAAATCTCTGATCAGAGTAAACTTGGAAAATGTATTTATCTTGGAACAGGTGCTTGGAAACAGGGACAGGTTCTAGGGAAATTGTCTAGTTTTTAAAGGGGTTATTTTGAATGTTTTTGTTTTAATTGGAATCCGAAATCATGTCTGTTTAAATGTCCTTTACTTTGAATGCATGCATTGGGATAAGGGCCCATTTAGTGCCCCATTCGGGTCGGTCCCTTACGGTTGGTATCGAGCTCGAGTCATAAATTACAGTAGATTGACATTTTGTTGTAGGTCGTTTTCCCATGATCACTAGCACTCCGACAGTCATCAGGTACGCCTAAGTTTACTATTTGTTGTAGAAAAAGGGTTAAGAATTTACAATACCTGTCATCTAGTGTATGCCTTGTGTAGTGTTGTGGAGCGGAGATGAGCAGGTTCTGACTCGTTATTGGTTTAGGATTAGAGCACCATCATGCCAACTTCCCGCAGTGTGTGATGTATGTTGTGGCTTGTTGTGGTATCCAAGTAGATTCGGATGCCCTGGGACATCGTTCCAGAGGGAGGTAGAGATTGGACTCCCATAGGCCAACTGTGGCCCAATTGATGGTTATCCCCTAGTGAGAGGGTGGAGGTGCTTTGCCTTGGAATGCCACTCCAAGAGAGAAGTTAGCGTGTGGTTGTCTTGATGTGGATGTTGGTGGAGCAGTCCCCGTGTGGACTAGCACAGGTAGCTCAAGTCTTGATCTTGAGCCTTGTTAGATTATTTGGTTGCCCAGAGAGTGGTTGCAAAGTTGGTAGCCTTGAGAGGAGGTTGATGAGGCATCTTTGTGCTTCTTCGTGAAGTGTGGTTGTTTGCGACCAGATGGCGGAACCACAGTAGGTAAGGGTGTGCAGCAAGCGAGTGTTCTCTACGGATTTGGATCCGTTGGTGGTTTCCTCAGTTGTTTGGTAAAAAAAAAAAAAAAAAAAAAAAAAAAAAAAACACTCTTCTTTTGGTAAGCCCTAGAGTAGGGCTAGCCTCTTTGCATGTTGAGAGAGCCGCCGAGTTTGTTGAGCATCATGTGGAGATGCAAGAGTAGGCTGTGAGCCTTCAGCTTGATGAGATGCCTTAGGCATGGTTGTTGGAGTTGAGCCCTTGTATGCCGAGCCAGAGTTCGTGTCACTTGAGGTTGTGACCTTGTTGGCCCCGTTGTAGTAAGATGTGGATTTGGTAGTAGTGGCACTTGAGGTGCATTGGTTGGTGTGCCGCTTTGGCACTAAATCTGGTTCAGGCCTGAGTTTGGCATGGGCATAGCAGATGGTTCTATGCCGTTCGGAGTTTAGCGTACTCCTTCAGCCTTGGATCCATTTATGGTAGTTGCACCTGTGTAAGTCGTGCAAAAAGGGCTAGTTCAGTGGTAATCGAAAGACTTCAAGCGAAAGGATGTTCGAGAGGAGCCGGAGCCTTTTCCCTGTGTTACTGGAGGTTGAGTAAGTCAAGCAGGTTGGCGGTTGGTAAGTGTTAATGCGCGTGCATCTCACGCTAGTGTTAAGGCCAAGAGATCTTTGTGGTTGGTAGTGCGGTCAACTATCTTCGAGGGCCTTATCTGAGGAGGGTTGAGCATCGTAGAAGCAAGTTTGGGTCCAGTGGAGGGACCATGAGTTGGATGCCTTATGGGTAAGCACCCTTGGTAGAGGCATGGCATAAAGTTTGGTTTGGCATGGTTATGCTTTGGTAGAGCAAGGTTGCCACAGCTTAAAGCATCGTGTGGAGATGGAACTTTGGGTGTTCCGTTGATTGGTTGTATCTCTGCCAGGAGCTAGTGTGGCTTTTGGGAAAAGAATTTGTTAGTCTTGGATCGCTAAATGAAGGTTGGGAGTTGTGCACACAAGTGTGTTTTGTGTGGTTCGTTCTGTGGAGAGAGTTTCAGATCCATGTAGGGTTTGCTTTGGGGATCTGGTGCTTAGTTCTTGGAAAAGTTGGACTCCAGGTGGAGGTTGTAAGGCTTTAGTGAGGTGGTAAGGATACCATGCTCGTAGTGTCAGGTTGTTGCTTAGGTAAGATTTGTTAAGTGGACCTAAGCTTGGTTGTCGGATCCTTCCTTGGGTAGGAGTTATGTTGTGGTTGAGGTCTGAGTAGGAGGATGACGCATTCGGTAGCGTTTCGGGTCCTCTTGATTCCCAAGGAGTTGGAGTTGGCCAGCATGGTTGTGTTGCTGGAAAATGGAGTTGTTGTTTGTTCAGGCAGTTGGCTGTAGGCCGTTAGTTGGCAGTGGATGTCGAAGGTTGCCGGAGAACCCTAGGTTGTGGGGAGCCTCTCTAGAGCTCAATCAGGCCCTGATAGTGAGTTTCAGTTGGCAAGTTGAAGTCGTGTAGTTTGTAGCCTCGGGGGAATTGCTGGCAGTCTTGGTAGCCTAGCAAGTTAAATTTGTTTGGAGAAGAGTCCGGATTGGTTCCGGTATGGTGACAAGTTGATGCTTGGTGTTGACCAAGGTGTGGATTGGAATTGCTAGAAGTCAGTTTTGCTCGTGGGGCGAATGGTTCGTGCCTTGTTGGTTGTCTTCCTGTTTCCAGGAAAGTTGAGAGTTGCCCGTTGGTATTTGGAGGTTCAGTCCGTGGTGAACCCCTGTTGCTACCTCGTGAGATTTTGATCTTGTGCTTTAGTAAAGCAAGACAGTGAGAGTAGGTAGAGCTCTCTGTCCTTCGGTGGTTTGCTCGTAGGAGCTGTTTCTTTCTGGGTTTGGCAGGTTACTACCGTCGGTTTGTTAAGGATCTTTCCGCCATAGCCTCGCCCCTCACTCGTCTGACGAGGAAGGGTGTCGAGTTTATTTGGAACAGTAAGTGTGATGAGAGCTTGGCCGGCTCAAGCGCGAGCTTGACTTCAAAGACTAATGTTGGCGATCCGGAGGGGACAGTGGTTTCGTGGTTTACAGCCGATGCTTCCAAGTTCGGGTTGGGTTGTGTGTTGATGCAGCGACGGGAAGGTCATTGCTTATGCTTCCCGTCACCGAAGCTATATGAGTAGAACAATCCGACTCATGGTATGGAGTTGGCAGCAGTGGTGTTTGCATCAAGATTTGGAGGCATTACCCGTATGGTGAGCGGATTCGGATGTTATCGATCACGAGCCTCAAGTATCTGTTTGCTCGTAAGGAGCCGAATATGAGGCGAGAGGAGATGGTTAGAGTTGGTGAAAGATTATGATCGAGAGTTTGTACCATCCGGGTAAAGCAAATGTTGTAGCTGATGCTTGAGTAGGAAGACGTCGCACTCGCGCGGCGTTGTTAAGTTCCCACCAGATTACGGAGAGAGTTCGGCGCGGGCCGAGATTGCGATGTTGTTGGGTGAGGTTACTGCCGGAGTAAGCTTAGTTGGCGATCCGACCATCGATTAGACAATGAGATTATTAATAGTCACCGAGTGACCCCGCTCAAGAAATTGGGTGACAGAGTTAGTGCTTGATGGAGATTTTGACTTTGTGTATTCCCAGCATAATGGTGGTGACGTCTGAGGCCGGTTGTGTGTTCCAGATGTTGCGGGATTGCACAACGAGAGTTGCTCTCGAGAGACCCACAGCTCCGTTTGCTTGGCACCCCGGGGTACCAAGATGTATCGAGATCTTAAGCGAACATTCGGTGGATGGGTATGAAAAGAGATGTTGCGGAGTTTGTCAGTCGATGTCCCACTTGTCAGCAAGTGAAGGCACCCAGGCAGAGACCAGCCAGTTTGTTGCAGCCGCTGAGTGTACCTCAGTGGAAATGGGAAAAGATCTCCATGGACTTTATTTCTGGCTTGCCGAGGACTCCGAGGAAGTTCTCTCAGATTTGGGTGATAGTCGATCGATTGACTAAGAGCGCACACTTCATTCCCGGTAGAGACACTTATACCGTGGAACAGTGGGCGCAGTTGTTTTTGGAGCAGATCATTCGCTATCACGGTGTGCCTGTGAAGATCGTATCTGACCGTGATTCAAGGTTCACTTCTCGTTTTTGGAGAGCGCTCCAGAAGGGTTTAGGCACTGAGTGCAGCTTCAGCCTGACTTTTCACCCTCGCATCGATGGATGCCGGGCGAGAGGGTGAACCAGATTCTCAAGATATGTTGATGGCTTGTGTGTTGGATTTCCGGCGATTGGGACCAATATCAGATCGATGGAGTTTGCATATAACAACGATTATCGATCGACGGTCGAGATGGCTCCATTCGAGGCTTTGTATGGCAAGCGTTGCCGATCTCCCGTGTTCGGGAAGAGAGGTTGGTGATAGGCGTGTTTTGGGTCCCGAGTTGCCGCGATTGACCAATGGTGCCGTCAAGAGAAGATTAGAGCCCGTATGTTGACAAAATTTCGGAGCGAGCAGAAGAGTTATGCCGATGTTCGGCGTCGGGATTTGGAGTTTGAGGTTGGTCAACATGTTTTCTTGAAGGTCGCACCGATGCGAGGTGTTTTGAGGTTTGGCAAGCGTGGAAAGCTGAGTCCCCGTTTTGTTGGCCCGTTTGAGATTCTGGAGAGGATCGGCAAGGTTGCTTATAGATTAGCCTTGCCTCCGTCATTGTCGGCGATGCACGCAGTGTATTTCATGTATCGATGTTGAGGCGATGCGTCTGGGACCCATCGCACATTGTAGATTTTGAGCCTTTGCGGTGAATGAGGAGTTGAGCTTCGAGGAAAAACCGGTGGGGATTCTTGCTTTTGAGACAAAGACAACTGCGTGTCGTGAAATCCGGTGGTAAAGGTTGATGGAGGAGTCAGAGTTCAGAGGAAGCCACTTGGGAGTGGGAGGATGAGATGAGATTGCATTATCCCGAGCTGTTTCAATCTTAATTGACTTTCGAGGACGAAATTCTTATAAGGGGGGAGTATTGTAACGGCCCGGAAATTTCATCCCGGGAGTCCCAGGGGCATTTTGGTAATTTTGGGTCAGGCCGACAGGTCCGGTTTTGAAATTGAAAATTGCCGGAATAATTATGAGTCAATTTGAATAGGATCGGGATTTTTGGTGAAGGCATTTGGGCTTGGGAAAGAGTAAAATTAAATAGGGAATTAAATAGCACGTCGAGTGAGATTCGAGCCAGGGGCATGTCGCGTGCTAGGCAGGGGTCGCTGCCAATCGAGCCACTAAGCGCTCTTGTGCTTCTAAACGCGCGATCTTCTATATATGCCTGTTTGATGCGCGTTTTGGTTTAAAGCAGGGCCGCCCGAGAAGCTCATCTTCCTCGCAATTTTTTCTTCTCTTTTCTTCCTCGACTGACCTGAGTTCCTTCGCGATTTTCTCCATCACCGACCAGCCAATTCCGAGCTCCTCCTCTCCAATTCGAAGCCCATTCTCCCTCCGAGCAGCTGGTAAGTTCTTCCTCTTCTACCTTTCCTTCGAAAAATCTGATTTCTTTCCCCCTGGTTCCGATTTCGTTCTGCCGGTCATGGGAGTGAGGAGATTCGTGTGGTTTTTGTGCAGCTAATGTAGGGGATGTGATCCAGCAACAAATCGCGCATCGAATCCTCTCCTATCGCCTGGAATCGAGCTCGTTCTCTCCGATGCTCTGTTCGCCCCTGTTCGTCGAGCTCGCCAGATCGCCTCGCCCGTCGCCGCGCGCAGAAGTAGAGCCTCCGCCGAGCCACGCCGCGCATCGCTCGCGCGTCCGTGCCCAACGCCCGCGTCCTCGCGCCTCTGCATCGCTCGCGCGCCCGCGTCCTCGCGCCCCTGCTTCGCCCAGCATCTGTCCGCGCCCCAGCGTGCGCACCCAGCGCGCCCAGGCTACGCCATTCCTGCGCCCAGCGCGCAGCCAGCCAACCAGTTCTTGCCGTTCGTGCAATCGGCCCATTCGTGCGTTAAATGCGTGCCTCGTGAGTTGCTCCGGCCGAGCCTCATTTATTTTATTATATTTAGGCCAATTGTGTGATTTTTTTTGTGATTGATAGGTTCTCGGTAGCTAGTTCGGGTTCGTTCGCCGCTTAGGTTTTCGTGTCAAATTGTCCCCGGCCAAGGTAAGGATTTCTTACCAGAGTTGTGTGGACCCTACGATATATTATGCGATTGCTGATTGATTGCTTGTTTGTGTTTATTGACATGTGTAGCTAGGTTCTCTAATCTGAATTCCCGATTAGCATGATTCTTCCTGATTTAAATCTCATGTTAATCCATGCTAGGTTATTCCTTTCTAGCATGCTCGTATCTGTTCTTTGCTTCGTAGTATCATGCTTGGCTCGTTGTATTCTTATTAAGCACGTATTGGATTTTATGGAATTGTTTGCTGTTTGCTAGGGCAGGTTAGAATTGCAGGTAGATAGCATCATCCGGGCCTGATGCATAAAGTACCTTGCATCCATGGCGGGGCGTCGAGCAAGTCATTCCGTCCATGGACCCCATGAGGGATTAGCTAACCCAAGCGGTAGGCCCTGCAATCTTGGGTGAGGGTGGCAGTTGTTAATGCCCCAACGGTCGGGATGATGACTTGGCATTGCCTCGTCCCCGCGATCGGCGCGTCCTCGGCGTGTTCGGCCGTAGCCCCGATTGCCACTGTTAAGGCGGGGGCGGCTTCTGGTGTAAGCCTACCACGCGGCCGTTCCTTGGCCCCACGTGCGGTGGTTCGGTGACATAGTTTACGTGTCCGTGTCTCACACCCTATGTCGGTGACACCGATCCAAAGAATTAGTTAAGCGTGGTGGCCCGGACATGGGCGACTTGCCTCTCTAGACCCGGCACCCCCCCATGGTCTCGCAGAGCACGCGGTGCATGCTTACGCTCATTCTGACGCCCGACCAGAGCTCCTCGGGATTGTGAGCCATTGTACCTTTCGTCGACAATAGACAAAGAGGCCGGGACTTGTTTCTCGTATAGGCGACTCATGTATTGGGTCAGTATGATGATATTATTCCGGACTAAGCCACAGAGTTGGCATCCGAGGCCCAAGTGTGGGCCTTATGTGCTCTATTCTTTGTTTATATTCATAGCTTGCATACGCTCATCGAGATGACCATGTATATCGTATTGTACCCGGTTGGGGATTCTTCTTGAGTAATTCGTTACTCACCCTTATTCTCGTGGTTTTCCACGGTAATAATCGTGGTGCGCGACAGGATGCAGAAGGAGGAGCTGTGATCATGGGGCCCAGTCTTCCCAACTCGATTTTTGTATTATGACTCTCGTGTGTTTTTGTTTTCCCCTGAATGCATGTAGCCGGGCACGGAGCCCTAGGATGTTTGTAAATATTTGTGGATTCCAAAGATGTTGTATCTGAACACGAGGTTTTGAATGGCTTTTAGTAAATCTCGATCGAGTAAACTTGGAAAATGTATTTATCTTGGAACAGTGCTTGGAAACAGAGGGACAGTTCGAGTGAAATTGTCTAGTTTTTAAAGGGGTTATTTTGAATGTTTTTGTTTTAATTGGAATCCGAAATCATGTCTGTTTTAAATGTCCTTTACTTTGAATGCATGCATTGGGATAAGGGCCCATTTAGTGCCCCATTCGGGTCGATCCCTTACACAACTGTAGCAACTCTGGACCCAAAACCTGCCTATCACCAACCTCTTCCCAGAACACAGGAGATCGGCAACGCTTACCATACAAAGCCTCGAATGGATCCATCTCGAATCGTCGATCGATAATCGTTGTTATATGCAAACTCCATCGAATCTGATCGGGTCCCAACTGCCCGGGAAATCCAACACACAAGCCCTCGAATCACGGTCCGACACAATCCTCACAGGCACACCGTGATAACGAATGATCTGCTCCAAAAACAATCGCGCCATCTTGTTCCCACGGTATAAGTGTCTCTCACCGGGAATGAAGTGTGCGCTCTTAGTCAATCGATCGACTATCACCCAAATCTGAGAGAACTTCCTCGGAGTCCTCGACAAACCAGAAATAAAGTCCATGGAGATCTCTTCCCATTCCCACTGAGGCACACTCAGCGGCTGCAACAAACCGGCTGGTCTCTGCCTGGGTGCCTTCACTTGCTGACAAGTGAGACATCGACTGACAAACTCCGCAACATTTCTTTTCATACTCATCCACCCGAACGTCTGCTTAAGGTCCTGATACATTTTGGTACTCCCGGGGTGCCAAGTAAACGGGGAACTGTGGCCCTCAGAGAGCAACTCTGCTCGCAATCCTGCCACGTCCGGAACACACAATCGGCCTCTGTAAGCCAACCCACTGTCTGGTGAATATACGAAGTCAAAATCTCCATCAAGCACTAACTCACAAACAATCTCTTAAGTGCGGGTCACTCAAATTGACTATCAATAATCCATTTGTCTAATTGATGGTCGGGTCACAACTCGGCTACTCTGCGAGAACCTCACCCAACAACATCGCAACCTCACCCCGCTCAAACTCTCGCCGCAATGCTGGCTGGGAACTCAAAGAACACCACTGCGAGTGCGACGTCTTCCTACTCAAAGCATCGGCTACAACATTGGCTTTACCGGATGGTACAAAATCTCGAGTCATAATCCTTCACCAACTCTAACCATCTCCTCTGCCATATTGAATTCCTTACGAGTAAACAGATACTTGAGGCTCTGGTGATCGAAAAACATCTGAATCCGCTTACCATACAGGTAATGCCTACAAATCTTCAGTGCAAACACCACTGCTGCCAACTTCATATCCTGAGTCGGATAGTTCTGCTCATATGGCTTCAGCTGGCGGGAAGCATAAGCAATGACCTTCCCGTGCTGCATCAACACACAACCTAACCCGAATTTGGAAGCATCATTGTAAACCACGAAACCACTGTCCCTCTAGGATCGCCAACACTGGTGTCTTGAAGTCAAATCGCGCTTTGAGCACAGCAAAGCTCTCATCACACTTACTGTTTCAAATAAACTCGACACCCTTCCTCGTCAGAAGAGTGAGGGGCGAGGCTATGGCGGAAAAATCCTTAACAAACCGACGGTAGCAAACTGCCAAACCCAGAAAGAAAAGGTTCCTACGAGCAGACAACCGAAGGGCAGAGAGCTCTACCTACACTCACTCTCTTGCTCCACCAAGCAACAAGATCAAAATCTCACGGGGTAGCAACAGGGGTCCACCACGAACTGGACCTCCAAATACCAACGGGGCAACTCTCAACTTTCCTGGAAATAGGAAGGCAATCAACAGGGCGCGAACCATTCGCCCCACGAGCAAAACTAACTTCTAGCAATTCCAATCCATACCTTGGTCAACACCAAGCATCAACTTGTCACCATACCGGAACCAATCCGGACTCTACTCCAAACAAATATTAACTTGCTAGGCTACCAAGACTGCCAGCAATTTCCCCCGAGGCTACAAACTACACGGCTCCAGCTTGCCAACTGCAACTCACTACCTGGGCCTGACTGAGCTCTAGAGAGGATCTTCACAACCCAGGGTTCTCCGACAACCCTCGAAACCCACTGCCAACTAACGGACTAACAACCAACTGCCTGAACAACAACAACTTCTTTTTCCAGCAACACAATCATGCTGGCCAACTCCAACTCCTTGGAAACCAAGAGGACCCGGCGCTACCGAATCGTCATCCTCCTACTCAGACGTCAACCACAACATAACTCCTACCCAAGGAAGGATCCGAACAACTCTCTCAGTCATGACGATCAACAAGAAGATCCGCCAACCAAGCTTAGGTCCAACTTAACAAATCTTACCTAAGCAACAACCTGATACCACGAGCATGGTATCCTTACCACCTCACTAAAGCCTTACAACATCCACCTAAAGTCCAACTTTTCCAAGAACTGAGCACCAGATCCCCAAAGCAAACCCTACATGGATCTGAAATTCTCGCCACAGAACGAACCACACAAAACACACTTGTATGCACAACTCCCAACCTTCCTCTAGGGATCCAAGACTAACAAATGCCTTTCCCAAAAAGCAACACTAGCTCCTGGCCGAGATACAACCAATCAACGGAACACCCAAAGTTCCATCTCCACACGATGCTCGAAGCTGTGGCAACCTTGCTCTACCAAAGCATAACCATGCCAAACCAAACTTACTTTATACCAAGCCTCTACCAAGGGTGTTTACCCATAAGGCATCCAACTCCTCTCACAAGGCATCCTACTCACCTCATAGGCATCCAACTCATGGTCCCTCAGCTGGACCCAACTTGCCTCTACGATGCTCAACTTTCCTCAGATAAGGCCCTTGAAGGTAGTTGACCTCACTACCAACCACAAAGATCTCTTGGCCTTAACACTAGCGTGAGATGCACTTGCACTAACACTTACCAACCGACAACGTGCTTGACTTACTCAACCTCCAGTAACACTGGGAAAAGGCTCCGGCTCCTCTCGAACATCCTTTCGCTTGAAGTCTTTCGCTTACCACTGATCTAGCCCTTTTGCACGACCTACACAGGTGCAACTACCATAAATAGATCCAAGGCTAAAGGAGTACGCTGAACTCCGGACGGCATAGAACCATCTGATATGCCCATGCCAAACTCAGGCCTGAACCAGATTTAGTGCCAAGGCGGCACACCAACCATTGCACCTCAAGTGCCACTACTACCAAATCCACATCTTACTACAAACGGGGCCAACAAGGTCACAACCTCAAGTGACACAAACTCTGGCTCGACATACAAGGGCTCAACTCCAACAACCATGCCTAAGGCATCTTATCAAGCTGAAGGCTCACAGCCTACTCTTGCATCCCCACATGATGCTCAACAAACTCTGGCCGGCTCTCTCAACATGCAGCAGCTAGCCCTACTCTAGGGCTTGCCAAAAGAAGAGTGTTCAATTCTACCAAACAACTGAGGAAACCACCAACGGATCCAAATCAAGAGGAACATCGCTTTGCTTGCACCCTTAACTACTGTGGTTCCGCCATCAAGTTGCAAATAACCACACTTTACAGAAGCACAAAGATGCCCCATCAACCTTGTAAGGGACCGACCCGAATGGGGCACTAAATGGGCCCTTACCCCAATGCATGCATTCAAAGTAAAGGATATTAAACCGACATGATTTCGGATTCCAATTAAAACAAAAACATTCAAAATAACCCCTTTAAAACTAGACAATTTCCCTGGAACCTGTCCCTATTTCCAAGCACCTGTTCCAAGATAAATACATTTCCAAAGTTTACTCTGATCAGAGATTTACTAAAAACCATTCAAAACCTACTCAGATACAAAATGTTGGAATCCACAAAACATTTACAAAACATCCTAGGGCTCCGTGCCCGGCTACATGCATTCAAGGGAAACAAAACATAAAGAGTCATAACACAAAAATCAGAGTTGGAAGACTGGGCCCCATGATCACAGCTCCTCCTTGACCATCCTGCTCTCGCATAACTGGTTACTGTGGAAAAACCACGATGAGGGGTGAGTAACGAATTACTCAAGTAAGAATCCCCAACCGGGGTACAATACGATATACATGGTCATCTCGATGAGCGTATGCAAGCTATGAATATAAACACAGAATAGAGCATATAGCTTAGCCCACACTTGGGCCTCGGATGCCAATTTAAGGTCTTAGTCCGGAATAATATCACCACACAGTCCAATACACAAGTCGCCCTATACGAGAAACAAGTCTCGGCCTCAGCCTGTCTACTATCGACGAAAGGTACACTGGCTCAAGATCCCGATGAGCTCTCCGGTCGGCGCTGTAATGAGCGTAAGCATGTACCGCGTGCTCTTTGCTGCAGACTATATGAAGTGCTGGGTCAGAGGCGAGCGCAGCCCATGTCCGATCCACCACGCCTAACTAAATCTTTGGATCGGTGTCACCGACATAGGGTGTGAGACTGGACACGTAAACTATGTCGGCTGAACCACCGCACTTTTTGGGGCCAAGGAAACGGGTCGTGGTAGGCTTACACCAGGAAGCCGTCCTTGCCTTAACAGGTGGCAATCAGGGGCTACTGCCAAACATGCTGAGGACATGTCGGCTGCCGTGGACGAGGCAATGCCAAGTCATCATCCCGACCGTTGGGGCATTTAACAGTCTGCCACCCTCACCCAAGATTGCAGGGCCTACCGGTAGGGTTAGCTAATCCCTCACGGGGTCCAGGGACGGAATGACTTGCTCGACGTCCCTACCATGGATGCAAGGTACTTTATGCATCAGGCCCGGATGATGCTATCTACCGCAACTCTAACTCGCCCTAGCAATCAAAGAAACAAATCCATAAAATCCAATACGTGCTCAATAAGAATACAACGAGCCTAGCATGATACTACGAAGCAAGGAACAGATAGGAGCATGCTAGAAAGGAACAACCTAGCATGGATTAACATGAGAATTAAATTAGGAAAATCATGCTAATCGGGAATTCATAATAGAATACCTAGCTACACATGTCAATAAACACAAACAAGCAGTCAATCAGCAATCGCATAAAATATCGCAGGGTCCACACAACTCCGGTAAGAAATCCTTACCTTGGCCGGGGACGATTTGACACGAAAACCTAAATGGCGAACGAACCCGAACTAGCTATCAAGAACCTATCAATCACAACAAAAATCACACAATAGGCCTAAATATAATAAAATAAACGAGGCTCAGCTCGGGAGTAACTCACGAGGCGCGACGAACGCATCGAAACAGCCGATTGCACGAACGAAGCGCAAAGAACGGGCCGGGCCGGGCGCACTGGGGCGAAATGGCGCGTGGCGCGCTGGGTGTGCGCGACGAAAGCGAGGCTTTGGGCACGGACGCGGGCGCGCGAGCGCGATGCGTAGGCGCGAGCGCGCGCGAGCGCGCGTGACGGAGCGGGCTGGCGCGGCGTGCGCGGCGCGCGCGGCGCGCGGCGCGCGCGCACGACTCGGCGAGCAGGCTCGCGCGACGCGATGCGAGCTGGGTGACACAGGGCGCGCTCGGCGCGCGGCGTGGCTCGGCGGCGGCGCGCGCGCAGCGCTGACCAGCTTTCTAGCGCGGACGGACAGCGGCATTGGCGAGCTCGGCGTCGTCGCTCTGCTTTCTGCGCGAAAGAGGCGCGATGGAGAAAACTCGAATTCGAGCGAGCGATCCACGGGGATTCGACGAGCGATTCTTTGATGGCGAACTCCCCTACACTAGCTGCACAAAACCCATACCTCAAATTACCTCGACTCGGCCAAAAATGGCGAAGCCCGAAACAGGGGTGAAGAACTCGAATTTTGAAGGAGAAGAAGAAGAGAAGAAGAAGAAGAAGAAAAGGGGAAGGAAAACTCACCGGAAAGGAGACGATCGGCGAGGGAGAGCTCGGTCGGTCGGGGAGAAATGGAGAAGGAAAATCGTGAGGAAGAAGAAGGAGGAAGAAGCTTCGGGCGAAAATTTCCTTTTAAACCAAAACGCGCATCAAACAGGCGTATGTATTAGATCGCGCGTTTAGATTAACAAACGCGCCAAGTGGCTCAGCTGGCAGCGCCCCCTGCCTAGCACGCGACACGTCTTTGGCTCGAATCTCTCTCGACGCGCTATTTAATTCGTTATTTATTTCCACATTCTTCCAAGCCCAAATGCCTTCACCAAAATTCCCGATCCCATTCAAATCGACTCATAATTTTTCCGGCAATTAACAAATACAAACCGGCCCTGTCGGCCCGACCAAAATTACCAAAATGCCCCTGGGCCTCTAGGGAAGACCGGGATGAAATTTCCGGGCCGTTACAATATTCCCCCCTTATAAGACTTTCGTCCTCGAAAGTCACTTAAGATTGGAACATTTCGGATATCGCAATCTCATCTCATCCTCCCGCTCCCAAGTGGCTTCCTCTGAACTCTGACTCCTCCACTGAACTTTTACCAACCGGATTTCACGATTACGCAGTGTCTTTGTCTCAAAAGCAAGAATCCCCACTGACTTCTCCTCGAATCTCAAATCCTCATTCAGCGGCAAGGGCTCAAAGTCAACAATGTGCGACGGGTCCGGCACGTACTGTCTCAACATCGAAACATGAAAAACACTGTGCGCTACCGACAATGACGGAGGCAAGGCTAATCGATAAGCAACCTTGCCGATCCTCTCCAGAATCTCAAACGGACCAACAAAACGGGGACTCAGCTTTCCACGCTTGCCACACCTCAAACTCCAAATCCCGACGCCAAACATCGGCATAACTCTTACATGCGCTCTGAAATTGTCAACATACGAGCTCTAATCTTCTGCACGGCACCATTGGTCAATTGCAGCAACTCGGGACCCAAAACCTGCCTATCACCAACCTCTTCCCAGAACACAGGAGAACGGCAACGCTTACCATACAAAGCCTCGAATGGAGCCATCTGAATCGTCGACTGATAACTGTTGTTATTTGCAAACTCCATCAAATACAGGTACTGGTCCCAACTGCCCGGGAAATCCAACACACAAGCCCTCGAATCACGGTCAGACACAATCCTCACAGGCACACCGTGAAGCGAACAATCTGTTCAAAAAACAACTGCGCTCACTATTCCACGGTATAAGTGTCTCTACCAGGAATGAAGTGTGCGCTCTTAGCCAATCAGTCGACTATCACCCAAATCTGAGAGAACTTCCTCGGAGTCCTCGGCAAACCAGCAATAAAGTCCATGGAGATCTCTTCCCATTTCCACTGAGGTATACTCAGCGGCTGCAACAAACCGGCTGGTCTCTGCCTGGGTGCCTTCACTTGCTGACAAGTGAGACATCGATTGACAAATTCTGCAACATCTCTTTTCATACCCATCCACCGGAATGTCTGCTTAAGATCCTGATACATCTTGGTACCCCCGGGGTACCAATCAAACGAAGAATCAGGCCTCGAGAGCAACTCGCTCGCAATCCGCAACATCCGAACACACAAACGGCCTCAGTCGTCATTGCCCATGTCTCGTGAATATACGAAATCAAAATCTCCATCAAGACTAACTCATCACCCAATTTCTTAAGTGTGGGGTCACTCACCGACTATCAATAATCCATTTGTCTAATCGATGGTTGATTTAACAATGGCTACTCGGTAGTAACCTCACCCAACAACACTGCAACCTCAGCCCACTCGAACTCCCGCTGCAATCTGGGCTGGGAACTCAACAACGCCGCGGAGTGCGACGTCTTCCTACTCAAAGCATCAGCTACAACATTTGCTTTGCCCGGATGGTACAAATCTCGCAGTCATAATCTTTTACCAACTCTAACCATCTCCTCTGCCTCATATTCAGCTCCTTCTGAGTAAACAGATACTTGAGGCTCGGTGATCTGTAAAAGTCTGAATCCGCTCACCATACAGTAATGCCTCCAAATCTTCAATGCAAACACCACTCACGCCAACTCCATAACATGAGTCGGATAGTTACTCGCTCATATGGCTTGGTGACGGGAAGCATAAGCAATGACCTTCCCGTCTTTGCATCAACACACAACCTAACCCGAATTTGGAAGCATCAGCAGTAAATCACGAAACCACCTGTCCCCTCCGGATCGCCAACATCTAGTCTTTGGAGGCAAATCTGCGCTTGAGCACAGCAAAGCTCTCATCACACTTATCGTTCCAAATAAACTCGACACCCTTCCTCGTCGGGCGAGTGAGGGGCGAGGCTATGGCGGAAAAATCCTTAACAAACCGACCGGCAAACAAACTCGCTAAACCCGAAAAGAAACGTCTCCTACGAGCGGACAACCGAGGGACGAGAGCTCCACATACACTCACTGTCTTGCTCCATTGAAGCAACAAGATCAAAATCTCACGGGGTAGCAACAGGGGTCCACCACGAACTAAACCTCCAAATACCAACGGCGCAACTCTCAACTTCCCCGAAAGCGAAGACAGACAACCAGTGGGCACGAACCATTCGCCCCACGAGCAAAACTAACTTCTAGCAATTCCAATCCACACCTTGGTCAACACCAAGCATCAACTTGTCACCATACCGGAACCAATCCGGACTCTACTCCAAACAAATATTAACTTGCTAGGCTACCAAGATCGCCAAAGAATTTCCCGAGGCTACTACAAACTACACGGCTCCACACTTGCCAAAAAATTCCTACTTGGCCTGAATGAGCTCTAGCAAGGCTCTCCACAACCTAGGGTTCTCCGACAACCCTCAACACCCACTGCCAACTAACGGACTAGCAACTAACTCCCTGAACAAACAACAACTCCATTTTCCAGCATCATAACCATGCTGGCCAACTCCAACTCCTTGGGAACCAAGAGGATCCGAAACGCTACCGAATGCGTCATCCTCCTATTCAGACATCAACCACAACATAACTCCTATCCAAGGAAGGATCCGAACAACTCTCTCAGTCATGACGATCAACAAAAAGATCCGCCAACCAAGCTTAGGTCCACTTAACAAATCTTACCTAAGCAACAACCTGATACCACGAGCATGGTACCCTTACCACCTCGCTAAAGCCTTACCACATCCTCGTGAAGTCCAACTTTCCCAAGAACTGAGCACCAGATCCCCAAGCAAACCCTACATGGATCTGAAACTCTTGCCACAGAACGAACCACACCAAACACACTTGTGTGCACAACTCCCAACCTTCATTTAGAGGTCCAAGACTAACAAATGCTTTTCCCAAAAGCCACACTAGCTCCTGGCAGAGATACAACCAATCAACGGAACACCCAAAGTTCCATCTCCACACGATGCTCGAAGCTGTGGCAACCTTGCTCTACCAAAGCATAACCATGCCAAACCAAACTTACTTTATACCAATCCTCTATCAAGGGTGCTTACCCATAAGGCATCCAACTCATGGTCCCTCAACTGGACCCAAACTTGCTTCTACGATGCTCAGCTCTCTTGAGATTTAGGCACTCGAAGGTAGTTGACCGCACTACCAACCACAAAGATCTCTTGGCCTTAACACTAGCGTGAGATGCACGCGCACTAACACTTACCAACCAACAACCAGCTTGACTTATTCAACTTCCAGTAACACTGGGAAAAGGCTCCTTTCGAACATCCCTTCGCTTGAAATCTTTCGATTACCACTGAACTAGCCCTTTTTGCACGACCTCCACAGGTGCAACTACCATAAACGGATCCAAGGCTAAAGGAGTACGCTAAACTCCGAACGGCATAGAACCATCTGCCATGTCCATGCCAAACTCAGGCCTGAACCAGATTTAGTGCCAAAGCGGCACACCAACCAATGCACCTCAAGTGCCACTACTACCAAATCCACATCTTACCACAACGGGGCCAACAAGGTCACAACCTCAAGTGACACGAACTCTGGCTAGGCATACAAGGGCTCAACTTCAACAATCATGCCTAAGGCATCTCATCAAGCTGAAGGCTCACAGCCTACTCTTGCATCTCAGCATGATGCTCAACAAACTCTAGCCAGCTCTCTCTCAACATGCAGCAACTAACCCTACTATAGGGCTTACCAAAAGAAAAGTGTTCACTTCTATCAAACCACTGAGGAAACCACCAACGGATCCAAATTGTGAGAACACTCGCTTGCTTTGCACTTAACTACTGAGGTTCCGCCATCGGGCTGCAAACAACAACACTTCACAGAAGCACTAAGATGCCTCATCAACCTCCTCGAGGCTACCAACTTGCAACCACTCTCTGGGCAACCAAATAATCTATCAAGGCTCAAGATCAACACTTGAGCTACCCAGGCTAGTCCACACGGGGACCTGCTCCACAAACATCCACATCACACAACCACAGCTAACTCCTCTCTTGGAGTGGCATTCCAAGGCAAAGCACCTCCACCCTCTCACTAGGGGAAAACCAACAAGCGGGCCACAGCTTGGCCTATGGGAGTCCAATCTCTACCTCCCTGAACGATGTCCCAAGGCATCCGAATCTACTGGATACCACAACAAGCCACAACATACATCACACATCGCGGGAAGTTGGCATGATGGCGCTCTAAACCCAAACCAATAACGAGTCGAACTCGCTCGTCTCCGCTCCACAACACTACACAAGGCATACACTAGATGACAGGTATTGTAAATTCTTAACCCTTTTTCTTACAACAAAAAGCAAACTTAGGCGTACCTGATTACTGTCGGAGTGCTAGTGATCATGGGAAAACGACCTACAACAAAAGGTCAAACTACAGAATTTATGACTCTGAGCTCTGATACCAACTGTAAGGGACCGACCCGAATGGGGCACTAAATGGGCCCTTACCCCAATGCATGCATTCAAAGTAAAGGATATTAAACCGACATGATTTCGGATTCCAATTAAAACAAAAACATTCAAAATAACCCTTTAAAACTAGACAATTTCCCTGGAACCTGTCCCTGTTTCCAAGCACCTGTTCCAAGATAAATACATTTCCAAAGTTTACTCTGATCAGAGATTTACTAAAAACCATTCAAAACCTACTCAGATACAAAATGCTGGAATCCACAAAACATTTACAAAACATCCTAGGGCTCCGTGCCCGGCTACATGCATTCAGGGGAAACAAAACATAAAGAGTCATAACACACAAATCAGAGTTGGAAGACTGGGCCCCATGATCACAAATCTCCTCCTTGACCATCCCATCCCTACTCGCACTTGGTTACTGTGGAAAAACCACGTAAGGGTGAGTAACGAATTACTTAGTAAGAATCCCAACCGGGGTACAATACGATATACATGGTCATCTCGATGAGCGTATGCAAGCTATGAATATAAACACAGAATAGAGCACATAGCTTAGCCCACACTTGGGCCTCGGATGCCAATTTAAGGTCTTAGTCCGGAATAATATCACCACACAGTCCAATACACAAGTCGCCCTATACGAGAAACAAGTCCCGGCCTCACCGCATCTCTCATCGACACGAAAGGTACACCGCTCAAGATCCCGATGAGCTCTCCGGTCGGTCTTTGTAATGAGCGTAAGCATGTACCGCGTGCTACTGCAGACTATGGGGGGTGCCGGGTCTAGAGGCAGGCTACCCATGTCCAGTCACCACGCCTAACTAAATCTTTGGATTGTTGTCACTGACATAGGGGTGTGAGACCTTGACACGTAAACTATGTCAGCCTGAACCACCGCACCTGGGGCCAAGGAAACGGGTCGTGGTAGGCTTACACTAGGAAGCCGTCCTTGCCTTAACAGGTGGCAATCAGGGGCTACTGCCAAACATGCTGAGGACATGTCGGCTGCCGTGGACGAGGCAATGCCAAGTCATCATCCCGACCGGGGCATTTAACGACCGCCACCCTCACCCAAGATTGCGGGGCCTACCGGTAGGGTTAGCTAATCCCTCACGGGGTCTAGGGACGGAATGACTTGCTCGACGTCCCTGCCATGGATGCAAGGTACTTTATGCATCAGGCCCGGATGATGCTATCTACCTGCAACTCTAACCTGCCCTAGCAATCAGCAAACAAATCCATAAAATCCAATACGTGCTCAATAAGAATACAACGAGCCTAGCATGATACTACGAAGCAAGGAATGAGTCTACGAGCATGCTAGAAAGGAACAACCTAGCATGGATTAACATGAGAATTAAATCAGGAAAATCATGCTAATCGGGAATTCAGAATAGAATACCTAGCTACACATGTCAATAAACACAAACAAGCAGTCAATCAGCAATCGCATAATATACCGTAGGGTCCACACAACTCCGGTAAGAAATCCTTACCTTGGCCGGGGACGATTTTACACGAAAACCTAAATGAAGAACGAACCCGAACTAGCTACCGAGAACCTATCAATCACAACAAAAATCACACAATAGGCCTAAATATAATAAAATAAACGAGGCTCAGCTCGGGAGCAACTCACGAGGCGCGCGATTTAACGCACGAACGGGCCGACAGCACGAACGGGCAAAGAACGAGGCTGGCCGGGAGGCTTTGGGCGCAGAATGGCGCGTGGGCGCTGGCTGCTGCGCGCGCTGGCTGGGCGCGACGAAGCGCTGGGAGCGAAGCCGCGCGACGAACAAGGCGCGGGGCGCGCGCGCGCGCGCGAGCGATGTAGAGGCGCGAGGGCGCGCGCGGGCGAGCGGCGTGACACGGAGCTGGGCGAGGCGTGCGCGCGGGCGCGAGGCGAAGCGCGGCACGACTCGGCGAGCATGGGATCGGGCGACGCGATGCGGAGCTGGGCGACACAGGGGTGCTCGGGCGCGGCGTGGCTCAGAGGCAGGGCGCGCGACAGGCGCCTGGCGCTCTGCGCATGGGACGGATAGCGTATTTGGCGAGCTCGGCGTCGCTCTGCTCTGTTCTGCGCGAAAGAGGGGCGATGGAGAAAACCCGAATTCGAGCGATCCACGGGGATTCGACGAGCGATTCTTTGATGGAGAACTCCCCTACACTAGCTGCACAAAACCCATACCTCAAATTACCTCGACTCGGCTGGAAATGGCGAAGCCCGAAACAGGGGTGAAGAACTCGAATTTTGAAGGAGAAGAAGAAGAGAAGAAGAAGAAGAAGAAAAGGGGAAGGAAAACTCATCGGAAAGGAGACGATCGGCGAGGGAGAAAGGCGAGGGAGAGCTCGGTCGGTCGGGGGGAAATGGAGAAGGAAAATCGCGAGGAAGAAGAAGGAGGAAGAAGCTTCGGGCGAAAATTTCTTTTTAAACCAAAACGCGCATCAAACAGGCGTATGCATTAGATCGCGCGTTTAGATTAACAAACGCGCCCAGTGGCTCGGCTGGCAGCGCCTCCTGCCTAGCACGCGACACGTCCTTGGCTATTCCCTATTTATTTCCACATTCTTCCAAGCCCAAATGCCTTCACCAAAATTCCCGATCCCATTCAAATCGACTCATAATTTTTCCGGCAATTAACAAATACAAAACCAGCCCTGTCGGCCCGACCAAAATTACCAAAATGCCCCTGGGCCTCCCGGGAAGACCGGGATGAAATTTCCGGGCCGTTACAAACCTCCCCGAAGGCTACCAACTTTGCAACCATTCTCTGGGCAACCAAATAATCTAACAAGGCTCAAGATCAACGCTTGAGCTACCCAGGCTAGTCCACACGGGGACCTGCTCCACAAACATCCACTTCAGCACAACCACAGCTAACTTCTCTCTTGGAGTGGCATTCCAAGGCAAAGCACCTCCACCCTCTCACTAGGGGAAAACCATCAATTGGGCCACAGTTGGCCTATGGGAGTCCAATCTCTACCTCCCTCTAGAACGATGTCCCAGGGCATCCGAATCTATCTGGATACCACAATAAGCCACAACATACATCACACACTGCGGGAAGTTGGCATGATGGCGCTCTAAACCCAAACCAATAACGAGTCGAACTCGCTTCTCTCGCTCCACAACACTACACAAGGCATACACTAGATGACAGGTATTGTGAATTCTTAACCCTTTTTCAACAACAAATAGTAAACTTAGGCGTACCTGATGACTGTCGGAGTGCTAGTGATCATGGGAAAATAACCTACAACAACAGGTCAAACTACAGAATTTATGACTCTGAGATCTGATACCAACTGTAAGGGACCGACCCGAATGGGGCACTAAATGGGCCCTTACCCCAATGCATGCATTCAAAGTAAAGGACATTTAAACAGACATGATTTCGGATTCCAATTAAAACAAAACATTCAAAATAACCCCTTTAAAAACTAGACAATTTCCCTAGAACCTGTCCCTGTTTCCAAGCACCTGTTCCAAGATAAATACATTTCCAAAGTATACTCCTATCAGAGATTTCTTAAAATCATTCAAAACATGTCTAAATACAATAATGTTGGAATCCACAAAATATTCAGAAAACATCCTAGGGCTCCGTGCCCGGCAACATGCATTTAGGGGAAAATAAAACATAAAGAGTCATAATACAAAAATCAGAGTTGGAAGATCGGGCCCCATGATCACAAATCCTTCTTCACCATCCTGTCTCGCAACTTGGTTACCTGTGGAAAAACCACAAGACAAGGGTGAGCAACGAATTGCTCAAGAAGAATCCCCAACCGGGTACAATACGATATACATGGTCATCTCGATGAGCGTATGCAAGCTATGAATATAAACACGAGAAGAGCACATAGCTTAGCCCACACTTGGGCCTCGGATGCCAATTTAAGGTCTTAGTCCGGAATAATATCACCACATAGTCCAATACATAAGTCGCCTATACGAAAACAAGTCCCGCCTCCTCCTCATCATCGCCGACAAAAGGTACACTCGCTCAAGATCCCGAGGAGCTCTGCGGTCGGCTCTGTAATGAGCGTAAACATGCACCGCGTGCTGCTCTGCGCGCACCATGGGGTGCCGGGTCTAGAGGCAAGCCGCCCATGTCCGATCCACCACGCCTAACTAAATCTTTGGATCGGTGTCACCGACATAGGGTGTGAGACTCGACATGTAAACTATGTCAGCCTGAACCACCGCACCTAGGGCCAAGGAACGGTCGTGGTAGGCTTACACCAGGAAGTCGTCCTTGCCTTAACAGGTGGCAATCAGGGGCTACGGCCGAACACGCTGAGGACGCGCTGCCGATCGCGGGGACGAGGCAATGCTAAGTCATCATCCCGACGGTTGGGGCATTTAACAGTCTGCCACCCTCACCCAAGATTGCAGGGCCTACCGCTTGGGTTAGCTAATTCCTCACGGGGTCTAGGGACAGAATGACTTGCTCTACGTCCCTGCCATGGATGCAAGGTACTTTATGCATCAGGCCCGGATGATGCTATCTACCGCAACTCTAACTCCGCCCTCTAGCAATCAAAAAACAAATCCATAAAATCCAATACGTGCTCAATAAGAATACAACGAGCCTAGCATGATACTACGAAGCAAGGAACAGATACGAGCATGCCAGAAAGGAACAACCTAGCATGGATTAACATGAGAATTCAATCAAGAAAATCATGCTAATCGGGAATTCAGAATAGAATACCTAGCTACACATGTCAATAAACACAAACAAGCAATCAATCAAAGAATCGCATAATATATCGCAGGTCCACACAACTCCGTAAGAAATCCTTACCTTGGTCGGGGACGATTTGACACGAAAACCTAGGTGGCGAACGAACACGAACTAGCTATCGAGAACCTATCAATCACAACAAAAATCACACAATAGGCCTAAATATAATAAAACAAACAAGGCTCAGCTCGGGAGCAACTCACGAGGCACGACGAACGCACGAACGAGTCGATTGCACAAACGGGGCTGGCTGGGCGCTTTTGGGCGCAGAAATGGGCGTGCTGGGCGCGCTGGGGCGCGGATGGATGTTGGGCGATGCAGGGGCGCGAGGGCGCGCGCGGGCGAGCGGCACAACTGTGACGGCGTGCGGCGTGACACGGAGCTGGGTGAGGCGCGCGTGCGGTGTGTGGCGAGGCTCGACGGCACTGCGCAGCGACAGAGCACGAAAACAGGGGCGATGGAGAAAACCCAAAATTGAGAGATCCACGGGGATTCGACGAGCGATTCTTTGATGGTGAACTCCCCTACACTAGCTGCACAAAACCTATCCAGAAATTCACCTCAATACGGGCGGGAAAACGAAGCCCGGAAGCAGGGAGAAAGAAATTGGATTTTTGAAGGAAAGGAGGAAGAAGAAGCTAACCTGCTGCTCGGGGATGGAAAACGACTTCGAATTGGAGAAGAGGCTCGGTCGAACAGAGCTGGAGAAGGAAGAAATCGCGAGGAAATCGCTGGTCGGTCGAAGGGAAATTCGCGAAGGAAGAAGAAGAAAATGGGGAAGAAGCTCGGCGATTCTGCCTTTAAACCAAAGGCAGAGGAAAACACGGTTATATATTAGATCGCGCGTTTAGAAGCACAAGAGCCCTCAGTCGCTCGACTGGCAGCGCCCCTTGCCTAGCTTGCAGCGCATCCTTGGCTCGAATCTCACTCGACGAGCTATTTAATTCCTTATTTATTTTTACCTTTTTCCAAGCCCAAATGTCTTCACCAAAATTCTCGATCCCATTCAAATCGACTCATAATTTTTCCGGCAATTAACAAATACAAAACCGGCCCTGCCGGCCCGACCAAAATTACCAAAATGCCCCTGGGCCTCCCGGGAAGACCGGGATGAAATTTCTGGGTCGTTACAACATCTTTTTCAGCTACCTTAGTTTCGGCAGGGTGTCGGACCATTTATTGAGTGATAAAAGAAGGAGTTGTAAGAGACCGACCCGAATGGGTCACTAAATGGGCTCTTACCCCAATGCATGCATTCAAAGTAAAGGACATTAAACAGACATGATTTCAGATTCCAATTAAAAACAAAACATTCAAAACAATCCCTTTAAAAACTAGACAATTTCCCTGAACTCGCCCCTGCTTTCCAAGCACTGCTCCAAGATAAATACATTTCCAAAGTATACTCCGATCAGAGATTTCTTAAAATCATTCAAAACATGTCTAGATACAATAATGCTGGAATCCACAAAATATTTAGAAAACATCCTAGGGCTCCGTCCCCGGCTACATGCATTCAGGGGAAAATAAAACATAAAGAGTCATAACACAAAATCAGAGTTTGATGACTGAACCCCATGATCACAGCTCCTCCTTCAGCCTTCCTGTCTCGCAACTTGGTTACCTGTGGAAAAACCACAATAATAAGGGTGAGTAACGAATTACTCAGTAAGAATCCCCAACCGGGGTACAATACGATATACATGGTCATCTCGATGAGAGTATGCAAGTCGCCCTATACGAGAAACAATATCCACCACACAGTCCATCACACAAGTCGCCCTATACCAGAAACAAGTCCCGGCCTCAGCCTGTCTACTGTCGACGAAAGGTACACTGGCTCAAGATCCCGAGGATCTCTCGATCGGCGCCAGAATGAGCGTAAGCATGCACCGCGTGCTCTCGCGAACTATGGGGGTGTCGGGTCTAGAGGCAAGCTGCCCATGTCCAGTCACCACGCCTAACTAAATCTTTGGATCGGTGTCACTGACATAGGGGTGTGAGACCTGGACACGTAAACTATGTCAGCCTGAACCACCGCACCTGGGGCTAAGGAACGGGTCGTGGTAGGCTTACACCAGGAAGCCGCCCTTACCTTAACAGGTGGCAATCAGGGGCTACGGCCGAACACGCTGAGGACGTGCCGACTACCGGGGACGAGGCAATGCCAAGTCATCATCCCGACCGTAGGGGCATTTAACAGTCTGCCACCCTCACCCAAGATTGCAGGGCCTACCGGTAGGGTTAGCTAATCCCTCACGGGGTCCAGGGACGGAGAACTGTCTCGATGTCCCTGCCATGGATGCAAGGTACTTTATGCATCAGGCCCGGATGATGCTATCTACCTGCAACTCTAACCTGCCCTAGCAATCAGCAAACAATTCCATAAAATCTAATACGTGCTCAATAAGAATACAACGAGCCTAGCATGATACTACGAAGCAAGGAACAGATACGAGCATGCCAGAAAGGAACAACCTAGCATGGATTAACATGAGAATTAATCAGGAAAATCATGCTAACCGGGAATTCAGGATAGAGTACCTAGCTACACATGTCAATAAACACAAATAAGCAATCAATCAGCAATCACATATAATATCGCAGGGTCCACACAACTCCGGTAAGAAATCCTTACCTTGGTCGGGGACGATTTGACACGAAAACCTAAGTTGCGAACGAACCCGAACTAGCTATCGAGAACCTACCAATCACAACAAAAATCACACAATAGGCCTAAATATAATAAAATAAATAGGGCTCAGCTCGGGAACAACTCACGAGGCGCGACGAACGCACCAACGAGCCGATTGCACGAAAGGGGCAGCAATAGGGCTGGCTGGGGCGCAGGAATGGGCTCGTGGCGCGGCGCTGCTTATTGCTTGCGCGCGCGGCGACATAGCGACATAGAGCGCGGCGCGTGCGCGGCGAGCGTAGGAGTGATGGCGACGCGGCTCGAAGGTATTTGGGCTCGCTTTTTCTAAGTTTCCAAAATTCTCGTACCTGTTTTTTTTTATCCTTAACCATCTACATGATTGATAAAATATTAATCTATATACAATGTTTTACTGAAACAGAAACAGTATTAAAAGTTCAATACTGATTTCAGAAGTCTCATACAATAGTTAACAATCAATATATATTTTTTGAAATCACATAGAGTATTAAAAAATCAATACATATTTCACAAATCTAAGCTCATACAGTATTAAACATTCAATACATATTTCACAAAGCTCATACAGTATTAAAATATCAATACAGATTTCAGAAATATCATAGAGTATTAAAATATCAATACATATTTCACAAAGCTCATACAGTATTAAAAGTTCCACATAGACCTTAGGATCGAATACAGTATTAAACGTTCAATACAGATTTTGAAATCTCATACAGTTTTTAGGTTTTCGTTTTGGTCCACTTACCATACTATAGGCAAAATGTCTATGTGATTTCAAAAATGTTAAGATTAATTAGTGAAACCTATTAATACAACCAAATGTAAACCAAAACCCTAAAAATCTAAATTATGAACTTAGATTTTAGAAATTTGACTTAATCAGTGAAATCAAAACTCCATAATCAGCCCTAAAGAACAACTGAAGAAGAATAATGTTATATTTAGTACAGAAAAATACCTTAATACACTTGATTTGTGCAAAATCGTCTGAGAATGAAAACGAAAGATTCGCAGCTTGAGACGGTTTGGAAATGGCGAAATCTAACGAAGAAGAAAGAAATTTATAGGAATAAGCTTCTGAGACGGTTTGGAAACGATGGAAATCGATAGAAACAATAGCGAATTCGAAGGAAATCGGAATCGTGGTTTGAGAAATTGAGTGGAAAAAACTTCTAAGACAGTTTGAAAATGATTTTTGAAAGCTGCAGTCGAGACGTGGGGAAAAGGAAGATGTGGGGGCGTGGTTTTTCGTCTGACGCAATCTCAATTTTCCCCTTTTTATTTTCTGACGCGATTTTTATTAATGAAAATTAGAGCGAAAATTTGTCATTTTGCAATATTACGAACTTGATTCTTTTATTCCCTAAATTACTTTTGCTAATTATTGTTAATGTGGAGAGATTTGCAATTATTTTTTTAATTTGGTCTACTCTTGCGCTTGCCCCAAAAAAAATAAGGAAGAATTATAAGTTTGTGGTATTTATAGAAAAAGCTAGAACCAAGATTTTCTTTAAATTAAAAAAAAAAAAAAAAACCCTCAAGATCTTCATTTGATTTTATATTTATTCAGCTTGAAGATACTATAAGATTTTAATGATTTTAATAATTTGAAAAAAATAATAGCATATTTGTAAATATATAATATGGCTTAAGGGAAAAATCGTCCAAAAATGATTTTTCCCTTAAGCCACACTTTAAGGTAGTATGATTTTTCTCAATTTCGTAATTTATCAAGAAACACGAATCGATGGAAATTAATAATACTAATAAATATTTAAAAATTATGTAGGTCGAAATTAAAAATAAAAAAATAAAATAAAACTATCCCAAAAAATTAAAATGTTCAAATATCTTAATTCTTAAAACAAATACTTTCATAAATCTCTTCTATACGTTCATTCCAAACCAGACCAGACCAGGATAAAGTTAGATTATATACATTCTTATTATGAGAAACGGTCATCCAACTCTATTTAATAAATTGTTTCGTGTGTAAATGTGAACAACTTAACTTTGTATATGTACGGAGTGTTTAGTTCCGTGTGTTAATTGTTTGAAATAATGGGTACCTCACGAAACACCAACAAAATAGTTGGTTCGACTGTTATGATATTAAAAAATAATTTTTAATATGTGTTAAAAAAAGGGCGGTTAGCAAAAGTGTAAGGGACCGACCCGAATGGGGCACTAAATGGGCTCTTACCCCAATGCATGCATTCAAAGTAAAGGACATTAATCAGACATGATTTCGGATTCCAATTAAAACAAAAACATTCAAAATAACCCCTTTAAAAACTAGACAATTTCCTGAACTCGTCCCTGTTTCCAAGCACTGCTCCAAGATAAATACATTTCCAAAGTTTACTCACTGCAGATTTACTAAAAACCATTCAAAACCTGTTCGGATACAAAATGCCGGAATCCACAAAACATTTACAAAACATCCTAGGGCTCGTGTCTTGCCACATGCATTCAGGGGAAACAAAACATAAAGAGTCATAATACAAAAATCGAGTTGGAAGATCTGGGCCCCATGATCACAGCTCCTCCTTCACCATCCTGTCTCGCATCTTGGTTACCTGTGGAAAAACCACGATGGGTGAGTAACGAATTACTCAAGAAGAATCCCCAACCGGGGTACAATACGATATACATGGTCATCTCGATGAGCGTATGCAAGCTATGAATATAAGCACGAATAGAGCACATAGCTTAGCCCACACTTGGGCCTCGGATGCCAATTTAAGGTCTTAGTCCGAATAATTTCACCACACACCAATACATAAGTCGCCTATATACGAGAAACAAGTCCCGCCTCACTGTCTACTATCGACGAAAGGTACACCGCTCACAATCCCGAGGAGCTCTCCAATCGGCGCCAGTAATGAGTGTAAGCATGCACCGCGTGCTCTTTGCAGACTACTATGGGGTGTTTGGGTCTAGAGGCAAGCCGCCTAGTCACCACGCCTAACTAAATCTTTGGATCGCTGTCATCGACATAGGGTGTGAGACACGGACACGTAAACTATGTCACCAACCACCGCACTCGGGCCAGGAACGGTCGTGGTAGGCTTACACCAGAAGTCGTCCTTGCCTTAACAGTGGCAATCGGGGGCTACGGCGAGAACACGTTGAGGACGTGCCGATCGCCGGACGCAGGCAATGCCAAGTCATCATCCCGACCGTTGGGGCATTAACAATCGCCACCCTCACCCAAGATTGCGGGGGCCTACCGCTTGGTTAGCTAATCCCTCACGGGGTCCGTATGGAGAACTGTCTCGATGTCACCGCCATGGATGCAAGGTACTTTATGCATCGTGCCCGATGATGCTATCTACCGCAACTCTAACTCGCCTACTACCAATCAGCAAACAATTCCATAAAATCTAATACGTGCTCAATAAGAATACAACGAGCCTAGCATGATACTACGAAGCAAGGAACAGATACGAGCATGCCAGAAAGGAACAACCTAGCATGGACTAACATGAGAAACAACATAGGAAATCATGCCAGTCGGGAATTCATAATAGAGCACTTATCTGGAAACATGTCAATAAACACAAACAAGCATACAATCAGCAATCACATAATATATCGCAGGGTCCACACAACTCCGGTAAGAAATCCTTACCTAGCCGGAAGACCTCTAAACACAAGACACCTAAGCTGCGATCGAACCCGAGCTAGCTAGCGAGAACCTAACAAAAACAACAATAATTACAATCAAAAGGCCCAAACAGGGTTGAGCTCGGGAGCAACTCACGAGGCGCGGCTGACACGCGAACGAGCCGACTGCTCGGGCTAGGCAGCCGCTAGGCGCAAGCTGGGCGCGCTGGGGCTGCAGGCACGGGCGCTGGGGCGCTGGCACGGGCGCTGGAGCACGGCTGGGCGAGCAGGGCGCTGACGCACACGCGGGCGAGCTCGGCTGGAGCGAGGGCGACACTGCGCGATGCGGGCTGGGCGAGCTCGGGCTGGCACTGAGCTGGTGCTGGGCGACGCTCGAGCTGACGACTCGACCTGGGCTGCTGCGACGGGCAGATCTGGCGCGCGACGGATGGCTGCTGGCTGAGGCGTTGGGCTGCGACGGTGCACGACGGCCTGCTGCGGTGCGACGAGGCTGACGGCGTTGAGCTGCGACGGCCGCAAGTGGCGGCGATCTCGATCGCGAGGGTCAGGCTCGGCGACGCTCAGACGGGCTGGGCTGCTGGTGGGGGCTCGGGGAGAGAGAGAGAGAGAGAGAGAGAGAGAGAGAGAGAGAGAGAGAGAGAAAAGAGAAAAAAAAAAGGGATTTTGGAAAAAATATAAAAGAAAAGAAAAGGGAATTTAGAAAGGAAAAAGAAAATGGGAAAAAGGGAATAAATGGGATTCTTATCTTCATTTCCATCCTTATCCACCTTTTTCCAATTTTCTAAAAAATCCTTAAAATCCTTAAAATCCCATTTCCCGGCTTCCTCCTTCGAGACCCGACTGAAGCAACCTTTTCCAATAAATAAAACTCACTTAAACCCAACTCCCAAAGCAACACTAAGGGCCCGGGCTCGAATCCCAAAGGAAACACCCAAACAACCATAACTTTTCCCAAAACCCAAATCACAACCGAACCTCCAAACGAATAGGCCAAACAACTCGGGACTCGCAGCCACCAACCAACAAACCTCAACAAAGGCAGGAGAGCGCCTCAAGTCCCGAGAATCCACAAATCCTGCCCGGGAGCAAAAGACCAAAACACCCCTAAGGAACAAAACAGCTCTAACGGCCCAACCAAACAACCGAATCTTGACCCGAAGGCACCTCGAAAACTGAAATAGAAAACTGGGCTGTTACAAAAAGTAAGCTAAATATAAAAAATATTTATAACAATAGTCATATTAATAAACTTTAGCAAAAGTAATCACCGGCTTTTAAATAAAAATTTTCATTTATAGGAAAAAGACGCAAATACCCCGCTTTAAATTAACATTTTAAAATAAATCTGGATTTTTTCAACTACCTATGAAGATATCTCGGCCCATAACAAATCTCCCCAAAATCGTGGGGCTTTAAAGAGTTTTTTTTTTTGTTTTTAAATTTCATACAGGTTTTTATTTATTTATTTGTAGGTAGTTGTTTTGATTTTATCAATATACTTAAAAACTTCATGTATTAATAAATAAATACGAGTTTCTAATTTTCAAATAACTAAATAGGTTTTTTTAGGAACGGGAAAAATAGGAAAAATATTTACAATTCTAGGTAAAAATAAATAAATAACAATCATAGTCAATAATATCAATAATTGTTAAGAATAGATTATATATTACAATTTCCCATAAATAAATAAGAATTTCAAACAAATAAGGATTTATGCATTTTTGTTATTTTTGTGTTATTTATCTTGTTTTGCATAAATACTATATTTTGTTACGTGTGGATAAATAGTAAATTAGTACTATACTGTACAATTAAGATGTATTTATCTCATATATGAGAATTAATTCATCAAATTTTATATTTATTTATATTATTTAACAATAATTTTGTGAGTATTATAATACACTATTAAAATAATTATAAATACGATTCATTTTTAAAAAATAAAAAATATATTAATTTATACTAACGAATATTATCAAATATTTTCGTGTAACATAGTATTAATGAGTATTATAATACACTATTAAAACGTATTAATGATTAATACATGTATTAATAAATATTTATAATACAGTATTAATGATTAATACGAACATTAATACGTATTTATAATATAGTATTAATTATTAATACTGGCATTAATAAGTATTTATAATATAATATTAGTCATTAATATTGGTATTAATATGGATATTAATAAGTATTTATAATACACTATTAATAATTAATACAGATAGTAACAAGTATCTATAAATACAGTATTTGTGATTAATACGAATATTAATAAGTATGTATAATGTAGCATTAATGATTAATACGGTTATTAATAAGTAAATATAAATCCTTTAAAATTTACCTACATTTTTCATTAGAATTCATTCATTACAATTTAATTTTTTAAAACTAAAAAAAATTGATGAAAATGAATTCAAATACATTGAAGTGCAAAATATTAATATTCATATATCAATAAATAAATACAAGTTTTAAATAAATAATATTTATGGATTATTGTTCTTTTTGTGGTATCTATCACGTTAGGGTATCTAAATAATATTGTATTGTAAGGGACCGACCCGAATGGGGCACTAAATGGGCCCTTACCCCAATGCATGCATTCAAAGTAAAGGACATTTAAACAGACATGATTTCGGATTCCAATTAAAACAAAACATTCAAAATAACCCCTTTAAAAAACTAAACAATTTCCCTGGAACCTGTCCGTGTTTCCAAGCACCTGTTCCAAGATAAATACATTTCCAAAGTATACTCCGATCAGAGATTTCTTAAAATCATTCAAAGCATGTCTAAATATAATAATGCTGGAATCCACAACATATTCGAAAACATCCTAGGGCTCAGTGCCTCTACACATGCATTCAGGGGAAAATAAAACATAAAGAGTCATAACACAAAATCGTAGTTTGATGATTGAGCCCCATGATCACAAATTCTCCTTCACCATCCTGTCTCGCAACTTGGTTACTGTGGAAAAACCACGTAAGGGGTGAGTAACGAATTACTCAAGAAGAATCCCCAACCGGGTAGAATACGATATACATGGTCATCTCGATGAGCGTATGCAAGCTATGAATATAAACACGGAATATAGCACATAGCTTAGCCCACACTTGGGCCTCGGATGCCAGCTTAGGGTCTTAGTCCGGAAATAATATCATCACACAGTCCAATACATAAGTCGCCTCTATACGAGAAACAAGTCCCGACCTCACTGCTCATCGCGGACGAAAGGTACACTGCTCAAGATCCCGAGGAGCTCTCCTGTCGGCGCCAGTAATGAGCGTAAACATGCACCGCGCTCTATGCAGACCATGGGGGTGCCGGTCTAGAGGCAAGCCGCCCATGTCCAATCACCACGCCTAACAAATTCTTTGGATCGGTGTCACCGACATAGGGTGTGTGAGACTGGACACGTAAACTATGTCAGCCTGAACCACCGCACCTGAGGCTAAGGAAACGGGTCGTGGTAGGCTTACACCAGGAAGCCGCCCTTACCTTAACAGGTGGCAATCAGGGGCTACGGCCGAACACGCTGAGGACGTGCCGACTGCCGGGGACGAGGCAATGCCAAGTCATCATCCCGATGGTTGGGGCATTTAACAGTCTGCCACGCTCACCCAAGATTGCAGGGCCTACCGCTCGGGTTAGCTAATCCCTCACGGGGTCCAGGGACGGAATGACTTGCTCGACGTCCCCGCCATGGATGCAAGGTACTTTATGCATCGTGCCCGGATGATGCTATCTACCGCAATTCTAACTCGCCTAGCAAACAAAGAAGCAATTCCATAAAATCTAATACGTGCTCAATAAGAATACAACGAGCCTAGCATGATACTACGAAGCAAGGAACAGATACGAGCATGCTAGAGAGGAACAACCTAGCATGAATTAACATGAGAATTAAACCAGGAAAATCATGCTAATCGGGAATTCAGAATAGAATACCTAGCTATACATGTCAATAACACAAACAAGCAATCAATCAGCAATTACATATAATATCGCAGGGTCCACACAACTCCGGTAAGAAATCCTTACCTTGGTCGGGGACAAATTGACACGAAAACCTAAGTGGCGAACGAACCCGAACTAGCTACCAAGAACCTATCAATCACAACAAAAATCACACAATAGGCCTAAATATAATAAAACAAACAAGGCTCAGCTCGGGAGCAACTCACGAGGCGCGATTTAACGCACGAACGGGCCGATTGCACGAACGAGGCAAAGAACGGGCCGGGCCGGGCGAGCTGGGAGCAGAGTGGGCGCGCCGGCGCGCGCGGACGGGCGCCTGGCGCGAAGCGCGCGCGTCATTTAACAGACGCGCGCGCGAGCGCGCAAGAGGCTCGGCTGGCGCTTAGCGAACGCGCAGCGCGCGACGCGAGCGCAGCGATGTCGCGACGCGGCACGACTCGGCGAGCAGGGGCTCGGGCGACGCGATGCGGAGCTGGGCGACACAGGGGCGCTCGCGCGCGAGTGGCTCAGCTGGCGCGCGCGCGCGACAGCGCTGATTCAGCTTTCTGCAGCGGACGGACGGACAGACGCTGGCGAGCTCGGCGTCGCTCTGCTTTTTGCGCCAAACAGGGCGATGGAGAAATCCCGACCCGCGATCCACGGGGATTCGACAAGCGATTCTTTGATGGCGAACTCCCCTACACTAGCTGCACAAAACCCATACCTCAAATTACCTCGACTTGGCCGGAAATGGCGAAGCTCGAACCAGGGGTGAAGAACTCGAATTTTGAAGGAGAAGAAGAAGAGAAGAAGAAGAAGAAGAAAAGGGGAAGGAAAACTCACCGGAAAGGAGACGATCGGCGAGGGAGAATGGCGAGGGAGAGCTCGGTCGGTCGGGGAGAAATGGAGAAGGAAAATCGCGAGGAAGAAGAAGGAGGAAGAAGCTTCGGGCGAAAATCTCCTTTTAAACCAAAACGCGCATCAAACAGGCATATGTATTAGATCGCGCGTTTAGAATAACAAACGCGCCCAGTGGCTCGGCTGGCAGCGCCCCTTGCCTAGCACGCGACATGTCCTTGGCTCGAATCTCACTCGACGCGCTATTTAATTCCCTATTTAATTTTACTCTTTCCCAACCCCAAATGCCTTCACCAAAAATTCCCGATCCCATTCAAATCGACTCATAAATATTCCGGCAATTAACAATTTCAAAACCGGCCCTGTCGGCCCGACCCAAAATTACCAAAATGCCCCTGGGCCTCCCGGGAAGACCGGGATGAAATTTCCGGGCCGTTACATGTATTTATAAGTATTAATATGAGTGTATTGAAAGAATGAAATAAATGTAATTAATTGCTGGAAAAAAAATAATAAAAAGTTGAAAAAATGCTGAAAAAATAATAAAAAAATGTTAAGGATTTAGCAATTTGCCATGTGGTCACTATAACCGTCCATCAAAATGCAAAGGCCATTTGCAAAAAAAGAAAAAAATTGTAACAGGTGGCGAAAGAAAGAAAGAAAACCGGAAAAGTAAGGGTATAATAGGTATTTATGAAAATTTTTATTAATTAAATTTAAAACAAAAAAATAGATTTACAAATACTTCCAAAGATAACTAAATTTATAATTATTTTCCTAAAAATAGTCATTTACTACAATTTCCCTTAAAAAAATTTACTTTTGTAAAGTCAACCACAAATGTACTAACTAAGGGTGAAATTAGAACCAAATAATTTGGTGGCACAAAAATTTCCAAACTTCTCTTTTCGTATTACTATTGCAAAGAAAAAAAATAAAATCTTAAATCTCTACTATGAAATGCTTCTTCCATTCTTGTCAATTATACTATGATTCTTTTTTCGTTACTTTGTTATTTTATATACCTCACAACTTTCACCAAAAAACCAATGTCCCCCATCATTATGCCACATATTTTTTCTTTTTTTTCTTTTTGTAAATATCATTTATTCTATTTCATTTATTTATTATATTTTAACTTTTAATTTTATAATTTTTTTTTAACCTTTTCATTTTAAAAAAATTATAAATTTTCTTATTTTCTAATTATTTTTCTTTTCATTTTTATTTATAATATATATATATGTATATTTGGAAAATGCTCTCTCTATTTTAATTTAGGATAAAATATAAGTTTAGTCCCCCTAATTTTAAAAAAAGAGTTAGAATTTCATCTTTATAATTTTCAAAAACTTGGATTTAGTCTCTACGATTTGAAGAAATATAGAATTTAGTTCCTATGATTATAAAAACTAGATTTAATCTCTATAGTTTGAAAAAACCTAAAAATGAGTACTTGTCTACTCTAATCGTTGACAAATTGAGTATTTGAAGTAGTTATTCACGTGTCAATGATGAAATTATGAGTTGAGTGATTGATATAATAAAAAAAATCATATAATTTATGCATGAATAGTAAGTGTTCATATACTTACGTACGATAAAGACTATATTTTAGATTTTATAAAATCACAGGGATTAAATTCTAATTTTTAAAACAATAAGAATTTAATTCTAACTTTCTTAAAATCATAGCGACTAAATTCTATATTTCTTCGAACTATATGGACTAAACTCTAATTTTTGAAACCATGAGAACTAAATTTTAACTTTCTACAAACCATGTTACCCTTTATTTTATGACTTGTATATATATCTTTTAAGTAAAATAAGTAGATGATGGGTGAATTCAAATTTATGACCTTTTTATGGTTAATTATTGTCTATACAATAGCGTTTGTTTTAAAATAATTAAATGAAATTTAGATTTAAAGAATATATAAATAACTAATTTAATTGAGTCTATTATTATTTAGAAATAAATATTAATATATGAGAAATAAAAATACAAAAAAATATATATCATGAGTAAACAATTAAATTGATATTGTATAAACTTTTAGATTAAATGAGACTATATATATAATTAAGGAAATTTACTTTATATCACTCTAGGGTGTTTATCACAATTATAACATTTTTTTAAAGTAATTCATTTATACAATTACTTTCTTTATTTTTTTTAAATGTCAATTCTACCTTTTTTATTAAAACCAACTTGTCCATGATTAAATCTATCAACAAATTAATTGGATGCTATCATCTAAAAGGTTATCAATTCAAAATTGATTGAACTTTATCCACTAAAAATTTATTGAACGATATCAGTTAAAAATTGATTGAAATAATTATTTTTTAAAATATGTGCTATTGATAATATTTTTTTAAATTTTTTTGATATACCTATAAAATCCTCTATAATTAACTAACCATGAACATTAAAACAATTCACTTCCTAAGGAGTCCCTCAAAGGTCCCGAATTTGAAACTCACTTGTGATATCACTCATTCGATGTCCATCCTAGAGACAGGTAACTCTAGTGTTATAACGTACGATTTAATAACTAAAAATTACAGGTTTGAAACTCTCGACCCTTAATTATTATTGAATTAAGAAATAAAAAGTAAAAAGTTGATGGGAACACAAAAACTAATTGTTACACAATGAAAAAATGAACATCAAAGAAAATTGGTCTAAACATTAAAAAAAAAGGAATAAGTTACCATATTCAGGAATAAGTTACACGGCTTCATTTTATAATTCATGGTTCAAATATTAAAAACTTCCACGAAAGTTGTTTTACTCTCCGAGAAAATATTGTTAAAATTAATGTTTCTTATATATGTATATATAAATTAAATATGGTCAAATCCCCTTGCATATAATTTTGGATCTGCTCCTAGTTAAAGAGTTTTATTGATAAAATTACATGGGAATGCAAAGAAGATAAAACTTTTTTGCATCATTAGTGAAAAAAAAAAATTAGATCATCAAAACCACCACATTTGGATGGATCGCTAGCCTTTAAAATGGCTAACTCAAATTACAGAAAAAAAAAAAAAAAAAAAAAAAAAAAAAAAAACTATTTCAATAATACTCGTTTTGGGCTTAATGGATGAGGCCCAATCTTTCATAAAGAGGACCCACCATTGTGGGCTTTAGTTAAATGTGGCCCACTTTTAATTGGATAATCTCCAGACTCTGATTGGAAGCCCATCTCTAGGCACTGGGAATGGCCCATGCTCAATCCCATCTCTTTCCCCCGCCAATTCCCACCTGCAAACAAACACCACTTTGTCACTTACAAAATTAATTATAAATTTATTTTGAGTTCAACCATTTTAGAATAGGAGTACTTTATGAGAAGGCCAAATTGGAAAAATGTTTATAATATCAGGCAAAAAAAAAGAAAGAAAAATTAACAATCATATTAATATTCTATATAAATTATACGATATAATTAATACATAATATTGTATTAATATACAATACTGTACTAATAATATATAATATTGTATTAACAATATATAACAATGTATTAATAATACAAAATACTATATTAATATTCTAAATTATACTATACGAGATTATTTTGTGAAACTATGGACAATCACCTTCATTTCTGTATGAATATTAAATTTTGAAATGGTAATAAGAACCTGAATTTGGTGACTAGATGATGGATCATGATCAAGATTTCAAGCTTGGCAAGCTCATTTCCGGGGCAGGAATGGACCCCACCGCCAAATGGCATGAATGTATTGGGTCTTGGAGCAACCTGATACAAAAAATTATATTTCATGAGGGACCAGAAGCTTTTTTTTTTTTTTTGAAACAAGAGGGACAGAAGCTTTTAGTCTTAAGTATATAATAATATCCTCTTTTGCATAGAGATCTAGAGCAGATTTAATAAAACTCTCTTTGAAAAATACTTCATTGTTTAAAATTTAGACACCTTTAAGTGAGAGCAAAAAATTAGTACATATTAGATTATGTAGTTCTCATTAATAAAAAATAACATGTACACCAATGAAAGCTGTATGTAATTGTTATAAAAAATGTATTTAATTTATTAGCTTCCATTTCAAGCTATGCATAAAGCTGGGGTCAAGAAATCAAACAACGATTTAATCAAATTAGAAGCCTTGTGACTTAGAATCAACATCATCGAGTCATGTATAGCTTATAGAACCAATTCCTATAATTATGAAACTCGAAAGAACCCTAATCACGATAATTAAATGGAAAATGAGGAGAAAAATGGGAGGTTGAAAATGAAAGATAGGAAGTTGCAAATTGTAGTTTCTGTTTTCACATAAAACAACCTTTTAACTACATTATTATTATTTTTTTTTTTAAACACCTTTTAACTACATTATAAGTCATAGCTGAATTTAAAATTTTGTAGGACATTAACATCAAGCTTAGAGAAGAGAAACGAAAATTCTTAAAATACTGATTCTTTTTTTTTTTTTTTTTGTGACAATGTCCGTTTCGTTTCTTCTTGGATTCAGTTTGCAGTTTTTCCGTGATTAATATATTCTTCTTTTTTAGAAGGGAAAAAAAAAAGAATTTTCTTTTTGATATTATAAGACAAAAACTAAAAGCAAGAATTAGGGCATTCAAATGTACCTCAAATCTTGAAGGATCAAATTTGTGAGGGTCAACAAAGTAGTCAGGATTGTGATGAATATTCCTGAATAAGGGCATTACTTTCCAGCCCTTTGGAATTAAATATCCTGCTCAAATAAAGGAGAAAAGTTAGGAATCATTCATTTTGAAACAAAACTTCCAACCAAGCTTTTTTGTTACAAAAAATAAATAGCTTTCAAGTTTGACCTAATATTCCATTCTGCAACTTTGGAAGATCTCTCTAGACTATTTTCATTCCTTTTTTTCTGAAAAAATAAAGTTGTACAAATACTTAAATTTAATTTCCATGCAAATGGTACTCCTTATATATATATAGGGGATTTTGCATGTATAACAAAAAAGGCAAAATATTTCCATCTATAACACAAAATCTAAAATAATTTCATTTGTAGCAGAAAATTCAAATTGACTTCTATCACTTGTTGAGTTCTACTAGTGATAGAATTCAATCAATGATAGACTCATTCTATCACTCCTTAAGTTTTCTATCAGTGATAGAAATCTAAATTGAGTTCTATCACTAGGTGAGTGATAGAAATAAATATGCTATAGATGAATTATTTTTAAAATTATGCTACAAATATAATACAAGAGGTAGAATGTGCTGCTGATGGTAAATTCTCTTATATATATTTAGATTATGTTTGAGAGTATTTTTAGCATGGTAATACTTTTACCAAGACAAAAACAAAGTAATTTCAATTGAGAATCATCTTATTTTGAAGTTAAGTAGATTCTTAGAGTAATAGTGAAATTTACTCATGTACAATTATCTGACTTTAAAACACTTCTAGAAAGAAACACTTGTATGAATATAAAATGAAGTATGAGAGTATTTCATTATTTTAATTTAAAAGTACATCCATACAAAACACAAGTCAAATATTTATTTTACATTTCTAAATGTTGTAACTTCAAGTAATGTGATATGAGATTTATAATTTTTCACACAAATCAAATAGTTGTGACTTTTCATTAAAAAAGAAAAAGAAAAAAATAGTGTGGTGTTTTAGTGTAGTTTTCAGTTTTGGTTATGTTACCATTGTATTCGACGTCTTCTACAGCTTCCCTAAAAGTGTATGATATAATACTAGCCATTCTCAAGCTCTCCAACACCACCTGTTTTTCATTAAATTTTAAAATAAATAAAAAGAAATTAAAAGAAGAAGAAGAAATTGACTTTTATCAATGTCTCAAACAACAATTGATTAATTTCTTCAGCGTACCTTATTGGTAAACGGCATGTTTCGTGTCTCAGCCCAACTCATTGGTCGGTTCTTCTCATTAATGCTTTCTTCAATTGCCTTTTGCTCCACCTACGCCCATATCGATCCGATTTAACTTTTTTTTATAGTTTGATTATAATTATGGAAGAGAATTGAAACTCATCATTTCTTGATCAAGGGATTTAACTAATTAGTTTAAGATACGTGTTATCTTTTTGTCATAGTATACAATTTTGATATTTTTTATTGTATGGGTTAATTTATGCACACATTAATTATTGTTATTGTTAGAGATGTCAATTTTCTCCGCGGGGAATCCTTGATTAAGTCGGGAACGGGGCCGGGGATGGGGGAGAAAAAATCCCCGTTGGCTAAACGGTGCCGGGGACGGGGATTGTACTCCCCGTCCCCGATTCCCCGATCCCCGCCCCGATTATTTTATTTATTTTATTTAATATATTTTTTTTAATTCTACTCATTTAATTTTCAAATAAATATATCTTTGTTGATGATATTTTCTATACATATGAATATTTTCTTTGATAATTAACATTATAATTGAAACTTATAGATATATATATATATATTTTTAAATCTAATTTTTTGAATTTTTTATCCAAAAAATATTTAAAAAAATGAAAAAAGAAAAAAAAAGTAAAAAATCCCCGCGGGGAACCCGATCCCCGCCGGTGCCCCATGAGGATCCCGCTCGATCCCCAAAAAAAACCGGGGATTTTTCCGGGGACGGGGATTGAATTTTATGGCGGGGACGGGGACATCTCTAGTTATTGTACATGACACATTATCTAACTCTACAATATTTAGATGTTAAAGAAATTCATTTAAAATTAATTTCTAAATATATGATAATTTGTGGATTAAATTTATTATTTTCTTAGTTCCAAAAGATCTTCTTGACCATAAGGTAAGATGATGAGCTATATACATTTTGAAACAATAACTTCATCTTTTTTAAAACTATTAAACAAAACTTGATTTTAAATATCAATTTGATCTCAATTTTATTCTATTTTAGTCTTGCAATTTTAAAGGTCTAATTTTTGTACAAAATTTTAATAATTTTAATTTAAGAAAATTCTAATGGGTATATATTTACAAAATTTAGAGAGAATACTAATTGAGAATGAGTTTTACAAGAAAAGTTAACTTAATATAAGAAAGTTTTATTGAAAGTGTAAATTAAAATTTTGACCTATTCCAACTAGGGATACATGATGGACCAACCTAATTTTTCGGGTTGGTTAATTCGTCAACCTATCCAACTCTATGCATAAGTGCAACTCAATCTAACCCAACTTTAAATTTTCGGTTGGGTTAGGTTTTGAGTTATGTTACTCTCATTTTTTCTATTTAACATTTAATCCATAGGTTTGCAAATATGTTTTAAAAAAAATGTATGATACTATATTTCAACATATTGTTTATTTTATTAGTGTACATTCTTTTTTTAGATGACTTATAAAATATGATATGAATCTATTTTATTAATTTATCTTATATGCATACACATATTATATATAATATTCTTAGTCCGGGTTGGGTTAGGTTGAATGAGCAAAAAATTTGTCAACCCAAGAACCAACCCAACCCAACAAAATCTACAAAATCATAACCCAACCCAACCCAACCCTTACGATTTGGGTTGGGTAATTCGGGTTGCTCGGGTTACCGATTTTTTTGTACACCCTTAATTCCAATAACTCGCAAAATTAAAAAAATAGGTATGTTTTAATCATTATTAAGCCCCTTAATTAATTACTAAACATACATTGCATAATAATAGCTAGTGATAATAATCAGACATGTGTATCTCAACTACATACACATATATATATAGACATATGTGTACCTTGACAGCTTCTAGAACTTTGTGGTTATCATGGAGAAATTTAAAGAGCCATGTAAGAACACTGGCAGTGGTGTCCTGAGCAGCAAATAAAACTCCAATTATATTATCACCAATCTGTTCATCACTTAAACTCTGTCCTTTTTCATCTCTCCATTTTAGCAAACAACCCAACAAATTCTTCTCCACCAATTCCATTCCTTTCTCCCTTTTCTCTAAAATTATACACCTTATAATCTCTCCTAGCCTCTTTCTGGCCTATATTCAGACAGGACAAATGTTAAACAAAGATTCTTAAACAAACAATAATTCACTCGAGAATCCGAATAATGTTGTGTGCTTTTCTATGACTTACTTTTAGTGCTTTTTTGTAAAGCGATCCGGGAATGTTGGTTGGAAAAGAATTATAGCCTTTGTTCACTATGGAATAGTTGATCATTAATTCTTCTCTGTAATTTTCGTCCTTCAAACCCCCAAAAATCGCCAGAACTCCGACTTCAAAAGAGAACTTTGGAGATGAAGAAAGAACACACAAGGGCAACAAACAAAAAGCTATGGAAGTCAGCCACAACCAAATGATAGAGAAATATTTAAGTCATGCTCGAGTATGATGTAGATAATAAGGTTCATTTATGTGGTCCAATATAGACCACATTCTATTTGATTTTAAACTCAAAATATAAAAAAAAAAAAATAATAATAAATAAACAAAAATAGAATGTTATTCATATTGGACATTATTTTCTAGGTCATAACTGACCAATTTTGTTGAATCTAATGGGTTAGAGGTAGATTTTAGTTATATCAACTTCCTTTGAAAATTTGAAAAATACCCAACAAATCCAAATTAATATTTATTGAAAGAAAGTAAATTAATAACAACTCAAATTCTGGACCTTCTATTTTATGACATGCAAACAAAGTTAGTCTCACATTATTTAGATGAGGAGATGATCATAGATATTGAAGTGATAACAATCATCTTCATTGGTACGAAACTTTTTAAATAAAATAGAAAACAAAGTCGAAGTATGTATACCCAAAGTAGATAATAAAAAATTAAGGTAAGGTTATCATCCTTATCACTACTCTGAAACCCTGTTCATTCAACAAAAAATTTGAGTTTAAACTAATGGATTAAATTATATCAACTTGAAAATTTTGATTCAATTTAGAACAGAATATTTTTTTTAAAGCTATGTGTTTTGTGTCTGTTTACATTCTAATTTTGTTTACCTTTTTCATATGATGGAAGGTGTTGATGAGGTGGGCATTGGGGGATTGGGGCAATGCAGAGATGGCTAGCTCGTGGATGTGAGGGACCAGGGTCCGGACCGTGTCGGGCGAGAAGGAGCTTTGGATTAGCTTACGCAGCCGCAAATGGGTTTCACTTTGGTGGAAAAACAGAGCCGAAGGTCCGATTAGACGCTCCTTGCTTTGTGGGTATGTGGGCTTGAACAGATGAGCTTGTGTCACTAGCACGAACCGAGCCGCCTCCGGAGTTGCCAACATCACACACGGGCACCCCAGAATGTGCGTCTTCAATATGTCACCATACCTATACTCAATGTCATTACTTCTCAATAATAATCACTAATACAAATTCAAAATAATTACGAGATGTATACAAATTTTAAAATATTTGCTCATTAATAAATTTTAATTATTCCCTTATAAATATTTATTAATATAGTATGATGTATAATTAATACAATATTACAAGAATATATATATGTGCAATATTCATTAATACCACAAACTATAGTTGTTAAATATTTTTTAAAAATAATCATATTCATAATCATTTTTTAGTATAAATGGGGGAGAGAGGGACGGACAAAGCCTACATAGTAGATGTTATTACCCTAAAATGAATTGAGAGGCAAATAACGATTTTCGGACTTCAATTTATGACTGTGAAATTGAAATAAATTAACACTAAATATACTTATACATTTCTTAAATTTTAGCAATTTTATAAGTTTATCAAATAATAATAGTAACAATAATTTCGTGAGAAACCTTTTTTGTTTTCCAAGAAAATAAGAGGTTGGATGTTGAGAGTAGAAATTGAAAGTCTCTCCAATTAGAGGCCAGCCCATTGAGCCAGGAGGGAGCTTCTTTGCGATTTTCTTGTTCTTTTGGTTATGAAAGAAAATTAGAGGTAGAAGAAGAAGAAGGGGAAGAAGAAAGATGGGAATGAGTAGGAAATTTTGAGCCATTTTTCTTTTTGTTTGGTTTAAGATTTGAAGAATTGAAGGAAATGGATGTAAGATGGAGAGGAAGAAACAAGGGGTTTAAATAGGAGAAGAAAAGAGGGAGAATTTAGTGACAAGTATGCATGGGAAGCTAAGATTCATACACATCCAACAATTTGGATTCTTCATCTTATTTATTTCCTCTCTTTTTTAACACCCTTTTTTCCCTTTAAAATAAATATCTCATTTTTTTCTCCAGAAAATATTAGTTGTAATTAATTTAAATTTGATGTACTATTCAATATTCATTCTGTGAATTAATTAACATTTTTAACTGATGATGGTCATGAATTCATTACTTGACTTGTGATTTAACATTCATTCATTATGCTCATGTGTTCAAAAATTTGTTGAGTCACGTTATCTTTACTTAATATCATCAATTCACTAGTTGATTTATGATTTAACATTTGTTCATTATGCTTATGTGTTTAAATTTTGTTGAGTCATGTTATCTTTACTTAATATTGATTTTTGTTCAATAAGCATTCTCAAAATATCAGGCCCATAAATAGAAAAATATTGATTATATAATTATCTTAACTTATTAAGCTTTGAGATTGTAACAAGTGATGATGCCTTTGTCTGCTGAATTATTTTCAATCAACAATATATTATTAATTCTTACAACATATACATGTGTGATATTACTTTTGAATTCCACACTAATGATAGTTGGAGATTCGAACAAAAGACATCTTAGTTATTACACATTAGTATTCGTGTGAGCTATGTTCTTGTTGACATATATATAGTTTAGTTTTAATAATTTCATAAAACCTAAAATATAGTCATTGTGGTTCGTAATTGCTAGGAATTAAATACGTACAAAATCACTATCATACATAAATGATATGATTTTTTTTTATTCAATTAGTCACTTGGTTCTCAATTTCTATCCGCACATAATAACTAACTTCCAATTACTTAATTCACCAAAAAATTAGAACGACAAAGACTATATTTTAGATTTTAATAAATTATATGCATTAAATTCTACTTTTTAAAATTATAAAAACTAAATTCTAACCATCGCAACTATAAAAATTTAATTTTAGCCTTTGAAATAATGAACATCAAACACTAACTTTTTGTTATCAAATTATATGAACCAAAAGTTATAATTTACGGAGTAAAATTGATATGGATGTTGGATCTTTTGTGTGGTAATAAAATAGCTTGTAATTGCTTTAAAATAAAAAAAAATAAAAATAAAAAGCTTAGGATCAAGAGAGCTCAGCAATTACAAACTTTTCGTAAGGGTCAATCATATTAGCACTAAGTAATCAAGTCAACTTTGACTGCTACGAGCGTTGAAGTATATGAGGCCAACTTGGCAATAACTTTGATTCAGCCACTGGGTCTCTGCCACATCCCCAATGGATAATTAATATTATTTTCCTATACTTTATAGGTATGGGAATATTCAATTGGCCATTTATTTTCAATTTGTTGGTAGATATGTTCTTATCACATGTCCTATTGAAAATGAAGCGACATCCTATAATTTTTACACCTTTCTTAATATTTGTATTGATTTAACAATTTTATTAAAATTTACATATGATCAATTGTCGTTGAACTAAAACAAATGTATTTTTTTCACCTGTTTAGTTGAGTGTTGCTCATGGCAATACAAAGAAAATCCTCCTCTATTTGACACTTTGTTCTCAAATGCAAAACTAGTCTTTAACGTGTTTACTAATCATTATGGAGTGCCTCAAGTGGTTAAAGAGAATTTTGGAGTATTTAATGTGTGATTGACTCCAATTCATGGTAGCTACCAACCTAAAAATTAATTTTCTACAAATTTTCTTGACATCCAAATGTTGTAAAGTTGGGCAGTATGTTCCGTGACATTAATCGAGGTGAGTGCAAATTGACCGACAGTCACAAATATAAAATATATAAGGTCTTTGATGAGCTACTAAAAAGCATACATATTTCTTTTAATATGAAACCACTTAAGAATTTTACTACACATTTCATATATTCTCTTGATTCAAGTGAATGATGTATATAAAATACATTCTATTTAATTCTCTCTCTTAGATTAATACTTTATACATTGCTAATTTCTTATCATTTTGTTTCTTCTAATAATTCCTTTTTATTCTCAATATTTTCAACTTGTGCTACATTATAAGAAGCTCATGAAGTATATGATAAATAATTTCCTCCAATAGTCTTTTTTGTTTCTATGCCATGTGGCATGTAGTGTTAAAGTTTAAAACTTGTGGTTCACATGTGTTTGAAGAATTTTGAAATAGCTTATTAAATCTCACAATTTTAGAAAATAAAAATTGCTTATAATGAATATAAATAAAGGAAAGACAATGTTTGGAGTCGTTATGGTAGGTTAATAAGACGGCACCGTCCTATTTCATTGAAAAAACTCTCTTAGACTTTTAAAACGATTTTAATGATGAATGGATAGTGTTAGTAGATTACTACTCTTTTTTACCTTTAGATTTATGCAAATATAATCAATTCATTTAATTCAATTTATATTTTAACCTTTTTGTAAATGAAATAGATTTTACATTTTTTGTTGAAGTTCGAATATTGTCATAAAAAGTATCTGGATTTATTATAAACAATCTACAAAAAAAAAAAAAAAAAAAAAAAAAAGCAAAATGAAATTCTGAGCTAGTGAAGACCTTGGGATGGGAGAAAGTGGCATCCAGCTCACCGAAGTGGGGCCCATATGATCACTATGCTGCAAGAAATGGTCCAGTGGGCGGCATTTTTAGAGCACGTGGAAGCCGTTATAGCCAGGAGATTTCTGGCCTCCCCTTGTACTTACGTATTGCACTTTCTTCTTTTATTTTTATTTTCGAGTACTAATACTCACGTAATGCTCTATTAGATACATGTATTCTATTACTTAAAAAAGAAAAAGAAAAGAAGATGCATGTATTCCAAGCGGTTGCTTGCCTAAATGTAAATAAGGTGTGTAATAAAATGGACCCAAAAAGTATCAATTAAAAACAATTTAATTTTTACCTTTGGCTCAAAATAGAGAGTTCTACCTCAATTTCCCCTTATACCACTTCTCCTCAAGTGTCTTCAAATCAATAGCAATACTAGGACTTCTATTAATAGTATAGGTAGCAGTAATTAGTGTCTTAGCCCAAAAGATATCAAGAAGCTTAGTTTGTTTGAATTGCTCGTGAATTGGCTAATATTTATTCAATACAGGTTTAACAAATTGTAATTTAGTTATGACGTTTAAACTGCCTAGTTAGTTTTTATTTCTGGTTAGTTGTTTACCAGCTACATTCTTATGTGTATATATACATCAATGAGGTAATGACAAATGATTTATAATTTTTACCCTCAAAACCTTTACTCTTATATGGTATCAGAAGTTTCTCTCCCTTCTACGTAAACCCTTTCTCTTCGAATTTTCTTCTCCCATGGCTTCCGATATATCCCACTGGTTCATCTTCAACCTCTAACCCTACTGATCCTTCACCTCTTGATTATGCACCTCTCGAGGCTTCTCAGAGCCCCGATGTTCTATATCACAATGATACTTCGAATCTTGTCCTGGTCTTTAATTATCTCAACGAAGACATCTATGTCACCTGGTCTCGATCCTTTCTCCTTGCCCTATCAATTCGCAATAAGAAAGGATTCGTCGAAGGTACCATTCCCAAACCTACTGAGACTTTTCTCACTTCTTGGATCCGAAACAACAATGTTGTAATCGTTTGGATCTTGAATTTTTTATCCAAGACGATATCATCAAACATCCTTTTCACAGATTCCGCGAGATATATTTGGCTAGACCTTTAGAATCGATTTCAATGGGAAATAAGGCCGCAAATCTTTCAATTGAAGCATAATTTTGCTACTCTGCACCAAGATCAACAGATGGTCGCGAGCATTTCTATGTACTAAAGAGTCTGTGGGATGAATTTAGCACCTACCGTCCTTGATGCTTTTGCGGACTGTGTACTTGTGGCGGCCGAAAGGCCATTGAAGATATCTTTCAACATGATTACTTGATGACTTTTCTAATGGGCCTTAATGAATCCTTTGGTCATTCTCGTGCTCAAATCTTGCTCATAGAGCCTGCTCTTTCTATGAGTAAGGAATTCTCTCTGATTATCTAGGAGGGACAACAACGAACACTACCTATCTTATCTTCTACTCCTTCTCTAACTCTGTCCACTATGTCCAATCATTCCAATGGTCCATGCCAATGGAAAGATCGACCAGTCTGTACTCAATGTGGATGCCTTGGTCATACTATGAATCGTTGTTACAAACTCCATGGTTTTTCACCTCAATATTTGTCCAAGAATGGACTAAGAAATGCACCTACTCCTCCTCCCCATCTAGCTGCAAATATCTCTACAAACAATTTGACTACTATAGCAAATGATAATTTTGAACAACCTTTGGTGGCCGATGACATCACTTAGTGTCATTATCTCTTGGCACATCCTCAAACTCGGTTGAATGCGAGCACCACTCCCATCGAAGCTCCAACTCCTCATGCTATAGGTATGTCATTACACTTTTTGAATAGTATTTGTACCCTGACATCGCGACCTTCAACACATTGGATCTTGGACTCGGGAGCATCGACTCATGTATGTAGTTCCAAGGTCTCATTTTCATCTTTATTCCCCTATAAAAAAAAAACTGTTGTTTTACTTGATAGTTCGAAATTTGATGTCAAATATGTTGATACCTGATCCTGATTGAAACTGCCTAGACGATAATTAATAAATGAAATGCAACCAATGCAGCAGCATTCAACAGTTTACACGCAAGCATACGCAGTCATCATTAGCAAGTGATAAATCTACAGGTCATCTCCACATGGACTGTGTTATCTCTGATTAGGTGTTATTCACAAAGCCAAGAACAGGAAAGTAAAGGAAATGTTGGTGGTGTCCTATTTTCACTAAATGATAAAATCTAAAAACATGCAAGTGCAACAGACAATGCTTAAGACAATTCTGAACTATGACTCTAAATGCTAAACTAACAATGCTGCGAACTTCAGAAACAGGCGATAACACAAAATATTTGAAATGCCCGATGTGATAATTCTAAACTAAAATGCTGAGAACAATAACAGATACTTCAGGAAGAAGGCAGGTTTGGGTTAATGGAAAGTTGAGTGCGATTAGCATGCACAAGGGTGAGGCTAAGATGAGAAGCAGACTTCGCACTACATGTGTTCAAACGCTCTCTCTCGAGATGCATTCATGCTCTTTAAGCTTGAGCTCTCGCATCTAAGCTCAAAGCTACATACAATGCGATGCGCACTAACGAGGTGGCTATCTCTTGCCTCCCTCTTTAACCCACAAGAGCTCCTAACGTCGAAACTAGTGGGCATGCATAGGCTATCTCTAATCCCTCTCTTTCTCAAGATGAAAAGACTAGCATGGATGATTAGTCGAAACACGTTTTTAGTTCCAATACCTATTATGCCTTAGCTTAACATCCCCCTGCTTACTCGTGAACATGCATCACACACTCATCCCCTCAACCCTCACCTATATGAATATAGCTCATGGTTATGCTAGGACAAACAGAAACAAAAGGTAGGAATGTTGTAACCATCATGCAGCAGACTTGTAATCTAAACTTTCTCAAAAAGAAAAACAACAGCAATGGAACAGTGAACAACCAGCTCAAATATAGATAAAATGATGAAAGTGTTTAGAACAACTCAGACGAAGATGAGAGGAAACACAAAATACATACGTAACTTAAGCAAACTTAAAACAAGCATTCAACAGAAATTTGTGCTTAGAAACTACAATATAAGGAATAAAACAAGAACTACAAAGGTAAGAAACGACAGAAGATAGGTCTAAAGGGAAAAATGTGAAGCACGAAAAAGAATGCTGCAAACTTAGGCGGAGCCTTGTAACTTCCAGCAGCTCCCAAAAATGGCTCTATTCTAGAAATCCAAGCTCCCTTTCATCCTAAAAAATTGTGCTTATATACTCCCTTCATGAAGATAGATCAATGGCTGAGATTCTAGGGCAAAATGGTGACTTGTTCCCCAATTCCGAGCCGACCAAATCTGATATATCGTAGGGGGACCACGTACAGGCTTTTCTGACACTGTTTAGAAACGCAGCTTTTGCAGAAAGCTGTTATTTCTTGTCGGGAAAATGCTGCAGACATTGACGCCCTCATGAAAATGGCTTTTTTCCCTTCTAGAATTCACTCCTCAGATTTAAGCTTTGCTCAGCGATCGCAGCATCCAAAAACCTGAAATGATAACATAAACTTTAACGAGACGAGGGGCTCTTGCAATGCGATTACTAATGCTATAAACATTGACGTTTTGACCCAAAAACTCATAATTTCTTAACATTTCTAATCCTAGCCTCTTTTCTACATGTAATGCGGTTTAAGCTCAAATCCTCATTCATAAGCAGTTATATGCATTGAAAATTATTGGAAATGCCTGATTCTACGTTAAAACATCCTATCAGACAGACTCAATAACCCTCTATTTGAGAGTTATCAGTACCGTTTTAGTTTTCTATAGCATCCTACTTCGGAATGTGTTTTTCATACTAGAATTTCAGTTCAACTTGATTTCCATAAGCATGTTAACAACTTCTTCTCCTATTCAAGTAATTTTTGCTAATAATTACTATCACATTCAGGAAATATCACTTTGAGGATGATTGGCAAGGGTAAGATACAAAATGAGGTATATCTTCTTGACCAAGTTCCCCAACCGATCATCCCCAAACCACCTGATCTTCCTATTATTTCTGCTATTAAAACAATCTCGATGGATTTATGAAATTTACGGTTACGCCGTCCACCATTTTCTCGTTTGAATTCCTTAAAGAATACGTTGCTTTATATATATATATATATATAATTCTAACATTAAACACTTTTCTCATTGTTTTGTATGCCCTATGGCAAAACAAAAATATTTTTCCTTTGAGTTCAATAATAATATGTATGCTTCTCCTTTCGATTTTATTCATGATGATGTATGGGGCTCATTTGCCACTATTTCTCATTCTAGACATAGATTCTTTCTTACTATAGTAGATGACTGCACACATTTTTGTTTGGGTCTATTTACTTCAAGCAAAGTCTAATGTATTAACCATTTTTCACCAATTCTTTAAACTCATATGCACTCAATTTGGAAAAACCAAAATTTTTCATTCTGATAATGCTCCGAAATTACTATTTGAACATTTTTTTTCAAAGAAAATGGAGTCATTCATCAATTTTCATGTGTTTCGCGTCCTAAACAAAATTTTGTTATAGAACGCAAGCATCAACACATACTCAATGTGGCTCGAGCCTTATTTTTTCAATCTCGAGTCCCTTTTATCTTTTTGGTCTGAATGTATTCTTACATCTACACTTTTTAATTATCGCTCAAAATTTAAACCACGAGCTACAACCTGTGTGTTTGTTGGATATCCACATGGGATAAATGGTTAGAGATTGTATGACATCCAGAAAGCACAATTTTTCATCTCAAAGGATGTGGTGTTTCATGAAACTGTTTTTCCCTTTCATTAGATTACTTCTGCAAAAGAACAAATTGATTTGTTGTTTAATCTTGTTCTACCTAATGCACCTGATATATTCACACCAAACTATGAATCAACTAAGTTACCTAGGGTCAATTTGACAGAAACAAACCTTGCAAATCTTGGTTCTACAACCACGGTAGACATTCAACCTGATGGATCTCTGATAACTCTCAAGAATTAAGAGTTAAAATAGCTTAAAAGAATATATTTGTTATAAGAATTTGCTTAAATTGAATAATTTAATGTTGAATTTCACTCCCATCAAACCTAAAGTTGTGCTTAAGCAAATCATCCTTTAGTTTTCTATTTAGGATGCATTTTAGAGGTTCGCTGTAACGAAATATGCTTGAATGTGTGCAATTTATAAGTGTTAAAAAGAATTGATACTTTCTAGTTTATTTGCAGCATTCCTGATGGGGTGAAGCGAAATGCACACAATGAAGAGTCGGGCAAGCGAAGCTAGCCCAAGCATTCACCCAAGAATTCGCTAGAGTAAAGCCTGCTAAGCAGTCCATATCGAAGCAAAGGGAAATATTGGCCAATGATTTCGCTAAGGCGAAGTTGATCCCATCAAAGAATCGTGCTCGAGGAAACATCTAAGTTACAGACACGTGTCAAATATCTGAGTTTCATCCTTTCAAACCCAGCCGTTGTTTGTCCACCAATTTTGCAGAAGACCATGGGCGAGGATCGTGGAGTAGAGCATGTCAGAAGTGGTCCCAAAAGGCAAAATGAGCGTGAATCAGCAGAATTCATCAGTCTTGTTGCTCGAGATGGGAGTATAAATAACCCCCATCCTCCTTCATTGAAAGTCGTCGCCCATTCTGGGGTCGTCCAATGTCGTAGCTTTATTTTCGATCACCATTTTCTGAGTTTATACGTAGTTTAGTTATTTTTCTGAATTTCTCGTTGTTTAATAGTTTGGCCTTAGCATAGTCGTAATTAGCCGGAGTTGCAGAGATTTCGTCGGAGCCAAGTTAGCGTTGTTGTCTTTACGATTCCGACCAGGCTCCCTCTTAACTTTGTTTCTCATTTTATTGCCTTTGTTTATTTTCGCTTAGCTTATATTGTAATGAACTTTGATATTTTGGTGCTTTAATGACATTAAATTTTTTTTCTTTTACATTGCTCAGGATTTAAGTGTTCTTATGAGTAGCTAAATTTTCATTGGAAGGAAGTAGACAAGTAGGAGCAATTCGCCTAAGCGAAGCTATAGCGAGATGTCAAACTATTATGCATGCAGTATTGAAATTTATGTACATTCTTTTGATCCACACTGTGTATATCTTTATTTCGCTTCGACAGAATAGAAATAGAGCGAACTTGCATGTAGAACATTAAGTCTGTCAAGCTTGCTTAGAGATAAGATTGCTTGTGAATTAAAGAACTCTTAGAGATAAGGTTCACCTAGTGCTGTTTTGCTTAGTTTTAGTGTTGTTTGAGTTTGAGAGAACCAATGAAAGAGCTCGAGAGAGCCAAAGAGAATGTTGCCAGTAGGTCGCTTCTTAGCTTAGTGTTGTTTCACCCAAGCAAAACTCTCCGAAAAGCCCTATTCTCCTTTCAATCTATTTCACTTAGTTCAACTTACATTATGTTTATTTCTCCTAGCTTAATTCCGCTACAACAATTTCCATTGGTTACTTGACTTTCTTAATTTCGCTTAAGCATGATGTTAACCACTAATCCCTGTGGAGATGATTTTTACTTACTTTAAAAATTGCTACAACAGAACTGTGTGTACTTGCACATTCTTGTGGAAATCACACACTTTCGCTTAAATAGAAGTAGAGATTTCGCTTCAACAAAATCTTGAATTTTCCACGTCATCACTCTTCACTAATTATTATTATCTCAATTATTGTGTGTTCACGATTACAACCCCAACAATCTCCCTCCCCCTCCCCATCAAATGCTTTCCCATCACCTAACTCCCCATGTACTGATGAATATACAAATTATACACTCTTCCTATCCTATGAACAACCTCCATATTCCTCTTTTCCTCTTATATCACTGCGAGGACAGTCTAACCGAGTCACCAAATGATAGCTCTCAAATAGAGCATAAATTAGGCTACTTTAGTTTGCACTCTTCTAAGGTTCGGGAGAAATAATTGAATAATTGAAAAAAATGCAAGTAAAAATGCTAGAAGTCACACGCATTCAAGAGTAACATAACGAAGGGAAAGATTTCATTTTAAAGTAAAAGAAATGAATAAATTGTGCTAAAAGATGTTATACAATCCAGGAACGCAGAAATATGATGCTAGTGAATGGATGACGAAAGGCAAAAACACATAACACATTCAAAGCAGTCACGTTCAAAAAATCAAGCCAAGAAAGAAAGAAACAGAGAAATCAATCAAGCAATCAATTTCAGGGTTGATCAAGAAATCCTAGTGATAATCAAGAGATCCAACATTAGTGAAGATATCCTAGCTCATTTGAATTTTCTAGCCAAGCAATTCATCTTTATTTATAGATGGAAAGAAATTATAATCAGTGAGATTGTCGGCTGGCCAGAAACCAACTCACATGGATAGACTATCGTGTAGAATGCAACTAGTGGTGTTCGTAAGATCCGAAGACAAGGAGTCTGTACATCTTCGTAGCCGAACCAATTCCTTATTTTTGTTATTTCTTTATTAATTAGGAGTAGTTCCTATAGCCAATGTTTAGTGATGATAATTCACACTTTTCATTATCACTTGTTGCTCTTTTCTATATTTCATTAGGTTAGAAGCTTTGAGAAGAATTCGTATGTAGAATGCATGTTAGGATTGCGGGTCGTTGGATTTTACACTGTTTCATTTTTATTTTAAGTCTGCATCGATTAGCTACCCACGTTTACCAACCATTAGTAAACTCGGAAAAGGGAACTGTTGGATGATCCAGTATGTTATGATAGGTTTGATTGTGAGGTCTCTCGCATTATTTAAGGGGCTAGGAATAACACTACTATCGCATGAATTGCCCAGAGTTAAGTATGAGGAACTGCAACAAAAGCTGAGTTTTCCATAAATCAATGAGCACTGAAGTTCTTGATAAAGTAGGGAAGCATGAAATCTAACTTACCACTATCGCATGATTAGCATCTTCTGCATTCACATTTTTACTATTGCTTATTTACTTTGCATTTAGAGTCTTAAAAAATCCAACAATTATCAACTCTATTTTACATATTCTGCATAACTCTTAAGTTAGTAAAGTTAATTCTAGACATCAATCCCTAAGGAGAACGATAAACGAAATACTTATCACTTGCTGCATTTCTGACCTCATATACTTGCATAAAAAGATTCTGAAGTCGGTACTTAACAATAGGTTAGGATTAGAAAGTATTCATCATATATATGCATCAGAATTCACAGACCAAGTTTTTGGCGTTGTTGCCGGAGATCGATTATTTAGAGTTAGGTCTATTAATTTAAAAGTAGTTTTTATTGACAAAAGGTTGAACACTTGTATTTCAGTGAAACTTAGAATTCAAGGCACAACAACCAACCGAGAAGAAGTCCTAATATATCACCACAAGCAACAATAAGATGGCATACAATCATTTTGCAAGCCAACATTGGAATAACATCACGTCATCGCAATCATATTTTTATCAGCAATCAAGCGATGCAGAAGAGCCATATGCAACAGATCTTTATTCAACGTATCCTAACTTGGAAATTCAGCAACAGTTTGAGGGAGATTGTAGCAACTTCTTTCAGGAGAAATATAGCTAGAAAAGAGAATATGGCACAGTGAACCATACATAGGAATTTGAACGTCATGAACCTGGGTATCCAACGTACAAGCATGAATAATCTCTAGAGGAAGTGATCATGGGAAAAGATAAACTACGAAAATGCTGAGTGACTGGAGCGTTCCGGGTGCTAGTATATTCGTAAAGTAATTAATTCGGAGCAAATCTAATGCTAAGTTTGACTCGAAATCGCTTATGCGCTAGTATACGCGGTCAGAATGCAGCAAGTAATAAGTATATAATTTTATCGATCCCACCGAGATTGATGTCTTGAACTAATATTGATGAGGCGAGAGTTATGCAGAAAAGTAAATGCATGAGTTCAGATAGTTGTTGTTTTTTATGCTGATAATAAATTGAAGTAAATGATAATAGTAATAAATATGAATGCAATGAGTAGTAGCTAAATAGATAATTATAGAAAATGTTAAGAGCACGGAACTAGTTATTGATTTTCTCGCTTCCCTCTACCAAAAAGTACTTTCACATTTAATGATTTACAGCAGAACCAACTTCTGCTACGAACTCCGTACTTAAATCGGGGCGTCGCGAGCAATAGTGAGGTTATTCCTAACTCCCTAAATGATGGAAAGAATTTTCGGCAACCTATTGTAGCATACTAGGTCATCATGTAGTTCCTTTTTCTGAATTCACCACAAGTTAATACGTGGGTAGCTAATTGACACATGTGTATAAAATAGTAAATGCAGCGATGTAAAACTCTCTAACCTACGCTCCTAACATGCTTCTACTAGGGACTATTCATTCAAGACTCCTATAACGTAGAATAGCAATGAACACAAGTAAGAAATTTAAATAAGACGATTTTATTACGACTACTGAATGTTCAAAGCTACAACTACTCTTAAAAAATAATAAAAACTAGAATTGGCTCGGTTGTGAAGTGTGCAGTTCCCTTGTCATCGACTCTTATGAACACCACCAGTCGATTCTCGCATCAATTGGCTTCTGACCACGCGACCAGCTCCTAACCTCGGCTTGCTTCTTGCAATTTTTAGAGTTGATTTACTTGGTCAACAAGCCTAGGTGAGCTGGAAAATCCTCATTAATACAAGATCTCTTGATTTTCAGAGAGATTTATTTAATTTGTTTCTTCAAAGCTAAGACTTTCAGCATCTGCCAAAAGACATACGACGTGTACCTCATTTTTTTCATATCGTACAAATCTTGCAAACTTCACATTCTTGGTTGTTGCGGTTCATCTTCATCGTTAGTTGTTTCAAAATCTCTTGGCATACTTGTTGATGCAACGATTGGTAATTCTCCAACCTCGATGCTAACTTCCATCAAATTGTTCCAGTCACATTTACTTTCTTCATTTACTCGCACATCGCGACTCACCGTCACTTTCTTACTAATTGGGTTAAGTAGCTTGTAACATTTTTATTTCTCATTATACCCAATGAAATCATACTTCTTGCTCTTGTCTTTGTGCTTAGTTCTTCGCTGATCTGTACGTGTGCATAAGCCACACTACCAAATACTTTGAGATGCGATATTTTCGACTTCTGTCTACTTGATAGCTCTCAAATAGAGCGTATTTTAGGCTATTTTAGTTTACATTATTCTAGAACTAGAGAGGAAAAATGAGCGCTAATAGAAGAAATGAGATGAAATAACATAGAAAATCAGCATGCATGCATAAATTAGCATCAGAAGCATAGTTTCGCACTTTTAGCGTAAATCTTGAGTAAATTGTGCCTAATTAATGCTAATGGCAAGATATATTGAGCTACACCGTGGGAAGGACAATAAACACGAACGATGACCAGTAGTGCGAAAAGGCGCAAATTCAAAATGAAGACACATTCGAAAATAGACATGTTAGCAAGAAAATAATCGAGAATCAATCAATAATTAATGCATCGTCAATCAAATAAATTCCATCAGAAATAAAGTGGTCATATATTAATGGAGATTTCACAGCTCAGCTCAACTAGTCGACTAAGTAATTCAACTTTATAAATACCAAGGCAAAGAGCCGAGAAGGGTGAGCTGGTCTGTTGGCCATGAAGCCTATCGTGGAGAGAAGCAAATGGTGGTGTTCGTAGGAGCCGATGATAAGGGGACTACACATTTTCAGCCGAACCAATTTTACTTTACTGTTTTATTAGAAGTAATTTGTAGTTTTAAACATTTATTAGTTGCCGTAAAATTGTTTGATTTAACTTCTATTTGATGTTTATCTCTATGGTTCCACTATAGGAGTTTTGTTGAATATGCATGAATAGAAGTATGCTAGGAGCGTAGGTCATAGATTTTTACATTGATGCATGTTATTTTACATATATACATATATATATATACATATATATATATATATATACATATATATATTTATGCATCAATTGCTACATGTCAGTGAGTTGCTTTTTTTGACTAACTGATAACTCTCAAGAATTGAGAGTTAAAGTAGCTTAATTAAGATATTTTTAATTGAAATTAAAATATTGTTTGTAAGAAATTTCGTTGTTTGTAGACTCAAACCACGCATAAGCAAACATTTGGGCAGAAGTCTGACAAACGTGAAGGAGAACATAAAAGTAGCGAAATGGAACGAATATGAGTAGAAATGTGCTTATGTTTAAAAGAAGAATTGATACTTGTATTCTTGTGCAGGATAACCCAACCATAGGAGCAATCAATGAAGAAGGTGCTCGCACTTGCAACATACCAACGAAGCTAAAAGCCCTTCATATCGTAAAAGGGGTTGAACCTTTGTTCGCGTCAGCGAAGTATCCATCCTTGATCAACAAAAATATCTTTAAAAAAGGATGCGTGGTAGCAATCGGTGCTTTAAAGCTAATCTGAGTCGTTCATCTTGTCGGCCCTCATACACCCGACAAACTAGAGGCTAGAGCAGCTTTTTGGCAGAGAAGATATCAGAGCAGCTTTTGCAAGATCGAATCGCATAGCAGAGAGGAAAAGCGAGTCTTTTTGGGAGTGCTATAAAAGGAGCGAACTCCATCAAATTTAGGGACGGAAAAAAGAACCTTCTTCCAGCAGTTTTCTCTCTAGGTTTTAGAATTTCGGGCATATTTCTAATCAACTTTGTTCCTTAGCAGTTTTAGCCATCATAGCAGTTTTGTCGGCCTTTGTTGTGGTGTTAATTGTTCATGTTCTTCAAGCTTTCGTGTTGAAAAAAAACTCTGTAACCAACCTTTTAGTAATTTCAGTGTTCTTGTTGCTTTTATTTCTTGGTGTTGCGAATCGTTTTTATATCTGAAGCATGTTTTTCTTGTTTTACTTCATCTTAAGAATGTTCTCCGTGATAATGAGTAACTAAACCTGTTGTCGGAAGGTCAAGGGGAAGTAAGGAAATCGCGTAAGCGAAGTAGTTAGCGAAGTGAAAGTTTTGCATGCGAACATCGTTAAACGTACATTTTGCTTTTAGTCATTTGTATAAAATCTGTGCTAAGTCGAGAGACCAGGACGAAGCGAACTTACATGCATTGTTTGAAAAGCAAATACTTAGTGATATGATTCGTAGGTAGCTAACTGTGGTTTTCTTTCTCTGTTTGAATCGAGAGAGCGAACTAAGTGCTCGAGAGAGCCGCTATCTAAGTTCGAGAGAACTTAGGGCCCCACTGTTAGCAAAATATCTCGCTAGGTGCTTCGCCAAAGCGTAGCCCTAAAAATCCGACCCTTCCGATACTTAATCCAATTGTTAGAATATCGTGTTATTTTCGTTTATAGCTCATACTAACTGCTTTGTTATCATATTGATTACTTTTTTCTCTCGCACGAAAACAAATTTGAACACTTTAGAAGTCCCTGTGGAGAATGACCTCTACTTAAGATAAAACTTGCTACAACAAGACTTGTGTATACTTGCACAATTTTGGCGAAATACCTTCACACGTTCCGCGAAATTATATTCAAGGATTCACATAGGCGAATCCTAAACCAAGCCACATCATCATTTTTTCAATAATCATTTTTATTAATTTGTGTGTTGAGATTTCTGCCAACACTAACTATGTTTCAATTCAATTCATTGATGATCATTATGTAATTTAGGAAAAACCAATGTTGAAGAGGATTGGAAGAGCTAATTTTTGGAATGGTATGTATACCTTGATTACTAGTAGAAAACATTCTTTAGAATTGTGGGTTCCTAGAGTGTGTGTGGAAACGTGAATGGGTTTAGGATCATGTAAAATACTTGAGTTTTCGAATTTATACATACAATGAAAAGCATTAAAATTTACAAAGTTGACGCCTCTAAATTAAGTTGGTGTTTATTTTCACCTTGGCCAATGAGCTTCTTCAATCTTCAAATGTGGACTCCAAAAAATCTTTTGAGTTATGTCTCGGACAAAGATCAATTGTCAAGAGAGAGAATACTATTGAGCTTGAGAGAGAGTTTTGGATAGAAACTTTATTATTATTATTTTTTTTTTTTTGAAATTAGGAGAAGGAGACCACAAACACTATATAGAAGGTATTATGGCTCTCAAATAATATAAGAGTCAAATGCCCATTTTCAAGATGGACACATGAGGTCGTGGAATTGAATTAGATTACAACCAATCAAGAGTTCAACACGCCACCAACTCATTTAGTTTTAGGGAGAAACTTTTTCACCCACAAGTTTTGCTACGATAAAATGTTGCAATGTGTAGTAGGGTTAGGGTCACCCCAAATGGTCTATTTATATGATTCAACATTCAATCATTTTCATACATATATTTTTTTTAATTAAATTAGATCAAATATCAATCCTTTTATGGAATCCTTATCCATAAATGATAATTTTTTTTTAATTAAATCTATTATCAATTATTTTATGGAATGGATTTATTTAAATCATAGTTAAATAAATAAAAACATTCATGGATTAAATATTTAAATATACTAGAAAATACTAACGTTCATTGCACATGTACATATCATATTATAATAATTTTTCATGTATTAAAAATAATACTAACAATGATATTTATATATTAAATAACTATTTTATAGACATGAGAAAAGTTAAATAAAATGTTAGGTTTGCTAAATTAATAATATTTATGTACCTTTATTTTAGATGTATATTACATTTAGTGCTATTTTAATCTATATTAAATATATAAATTAACATTCATACTTTTTTTAAGAAAACAATTCTATATTTTTAATATTAGAAAGAAAAAAAAACTAATCAAGAAATTATAATTAATTAATTTTACTAAAAAAGAAACACTAAATTTAATGGTAATATAAAATAAAATAAGTCTTACATTAAAAAAAAGTCATTTGTTTGAATGATGGTATGATAATAAAAATTATTAAATTCAAAATATAGAATCAATAGAAAAATTATATAAAATATAAGAAAAGAAAGAAAGATTTATGATTTATAAGGCAAAGTGTTTCCATCTATAGCACAAAATCAAAATTAATTTATTTGTAGGAGTAAATCCAAATTGAGTTTTATCATCGCTAGAATTCAATGGGTGATAGAGTTCTATCATTGGTTAGTTCTATCATTGATAGAACTCATGATAGAATTATATGACTGGTTAATTCTATCATGGATAGAATTCAATCAGTGATAGACTCAGTTTATTATTGGTTGAGTTTAGAGATGTTTACAAGGCGAGGTGGGGCGGGGTGAGGACGAAAATGGATTTACCACTCTCATCCTCGATACTCATTTCAATCCTCATCCCCGCGAAATTCACCGTAAAATTTTTCATGGAACGGGGCGGAGTTTCACTACAGGGAAATCACAAGGATCGGGTTCCCCATGGAGAATTATTCCTCATTTAACTCTTCATCTTTTCTTTTTTTATTCTTAACTTTTTACAAACTTTCTCCATTTTTAACTCAATTCACTAAATCTTAGATAATTTTTCAATATTAAAAGAAATATTTGCTGATTTTTAATTAAATAATTAATTAAGTAAGGAAAATATTAGTCCAAATAAATATTTTTACTACTTTATGTATATAAATGTATTTAGAAAAAATAAGATATATATAAAATATGAACGGGGCGGGGAATGGGGAAACGGGGATGGAGAATACATTGCTCGTCCCCATCTTCATCCCCATTTAGCTTGCGGGAAATTTTTCATCCCCGCTTACTCCCTCATTCATCACCTATTTTGGGGATTCACTGCCCCTATAAGGGCGGGTCCCAACGGGGCCCTGGTCTTAAAAGAAAAATGGACATCTCTAATTGAGTTATAGAAATTATGTGCTATAGATGAATTATTTTAGAAACTATACTTTAAATATGTCATTGAGAGGTAAATCCCATTTATCAATTATGTAATGGTATTTTTAAATATGACAATGTTTGAATCTCATTTATCAATTTTGTAATGGTATTTTCAAATATGACACAATGTTTTGAATCCCATTTATTTGATTGGCTAAAGTATCAAACATGCCCTCAAATTATCACATTTTTTTCAAACTTACCCCTGAACTTTGAAAATTTTCAAAAGTACCCCTAAACTTTACAAAATGTTTCAAAAATACCCTTACCACTAATTTTGGATGGAAATCGTTAAAGTTTTGTTTCAAAAATACCCCCAACTTTAAAAAATTTCAAAAATATCCTTAGCCTTAAAAAAAACATAAATTTAAATCATTTAGACCGTGTTTGATAACCATTTTGTTTTTCGTTTTTTTTTTTTTGAAATTTAAGTCTACAACAACTACCCTACCATAACTTTTTTCTTATTTTGATATCTACATCTTATCTATATTTTAACAAACAAAACCAAAATTTGGAAACAAAAAAAAGTAGTTTCCAAAAACTTGTTTTTATTTTTGAAATTTGGTTAGTATTCACCTACTTTCATAAGGAAACATTGATATATTGTAGGAAAGATGGATATATTCACTACTACAAAAATGGCAATAGATGACACTTATGCAAATTAGAATTTAGAATGTAAGATAAAAAAAAAGTGTCATAAATAAAAATGCGCGTTTTATGACACTTTGTTAGAATCATTAATTTTCCCAACATATAAAAACAATTATTTATTTTAAAATTAGAAACAGTCGACACTTTTTTAGTCGTATTTCAATTTAAAAAACTCTTAAATATTGAAACAAAAAGATGTATTTCAATGTTAAAAACTCTTAAATATTGAAAGAAAAAGACAAGAACAAAAGAAAAACAAAACCCCTTTTTCCCTCTATCGCACAACAGACCAGCAAAACCCTAGAAAGCCGTAAGCTAGAGGTTTGGTTACGCCGGAGTTGTCGATCGTCACAAACGGGGTTTGGAAGTTGATGTTTGAGAATAAATTTCAGAGTCAATAGTGAAGATGAGAGGAACCCTAGAAAGCCATTTTTTCTCATCAAACCGGTTCGAGGCTCTCCAAGTCTCATGGGTTCATCTCAGGCAATTAACGATAACTTCATCTCTGTAGTTGTCTATATTCTCATCGTTGCTTTGGGTCCTATTCTATTTGACTTCACGGTAACTACCTGTTCTATCTTGTTCTTAAATATTTAAGAGAATTTGTTGGTGAATTTCTTATTGGATTGGATAGTTTTTAGTTTGTGTCGATTGAACCCTTACAGATACTAGGATCAAGGTAGTTCAAAGATTTATCAAGTTGTTGCGAGAGAATTAATTTTAAACCAGGAAGATTTTGATTTAGAAGCAGATTGATATTCTTTTAATCTCGTTGGAGTGCTTTATCTTTTTGTAGAGAATTATTCGAGGTTTGCATACAGGAATATATAGACATTTACACTTGCTTTTAATTTCATGTATATTTTGTTCGTTGGATTGCATTTGTGGAATGATCACCCATATCAAAATTTGCTTACAGTCCTATTGAAATGTGAGGGGTAAAAGTATTTGATTTTGAAAGTATGACATTTCTTTAGTACTTGGTTGTTAGTGGAACCATCTTAGTCATGTGGTATCCATATATGTTTGGTACAAGCTGAGTATTATTAGATTCTACTTGTTTTAAATGAGGGGCATTACTGGTTCCGGAGGATTCTGCTAATGGTCAAAGCCTTCTATGGTTAAACTTCTTTTAATATTTACATTAGGAAGATAGAATTGGACTTACTTTCTTTATTCTTTCTTTTACCCTTTCCTTTTTACCAGTAGCTTTAATCCAAGTTATTTAGGCCCCGTTTCATAATCATTTTTTTTTTTTTTTTTTAAATTAAACTTATTTTACTCAAGTTTCCTACAATGTGCTTTCATCTTTCATACAATGTATCCATCATTCTTAGATAGGTGGACATTGAAAATTAACGATCTCACATTGAAAAAGTATAGAACATTTATTAGATAGGTGGACAACTCCTCTCATGACCAATTGATTTTGAGATTAAACTCATATTATCTAATAGTTATACTATCCTTTCATAAACTACTCAAAGGGTCAAAGATTTTTTTTTTTGAATGATTGATTTATTTTTATTTTTTATGTTACTATCATATTTGGTTCATACTTAGGTTATCCAACTATTATTTGATTGTAGGTGTGTCAAGATAACTCAACAACGGATAAATGTATGAAATACTTTGCCCAACTTGAAGAAGATTGCAAGAAAACAAGAAAGAAATGTATTGTTTTCTACCTTAGTCATTATGTTAAGTACTTCAAATACATCTTTGAAAGTGATACATATAAATTTGTTGACTAAGGATTGTTATGTGGTTTAGGTACAAGTATGGAATAGGTTTAGTAAATTTCTATTTGTTGGTGTACGCAAAGTGTCAAAAAATGATTGGATTATTAATTTTGTAATGACTTAAAGGGAATGTATGTAATGGGGCAACCACAATAGTTTTGGGGTTTTAATTTGTCTGTCACGATATTGTTGCACTGTAAAGGTGGTTTTGTGTGTATCATTTAAAATGATTTTGATTTAGTTTACTTGTTTTTGAAGTTTGAGGGCTACATTGGTTGGATTATGGAAACTGCCAATAATTCTTGAATTTTGCTACTCGTAAGCATTTCTTAGAGTTTACTTCGAGGTTTGATACACTATTTATAAATAATGTTATGCATTTATAACTATTTTTAGTTCCAACTCTCCACTCGTGCTCTAAAATCCATTGATTTCTTCTATGGTGTATTGTAATGTTTTTTTTATAGGAATTAACTAATTTGGATTTCTAATGTTTAAGACCGGTGCATTTATTTTTACACCAACAAAGAGAACCAAGAAGGTAAGCAATGTTGAAAATATGATAATATCTGAAAATCTAATTTATATTTTATATTTTTACTATATTAGAGTTCCAAAACTATTTTTAAAGAGAATGCCTGTTTTTATTATTTTTATTCTTGATCTATTCCAATCTGAAGTTATTTATATGTATTCCACCATAGATACCATCTAAGAAATTTTCTATTAGTTGTTTTATGCTTATACTCGAATACTATCTGATCATGTTTGAGCTGCTCTATTCTTTTGTAGTAGTTTTGACAGCTTGGATTTGTTCTTAGAAATATCATTGGTGACCTTTAGAGAGTTACAGCTGTGTTATGTTACAAAACTTAATAACTATTAAGACCAAAGAGAAAAGTTTCCTCGATAGAAAACAAACCTCCAAAATGAATAGCCTATCTTGGGACTGAAAATAAAATGATACCATTGATGGCTTTTGTGGTCAAATTTTGTGTACTCGGATTAGCAAACCTCTATATACTCTAGTCTCGATTTCTACCATTATACTATGGCAAGTAGAAACATGGAAGCGAGGAGAGGTCTACCATTGGAAGTTGGATTTTATGATGAATTGGTCTCAAATGTGTGTTCTCTCCTTCTACTTTATTGTTTTGTCTTTGTTACTCAAACATGCCTAAGATAAGATTTAAAATGCTATCTTATGTGTATTTTTTTGTAGTACTTCGCCAAAGTTTCTTGGGTGATTTGTGGTTGGAGGCATTGGGATTTGAGTGAACTGTTGGGTATTTTTGTATAACTTTTGCAATTTGAAAAGTCACTTCTCAATCCATTTTTGTCATCCTTTATAGTTGGAAAAAAATCATAGAAGAAGGAATAATAACTTATAATTACTTAATTGTACCTACTTGCTTAGTTTAGTGTTTCTATGGCAACTCTCTACCCTCTTCGTAATGAATTTCCTTTTTCTGAGTTGGTTATATTATATGCTTTATCAACGTCTAACTTGTAAGGTTTATTCTATTTATATGACTATGTTGGTACAAGTTCATTCGACTCGAAGACTCTTTTCAATAAGGATAATGCAATAAACCATAAAAAATTGATTACACAATCATTTTCAAATCCTTGCATCAGGTAAATTATTGTTTAATTCGAGAAGATATTATATATAACTACATAACATTTTCTACAATCAGACATTCATTAATATTTATGTAACTCTTACTTTGGTTTATCAGGTCTTTGCACGAACACAGCCAGGTGATGAAGACCTAAAGACAGACATTGATATATACATTTTTCTTTTTTGTATAAGTTAGTACTTTTTTCTGCCAAATGTTAGGGTAGCTTTATTAGATTACAATCATATGTACAAGAAAAATACTTATTTTACGAATAATTATTTTAATAAAAGTACTTATATTTGATCAGATTTAGAGACTATTTAATTAGTTTTAATAGTCTTATGTGTATTGACAGGTAGAAATAGAAATAAAATTGAATAATGTGTAGTCTTATGGGAAAGATATATGACTAAAGTGAAATGTCATGCTTGCATATTTTATTATTATAAAAAAATGTCAATATAATTTCATTAATGATAATGTTGAGGTGTCTAGGGGTGTTCAAACAACTCGAAACCTGAATAACCCGAATCAACCCAACCCAATTTGACGGGTTGGGTTGGGTTAAAAACATTTTTGGGTTGGGTTGGGTTCAAAATCATGAAATATTTATGGGTTGGGTTGGGTCAAGGGTTGACCTAAAATTAACCCAACCCGACCAACCCAAAATTATTATTTAGTTTAAAAATATATATTTTTACTTATAACCAAATTATATATGTATATATTTATTTTATTTTATTATTATTGTTAGACTTTTTATTTCCTATATTATTTAATATTTTTTCAAATCTTTATAATTTATATATCATGATAAAATATATAGTCAAATTATGTAAAATATTTTTGTTAGTTTTAATTATATATTTGTTTTATAGAAGTCGAATTATGTCATCTATTTTTGTTATTTTAATTATCTATTTATTTTATGTTTTATAGTTAGAAGCACCAAGATTATATATTTATATTCATTTCATTACCTTGTTTGGAGATTATATTTTATTTATGTATAATGTAGAATTAATTTAATAAAAGATATTTATATTTTAAATTTATTATTGGACCCGATGACCTAACCCTACCCAACCCGAAAATATAAGGGTTGGGTTGGGTTGGGTTGTCTCTTTGATTGGGTTGGGTTGGGTTGGAAAATGACCAACCCGAAAATTTGGGTTGGGTTGAAAACCTCCCTCAACCCAATCCAATCCAACCCATGTTCACCCCTAGAGGTGTCATGGATAAGTATCGTTGATTTATTTTATATGTCATATATTGTTCATATGTGACAAAAAAATTATGTCATCAAAGAAGAATCAACGATTATAGAAAAACATCATCTAAGAAGTTTTAATGACACTTATTCAGCAGTATCATCTAATTAGAAAAGATGATGTACGATATGATGATTGCAAAAAAGTATCATCTAAAAAGTTTTAATAACACTTGTTTAGAAGTGTCATCTAAAGAGAATAGATGATGTGTGATACAATGATTGCAAAAAAGTAACATCTAAAGCATTTGTGATACTTTTTTAGAATCATTATATCTCAATTTTGTAGTAGTGATTGTAGGAAAGATGAAACACATGATAGAAAATTTTGAGTAGAAATACGCTTAAATTTCATAAAAAAAAATAAAAACAAAATGGTTATCAAACGAGGCCTTAACTTTTCAAATATTTGAATTTAATGTGTCAAATTTTGGCCGGGATGAACAATTTTTTTTTTATGTCTCGTAAAGGCTTTCAAATTGAGATTTATTGTTTATTATTACAACTAAAATTTATAATTCATTTGTAACCTTGTAATTTATTTAAATTTCTGAGCTCAAATTATCAATTGTAAATATAACATTAAATTTGAAATTTTAAAGTACGTTGCAACGAAAAATAAAATATTAGTTAGTTTAAGCTAACATTTAATAATTTCATGCATCTAAAAACAAAGGTAAAATGATCAGAAATATATTAAGAAATTAATTTACTAACAGTTCAATTAATTAAATAACTTTTTTTTTTTTTTAAAAAGATTAAATAACTATTTAATATTGACATAAAAGTATCAATAAGTTAAAAATATAAAGATAATAAAAAAAAAATGCAATTTGTAGCGGTTAGGGGGGTTAGGGGGTGTAAAGAGTCTGGTTGGATTAGAAGTATTTTTTGGATCAACCACACTTTTCAGGTTGGTCAAGCCCTTAACCCTTCCAACCCTATGCATAGAACAACCCAACCCGACCCTAATTAATTCACACACACATTTTCTTTATTTTTATATATTTATGAGGTATGAATTGAGTTTACTTATATAGGAAAAATGAGATTAATACAACTCAAAAATCCAACCCAACCCGAAAATATAAGGTTGGATTTGTTAAGGATCTCACATCGAAAAGAATTGAGACTTCATAACAATATAAAAGAAATATGAGTTATTCCACCTATGATCAATTGGTTTTGAGGTGGAATCCTATATAATCTAATATGGTATCAAAGTCCATTAAACCCAAACGGGTATTCGATGGGCATGGGTAGAACCCATATAACCTACCATCTCAATTTGAAAGCCTTTATGAGTTATAAAAAATTTATAGTTTACCTTGGTAAAATTTGACACGGTAAATTCAAGTATTTGAAAAGCTAAATTATTTTAATTTTATATTTTTTTTAAGATCAAGGGTATTTTTGAAACTGTTTAAAGTTCATGGGCATTTTTTAAACAAAACTTTAACGGTTTCCATCCAAAATTAACGATAAGAATATTTATGAAACATTTTATAAATTTCAGAGGTACTTTTGAAACTTTTCAAAATTCAAGGGTAAGTTTGAAAAAAATGTGATAATTTGAGGGTATGTTGGATACTTTAGCCAAATATATATCATGTTCAATTTTTTTTTTCACATCTCCAAATCTTATCTCACCTTAAACTAAAAATGATCAATATTGTAACAAACAAACCAACAAACGACCGAATGGGTTAGTGGCGCAATAATTTTATTGTTTGATTATAAATCAGTTCAACGCCGTGGTCACAAGTTCGAGCCCGGAAATCGGTATTTGTCCCCCTCCCCCGATATGTATTCAAAAAAAAAAACTAAACCAAACAAACGAAGATTAAAATTTAAAAAAAAAAAAGAAGAACCCAACATAAGAGATAACAAAACTCCAGTTATTCTTAAGAAAAAGAATGATGAAGAATATATATATATATATATATATATATATATATATATATATATATATATATATATATATATAATTGTGGGGATGAAAGTTAACCTTTCAAATTCAATAATTAATAAAACTAAACAAAAATTTAAATTGAATCTTTAAATTATAAAAAAGGAATTTAATTTTTATATTATAGAAAAGAGAGTTAGAACTTTTTCAAATTCTTGTATTAATGATATAATAAGTTTCATTGAACATTTAAAACATTTTTTAAAAAAATAACCTAAGGGTGGTAGTGAGTGTTAATAGGTTTAATTTTATATTAAATGTATTAAAAGAACATTAAAAGGATAACCACGGGAATGAGTAAATATTGGAAAATAATGAAAGTTCTGGCTACTAATTGTTAGACTTTAAATTTATGTTGTTTTTTAAAATCTGGATTTTTTTTCACTTTTAATAAGGTAATTGATTGATCACATTTTCTAGTATTTTTTTTTCCAATCTATTTTAAATAAGATATTGTGTAACTACTTTTGAATACAAAAAAAATCTAAAATATAATAAATAAATAATTATAACAAATCTTAGTCAAATAATTAAAGTTGACAATTTCAACTTTTGAAAATATTGTTCTTGACATTGACAAAATATTGCTATACATCCCCTTCACATATGTTGTGCACCCCTATTACTTATTAGTAAATTCAAAAATTTGTGAAATGGTGTTTGCATTCTTTGGTAAGAAAAAAAAGAAAAAAGAAAAGTACCTCAGCTTGCCTTAAATGTGCATTTTGTTGGATTAGAAGAAAAGTTAATCTCCCATTTTTCTTCCCGTTGAACAAACCCCCATCAAAAACCCAACCCCCCACGCGAGTTTCGATTTGAAACCATTTCTAGCCACAAAAAAAGACCGGATCGCAGATTCAGCATACCCAACCACTAATATTGGTGTGGCTTGTCTATGGTCATTCCCCACTACATCCACAATGCATGTGTGTGTATCCACAAACTTTCTGATAACTCATAATTTACTTCCCTTCTAGACAGACGAGCGAATCTACCAACTACAGGTTTCGTCCACGCTCAATTGTACGGACATTGTACATCGTGATCTACAAGATGAAACAACCATTATATAGCGACTGTATATCGTGATCTAGTTTTAGAACTATACCTTTTGATTTATCATCCCAATTGTGATAAAGTGATTATGATAGAATCTACCACAAAATATTATTAAACTACGATAATCTCTCGAGAGAATCTCTCAAAGAGCCAAGTACAAGACGACAATTCAATTGGATGATTAACAAAGACCTATCATCCCCTATTTATAACCCTAAACCCTAATTAAATAAAAGACTAATAATAGGCCCAAGCCCAATACAATTAAAATAGCAATTAACTAATAAATAATAAATACTAATACTAATATTCCCAAAACTCCAAGGTCCGGATCGTATCAGATTACTTCGAAACTTTAGAACGACCGCTCAATTAAAGATTCGATTCAATGGAATCTATCAACTGCATTATTGTTGTCTAATGCTCAACATTGATTTGGGTTGTCGTGTAGTTCACATATGTCTCTGTCATCCCAAGTACCATTGAACGCAACAGTTACGAGTATGAGATTCATAGTCCGATTGTATTGTTCTTGAACGGAGGTGGAAGAAAGATTGAATTTTTACTACAAATCAAAATGATCAAGACTTTTACTTGGATCTAGATTAAGTTTTACTAGATAGATGTTTATGTGGAACGACTAAAATGTTTGTTGGCAACTCTTGATTGATCGTGATCTTCAATTATTTTTTGTGTTCCTAATAAAGTCGTGGTTTCCATTTATTTTTAATCCCCCTCAAATCTCAGTATTTTAAATTTGAAATATTATTGAATTGTTATGCTTGGATTTAGGAGGAAATTGGTTATGCTTAGATTTAGGGATACTTTAGTTTTTTTCTTTTTTGCTTTTACATAAAAGACCTAAATGAAAAAATAACTAAAAAAGTAATTGAGAGATGAAAATATTTATCTCTTTTCCCTGATTTTGTTTTTAGCCCCGCATTTAAAGTCTAATACATAAAGGTCATGACCTCTATTTTTTCCTTAAATTTAGCCATTTCCTATCATTTCCCAACATTAAAAGGGGAAAAAACATACGAAGATCGCGTAAAATCGTCCAAATATGATTTTCCTATTAAACCACACTTTAAGATAATATGATATGATACTTTTAATCCTTAATCAAAAATTAATTATTTAAATGATTAAATTCTCATTGATATTTATCACATTAATATTAAATATTGATATATCTTATATATTAATAAATCTTTGGGTGTTCAGGTGATAATTTATTAGAGTAATTGAGTAAGTGACTATTTTAGATGAAATTTTAGGATTTGCAGAGCATCGAAAATCCTTTGTTCCTGTTTTGATCGAGGGTTTCTTCTTCATCTTCTCCAATCCATTTTTGTTTTAGAGTTTATAGATCGTTGAAATTCTCCACATTTTTTTTATGTTGAAATCTGATGGAAATGGTCTCTTTGAAAATAATAAAAATAAAAATAAAAATAAAAATCTCTCCTACCCATTTCCAATTTTTTAGAGATTTGTTTGATTGAAGACCTCATAGACGAGGTAGTCGCTGAAAATGAAGAACAGGTCCTGGTCCGATTTCCACTTTTGATTTCCTGCAAGAAAAGGAGATAAAATCGAAGAAAAAAAACAGGTTCTTCAGGAAAACTCAAACTTGGAACTCAAGCATATTTCATTCTTCCATGTTTCAACGAGAACTATGTGTAGGGATGCAAACAAAGTATCCCCCACCTTTCTTAGTTGAGGGGAATATCATCGACATATAAATGATGATAACCATCTTCATTCAGTCATGATAGTTAGACTCAAAGTGGACAATATTATAGCAATGTAGAGATTTAGGTACAATTGTCATTCTTATCACTATGAATAAAAAAATCAGAAAATAATTTTTATAAGAAACAAAATAACTCCTGAAAAAAAGACGGTAACCGTGCCATCAACCGCGTGGGTCAATCGCTCCAATCAAAATCAACTATCAAACATCCCCCTTCAAAAATGTTCAATATTTGATACATCTAATGCATCGAGTAAAGAATTTATACTCTTTCAAATTATCAACTCTCATAAAATTAATATTTATGAATATTGTTGCATAATGTGCCCCGTGCTTCTTAGCTTCCAAATATATATATATATACTCTAAAGATTTATCAATTTTCGTTTTTCTTTTTTTGCACAGTAGAGGATGATGGATTCAACTTATTTTTCTTAGGTCAGGCACCGTAGACACAGTAATATCACAGGTAAATTTCAAACTTGAAACCTTCAAAATTAAGTCTTCAATCACTGTGTCAACCTTGTGAGGACGATGGATTCAACTTATGACTGGGTAAACAATGCTCTTAGTAAAAGAAAAAAAATCTGCTCTTGTTGGCTCCTCTGGGAAATTGGTTAATGTTGCCCTACGTGCCATTCTTAATTGATCGAGCAATAATGGGAGCCAAAGGGTTTAATCATTCGTCGTCAAAACTTGTAAGAATTTGAAAAGAAATACCTGAAGTGGGCGGTTAGGATTTTGACAGAGTTCCAGAAATCTCAAACAAATTGGAAATGATTATTATAACTTGAACCAGCATAAGATCCCCTTTAAACGACAAAATTGCATCAATTCACAAAATGCTTACAAAGGTTTAAGACAATAATGTGTATCATGGTATCAAGAAAATCTAATCCTATTGAACTCCATGCTTAGCTTATTTTGCTTTACAGTTGTAATGAAACATAACAATTTTTAAAAGGGGAAGCAGAGCATCTTTCTTTGCTGCTTTTAAAAGTTATAAAATCTTCAAATGCCTAAGAGGGTACCTCCTCTTGTGAAATTTCTAAGCAGCAGAATTTACTCGCAGAGGAAAAAATAATAATTATTCCTCCTGCTTTTGTTCAACTTCTGGTATCACAGTTTCCTGCAAATCTATTCGACCTGACCCAACAGAGAATATTTTAATTAAAGAAAGAATAAAACTAGAAGCCGAAGTTTTTTCGTTTATGAACACCAAGGAAAATAGGAGGAGAAAGAAAGCCTACCCAACAAGGAAACTAGAGATGGTGTTTTCGATGACTTGTTCAAATGCATATCCGTACCTTCAAATTAAAGTTCCCGTTAATATGTCATGTTTATTATATTCATTGATATCTAACTTCCCAAGCATTGCTTTTGCAGGCAACAAATAGCACTTTTGTTAGTTACGAGAATAACTTATGACTAACCTTTTTTCTAAATATCACAGTTTCGAGAGAAAAGGTTATGATTGACCTAGTGGTGAGAGGGGTCCTAGAGAACCAAAAGATATTTGGGTTCAATCCTAATGACCACCTATCTAGGAATTAATTTCTTATGAGTTTGCTTGACATTCAAATATTGTAAGGTCAAATGGACTTTCCCGTGAAAATGGTCGAAGTGCACGTAAACTGACCCAAAAATTCAAGATATATAGAGAAATTTAAAAAAAAAAACAAAAACTGAGGTTAACTTTAGGGTACTATATTTGGAAGCACGAAGATCCTGTAAATGAGGATAATATGAGAAGTGGAAGTGATTTAAGAAAATGACCTATATTGTTCAATGTACCTGTACTCTCAAGTGATTTGATGTCTGACTTCTTAAAAGTAAATCCAATGAAATTGGTATCTTTTGAAGTTAGCATCTGAAAAAAAAGAAAAAAAAAAAGCAGAGGTTGAAAGACAGTGCAAAATGGCATAAATGAGCAATGAAACAATAGCGCGAGCTTAAGGAATATTACGAAAAGAGGTCGGCAAATTTTCATATTATCACTAGCGACATTTAGTATGTTAAATTTTATCTTAGAATTTGGTTCAGAGATCTATAGAAAAGTCAAAGGGTTTTACAATTTTGTACAAGCCAGCTGAGTCCACCTCAAGTAAATCCAAGAAAAACAGACGAGTAATGGAAGTACCCAACTCAGTTGACAGTTCGCAAACAAAATAAAGTCACAGACACCAACAAGCTAACACAGCCAAACAACTCACAGTAAGGATGCAAAATAACAAGAAATCAATAGTCCTAACACATCATCAAAAGAATGTTAGCCAACATGTTCACATATAGGTTAAAATTCAAATGTGAAACAGACATAATTGCTTAGCAAGAAAGCATTCCAGCTCATTAGCGCAAGGACCATTTCTGAAACAGACATAATTGAAACAGACATCATCAAGAAAGCATTTCGCTATCATTCTTACTGGAAGAATATAATCATTACCTTCCTCCAAGGTCCAACAGTTGCCATTTCTGATGGAGGGTCTTGTACCTACATTTGGGGGGAGGGGAAGGAGAAGAATTTAGTACAATGAACTTAGAAAAAGTTCAAGAATGATTGAAGGTGGCAAGGAGATTGACTTCAAAGTTCATTTCTACACCTCAGTGGAGGTTGAACAAATTATGTAAAAAGTAACATATTTCACATCTGTAAATTATGGCAAATTATGACAAATGGTGACAAACAATCCCGTGAAGGATTCTCGTGGAATCTACCAATTTTATTATCAATCTCACAATCACAAGGAGTTCAAGAGCTCCTCACTCTCCAATCTCAAAGAGATACCTAACCAAGATGAAAATACATGCCTCTCCCTTTCCCGCTCAAGCTATTTAACCAACCCAAAAGAAAAGGCTCACACGTACAATCCCACGAGTGCTAACTAAGACACACACACACACCTACTTCTTACGCCTCGAATAAACGCACTTAATCGGGGGTGTATCAATACCCGCCCCCCAAAGAACCACCTTGTCCTCATGGTGGAAATCAGGAAATTGAGAACGAATAAAGTCCGCCGACTCCCAGGTCGCATCTTCAGTTGAGCAATTCTCCCATTGAACCAAAACCTCCCGACCAACCTCTGGCCCCACGGCATCCCGCATACCCAGCACAGCCGCCGGTCGATACACAACCACTAGATCGTCTCGTAACCCTGCAGGTGCCGAGAACACAGGTAGTGAGAGACCCTCAGCCTTATGCAAAACAGACACATGAAACATAGGATGAATCCGAACAGAATCCGGTAAATCCAGACGATATGCAACCTGACCCACACGAGCTAATACACGATACGTCCCAATGAAACGTGGAGCCAACTTCAGATGCTTATATGTAGCCAAAGAAAGCTGACGATGCGGACTTAGCTTCAAATAAACCAAATCCCCAACCGCAAAGTGCACATCACGTCTCTTAACATCGGCCTGTTTAGCCATAAGTTGTTGCGCACGCAATAACGAAGATTTTAGAGTAGCCAACATCTTATTGCGGTCAGCCAACAAGGAATCCACCGCCGACAAGGAACTATGACCTACCTCATACCCTAAAATGGGAGGACGGGCTCGCTCATACACCAGCTCAACAGGTGTCAACCGAGCTGAAGAATGATAAGAAGTATTATAACTAAACTCAGCCCAAGGAATCCATTTAGACCATTGCTTCGGTTGAGTCATCACAAAACAACGCAAATAGGATTCCAAGCAACGATTCACCACTTCAGTCTGTCTGTCCGACTGCGGATGATAAGTAGTACTTCGCCGTAGCTTAGTCCCTGAAGCACGAAAAAGTTCCTCCCAAAAGAGACTAGTAAAAACCTTATCGCGATCAGAAACAATACTGCGTGGCACACCTGAAGGCGCACAACCTCCTTAATAAACACCTGAGCAATAGACATGGAAGTATACGGATGTCGGACTACAATAAAGTGGGCATACTTAGATAACTGGTCCACCACCACCACAATAGTATCAAACCCCTCAGAACGAGGCAACCCTTCCACAAAATCCATCGAAACATCCTCCCATACACGCTCTGGAATAGGTAATGGTTGTAGCAACCCAGCAGGAGCCAAAGAGAGATGCATGGCCTGAACACACACGACACACTCCGCCACGAACTTTCGAACACGGGCCTTCATTCCCGCCCAATAAACTTCCTTAGCCAAACGTTGATACGTTTTTAAGGCACCATGATGCCCACCAATTGGCCCCGCATGAAATTCTTGCATCCATAACGGAATGGTAGGAGAATCAGGCGGTAAAACCAACTGTCCCTGAAAACATAACAGCCCGCGGTGCAAAGAAAAACCTTTCGGTGTTGTATGCTCGGCTAACAAAGCAGAATAAATCATCATCAAGTGCGGATTAGCTTTAACTTGTTCCAAAACAATATCAGTGTTAACACCGGAAACAAAACTCAGCAGACTCAACTCACACGCCAAAGGAAAACGGGACAAGGCATCTGCTGCTGAGTTATCTAACCCCTTCTTGTATTCGATATGGAAATCATAGCCTAGGAGCTTGGTAATCCAACGCTGGTACTCGCCATCCACCACCCATTGCTCGAGCAAGAACTTAAGACTCTTCTGGTCCGTACGCACTACAAAGTGTTGACCCAACAAATACGCCCGCCAGCGCTGAATAGCAAAAACAATAGCCATTAACTTGCGTTCGTACACAGGTTTACTCCGATGCGTGATTGGAAGAGCACGGCTAAAATAAGTCAAGGGTTGCCCTTGTTGCATCAACACCGCACCAATCCCAATACCAGATGCATCAGTCTCAACAACAAATGTCTAAGAAAAATCCGGTAAACGAAGCACCGGTACGCTGGTCATTGCGTGCTTTAGCCGCTGAAATGAGTCCTCCACCTCCGTCCCCCACACAAACTTCCCTTTCTTAAGCAACTGAGTCAAAGGGAACGCTATAGCACCATAGTTAGCTACAAACCACCTATAGTACCCAGTCAAACCTAGAAATCCACGCAATTCCCTAATTGATTGCGGGCTCGGCCAATTAACCATAGCCTCTAATTTTGCTGGATCAGCCGACACACCCTCAGCCGAAATGAAGTGGCCCAGGTACTCAATCCGAGCAACGCCAAAATGACACTTCTTTGCAATAGCCACAAACTGATGAGTCTTGAGCACCTCAAACACCTTCGTCAAGTGCTCCATGTGGTCCAACAAGGATGAGCTGTAAATCAAAATATCATCAAAGAAGACCAAGACAAACTTACGCAAATACGGTCGTAATATCTCATTCATAACAGATTGAAATGTTGTTGGCGCATTTCGCAATCCAAAAGGCATAACCAAAAATTCATAATGACCGTCATGAGTCTGAAAAGCAGTCTTGGGCACATCCTCTGGTTTAACCCGAATCTGGTGATACCCAGCCTTAAGATCGATTTTAGAAAAAATCACCGCACCATATAACTCGTCCAACAACTCATCCACCAATGGAATGGGAAATGTTTTCGGAACGGTTGCCTGGTTCAATGCCTATAATCAACACAGAAACGCCAACTCTCATCCTTTTTCTCAACGAGCAAAACCGGACTAGAAAAAGAACTAGTGCTAGGGCGAATAATCCATGCTACCAACATTTCCTTAACCAACCTTTCAATCTCATTTTTCTTAAACTGCGGGTATCGATACGGACAGACATTAATTGATTCCTTACCTGCATATTATTCGATAGCATGATCGTAGTGTCGTTGGGGAGGAAGAGTCGTCAAGGACTAAAAAACGATTGAATAACGAGACAAAATCGAATGTAGTTTTGATGGCACTTGAGTCCACAATTTAGGAAACTACCTCGGCTTCTGCCAAACTAGTGGCCTCTACCAAATTCAACTCAACCAATAACCCCTGATCCTCCACTTTCAAAGATTTCATCATCGATTTCAACAAAATCTGAGCCTGCACCAAGCTCGGATCCCCTTGCAACTGCACATTCCACGACCCGATCTCAAACTGCATTTGCAGTGAACGGTAATCAAACTGGACCTTTCCCAATGTCTCAAGTCATGCTACGCCCAATATCAAATCCGCGCTCCCTAATGGTAAAGGAAAAAAATCATGCTCCACACGCACCTCTGCTAACTGAAGTACAACTCCTTTACAGACTCCAGCAGCCCTCACCAATTCCTCCGTCCCGAGTACTATCCCATAATCACTCGAACAAGTGATAGGTATACTCAGCTTCGAGACTACTTCGTCCGAAATGAAGTTATGCATAGCCCTTGTGTCAATAAGCACAACCACTTCAAGACCTTGAATACTGCAACGCACCTTCAAAGTTTTTGGAAAACTCAATCCTGCTGATGAGTTTAATGACAGAGATGCCATTTCGTGCCCATCCACAGATTCCACAACACCACTCCCCCCGCGAGATCCTTAGAGGATTGAATGAGCTCTTCCGAATCTGTCACAACCGCATCATCCCGTACAACCAACACTTGCAATTCCTGTAATTCAACCCTTCTTACACTTGTGTCCCGGGAAAATTTTTCATCGCATCGAAAACATAAGCCCTTGTCCTTTTTATCACGAATCTCACTATCCGACAACCGTTTAAAAGGACCCTTCAAAGCCGTAGAGGTCGCACTCACTGTTGTAGAAGAACTCGTGTTCGAACGGTGAGGAGTAAAAGTAAACGACCATAGGTTCGAACCTCCCGAACTATTAGCGCTAGAACCCGAAGGATTCGAATGGTACTCGCACCATTCCAAGTGCCGGAATTTGTTTTCTTCTTCGATTGAACAACGCTATCGTCCTCAATCAACTGCGCCATGAGCATTTTTGCCTTCAGCCCAATTGGACAGAGTTTGCGCATATCGCTCTGAATTTCTTCTTTAAGGCCGCTCTCGAATTTCCCTTCCAGCAAGTTGTCACTCAAATCTTTTAAACCAACCGAGTATTTTTCGAACAAACGGCGATATTCTCTCACCGTCCCAACCTGTTGAAGGCTCATCAAACGAGCATATCTATTCACCTGCGAGGTTGGTTGAAATCGCTCCAATAACAACACGCGAAAATTGGCCCACGATTAATCGAAGACCTTTCTTCCTCGTATTGATGCCAATCCAAGGCCTCTCCCTCCAAGCACATCACAGCAGCATCCAACTTATCGTTTTCCGTCAACCGATTCACCAAAAAATATCGTTCGACACGATGAAGCCAGCCTATTGGATCTTCTTCCTCTGTCCCCTTGAACACTGGAACTTCCAATTTCCTCAGTCGCATATCAAACAGGGGAATCTCCTTGTTGGTTGGAGCTTGAACGTCATTCTTCACCCCGCCCTGCTGCACCGAGTTCGAATCAGCCGATCGTTGTAAATCGACATTCTTCCCGCGTAATTTCAATTCCATTTCACGCGAATTCATCTCCATTTCATGCGAACTTGAAACCTCTGAAGTCAACTTCTGAATCGCTTCCGATTTCGCCGATTTTTTTCCTTTATCGCTGGAGATAACCTCGCCGGAAACTTCCTCTGTTTCTCGCCACGAAAACAGAGCACGTAATTCCTCCCGCAACAGTGCGAATTGCATATCCATCCGCAATTTCGAGGCCTTCTGTTTCTCTTCTAGGTCCACGAATTTCGAAGCGAACTGCAATTCCAATCCCTGCTGCTTCGACGCGACTCCATCGGCGATTTCTTCCATAGATTTCAATCCCTAATCCAATTTCCCAATCATCCTTGAACGGAATCGAGCTCTGATACCAAATGGTGGAATCTACCAATTTTATTATCAATCTCACAATCACAAGGAGTTCAAGAGCTCCTCACTCTCCAATATCAAAGAGATACCTAACCAAGATGAAAATATGAAGAAACTCTGATTTCTTGCTTTATTCCATAATCACGTACGTATAAATACACACCAAAAGGAAATCAAAACAAAAATAACAACTTTCCTATAGACTCCACTTACCTAACAAACATAACAACTCTCCTATAGACTCTCACTTACCTAACAACCCAAAAACCAGAATTAGATAAATATAATTTACAAGATTACAAATCTAACCCTAACTTTCAACAAAATACATGCCTCTCCCTTTCCCGCTCAAGCTATTTAACCAACCCAAAAGCAAAAGCTCACACGTGCTAAGACACACACACACACCTACTTCTTACGCCTCGAATAAACGAACTTAATCGGGGGTGTATCAGATTCACATAGAGTACTTGTAGTTGTATTATATAAAAGGTCAAGAGGAAATTCAATACTATAGTCTATGATAAACTAAATATGGATAAGACCTTTTTTTTTGGATGAGAAACTAAATATGTTATGATTCAGTAATAATTCTTCAATCTTTGGTACGGATTTACCAGGGAAATTAACAGGCATGTAATTTTAAAAGCTAAATAAAATGTGAAGGGGTCAGATTTAAGTAAATTAATGCAAGGAATGTAGCCTTCATTGATTAAACATGAGCACAGTCCAAGGAAAGAACTAATTAAGGGATTCTAAGAATATCATGCAATTTAGCACAAACGAACTATCAATTGGGTGCAAGATTTACTGTCCAAGGAAAGAACTATGAAGGGATTCTAAGAATATTATGCAATTTAACCCAAACGAACTATAAATTGGGTGCAAGGTTTACTGTCATGCTCACTTCAGGAAACTTTTCAAAGTTCTGAGTGTCTAGTTCTCCAGTGACTGTTGGTTTGTATGCAGCTTCCATTTCATACAGCTTATCCCACTGAATGCCATGGAACCATGGATGTGCCTGTTCGAACACTTAATAAGATTAAAATGGCCTGCTAAAAATAGAAATAACGAAAAAAGACTTTTCACTTCCAGCAGCATTTAAAACAGCGTTGTGTAGTTGTGCTTGCTTGTATATTTTTTTTTCAATTTGAGAAACACAATGGACTCTTTCATTTGTCCGTTGTAATATAAAAAATAAAATATATTATTCTCAATCCTTGACATCAGTTAAAAGAAAATGTTTTCTTTGTAGAAGCTTACCTTTATTTCTTCTACTCCTCGTGTTCCCAACCTTGTTTCAACATCACAAAGCAAGTGGCTGATCAGATCCTTAGCTTCCTCTGAGATTTTTGGTTCATCCGGAAATTTCAGGCAAGTTCTCCAATTTATTATCTGAAAGAAATCCATATGAACGACTATATACATTGTAAAGATGCAAAATTGCCAAAAATACTGATCAGGTTTTACCTTGCGGAAAGTCATCCTTGGATCATCAGAACAAAAAGGAGGATAGCCAGCCAGCATCTCATACATAATGGCCCCTAATGACCACCAATCACACTCAATTCCATATCCTTTCTTAAGCAAAACTTCAGGTGCCATATAATCCAGGGTCCCAACAGTTGAAAAGGCCTGAAGATACAAATGACGTGATTATGAATCTCATAGTGGCCATCAAAGAATCTCATAGTCATGTTTGAGTAAAGAAAGAAATTTTAAGAGCAGATGATAAATCCATTACCAATGCACGGCGATTGCGCTTCCATTGTTGAATTTGTTCTTTCGGCATCATCCAATTGGATCCATTAGAGTCCGTATGACCTTGGACTTCACTTTTGGCCTGCTGGGCAGTTAAATCTTCGTCATTCATAAGTATACTTGAATACTTATCATCCAGAGGTTTGCACAAGCCAAAATCTGAAAGCTTAAGATGGCCATTTTTATCTAGTATCAGGTTATCTGGTTTTATATCCCTGTAAGTGAAGTACTGTTCAGGTAAGAGTAAGCTCCAATATTTACTTGAATATAGAAGCATGTAATTGTCTGAATTCAAGATGAGGAATGTGACTCTTGAAAAAGACACTTGTATTAGTGTAAAAAGGACGGCTACAACTTCCATTATGAGGATATCTTTTCCACATTTTCTTATTTTACTTGTGATATAGTTTTTTTTTTCACATTAAGGAGATATATGATCAGATCTTCAGAGAAAAGAGAAGGCTATAAGGGACAAACCTATGTATATAATTGTGCTGATGAATTGAATGAATAGCTAAAATGCTCTCTGCTATGTAAAAGCGAGCAATATCCTCGGACAAAATGTCTTCTCTCATTAGCAATGTCATTATGTCACCACCAGGTAAATATTCCATAATAAGGTATAAGAATTCAGAATCTTGAAAAGAATAAAAGAGTTTTACAATGCATCGACTATCAACCTCCGCAAGTAAATTCCTCTCCGATCGAACATGCTCAACCTGCAACATAAAACAAGAAAAACGTGATATTAGATACATAGATATTTCATTGATAAGGCAAAATATAAAGATAGGAACTTAACAAGGATTGGAAATAACAAAAAAGCCATCCAAAATATGACACCATAAATTTATGATATCAATAATTAAAGAAATATGTTAAGAACTCATGAGAAAATTTATTTCTTCATATTATCTGAAAATTGACTTATAAGCAAGATGGCAATTGTATATTAGTGGCTTATCAATAATAATAACTTAAATTACTTGGTCCCCAAGGGGCATCCAAGGTTGAGGCTGGACTTCAAGACATACTTTCTTGAAAGATCACTAGTTTGAGACCGCTGGAAAGCGCTTAAATTAAAATATCCTTCGAAGTAACCCAGTGCCACAGTCTAGGGACGGGCCAATGGTGCCCTGGGTATAGGAGAGCAAAGCTCCAATTTCCCAATTTTCAAAAATAACTAACTTAAATTACTTCATTTTCTTCATGGTCAAAGTTCTGTCAGCAAGACTGTAACCACACATACTAACTCATCAAAAGATTCACATTGAAGCATTTAGATTAGCAATCAGCAACAAGTATATTAAATTATCGTGTTCGATTATCTAATTCTCCTTGTGGACACCAAGATAATATTATTAGTTCACTAGTTGGAAGTCAACGAAAATGCATTTCTTGAGCAGAGGTTTATGTTTGAAAGAATTCCAAATTCACCTGTCCACGGCTAAGCATCTCTGATTTCTTCAGTTTCTTCATGGCAAAAATTTTCTTAGTTCCTTTTTCAAGGCATAATCTAACCTGCATGTACATCGTAAATAAGAATGAATATCACATAATTTCTAAGGCAATCCCGTACCAGTTTCAGTTGAACTAAATCTTGCGGCTTCAATTGTTCAGGCAAAAGAAAAATCTGAAATGAAGTTCAAGTTTGTTATACCTCACCGAATGCACCTTTTCCGATAACTGTCAATTGTTCAAAGTCATCAATTCCAACTTTACGTCTTTGCAGTCTCATGAATTCTGTTTCTCTGCGCTCCAAATTCCTCATCATCTCTTCCTGTTCTTCAGCCGACACCTGAGCTTCTTGAGCCCTTCGCTGAAGCGTTCTCCGTCTGAAAAAACACAAAACAGAATTTGTTCTCGAAGTCTATACGAGTCCGTAAAATTGAGTGAATGAGCAGATTCAGAAGAAACAGGAGTCCATAAATCGCAAGGAAATACGTTACCTCTCGATGCGATCCTGCAGGCCTTGGAGATGGTTCCTGTAATGATTCTCTATGAACTGTTTAGCAGCGGCGGCTTTCTGCCTGGTCACCGGCGACGAAACCGACACATCTGGCCCCAAATCGAAGCGGTTCGGATCCGGCTTCAAGTTCAGAGCGCCGAGCCTCACCGTTCCATCGCCGCCGTCCATTGTACGCCGCTCAGAAACAAATCAACCGGAGTTCAGCAGCTCTCATTCGCAGAAAAATCCAGGAATCTATACAAAGAGAGAGAGAGATCTGGAGACAGAAGAGAGACAGAGGAGAAAGATCAAGTATGAACTGGCACAACACAATTTATATATACATTCATTTGTACGATTTGATGTAAAAAAAAAAAAAAAAGAAATTAAAAAATTAGGGTTGAAGAGTGGGATCTACGCCATCGTTTTCCTCCCAATTTACAAGAATCTCTCCACCATTTTAATCATTTCCAACTTTTGGTCACACAACAACAAAATTCAAACCCCGAAGATCGAGGGGAAGGAAAAGAAAAAGGGTCTGGCAAGGAAGCCATGTGTGTCGGCGGTGATCTGAACAATGGCTACGTGCTGTTGTAGCGCGTGTTCGCTCACGCGCCGTCTGCAGTGGGTTTCTGGTTACGGTGATGACTTCGTGCTTTCACTCGCCGTGAAGGAAGGTCGGACAGATGTTGAAACATCGATCTTTTTATGTGCCAATTTCTCATTCTAAATGAGCCAGCTTATATGGCACATGACTAATCTTTACGGCATTTCTAAAAGAAAAAAAATTTACGACAAATTATTAAACTAGATCTTTTAATTTACATAAAAATAAATAAATAAATGGGAATATATTTCTAAAATTGTTGAATAAAAATTATAGATTTTTAACAAATATTAACAAGAAAGAAATCTTAAGAATCATTTTTTTAATTTTTTTATTAAAATGTATAGATTAAAATCGAACTTTTAAAATTAAGAATAGATTTTAGACTTTTAACAAATTATGGTAAATAAAAGAGAATTGAAAAATTTATTACCAAATTGAATAAACTTAAAAGATGAAGATTAAAATGGTATTTTAATCACTTAGGGTGTGTTTGGGCCCGTTTATATAAACGACCCGGTTGGTTATAATAAGTCAACCGATATTTGTCCCACCTTTATTATAAACGGTGGTTTTCTAAACCTGCATGCCTGTTTCTCTACACCTTATATATATATATATATATATATATATATATATATTACTTTTTGTTACATAATCAGCCTCTCAAACACCATTTATCATAATATTGTTATAATAATTTGTCCCTCAAACACCATTTATTATAACCCACCATCTATCATAACCCACCATTTATTATAATCTTCTGTCTATAATAACCAAACCGATGCTCCAAACGCACCCTTAATTCTTGAGAATTTACTCTAGATGGTAGAGATATCCATGGCGGAGAATGGGGGAAAAATTCCTTGTGGGCTAATCGGGGCCGGGGCGTCTCCAATTCCTTAATCCCCGCCCCGTTTACTTTATATATATATATATATATTTTCTCTATACTTTACCGTTTTCACTTTCAAATAAAAATATATTTGTTGATGAAATTATATATGCATACGAATATTTTTCATTAATAATTAATATTATAGTTGAAATCTATAAATATTTCCTAAGAAAATCTAATTATTTAAAAGTATTGTTCAAAATATATGTATAAAAAGTAAAAAAAAAGAAAAGAAAAATCCCCTGGTACCCGATGCTCGAGAAAAAAAATGTAGATTTTTCCTGGAACGGGGATGGGGAAGTCATTCTCTGTCCCCGTCCCGGCCCGTGGACATCTAGCATGTTTTAGAGGGTTTATTATAACTATAACATCTTTTTAATTTAATTGGTTAATAGCAGATTTTACCTTATTTTTAATAAAATTCTATTCTACCCTTTCTCCTTCGTACTTGGGCCATTCACTGGTTTTTCTCAAATTTTCTTCGTAATCATTCATTTAATACTCATGGGTTTCTTCTTCGCACTCTCGTCCACTGCCGTCCAAGAAGGTCTCCGACCACTCACGCATTCTTCTTCTTTGTCTTATACCAACTTTCGTTCCACCGCGTTTCGCCCAAAGGTCTATAAGCAACATCGTTCCTCTATTTTTGGTTATGTTTTATCTCCATTGAGGACGTTTATTTTGTCGAAAGATGGCTTTAATTCTACTCATTTTGATTAATTTCTGATATGTAAGGGTGTTGATTTTGATTAATTGCCAAAATATGGTTTGAATTTTTTATATGTTTTTTCTCTATTGAGGATTTTGATTAGTTTCCAGTTTGGAGTGATTTCGTTTGTGTACATTAATTCTACTGATTTTGATTAATTTCTTATATGGGTTGTATTTGGTATTCAAATCGTGTGACGGTGAAAGCATTGACAAATTGGAGCTTTAATCAATAATATTTTACATATTCTTCTTATACTGGTAATTCTAGGTTATAAGAATGAATCACAAATACGAATTGCGTAAACACGAACCTCAAGTTAAGTGTTTTCAATAAGATTGAATTATATCAGTTCAACCGACAGAAGTCAGTTTAACTTTTTAAATTATTGAAGTCAACCATCATAATAAATAGAAGTCAATCAAATCTTTAAGTTACATAGTGATTGAACATAAACATGAAATATACCTAAAATTTATAAAGACATAGTTACATCGTGATTGAACTTAAAACATGAAGCATGAACATCAACATAATGATTGAACTTGAAATATGAAAGATACCTAAAAATTCATAAAGACATAGTTACTTAATGATTGAACTTGAACATAATTACACTTTATCAGTGAATCAGTAGACATAGTAATTGAACTTGATGACATAATTCATAAAAACATAATTATAGTTTATCAATTACAACCATTGTATAGGTCAATCAGTAGACACAGTGATTGAACTTGAAACACATAAGATACCTAAAATTCATAAAGACATTGTATGCTTAAAAACATAGTTGCACAGTGATTGAACATGAAATATAGTTACATATTATCAGTCAGTTAGTAGACATAGTGATTGAACTTAAAGACATAATTCATAAATGTATAGTTACTGTTTATTAACTCTATCCATTTTATAAATCAATCAGTAGACATAGTGATTGAACTTGAAACATGTAAGATACCTAAAATTGGTAAAGACAAAGTATGGATAACATCCGTATAAAGTTAGAGATGTTGCAAATGGAGATCCAACCAATCACATCCATATAAACTTGTGTGATCGACATTAACTGCACATATTGGACTCAAAAGATATCAACAATATTTGAGGATTTGAACGGGTTTTCCTTTTAATCACTAATCTATCCTTGATTATATAAATTGAATTATGGTCTTTTTATAAACATGTTCATATTAAAGAATACACAAAGATATCTAAATGGGTATATGGGGTTTGGTTGAAATGGGCATTGTGATCCAACCCAGCTTGGTGAAGGCAAGACGACAAGTAGTGATTAGAACAGCCATTAAAGCAATAACGCCAGAAATGAGAAGCAACCCGACAAAAGGTTCGGGCTCTAAACCCGACCCATCTGCATAATCGCCATTGGAGGAGCAGTTAAAGGTAGAAAGCAATGAGGTCTTCAAATCCGGCAATTCCCTTCGTTCTATCAACTCTGCGATTGAGGCCGATATGTCCACCGTCAATGGAGATCCTTTTGGAAATGCCTGTAATCGAACAACAAAACAAATAATATCTTTACGCTAACCTCAAACTGTCTATATATCGTATCACATTAGATATGGAATTAAAGTTTGTATATAATTACTAGACATTAACTATTCAATTTGATGCCATAAACTTTCAAGCTTAAAACCATCTGAATTGATTTAGGACCTAGTAGTTGTGAAAAAAAGAGTATAAAGGTTTGAGTGAAGTTGATTGGGTGGAGAAATATAAATTAAATTAGAACTTACAAAACCCATGCCGACGAGCTTGAAGATGGTGACTTTGGTGTAACCTTTGCAGTGTTTTGCGAGGAAGACCTTTCCATGTGGAGCGGACATGAAAGCCGCCTGAATCTCTCCTGTTTCCAAGGCGGTCGGGAACAGATCCACCGAGGCTATTTCTTTCACATTGTCGGGATGAAACAACATCACTTCCGACAGAGCTCTTTTCATTACAGACCCTTTGTTGCATCCCACTGTCGCATTTTGAAGCTTAAGAGTTTCAATGTCTAAGAACGTTGGCTGGGACCTTGAGATTGTCATCATCGATGACAAACTCGCTGTGAAACTTGCCGACACGATTAGGATCGTGAATAGCCATGGCCCTAGCACTAATCGAGCCAATCCGCTCTTTACTGGTTCTCCTGCAACATTAAACAAAAAAATGTTAGGGCTGTATTATTTGTGCCACGCGTTTTTCATTCTCCTCCTAAGTACTTTGCAACAATTTTGTATACATCACATCACTATTTTCTACTCTCATTATGTTCATTATTTTATTTTGTTTATAATCATTGCCTTTATGACAAACACAAATAATCATTCTCTTCCTAATTTTCATTCCCCATAATCATTACGGCCATTACCCTTCCCCCAAGCATACCCTATGCGTTTTTTGGACCAATTGGACATTTTTAATGTTGAACAATCTATTAAACAACACTAAGAGGACAACATCAACTGCAAGTCTAAACATGATCCTTTTAATCTAGCCACCATTTGAAAAGTAATCACTATAATCTCAATTTTTTATTTCACTGCACATTAGCACGATAGTCTCAGGTTAATTAAATAAGAGGTAGATCATGATATATAAATAATAATGACAAACATAGAGATGAGACATTTTGGTGATGTACAAAAGTTTAATATCATAATAATGTGGAAATTCTCTAGAGTTATCGTATCTTAACATTAAACAATCATATTGCTCAATAATCCATTTTCACAAACCATTATCTTTAACCCAAACAATGATTACTCTTGATAATTATTCACACCTAAAATATAGATAATACCTATCGTCTCCTGGCTCTAAATGTCCCTAGAAATGTAAAGATATATGCTTTTTACTTTAAATATTATTGGATTCTACATCGCTCTTTAAGTGAAGTAGCTACACTACCTACAAAAGCTTTGTTGGATTTAACTTAAGGTTGGAAACTAATAAAATAAAAATCTTACTATGCAAATAAAAAAGGACTGATACCGAGAACCATAGCATGTTTCCAATTCCCTCCAACGCAGGGTTGTGTTTACGCTCAACCAGCCAAATTGCAGAGCTCACAAATACATGCATGGAGAGCATTAGCAGCCACATTTTTGTACTAAAAGCTCTCATGAAAAGCCATGATCGCGCCCACTTCAATGGCTTCTCCTTCACTATCATCACAGCTGCGTTACCCAAATATGGCTCCGAAAAATCCACATACCTAAATCGATCAGAAAATATCCCAAAATCTCCCACTGCTCCATCTAACTTCTACAATAACATATATATCATCCCAACCCACACCCATTAATTAAGAACTCAAAATTCATGTAAAATTGTCAGTCATATTATTATTTACCTTGTTGTAGACATCTTTGAGCAAATCATCGTAAGATACATTGCGGGGAACAAGCTCGTAGATTAGGTTTAAACTGGCTGCAACTTTTTGAAACACGCTAATGGAGAAGCCGGATATAAGAGGCCCATTTGGGTTATTATTATCCACTTTCACGAATTCTTTGAAAGCAGCTGTTGTTGGAACCCCAATCTGCAATGGTTTCTCTCTGTACCTCAAATCCCATCCCTTCGGCACCGATTTTGCATTACCTGTCAATTTTCAATCGAAGATACATATCAACTATCGTTTAGAGAGTTATGAGAAAGCTTTAGGCTACACTAACCTGACCAGATGACTAAGCTCGATAAATTGACGGTAGCAGCTTGATTGGTTGTTTGCTGATATAATACATAAGAAAATCCAGACTTAGGTGACCAAAATGCAATCTCTTTATAGCCTTTACCGAAAACGTTAATGATTTGGAAGGTAGGCACATTTGACAATATGCCATTTTTAAAGCTAATCTCCCCACTCACACCTTTAAATTTACTTTCCACAAGCTTTTGCAAGTGGTCCATGTTGGTGGCAATGGCCTTACATGCATCGTAAGCTCGAAGTGCGTAGATACTCGGTTCAGCTTGTCCTTCATCTTCTGGATATTCAAACACATAATTTCTCCTGAATTGTGTTTTGAATTTCTTGAAAGAATCCGTCCTTTCATTAACGTAGATCTTACAACCAATCAGACCTTGTAAGTTGTGGAAAACAGAAGAATCTAAAGAATCGACAAGATTCGCAATCTCATCTGCAACTATCCACACGTACCCTTTTCCCATCATGTTCAATTTTTTTGCTGTTTTGAAAACAAGGGTGGCCAACTCCATTGAAGAATGTACCAAAATGAAGACCCTATTGCTGTTACTTCTAAGGTTCATAAGCTTCTCTTCAGTCAACAGCTTCGGATCGGATAAAGAGAAAGCAACGTGATTTTCAATCTCTGAGTTGAACTCTCGAAGGGAATCTGAAAGGAGTTTTAGAATTTTCAAATTGGTCGTAAAGTCGCCATGTTTATCCTCGTAGAGTGCCGTGACTCTCTGCCATTGGAATTCGCCAACAATGGCTGCAATGCATCGTAGTTGGTGGATGATATCGTTAGAGATTTCAAGCATTGATGGTATTTGAATTGACTTTGTTGGTGGAGGTACTAAGGAAGCTGGAGATAATGATATTATAGGGATGTTCTTTGAGATTTTATGAAGCTCAAAGATTGAATGTACTTCTTCCCTTGTCAATGTTCCAAACAGAGCTTTCACTTCTTTCTTGGTAATTAAATCAAAAGCTGTTATAAGAACATAAAATAAAAAAAATTCATTATTAAATAAGGTGAGGTTTCATCTCAAAATCAATAATTTTTTTTTTTAAATATTATATAGGATTAGTATCTTTTGAAAGCACTTTAAATGTTGTGTACTGACTTTAGTAGTGGGACAAAGAGTGGGAGTAGTATAAACATTGAACAGAGTGTTTATGTGAGTGAGGTCGAGAGAGAATTGTATGTGATTGTAATAATTTGTGTTAAAGTGGAAGTTCTTTCTATCCGTGATTTTTTTTTCTCTGATTTGAGAGTTTTTTCACATAAATTCTTGTGTTCGTTTTTATTGTCTTTCCTTTTAATTTCCCAGTTATTTTCTGTTTATTCCGCGGTAATGATGAAAAGTTTTTTCCAACATTTGCCTTTAACCATACAGTGTGCCTCTTATATTATATTTGTAACACAATTTCTAAAATAATTTATCTATAGCACATGATTTTCGATTACCGATAGAACCAAATTAGTGACAGAAACTTTATCACTTATTGAATTCTATTGATGATAAAATCAATTTGGATTTCCTATAAATGAATTAGTTTTGATTTTGTGTTAGAGGTGAAAATACTTTATCTTTTTTATTATACATGCAAAATCCCCAATGATTAAAATTTGTTTAATAACTATTTTGTTTTTTATTTTAATTCTTTAAAAAAAGATTTATTTGATAACCAATTTAATTTTTTGTTTTTAAAATTTTAAAAATGATAAAAACTAAAAAGACTAGCTTTAAAAAACTAGTTTTTTTTTGGAAAAATATTGAAAAAAAGATAAAAACACGTTACAAATAAAAGCTCAAACTTGCAACTTTTAGGTTTATTAGATCAATAATATTCTAAATATTTTTATTTTATTTGATTAAATATTAAAAACATATTTAAAAAAATAAAAACATTATCAAACTTATTTTAAATTTTAAATTTTTAAAAAACAAAAAACAAAAAAAAAAATCTATGATTTTTATTTTTTAAAATAAAAAACTGAAAAAAAAAATTCATGAAACCGACTTTAAAAATTAAAAATATGAAAAATAATTAGAAAAGACCAAGTCGTGGAAATTAATGATATGTGATTGAAATGGAATATAACAAAATAAGAAATTTTATAATTGAGTTCTTCCAGGGTTATAATTGGATTTAATAAATAAAAAATTTAAAAATATCCTTGCAAATATATTTTGAAAATTAGATCGATGTATAATTATTTCTCAAATATGAATATATAGCCGAATTATAATTATTCAAATTAAAACAACTAAATGATAACTTTTCTAAAAAACACCTTAGAAATGTTAGTTTTTACTATATAGAGAGAAACCTAAGAGGGTAAAAGTTGAAAAAATGTGCAAACGAAATAGCGAGCGAAAGTGTGATATTATGGTGTAAAATGAATTCATCCACCATTGAAGAGAAGATTCCAATTGGTTTGTCGGCAAGAATAGAAAAATAAATAGAGAGAGAAATTTATAGAAAGAAAAACAAGTGGAGAAATTTTTTTAGAAAAGTTTGAAATAAAATTTGATAAAAAAAAAATCATATATATTAAAAAAAAAATAATCATAATAAACAAACAAACAAACAACAAAACAAACTCAATGCATATTTGGTCATTGAATTATTAAACGATTAATTTTATTTCTGGTACTCTTAATAAATATTAAAAATTATCATTAAAGTTAGTCTAAATTAATTGTTGCCAGAATTAGTTAAAATAATAGTAAAATTTTCAAGTAAGAGACATTATAATAAACTAGAAATAGTGAATAATTTTATTTTAAAAAAAAGACCAACAGCAGCAGGACTCAAGAATAAGAGATAGGTCATTGGATCAAATCCCCAACTCCAACCCAATTATAAAAACAATTATAGAATGGAGTGGATAGAAAGGAAAAGCTTTGTTAAAGAGAGTTTTGAGATATTTAAAATAACGAGTTCAATTTATGGTGTCACCTATTTAGAAACTAATTTCTTACGAGTTTTTTTGTTGCTTGTTATGGGCAATTCTTCTTTCTGATGGGTGTAAGGGCACAAACCCAACAAGATACAACAACAAAAGATCCGTCATCATAATTATCTTTTTCATTTGAAGTTTTGTGGATGGGATCATTTCTAAGAATAGGCCGCCGGGTGGGTCAGTGACAAGTGAATAGGGTGCGGGTATCAGCCATACATGCCCTAAAAGATCAGGACTCAAAATTCAAGAATGAAGAGATGGTTCATTGGCTCAAATGTCCCACCCAACCCAACCCAACTCAACCTAATCCAATCCAATTATAATAGAATAGAGTGGGAGATGTTGTTTCTTACCAGCAGCGGTAGCGTGAAGGGAGTTGTCGGGCGAATCGCGGAGAAGGAGCTGAAGATTATGGCATGAAGTGGTAGAAAAGTGTTCGCAATTAGCAGCCATTTGAATGGCAACAATCTGTTCTCTTCCCACCCTTGAGCTACTATCAGCAATCACTCCCACTTTCACTACTCTTCTTCCTTCTGATTGCCATCCGTACATCAGCACCACAAACCCAACAAAATACAAACACAAGAAATCCCTCACCATAATTGTTTTTTCCTTTTCAGATCATTTCTCATATATTTTATCCTCTAAGAAATTATGTATCATATTCCCATATTTAGAGGGGGGAGTGAGTGAAAGGGTGGTAGTTGAATTTATAATTACTATTATGTTATGTTACCCATCTTTTTCTCTACCATTAAAGCTTGCATGGGAGAAGGGAGAGGAGGAAACACCAGCGAAGTTTCTGAGAGGACTTTTTTTTTTGAAGTCGACACGTCAATAATTCATAATGTAGTTGCCATTAAAAGTATACATTTCTGATCAAAATATTATTAATATAAATACTGATATAAGAAAATATAAGGTTTTACCTCATCATAAATTGACAATGAAAAAAATAAATATGTTGTAGAATACCCAACATGCCTTTCAAGATGAGGAATGTGATTCTTCATTGATCAAATCCGTGACCGTGAAGTAAAAATAAATTAATATCAAACTAAATAATCAATCGGTCATCGATCCATTCTGTGTTTAACAAAATATTATTCATATAAATATCGTTGTTCTATAAAAGAAATTTTGCATACATAATAAAAAAACTAAAAAAATTACATGAATAGTATAAATTTAAAAATAGAAACAAGACCGCTAAAAATGCCAAAAAGTTTATTCAACGTGTTATTGGTTTTCCAGTCGAATAGTTGACTTCTATCACTTACAAGAATGATTGATTTCTATTACTTAAAAAAATCGATTGACTTCTATTAATTGAACTATTAGAATTAAATTTGATTGAAGATAATAAAAATTGACGGTTAACATTTTTCTAATACATACTAGCAATTTATCTTTAAGGAATTTGGCATGCATAATAAAATTAAAAAAAAAAAATAATAATTACATTTATATGCACAATTTTTAAACTATTTATAGAAGGCTGAAAAAGACCAAAAAGTCGACTTTAATCAATTTGTTAGTGAATAAATTATCATTTTGTTAGTGATTGACTCTATCAGTTTTCTAGTGATTGAATCTATCAGTTTGGTAGTGATTGAATTTATTAGTTTCTTAGTAATTAAATCTATCAATTTTCTAGTGATTGAATCAATCATTTTTTTATTTGAGTTTCAATCAATTTTTTATTTGGACTTCTATCACACACCCCGGATAACTTTTAATTGATAGGCTTCCATCGATTTTCATTCCAAACTCTCAAATCCATCTAGAGTGGCTTCCTCTCCAACAAAATCCCTTTCTTCCCTAATGGCTTCAATAAGTGCCCAACTTTGCTTAAAAAAATTTCGTTCTTAAGATGGTTGTAAAGTCAAGCGTGTGTCCAAATATGTAGCAATTTGTTTCATTTATTGTTGTGCATGTTTTTTTCAAGATTGAGACATAAGAAAGTTACCAAAATAAAAATAACACTTCAATAAGTATCATTGATTGAAGTTTAAAATTTTGCTAACAGAGATAGAATTGGGAATAAATTTTTTTGAAACTTTTTACGTATTGAATTTTTAAAATCAAACTAAGTTTGATTAGAATTAACATTCGTAACAAATTTTGTATGATTTACAAATTTTATTGAATAACTCGATCTCTCCTTGTGTGTATAAAATTTATGACTATTCATCCAGTGTCTAAATTAGTGTTATTTTGTCTTTGTCAATTTTTTTTTTTTTTTACACTGTCTTTGTCAAGTTTAAATGTAAAATTCACAGACACCCATAATATTGACATGATAATGAAAAATCAATATATTGAAGAATAAACTGTCGCCACACTCTCTGTCAATCTTCCATTGTTGAACTAAAAAAAACATATTAATATATATATATAGAGAGAGAGCCATCGCTATTTTATTTCTTAGGAACTAAAATAATTTTAAAGTAAACAGAGCTCATCCAATTAGTTCAATATTTGATGCCAGTCAAAGTAAATGGCTAAGAGATTAAATAGACGACTTTCAAGCGAAAAATGCCAAAGATATGGTGACCACGACTTTGGAAGTTTGGCCCACACGGCTCAGCCTTCGTAGGGTTGGGTTTATAGAATATTGCTAAACTTAAAGAGTAACAAAAACTTAATTATTATGTATGTTTGAAAATGTTGGTTGATATAATTAAATTTATCCCAATCCATCAGCTTAGGCTTTTGGATTGATTGGTAGTTTTACATAATTCAACATGGTATCAGAGCAGCCTGTTGTCCATTCAGCCGCCGCTTGTTGTCAATTCAATAGCCGCCGCTTTGTCTACCTCTCTTCGCGCCGAAGCGAACATCGGTCCGCTCTTATCCGTGATGAAACTCGCCGGCCGCCAAACCCAGTTGTTTCACTCTTGTCCGTTGAAAAAAAACCCATTCCTAAGCGTTTTTTTAACTCGCGCGCTGTTGTCCATCGATTATCCGATTTACGCTCATCGGTGATTGCTTTTTTCGAGGGAGAACTCGCGCGCTGCTTTGTCCATTCAACTTTGCCGCAGCCTCCGTGAAATCTTGCTGCTTGCTTGTTTCTCAAGTTTGGGTTATTTTTTCAAGTTTTTGGCCAACCGATTGGCTTTTTCAATCTATTTTTTTTTTTTTGCTGTAGAGTTTACTATATTTAAACGATGTTTTTTTAGTTATCTAGCCTTAAAATCTTGTTTTTTTTGAAGAATAATGTCTCAAGACAAGATATCATTGCTAGAATTCCAACCCATAGCCCTACTATCCAAATCACAACCATTCGACTTAATGGTGACAATTTTCTTCGGTGGTCACAAAGTGTTCGAATGTATATTCGTGGACAAGGAAAGATTGGGTACCTTCATCGAGACAAGGTAGCACCTTCCAAAGATGATTCATCTTTTGCTACATGGGATGCCGAAAACTCCATGGTGATGACTTTGGCTAGTAAATTCCATGGTGGAAGACATTAGTAGCAACTATATGTGTTACTCTCTGACTAAGGAATTATGGGATAGTGTCACAAAGATGTATTGCGACTTAGAAAATCAGTCACAAGTGTTTGAACTAAATCTCAAACTAAGTGACATAAAACAAGGAGTAATTCCGTTACTCAAGATTTCACTTCTTCAAGCAAATTTGGCGGGGACCTTGATTTGTTTGATAAATATGAATGGAAGTCCACTTTGAGATCAAAAGCACTATAAGAAAATTGTTGAGAATGGTCGAATTTACAAATTCTTGGCTGGACTTAATGTTGAGTTTGATGAAGTTCGAGGCGAGAATAATAGGTAAAGCTAACCTTCCTAATATCAACGAAGTGTTTTCAAAATCTGCACGGGAAAAAAGCTCGGCAACATGTGATGATGGGTAAAAACCGGTTGATACGAAAGAAAGCTCTGTGTTAGTTGTTGAAGCCACTTTGCAAACAAGGCATCCGATCGAGAAAAATAAGCCTCGTGTGTGGTGTGATCACTGCAACAAACCGAGACATACTCGGGAGCCATGTTGGAAGATCCATGGAAAACCTGCCAATCATAAAAGTAATAGACAAGGTGAAAAGAGTATTCGTCCATCAGCTTCTAGTGCCAATAGTGCTGAATCAACTCCATTCAATAAAGAGCAAATTGATCAAATCCTTAAGCTGCTCAAGACCACTACGACTTATGGTAATCCTAGTGTTTCCTTGGCACAAACAGGTAATTGTCCTCATGCCTTCTCTTGTCTTACTTGACACTTTTCTGTGGATTATAGATTCCGAGCTTCCGACCATATGACTAGTTCCTCAAAACTCTTGAGTCATACTCTCCATTATATTGTAATGAACAAATTAGAATAGCAGATGGTAGTTTCAATTCTATTTCTGAAAAAGGAACTATTAAGTTATCTCCACACCTTACCTTACAATCCGTCCTTCATGTTCCCAAATTAGCTTGCAATTTGCTTTCAGTTAGCAAGATTTCTAGAGATTCTAACTATCGTGTTATTTTCTATGACTCACATTGTGTCTTTCAGAACAAGAGTCGGGAAGACGATTGACGCGTGCTAGGATGCTTGATGGCCTTTACTATTTTGAGGAAGCTTCAACTAGTCATAAAAGGTTCGGGGTTTAAGTAGTGTTAGTTCTCTGTCTGCATAGGGAAACTTTGATGCTTTGGCATTATAGATTAGGACATCCCAGTTTTTTCTATTTAAAGTATTTGTTTCCAGAACTCTTTAAAGGAATTGGTTGTTCTACCTTTCATTGCGAACATTGTGCCTTTGCAAAAACTCATCGCACTTCTTATTTACCTCAAAGTTATAAGGCTTCTGCACCTTTTTATTTAATTCATAGCGATGTCTGGGGTCCATCTAAGGTAGTAACTCAAAGTGGGAAACGGTGGTTCGTTACCTTTATCGATGATCACACCCGTGTAACTTGGGTGTATCTTTTAACTCACAAGTCTGATGTTAAGGAGGTATTTATCCATTTCTATAACATGATTGAAACCCAATTTAAAACCAAAATCAGTATCTTACATTCCGACAATGGCACTAAATATTTCAATACCTATCTAACTGAGTTCTTACACACCAAAGGAGTCTATCACCAATCAACCTGTAGAAATACTCCTCAACAAAATGGCATTGCAGAACGAAAGAATAGACATTTATTGGAGGTTTCTAGGGCCATTATGTTCTCTATGAATGTCCCTCAGTATTTATGGGGTGACGCGATTCTTACCGCTACTTACCTCATAAATCAAATGCCTACTAAGGTTTTAGGTTTTCAAACTCCTCTAGAATACTTAAGAACCACCTTTCCTACAATTCGAATTTTCTCAGATCTACCAATCAAGGTTTTTGGATGTATTGCCTTTGTTTATGTGTCCAACCCTTCACAGTCCAAACTAGATCCTCGGGCTACCAAATGCATATTCTTAGGCTATACCTCCCATAAAAAGGCCTATAGATGTTATGATCCTGTAACAAAAAGATTTTTTGAAAGTATGGATGTGTCATTTGTAGAACACCAATCCTTTTTTAAACCTCATTCCCTTCAGGGGGAGACATCTACATTTGAAGGAAATTTTTGGGATACCTCACCTCTTCCAAATATCATACACTCTGAGGTTGTTACAATGCCCAATATGGAAGGTTCCTCCTCGGGGAGAAACACTCTGAGAATAATCAACCTGAACTTCAAGTTTATACTAGGAGAAAGCTAAGTCAAAAGAACATAGGCAAAATGGCTAATCCGACGCATGATCAATCTAAAACTCCGACAACTGATCCTGATAATCCATGTACTTTATCTGTAACTCTTCCTTCCACTTCTTCTCCTCCTGAAAATAATATAACCAATGGCTCTGACCTTGATGTTCCCATAGCTTATAGGAAAGGAACCCGAAATTGTACCAAATATCCCATTGAGAATTACTTATCCTACAAAAAGCTGGCTCGACACTCATGGGCTTTTACCTCTAGGATAACTAACCTGTTTGTCCCAAGGAATATACTGGAAGCCCTAGATGATCCGAATTGGAATTTAGTAGTCATGGAGGAAATGAATGCTCTCAAACAGAATCACACGTGGGACATAGTTGAGCTGCCAAAAGACAAGAAGACAGTAGGGTGCAAATGGGTGTTCACTATAAAATGTCATGCAGATGGGAGTGTTGAAAGATACAAAGCAAGATTGGTTGCTAAGGGATTCACCCAAACCTATGGAATCGATTATCAAGAGACATTTGCCCCAGTTACCAAAATTAACTCTATTAGGGTATTGCTAGCTATTGCTGTCAATGAAGAATGACCTTTGTATCAACTTGATGTAAAAAATGCATTCCTTAACGGTGATCTCGAAGAAGAGGTATTTATGGACTTACCACCTGCTTTGAAATAAATTATGGAAGTAAAAACATATGCAGGTTACATAAGTCATTATATGGCCTCAAGCGATCACCCAACGCATGGTTTGAAATCGGTTTGAGAAGGCGATTACAAGCTATGGATTTCTTCAAAGTCAAGCGAGATCACACTATATTTTATAGACATACTAGAAACGGCAAGATGGTCATTTTGATAGTGTATGTTGATGACATAATAATAAGCGGCAATGATGATGCTGAAATAACCATTTTGAAGAAAAATTTAGCTAATGAGTTTCAAATCAAAGATCTCGGGAGTCCTAAAATATTTTTAGGAATGGAGTTTGCAAGATCGAAAAGTGGAATTCTAGTAAATCAAAGGAAATATGTAATAGATCTACTAGAAGAAAGCTGGATTACTCGGTTGTAGACCAGTGAAAACTCCTATTGAACAAAATGTGAAATTGCGAACATCAACATGTGAAGAAGTAAAGGATAAAGAAAAATATCAGAGACTTGTTGGGAGACTTATTTACCTATCTCACACACGTCCTGACATAGCCTTTGCCGTTAGTATGGTTAGTCAATTTATGCATGCTCCTGGTCCTGCTCACTTTGAAGCAGTAAATAGAATTTTAAGATACTTGAAAGGCACTCCAGGAAAAGGTATACTATTTAAAAAACAAGGTCATCTTCATGTTGAAATCTACACAGATGCTGACTGGGCAGGTAGTACCATAGATAGAAGGTCAACTTCAGGTTATTGCTCCTTTGTTGGAGGAAACTTAGTCACTTAGCGTAGTAAAAACAAAATGTGGTGGCAAGAAGTAGTCTTGAAGCCGAATTTAGGGCACTAGCTCATGGTATTTGTGAGGGTATATGGATTAAGAGACTATTGGAGGAGCTAAAGTTCACTCAATCAACACCAATACGTGTGTATTGTGATAACAAGGCATCCATTTCCATTGCCCACAATCCAGTCCTTCACGATAGGACCAAACATATTGAAGTTGACAAACATTTTATAAGGAGAAGATTGAAGCTCGAACCATATGTATCCCCTATATGCCTACTTCAGAACAAGTGGCTGACGTCTTTATGAAAGGTCTTCCTAAGCGACATTTCAATAAGATGATTGGCAAGCTGGCAATGGAAGACATTTTTAGTCCAGCTTGAGGGGGAGTGTTGGTTATTTGATGATTATTCTCAAATTATTTTTTTCCATATTTATTGGATTAGTATCTTGTATTTATAATATTATTGATTTGTAGAGGATATTATCCTAATGTATTATTTGTTTCCTTATTTGTAAAGTAAGGGTTTCTCTATTTAAGAAACACCTATTATCAAAGAATAATAAAAAAAAAATGTTGGTTGATATAATTAAATTTACCCCAATCCATTAGCTTAGGCTTTTGGATTGATTGGTAGTTTTACATAATTCAACAGAAAATATTAATAAATCTTATTTCACAAAAAAAAAAAGAAGAAAAAAAAAAAACCATCCACACATAATTCATACTATTATTGATTTTCATGTTACAAATTAAAGAAAGTCAATACTATTTCCACAAAATATGGATCTCAAAAAAAAAAAATCCACAAAATATGAGAGAAATCTTAATAATTTAGGGAATTTTCCTAGTACAATTTTTAAAATAATTTATCTATAACACATAATTTTCTATCACTGATAGAACTCAACCAGTAATAGAACATAATTTTCTATCACTAATAGAACTCAACAAGTGATAGAACATAATTTTCTCTTACTGATAGAACTCAACAAGTGATAGAATATAATTTTCTATCAATGATAGAACTCAACCTGTGATAGAATGAATTTATCACAGATTAAATTCTATCACTGGTGATAGAACTTAATTTGGAATTTTTTGAGTTTTGATTGTATGTTATAGATGAAAATATTTTGCTTTGTTTTTTTGTTATACCTACAAAATCCCCTATAAACTATCATTCCGAAATTTGCGCTCTCATTCCACTGTTTCGTTTGTTCTCAATACAAAAGGCAATGGAAATCCAAATGGCTAGGCCATTGCCCATTTTCCATCGGCAAAAGAATAGGCAGATGGTAAATGTGCCATCGGGACGAGAGTTGGAAACAATCACGCCGGGAAACAAATCATCGACGACAATTATGCGTCATCGACAATTCTTATTTCACTAACAACAATAGAAATGTCGCCAATCCTTGTATCGCCAACAACCACATGTCGTCGGCAATTCATAGCTTCGATTACGGTTGATTTATCGTCGAATTTAATTAGCTTTCGATAACTATTTTCCACTGGCAATACATACCTTCGTCGACGGTACCAACCGTCGTCAATTCCATTTTGTTTTATTTTTTAAATTGCCATTTTTTTCCACCCTTAAATTACAACTGCTTCAAATCCTTCCCAACCAATCCACATCAATAACTTAATACAAAATAACCACAAAATTTAAAAAATAAACACATGTTAAAAAAATAAACACTTACCAAAGTCAACCTAACACAAAAGTCATGTTCAAAATCCTACACCAAAATAATTCTTCCATGAACCAAGAGTAGCATCTCACCTAATAAGAAAAAAGAAAACAAATGGTAGTACACTATTTTCAACTCTATCATTCATTTCTACCATTGAACTCCATCATCTTTAACTCTATCATTCAACTCAACTTTATCATTCAACACCATTTTACAACTTTAGTCTAAACTTGGATCATACATTTTACAAGTTCAAAAGACATAAGTAATTAAAACAAAAAAAAAAAAACAAAAAAAAATTGGACACCATACAAGATTCACTAAATTTTAACATTTGAAAATATAGAAAATATACAACATATTGACTACCTTTATTGCATTATAGTCGTAATATATCACATAATATTATATTAACCTATTCGGGCATCCTAATTCATAACTACATGCATCGAAACATTTTCTTTAATACATATCTACTTTACAAGAATCGCTATATCGAAATATTTAACTAAATACATGCCTAACTAGATGGTCCAGTTTGTGATCCACCTTGAGATCCGCCTTGTTAACACATCATTAATTGGATCATAGCCTCGAGATTTGTTATCTTCTCGTTGGACCTTGCTCGTTCCTCAATATTTATTCAATTTTAGTCCTTGAATATTTGCACTTGACATGCATCTCCTTCTCGACATTGTTCATTTTCTTCCATTAGTTGGTATAGTACTTCACCCTTACTTTATCGAAATTCTAAACTTAATGAAGAAGAGCCTTGATTTCGCCTTTTTGTTGACGGAGGCTGCCAACCTCTCCTTTGACACTATCTGATCAAGTCCCATCACGTGCATGTATCTCAGCTTCTGTCATTGGTTTCGATCTCGTTGTAGATTCTTTTTAAATATCCAACATTTGTTTTTCCAAAACAATAGTTACATTAGTAGTTCCTTAAATTTTATAAATTAACTATAGAGATTATCAAAAAAATTTACATAAGCCTCTTCTGTTTCTCAGGAGAGCCATCATTTTCCTTCCGTGTAGTAAGTTGCACTGAACATCTCAATCTCCCCCAAATCCTCACCTTGCTTTATTATTATTATTTTTTCTATACATGATAGCTCTCAAATAGAGCATCGTTTGGATGATCGAATTAGACAATTTTCAGAATTTATAAAGAAAGTTGAATAAATTAAAAGCTAAAATTTGGAAGAAAAAAGTAGAATCAATATGGATTCACATTTAGACAATAAGTAAAGCAGCACTACATTCGCCAAGTAGGACAAAGGCATAACTGCACTAACATATGAATTTTTGAGTAGGTTTTAAAAAGTAGAAAATACGTTCGCTCTAGAAAGAGCGATAAAGCTTAGTATAGAAGTGCAACAACACTATATCGCTGCAAGAATTTCCCACGCTTGGAGAAAAATTATGCCATGCAAATCTAGAGGAATCAAGTGAACGAAGATTCAAGGAAAATAAATATATTCTAGAATATTTTAAGACTTGGCTCTCAAGTAACCAAACCGTATAGAAAGAGATGAACGAAAACCCTAGATGGTGGCCTGCTCCCGGGCATTCTTCCGTTGCATGGAGATGATAACCAAGAGACGTCGTGGTGTTCGATGACAAGGAGTACTCGCATCTGAAGCAATCGCCATTTCATTCAGCATTTACTTGTTTTCAGTAGTATAGAAGTAGATTATAGTTTTCCTTTTGCATAGACTATATCCCTTAATGCAATCTCATATTCTATTCATTATGTTTTATTTATCTTCCATTATGTTTAACTAAATAAGAGAGCAAACATTGCTACTTTTTGTGATCGAAAGTTGAGTAAACGTTAACTTAGGAAGGATAATGGACAAACAGATTCAGCGATGGGCCTCAACTAATCGTAGGAAGCTATTTTACCCGCACACAATTACACAACTGTGTAGAGATCAATGGGTGCAAACAAGGCCAACTGACATATTTTTAAAAATCTAACCAAGGAAGATGGAAAGCATGGACTAAAAAGGTAAGGAAGGAAGTGAGCAGATGCTCAACAAGCTATGCAAAGATTCGGAAGGCTATTAGAGCTATACACTTGCAAGAAATGCGCTAATTCTAAAGGCTGCTAAAGCATTACATGAGTACTCTGAGTGGGCTGAAATACCAAAACACGCAGAAAATTTGGAGTTTGTCAAGGGAAAAGGGAAGAAAAGCGGTAGAGCAGCAAAGTAGATGGAAGTCCCGCTCATTTTTATTGCACTTTTCTTATGTTATGTTTTACTTCCACATGCACTTCATGATTAGATGCTTATTAGGATCATATATTTAGGACGCAATTTACTTTATTTTTATGCTATTTCTTTAATCCAGTAGTTCTTTCTTTTGGAAGTCTAATAAATGTTTTTTTTTTCACAATATTTAAATCTAGCAGAAATATTAGTTCAAGTTGTAGAATTCTTAAGTTCCCTTAGATTCAAACCTAACACTCAAATAATCCTCATCATAAATGATAGAAAGCACCAAAAATTCGCCAGGAAGCCAAATAAACTCACAATAGCGTAGAGTGATCGCATTAATAGATAAGTTTGGTGGAACTAAGTCTCACCTTCATTGAGGACAATGAAGAATTTAAGTTTTGGGGTGAGGGCAGCCCGATTTTTTGGTTTAAACTTCAAAAAAAAAAAAACATCAGCCTACTCTAGCAAAAATAAGAAGGTCGTTACTGGCGTCTGAGACGAAGGATACCTTAAGTATTCCGCTGTCTACATTAGCACAAGCTTGAAATTCCTTGAAATTCCTTTGCTAAGTAAAATTGTTTTGTGCTCAAACGGTTTACGCTAAGAACTATGGAATTTAATAGATATGAGTGCAACTTGTGAGGAATGCGAAAATCATAATAAAAAAATCCTCAAACGACATAAGGACCGAAACAGATACCTTCGGAGAGTAAGTTGGGAAAACTTTGATTAGATTAGATTGCAAAACAATGGGTTGAGCATTATGGAGTACTGGCGATGAGAGGTAATTTGTCAGTCATGATAAATAAGATTTTAGGGTTTAACCTGAATCTATTGGAAAGTTTGAAAACTGCCAGGAGAATGAAGTTTCTTCTTGGAATAAGATGTGTGTTAAAATTCAGGAAAGTAGACGGAAAAAATATATAGAAATACTGAGGTAATGAAATAAGCATCTTAAACAGATAAGCATTGCTTGAGGATAAGAAATGATGTAAGTTTGGGGGTGTGATAACTCTCAAAGAGAGCATATTTTAGGCTATTTAGGATGCATTACTTTAATAATTAGGCAAAGAATATCTGTCTTCTTAGAGATAATATGGAGAAATAACTTAGAAAATCTGCATGCATACATAATATCGCATCCCAAGCATGAATCTGCACTTTAGCACAAATCACAATTCAACTGTGCCTAATTTACGCTTTTTAGTAGGATTTCGCACAACATCAAGGAAAAGGAAATGGCGCGGACACTGAGTGGATCACGAAGATATGCTGAACTAAGAAGGAATTACGATTGATAACGATTCACCAACGAGGAAAGAATCAGAAGAATCAATTATGTACTCAAAGTAATGACAATCGAATAAATCCCGGCGGAAATCATGGAATATGCATTGATGACGATTTGTACAACTCACCTCTACTTGCGGATCAAGAAAATCAATCCTACAAATACCAAAGCAAGGAGTAGAATCCATTGAGCTGGTCGGTTGGCCATAAGCCAATCGAGGGACGTGAGTCTACTACGAAGAAGCTGATGGTGGTGCTGTGGGAACTGATGACAAGGAGACTACTCACCTTCAACCGTGCCAATTCCATTTATTATTTTCATTAGGAGTAGTTGTAGTATTTAACATTATTTTAGTCGTAATAAAATCGTATGGTTTAAACTTCTATGTGATGTTCATTTACTATGATTGCGTTATAGGAGTTCATAATGATTAATTATGAATAGCATGTTATTAGTGTAGGTCTTTGAATGTTACACTACTGAATGTATATTGATTATATGTGTGCGTAGATTAGCTACCCACGCATGTACTTTGCGAAGAATTGGAAGAGAAAGCGTTTGTTGACCCAGTGCGCTACTTTATGATTGAATGAATAGTCATTCATCATTTAGGGAGTTAGGAATAACCCTACTACTACGTAGGTCGCCCCATGTTTAGTATGGTGTTCGCAACGGAAGCTGGTTTACTCATAAATCATGAGTCTTGGAAGTGAAATTTGTTAGGGAAGTGTAACGACCCGACCCGAAAGGGGTTCTAAAATAGGTCGTTACCTCAATGCATGCATACAAATCTACAGAAAATTTGCAAGATGGTGTTCGGATTCTAAGTAAAAACTAAAACATAAAACATCCATTTAAAAGTCAACATAATTTCCTAAAACCTGTCCCTGTTTCCAAACACCTGTTTCAAGACAAATACATTTCCAAAACTTACTCTGATCAGAGATTTATTTAAAACATACAAGTTTTACAATAGTACTAGAATCCAGAAATACATTCAGAAAACACCCTAGGGCTCCGTGCCCAACTACATGCATTCAGAGGACATTTAAATCATAAACATAAAACTCAGAGTTGAACAACGGGTTTCCATGATCACAGCTCCTCCTCCAGCCATCCTGTCTCGCATCATGGCTACCTGTGGAAAACCACATAATAAGGGTGAGTAACGAATTACTCAGTAAGAATCCCCAACCGGGGTACAATACGATACACATGGTCATCTAGCAGAAAGGTATGCAAGCTATGAATATAAACACAGAATAGAGCATGCAGCTTAGCCCACACTTGGGCCTCGGATGCCAACTAAGGGTCTTAGTCCGGAAATAAATCACCACACAATACGCCCTATACGAGAAACAAGTCTCGACCTCGGCTGTCTCTCATCGACGAAAGGTGCACTGCTCAAGATCCCGAGAGCTCTCTCGGTCGGCGCTATAATGAGCGTTCGCGCGCACGCGTGCTCTGCTGCGAACTATGGGGTGCCGGGGTCTAGTGACAAGCGCCCATGTCCAGTCACCACGCCTAACTAAATCTCTAGATCGGTGTCACTGACATAGGGGTGTGAGACCTGGACACGTGAACTATGTCAGCCTGAACCACCGCACCTGAGGCTAAGGCACGGGTCGTGGTAAGCTTACACCAGGAAACCGTCCTTGCCCTATCAGGTGGCAACTCAAGGGCTACCGCCGAAACACGCTGAGGACGTGCCGGCTGTCGGGGACAAGGCAATGCCAAGTCATCATCCCGACCGTTGGGTCATTTAACAGTCTGCCACCCTCACCCAAGATTCCAGGGCCCGCCGTTAGGGTTAGCTAGTCCCTAACGGGATCAGGGACGGAGCTCCATCTCGTACGTCCCTGTCGGGGATGCAAGGTTCGTTATACACCCGGCCCGGATGATGCTATCTACACGAACTCTAACTCATATAGCAATCAAGCAAACAATCCAATCAATCCAATACGTGCTCAATAAGAATACAACGAACCTAGCATGATACTACGAAGCAAGAACAGATACGAGCATGCCAGAAAGGAACAACCTAGCATGGACTAACATGAGAAACAATATAGGAAATCATGCCACGGAATTCGAGAATAGAGCACTTATCACTAAACATGTCAATAAACACAAACAAGCATACAATCAGCAATCACATAATATATTGCAGGGCCCACACAACTCCGGTAAGAAATCCTTACCTGGTCGGAAGGCAACAACACACAACAAACCTAACTGCGATCGAACCCGACCAACCTATAGCGAGCCAAACAAACACATAAACAATCATAAAATAGGCCTAAATATAATAAAATAAACAGGGCTCGGCTCGGAAGCAACTCACGAGGCGCGTCTGACATGCGAACGAGCCGGCTGCATGGGCGAGGCAGCAGCTGGGCGATGAGGGGCGCAGAAGGGCGCAGGGCTGGGCGCTAGCGCCTGGCCGCGCACGCGACGGCCGCGCGCGGCGACAGAGGCGCGCGCGCTGGTGGCGATGCGCGCGCGCGACTTCAAAGACGAGGACAGCGCGCGGGCGCGAGCTCGACGAACTACAGGGACGCGCGCAGGGGGCGACGCAACGCGACGAGCTACAGGGCGCACGGGCTGGCACGACGAGCTAGAGGGACGAGGGCGCGCGACACGGCACAGTGCAGGGCGCTCGGATCTGGACGACGCGGGGCCAGGGCGACACTGTGCGGCGCGAGGACGGCCTGGGCGAGTTGGGGCTCGGGCTGGCGACGCTGGCACTGTGCGGGCGAGGGGCTCGGGCTGGCGACCTGGGCGACGCGACCAGGGGCTAGGGCTGGCTCGGGCTAGGTGGGTCAAGCGAGTGGAGAAAGCCGGCTCTGGCTAGGTGGGTGCTCTCGAGAGAGAGAGAGAGAGAGAGAGAGAGAGAGAGAGAGAGAGAGAGAGAGAGAGAGAGAAATAAAAGGAAAATGGGAATAAAAGGAAATAAATGGGATTTTATCCATTTTATCCAACCTTATCCACTTTTAAAACCTCAAAATCCTTAAAATCCCATTTCCCGGCTTCCTCCTTCGAGACCCGACTGAAGCAACCTTTTCCAATAAATCAAACTCACTTAAATCCAACTCCCAAATCAACACTAAGGGTCTGGGCTCGAATCCCAAAGGAAGCACTCAACCAACCATCACTTTGCCAAAGCCCAAACCACAACCGAGCATCCAACCGACTAGCCCAAACACCTCGGGACTCGCAGCCAACAACAAACAAGCCTCGACAAAGGCAAGAGCTACCTCGAAGCCCTGAAAAACCACAAATCCTGCCCGGGGAGCCAAAAGACCAAAATACCCCCAAGGGTCAAAACCGCTCTAATGACCCAACCAAACAACTGAATCTTGACCCGAAGGCACCTCGAAAACTGGAATAGGAAACTGGGCTGTTACAATACTCCCTCCTTTTAAGTCTTTCGTCCTCGAAAGTCCTAAGACGAAACAGCTCCAGGAAAACTCCACTGATCCAGCCAACTGAACTTCTCGGCCAACAACACCAACCTTCTTCGTAAACCAAACCCTCTTGGGTTCTAAAATACTCAAGGCCACAATGCCATCCAGACTGGGCATACACTGAACTCCGAAGGGAAACAGATGCGAAAAAGCTAGACGGAAAACCACATCCTCAACTCGCACCAACTCTCAAAGGGTGCTACTCTCAGCAAACTCGAGGACTGGCCACAAGCTCTGAAACTCTACACCACGCTCTGGCAAAACTCCTCTAGGAGCTCACAGCTGTTAACAAACAGCCTCAACCCTACACAAACTAGCCAAACAACTGAACCTGCCAGGTTCTAGAAAACCAAACGGCCTACTCTTACTTCACAAAGACTAGCGAACCTCAAACCTTGCCTACAGCCTTAACGAGAAACAATCGAACCACCAACTGGCGACTGATCCAAAAGGCAAACTTTTCCAACAAGCACGAGCTGAAACTTCAGCTACGGCCAACCCTAAATGGCCAAAACCAGGCGCAGGCTCCACTCGGCCAAGCCAACAAACTGGAGCCTCATCGGCCGAACGCAAACTTTTCGGAGCAAACCTACCAGCAACTGGCCAAAGAGAACACTGCCAGGCAAGGAAAAACCAACATTCCTCTCAAGGAAAGCTTGGGCTGCAAGGACTAATCCATCACGCAGCTCTCTTCGGCACAACACCTTGAGGGAAACAGCTCAACGACTTTACCAACCAAAGCCACGGCACCTCTGTGCCAACTCACTCAAACAAGGCTCCGCTATCGCCAACTGCGAACGCACAACAACTAGGAGCAAAGCCCGAGAAGGGCTTGCTCAGCAGAACACAACCCAACTTATAACGAGAAAAGCTCGCCTCCAAGCTACTACTCAACTCTTAAATCCATCAGGCTACTCAAAGGACTTCTCCTTTTAGCCTAGGCCTAACTTATCATCCAACCAGAAGCTCCACTCCCGAAACCTCGCAGGAAAACAGATGACGACAACCTCAAAGCTTACGGCTCCTGAGCCACACGAATCCGTAAGACTACCTCAGAAGCTAACACTAGAGGCTGACATCCAGGGAGCAACTCAACCACCATCGAGACTAGGGGGAAAAAGAAATCTTCAATCCCGAAAGAACCAACAACTTGCCAGAAACAACTCTTATTGGCTGGCCTCCGCCCTTACGGGGACAAACAACTTTCGCTTGCTAACAACACAATGCAGGGACCCTCTCGCTGGGCTGACCACTGCGCTACTCTGATCAACTACACAACTCAGGAGCTAAGCTGACTCCTGCTAAACGGGAAACGATTTCCCCCAGCAAGCAAACTCCAGAAGGGCAGCGAACACCACACACGCTCACTGACTTGCTCAAACCCAAGGCAACAGAAACCAACTCTCTCTTGGAAGCAACACCCAAGGGAAAACTCAACCAATCGGATCACCAATCCGGAACTAACAACACTTACTCAACTGCCGAGGGAGGGGCCAACTCCCAAAACTTACTGACTGGAACAAGGCCTAAGGGCAACGCCCTCCAGCTAGAACCGAACTAGCTCTAGAAACAACAAGAGGACCAAACCTTGGCCCAACACTCACAAGAGGCAAAGCAACCCTTACTGCGGCCTCTAGAACACCATCCAAGAGTCCGCTTAACTGGACAAACAACTGCTTCCAAGCAGCCAACAAACTTTTCCTTCAAGCTAGCACCTCTACCATCAACTCATGGCTACGGGAGAAATCTGACAACTCCTAGAAGGAAACGGCTCTTACAAGCAGACAACCGAAGGATAGAGAGCTCCACATACGCTCACTGTCTTGCTCCACTAGAGCAACAACATCTAATCTCACGAGGCAACAACAGGGGTCCACCACAGACTGAACCTCCAAATGCCAAACGGGGCAACTCTCAACATCCTGGAAACAGGAAAACAACCAACTGGGCACGAACCACTCGCCCCACGAGCAAAACTAATTTCTAACAGCTCCAAACCACACCTTGGTCAACACCAAACATCAACTTGCCACCGCACCGGAACCAATCCGGACTCTACTCCAAACAAACACTGGCTTGCTAGTCAACCAAGACTGCCAGCAACTCAACCGAGGCTACAAACTACCCGCCTCCAGCTAGCCAACTGAAACTCACTACCTGGGCCTGACTGAGCTTTGGAGAGGCTCTCCTCAACCTAGGGTTCTTCGGCAACCCTCGACACACACTGTCGACAAACGAGCTAACAGCCAACTGCCTGAACAGGCACAACTCACTCCAACATCTCAACCATGCTGGCCAACTCCAACTCCTTGGGAACCAAGAGGACCCGAAATGCTACCGAATGCGTCATCCTCCTACTCAAACATCAGCCACAACAAGGCTTCTACCCAAGGAAAGGATCCAAACAACTCTCTTAGCCAAGGCGATCAGAAACTGCGCGGCTTTGCTACCACTGCACTTGTTCAGTTTCCAACTGAACTCCAACCAAAGGAACACCAAAAGTTCCTTCTCCACACGATGCTCAAAGCTGAGGCAACCTTGCTTTACCAAGGCATAACCATGCCACACCGAACTTGCTTTATACCGAGCCTCTACCAAGGGTGCTTACCCATAAGGCATCCAAATCCTCTCGCAAGGCATCAACTCATCTCGCCTCAAAGGAATCCAACTCGCCTCATAGGCATCCAACTCGCCTCATGAGCATCCAACTCAGGGTCCCTCTGCTGGACCGAACTCGCATCTACGATGCTCAACTCTCCACAGATTAAGGCACTCGAAGGTAGTTGACCGCACTACCAACCACAAGGAATCTCTTGGCCTTAACACTAGCGCGAGACTCACGCGCACCAACACTTACCAACCGCCAACCTGCTGACTGGCTCAACCTCCAGAAACACTAGGAAGAGGCTCCGGCTCCTCTCGAGCATCCTTTCGCTTGTAGTCCATCGACTACCACTGAACTAGCCCTCAAGCACAACCAAAACAGGTGCAACTGCCATAAACGGATCCAAGGCTAAAGGAGTGCGCTGAACTCCGGACGGCATAGAACCATCTGCTATGCCCATGCCTAACTCAAGCCTGAACCAGACTTAGTGCCAAAGTGGCACACCAACCAATGCATCTCAAGTGCTACTTCTACCAAATCCACATCTTACTACAGATGGGGCCAGCAAGGTCACTACCTCAAGTGACAACAACTCTGGCTAGGCACACAAGGGCTCAACTCAAACAACCATGCCTATGGCATCTCATCAAACCGAAGGCCCACGGCCTACACTTGCATCTCCACATGATGCTCAACAAAACTCTGGCCGGATCTCTCAACATGCAGCAGCTAGCTCCACTCTAGGAGCTCACCAAGGAAGAGTGCTCAACTCTACCAAACATCTGAGGAAACTGGGCTGTTAAACAACAGCAGGCTTGCAAGGGGGCAAAGATGTCTCTACATCTGCCTCAAGCCACTAACACGGCAACTTGCCAATCAATCGGGCGACTGGTGGAGACTCTGCTAGTCCACCTCTCACAAGGGACTTCCACCACCAACGACTGAACCAAACAGCACAGGAACAACACACCTCGGCCTCTGAACAGCAGGGCATCCCAACACACGGATGCTAAACTCAAACCTGGCCAACCGCTCTACTACTAGCAGCAGGACTTACTAAAACATCGAGCTCTACAGGCATCCACTTGCCAAACTGGGCGGCTCCATCAACGCCAACAAACTCATCGGCATAAACCTGCTGATCATGCCCTCCCGGGAACCTCAAGGATACAAGAGCTACTAGGGGGGAAAATGCTCAAACAAACTCTGTCAGCTGGGCTATCTGTGCCCGGGACTCCTCACTACGCGCTACAAAATGCGCCTGGGTCTCCACTCTCTAATAGCTAAAGACCTGCCATCAAAACACTCATGGCTGGAGCACACTCTGCTCAAGGAGTCTCACTCTGAGGCGTGCTAGCCTCTACCCCCTCCACTAGGCAACTCAACTGCCAGGGCCAAATCTGGCCTGCGGGCCTAACAACCCTGGACGCGGCCTCAACATAAAAAAGATCAGTCCAACTCCTCGGTCGGACATGCCAAGCGTCCTGCTCCTCTGAGTGCGATCAACATACTGGCGATCTGCACAAAACACCTCCACCCTCTCACTAGGGGAGAACCAACAACTGGGCCACACGTGTCCTACGGGAGTCTAATCTCTGCCTCCCTCGGGGACGACGTCCCAGGGCATCCGAATCTATCTGGATACCTCAACAAGCTGCTATATAATGCTCACACTGCGGAAAGTTGGCATGATGGCTCTCTAAGCCCAAACCAACAACGAGTCAGAACCTGCTCGTCTCCGCTCCACAACACTACACAAGGCATACACTAGATGAAAAGTATTGTAAATTCTTACCCCTTTCTTTAAAACAGTAAACTTAGGCGTACCTGATGACTGTCAAAGTGCTGATGATCATGGAAAAACGACCTACAACAAAGGTCAGTCTACAAAATCTATGACTCTAAGCTCTGATACCAACTTGTAACGACCCGACCCGAAAGGGGTTCTAAAATAGGCCGTTACCTCAATGCATGCATACAAATCTACAGAAAATTTGCAAGATGGTGTTCGGATTCTAAGTAAAAACTAAAACATAAAACATCCATTTAAAAGTCAACATAATTTTTTGAAACCTGTACCTGTTTCCAAGCACCTGTTTCAAGAAAAATACATTTCCAAAACTTACTCTGATCAGAGATTTATTTAAAACATACAAGCTTTACAATAGTGCTAGAATCCAGAAATACATTCAGAAAACACCCTAGGGCTTCGTGCCCAACTACATGCATTCAGAGGACATTTAAATCATAAACATAAAACTCAGAGTTGAACAACGGGTTTCCATGATCACAGCTCCTCCTCCAGCCATTCTGTCTCGCATCATGGCTACCTGTGGAAAACCACATAATAAGGGTGAGTAACGAATTACTCAGTAAGAATCCCCAACCGGGGTACAATACGATACACATGGTCATCTAGCAGAAAGGTATGCAAGCTATGAATATAAACACATAATAGAGCACGCAGCTTAGCCCACACTTGGGCCTCGGATGCCAACTCAGGGTCTTAGTCCGGAAATAACTCACCACACAATACGCCCTATACGAGAAACAAGTCTTGGCCTCGGCTGCGTCTCATCGTCGACGAAAGGTGCACTGCTCAAGATCCCGAGGAGCTCTCGGCCGGCGCTATAATGAGCGCGTTCGCGCGCACCGCGTGCTCTGCGCAGACTATGAAGTGCCGGGTCTAGTGGCAAGCTGCCCATGTCCGATCCACCACGCCTAACTAAATCTCCGGATCGGTGTCACCGACATAGGGTGTGAGACTGGACACGTGAACTATGTCGGCTGAACCACCGCACTGAGGCTAAGGCACGGGTCGTGGTAAGCTTACACCGTGAAACCGCCCTTGCCCTATCGTGGCAACTCAAGGGCTACCGCCAAACACGCCGAGGACGCGTGCTGGTTGTCGGGGACAAGGCAATGCCAAGTCATCATCCCGATTGTTGGGGCATTTAACGATCGCCACCCTCACCCAAGATTGCGGGGCCCGCCGTTAGGGTTAGCTAGTCTCTAACGGGATCGGGGGGGAGCTCCATCTCGTCGCCCCTGTCGGGGATGCAAGGTTCGTTATGCACCCTACCGGATGATGCTATCTACCGAACTCTAACTTTGTCATAGCAATCAAAGAAACAATCCAATCAATCCAATACGTGCTCAATAAGAATACAACGAACCTAGCATGATACTACGAAGCAAGAACAGATACGAGCATGCCAGAAAGGAACAACCTAGCATGGACTAACATGAGAAACAATATAGGAAATCATGCCAGTCGGGAATTCAGAATAGAGCACTTATCACTAAACATGTCAATAAACACAAACAAGCATACAATCAGCAATCACATAATATATCGCAGGGCCCACACAACTCGGTAAGAAATCCTTACAGTGGAAAAAGGCAACAACACACAACAAACCTAACTGCGATCGAACCCGAGCAACCTATAGCGAGCCAAACAAACACATCAACAATCATAAAATAGGCCTAAATACAATAAAATAAATAGGGCTCGGCTCGGGAGCAACTCACGAGGCGCGTCTGACACGAGAACGAGCCTGCTGCATGTGCGAGGCAACAGCTGGGCGCAGGGCTGGGCGTTGGGCTGCGCGCAGACGGGCGCGCGACGCGGCTCGGCATAGGGACAGCGCACGGGCTGGCACGGCGAGCTACAAAGACGAGGGAGCGCGACACGGCACAGTGCAGGGCCCTCGGATCTGGGCGACGCGGGGCCAAGGCGACACTGTGGGGCGCGAGGACGGCCTGGGCGAGCTGGGGCTCGGGTTAGCGACGCTGGCACTGTGCGGGAGAGAGGCTCGGGCTGGCGACCTGGGCGACGCGACCAGGGGCTGGGGCTGGCTCGGGCTAGGTGGGCTGGGCGAGCTGGAGGGGCTGGCTCGGGCTAGGTGGGGGGCTCGGGGAGAGAGAGAGAGAGCGAGAGAGAGAGAGAGAAAAGAGAAAATAAAAGAAAAATGGGAATAAAAGGAAATAAATGGGATTTTATCCATTTTATCCAACCTTATCCACTTTTAAAACCTCAAAATCCTTAAAATCCCATTTCCCGGCTTCCTCCTTCGAGACCCGACTGAAGCAACCTTTTCCAATAAATCAAACTCACTTAAATCCAACTCCCAAATCAACACTAAGGGCCCGGGCTCGAATCCCAAAGGAAGCACTCAACCAACCATCACTTTGCCAAAGCCCAAACAACAACCGAGCATCCAACCGACTAGCCCAAACACCTCGGGACTCGCAGCCAACAACAAACAAGCCTCAACAAAGGCAGGAGCTACCTCGAAGCCCTGAAAAACCACAAATCCTGCCCGGGGAGCCAAAAGACCAAAATACCCCCAAGGGTCAAAACCGCTCTAATGACCCAACCAAACAACTGAATCTTAACCCGAAGGCACCTCGAAAACTGGAATAGGAAACTGGGTTGTTACAGGAAGTAAGACATTCACTGGCTAGTTCGCACTTTTCACATCTTCTAGGAATACATAATTAGCATTACTTATTGCATGCATTTTATTTCTGCATTTTGTCTTATTGCATTAAATAAAACAAAACCACTTATCATACATATTCTATTTTACTTTCGCACGACTCTGACTTAAGTGGTATTTAATCTAGACATCAATCTCTGTGGGATCGATAAAATTATATACTTATTACTTGTTGCAGTTCCCGACTGCATATACTTGCACGTAAGTGATTCCTTTTGCATTCTCATAAAAATTAGTTATTGTTCAATATATTAGTAGTGGAATCGCGAGGTCAATACGTTAGTATCGCACAACGAATCCATCATGCTAAGCAATGAGAAGTTATGTAGTAACCCCGCTAACGCATGTGAAACCTAGAACTTAATCATGTAGCACTGTAGTGGAAGATAGGCACTACATTCCACAAATGCGGAAGCATTGTGAGGATTGGGTAGCATGAATTCCACTTCAACAAGCAACTCAGTTTAACCGAATCTCTAATTAAGCCAAGCCATTAGCATTAGCATTTACATTAGCATTAGCATTAGCATTCGCATTAGAGTCAGCATAGTGTCTGCATTATTCTTTTTATTATTTTGCATAAAACAAACACTCTTCTCAACCACTTCGTGTCTTTTATATTTTTGGCCTTTAATATGAATCAATCGCTTCAAATTCTATGTGGGATCGATAAAATTATATACTTATTACTTGCTGTAATTCCCAACCGTGTATACTTGCATGTAAGTGATTCCGATTGCGTTTCACATAAGAATTAGTTACGGTTCAATATATTAGTAGTGGAACCGTCCGGTCAACTATTCAGACCATTAGTTTCATGTTAAAAGCTTTTGAATGTTAAAGAGAGAGGCTAGGAGCAGTCGCCTCGCTAGTGCTGTAAGGACCCGACCTAAAACATGGTACTAAATGGATCCTTACTTCAGCATGCATGTTAAAACAGTAAAGAATTAAAACAAGCAACGCAGTTTCCTGTTTAAAACCTATGGAAACTTGGAACTTGTTCAAAGCATTTATTTCAACCTGTACAAACATTTAGCAACCCTGGCCAGAGTTTATTTCAAATCCAAAACCTTTAAAACATAAATAAAATCTAGATAAACGAACAAGTTCAAATAACCCCAATATAAAACATCCACAGTTTAAAACAGCAGAAACCACAACAGTTTAACAGGTTCCAACATCATAAAAATCCTAGGGCTCTATGCCCTGAACATGCTGCATAAATAAATAAAATAGAGTAGCAGAGACGCCGGCGGAGTCCCATGATCAAGCAGCCACTCCTCTAGTCGTCCAGCCGTTGTCCCAAGTTACCTGGTGGAAAATTACAGAAATAAGGGTGCGTATAAACATACTCAGTAAGAATCCCCAACCGGGGTACAATACGAACAATAATCATACAACATGCTAGTATACATACAACCGCTACCAACACGGATCAAACCCTTGAGTCAACCAAGCTACTCCTGAATCATCGGGGTCTCTTACCACCGGCCTATGATCAACTCAACAACTGATCTTAAAACTGGGACAACACTTGTCCAATAATTGGGACCCGAAGGTCCAAACATCTGGGACACGAATGTCCAATCCTCTAGGACTCATAAGTCCAATTAACTGATGACCAACTCTCCTAACTGGTCATGGACACTAGGAAGAGTACCCGGCGTCTGGCTCTAGACTCGAAAAGGAAATGGTGTACTGTAAGCATTATCCTGGGGGAGCTCTCCTCCCTGTGCCTAATGCCCGTGCGCGCACACTACATGCTGCTGCAAACTGTGTAAGGACGTGGGACCTAAACGTGCTACACCGGTCCAGGTACGCATGCCTACGAATCGAAGTAGTGTCACTGAACGAACAATAGTGTGAGGTCTTCGGCACTCGACTGTAAGCAGCATAAGACCACCGCACGCTTGAAGCTAAGAACCGGCCACGGCAGGCTTACACCGTCTGCTGGGTTCTGCTCTAGCAGGCTACAAACTAGGCTTATGCCGATACGGAAGCTAATCTGTACCGGCTCCGGGGAAGAAGCATCAGACGTCGTGTAACTCACGAACCCGACCTGAGGGGACAAAGTACGTTATGTCCACTCTCAACCTCTGGATGAAGACAAGCCTAAAAAGTCTATGTAAGAGTACCGCCCTATGTCTTAACAGGCCAAACATGCTCAACAGATACAAATGAATGCATGCCAGAGAACAACCTAGCATGATACTAACATGTCACGGAAATATAACACATGCTAGTAGAATAGGACAGGAAAGTAATCATACATGCTCAATCACAAAAAAGCAACCTATTCACTAACATGCTCATAACAATCCTATATATAATAATAGCAGTCAAGATGAACGCAGGGTCCACACAACCCTCGGTAAGAAATCCTTACCGGAAAGCAAACAGATAATCACAAACAAGATGCTCTTTGAGCTGCAGAAAACCAAGCCTAGCTACACGTAACATATCACATAACCAAACACACTATTACTAACCGGACTACTAAATAAATCAAAGAGCTAAACCGAGCTAAGGACAGAGTTTACCAAAACCCGAATAGGTTTTTGGGATAACCTCTAGACCAAACAGGGCTTCCAGCAAGGGCCAAGCAACACCAATCCCGGTAAGGCAATCTCTTAGCTAGGCAACAACAACACAAGCAATACCACATGAATTAGTCCAAGTGACAAATCAATATCACACAAACAGCCTCAGGAAAGGACTTACCTAAATCGAAGGCTCCAACTCGGCAAGGAGCTCTTGGCAGCTAGGCTCGGCAAGAATGACTTAACTGCTCGCTGGCGTGCGTGCTGACGTGCGACAAGGTCAGTGAGCAGGCTGAGCGATGGCATGGGCGAAAGGCCTTGGCAGCGAGCGGCAGGGCGTGCGAGGTTGTGCTCGCGCGAAGGGCGAGCGATTGCGAAGGGATGCTAGGCGTGCGTGCTGGTGTGTGGCAAGGTCGGTGAACAGGCTGAGCAATGGCGTGGGTGGGAGGCCTCGGCAGCGAACGGCAGGGTGTGCGAGGTTGTGCGTGCTCGAGGGGCGAGCGATCGTGAAGGGCTGCTTGGCGTGCGGCTACGTCCGCAAGTAAAGGGTTGCGTGTGGGTGCGAGGGGCTGCTGTGCGGCATGGCCTGGGCAATCAGCTGGGCGGATCGCAGTTGCAAAGGGGCTGTCTTGGTAGGTGATGCGGCAAAGACAACAACACGGCAAGGCTCGGGCCACGATGGACGTGCGACACATGCGGCTGCGATGGGCGTGCGATCGGCTGCGATGGAGGGGCTGCGAGCGATGCAGCTATGGGCGTGGCTCTAGGCCGCTGGTGCTTGCGGCTGTGGGCATGAGCGGCTCGGAAAAGAGGAAAGAGGGGATCGACAATGGAGCTTCTCGGGACAGCCTGAACGATGGACAAGTAGATATGGGAGAAGGTGATTGCGATTTGAGAGAGGGGAATTTTGCGATCTAGTTCTCCTACACGAATGAAACATCAAAATTGGAATCCCTTTTTCCTTTCATTTAACTCCTAACTCCGAACAACCAAAGATCAAGTGAATAACAACCGAGACAAGAGCATACCTTCCAACAACAGCTCAACCAGAACGAGCTTCCCTTAGCGACCAGCTTCAACTAGAACAACACGGGTTAGCTCGAACACCTTTTCTTTTTATAATACTCTTTAATCCAAGGCCACCGAACCTCTCCAAACAACTCCGGAATAAGAAACCTGCAACCGAGACAAACCTCCAAGCTTAACAAAAGACTTAAATAGGCATAACGACCCAACCGAACAACCGAAAATACAACCGAACATACTTGGGAAACCGTAATGGAAAACTGGGCCGTTACAAGTGCACATTTCATTATTTATAGCTACGAACATATATGAAAAAGCTTATGTTCGTAGAGAATGAATGCATCTTGGAAATGAGCATTTGATCACGTGTTGTGTGGAGTTCGCTTGTCACCATAAACTTACCTTTAATGCATACTAATCAAACTCGAAAAAACCTTAACTTGAATGTATTCTTTTATTGAAGTATTTCCCCTGTTTTCCTGTTTTCTAAGTTTCTGTTTTATTTCCTTCATAACGAACGGGTGTAGACATTGTGACAGTTGTTTACTAGGTGTTTATGTGAAGTTTCGAGTTTTGCATGTGTTACTCTTTATGTTTCCTTTGTTTACAACATCTCTTTGGCTATTGTGATTTCACTATTTTTAGCCTCATTAGTAGTATTATCAACCATCAAAACTTCCTTTATTTTTCTGTACTTGACTTTTTGACCAGCACTTATTTAGAGATAAACCAGCCCTTATGGAGAATGACTTGTAAACTTATCACTTGACTATAAATGACTGTGTATAGTTGTGTATTATTCTTTTCAATGCTTAAAATATTTCCTATTAATTGTGTTATTTTATCAGATTAATATCTTTTTGAGTCTAGTAGTTGTGAACCGATCATAGAACAAGAACTATAATATGCATTAATTGAGTGTGGATGATGGATGTGGTGCGATGTTCTCTTGTGAAGGTGTTCATAAATGTATTTTCAAGTGGTGAATATGATGCAGAGAAGTAGTGAGGTTTACTAAAATCTATTGGAAGTGAATGGGAGTACTCATTGAGGAGGTGTTGTCGTCGTTTTTATTCGGTTGAATGGTTATAATAAATGGGTGGAAATGGGAGTTTGAATTTATTTTTAGGGGGGTGAACCACTTATTTAGTGAGAAATATTAGATAAATGTTGGATATGAAAAATGAGTGTCTATGTGGTACCAGTGAGAAGGTTGGTATAAGTACAACAACTTTTGGGGGCTGTTGCAATGATAGATTTATTATGAGAGAGGGTTAGGTTATAACCAAGATTAAAATACAACTAGATTTAAATTAGGAGCTAAAGAAAAGCATGGGGCGTTTAGCGTGTTGGAATAAACTTAAATGTACTTTTGGAATATGGAATAATTAATTTAGAAATTAGTGGGTAGGCAATTAAGGAATAAATGTATTTTCAATTTTGGAGAATAATTAAAGAGTTAGTAGATTTTATTATTTTAGCAATTAGTGGGAAATACTTATGGTAAGAACTTTGAGACCAAGTTTCTAATAGCCTATAAATAGAGAGTTTTTTCATTGTGAATTGTAGAGACAATCGTATAGCAAAAGAGAGTGAAGAGAGGAAAAGTTGTGTAGAGATTTATAGAGAAAGCAATTGAGAAATAAAGAAAAGTGTTTTAGAGAAATTATTGTGTGCATTGTCTCTCCAATCCCGAAGAGAAAAGCTTGCACGATTTTATATTTGTGTTTATTGTTTTGTTATTTGAATTTAGATATTACAAATTGGTATCAGAGTGATTCAAGGTTTTACAAATTGGTGTTAGAGCCGATGACGAACGTGACGGGTCAAACGTCGCTGCCAAGATTGATGAAGGTGAATTACGAGAATTTGAGCATCAAGATGAAAAAGCTATTTGGATCTCATACCACGGGTTATACTGTGGCTCAAACCAAAACATTGAAATAGATGTGATTGAAGGATAAAATGACATTGTATATGTTATTCCTAGCAGTGGATGAATTGGGCTTTGAGAAGATGGCAAGTGAAACTACTTCAAAAAAAGCGTGAGACACTTTAGGGAATGTGTTCAAAAGAACTGACCGAGTGAAGCAAGTGCATCTCCAGAATCTTCGCGGTGGCTTGGAGAGCATAAAGATGAAGGAGTTAGAAAGCATATCTGACTACCTCACGCGTGTGCTGACAGTGGTGAATCAACTCAATCGCAATGGCTAAAAGCTAATGGATGCGCGAGTAATTGAAAAGATTTTGTGATCGTAGCTGGATAATTTTGAGAATGTGGTGTGTGCAATAAAGTCAAAGGATCTTGCAACGCTCACTATTGACGAGTTTGCTTGCTCTCTTGAGGCATATGAGCAATGCAAGAACAAGAAGAAAGAAGAGACACTAGAGCAAGTGCTTCAAACCAAGGTGTTGATCGAAGATGAAGAGGTATCATATTCTAAACAATTTCAGAGTAGTAGTCACAGACGTGGAGGTCGTGGATGTGGTCGTAACAGTCAAAGCGATAGTTATGATGCAGAAAAGGGATATACAAGTCTAGCGAATTGGCACGAAAGAGGACGCTGTCCAGGAAGAGGCGGTAGATCGAATAAGTCAAATATTGAATGCTACAAGTGTCACAAGTATGGTCACTATGCACATGATCGCTATTCTGATAAATGCTATAATTGAGGTAAAGAAAGGCATTTTGTGAAGAATTATCGTGCGACTAAAAATGTTAAAGAAACAAGCAACTTAGCAGTAGAAAACAATGTGAATGATGATGTTCTTTTGATAGCACATAAAGAAGGAAGCGACAATAATGATACTGTGTGGTATCTCGACTCAAGGGCAAGCAACCATATATGAGACACAAGCATCTGTTCAAAGAGATGCGGAAAATTGAAGATGGTCATGTTTCTTTTGGCAATGCAAGGTAAAAAGGAAAGGTACAATTTCTTTTGTACAAAAGGATGGATTGTTAGGATCAGTTCAGGATATTTTGAGTTTGGGGCAACTCACAGAGAAGGGTTATTTTATATTTTTGAAAGGTTGGTTGTTGCTTTTGAGGGACAAGAAAGAGCGTTTAATCGCTCGAGTAGAGATGAGAAGAAATCGCATGTATAAATTGAATTTAAGAAGTGACGAGAAAAGTATTTGTGAGTAAATGAAGAAAGCGAATAGGATTGAAACTATCCGATAGATGTTAGCAACGAAGTTAGAGAATTACCAATCGTGCATCAATGAGTATGCCAAAAAAGCCTAAAACAATTCAAGAAGAGGAAGAATCGCAACAACCCAGAATGTGAAGTTTGCAAGAATTGTACGATGTGACAAATGAGGTACATCTTGTTTTTCTTTTAGAAGATGCAAAAATTATTAGTCTTGAGGAAGCAGTGTGAGAGGAGAAGTGGAGAACCACAATGGATGAAGAGATCAATTCGAGTGAGCGCAATGATACATGGAAGCTGACAAAATTTCCAAATGCAAGTCAGCCGATTGGGCAAGTAAGGAATTAGTGGGTAGAAAATTTGTAACACCCCACGTTTCGAAATTCTTTGTTTATGTGCCTTGAGGTAATTTATCTTGTTATTACTTATATTTTGTGTGACGAGTAATTGATGTTTGGTTAAAATTATGCATTGGAAGGATTTAAGTTGTTACAATATTGTTGGGGGTGAAATTATAGAATTTAATTATAAAAGTCAAAGTTCAAAATTTAACATAAGGTTGAATTTTTAAATGGGAAAATAGCTTGTTGTGGAACTTTTAGTCTTGGGGAAGGCATAGTTTCATTTTAGGGGATTTGAGTGGTGGAGCTGTTTTCCACCACATAACTCAACCATGCCCTCACTTGTTGGATCTCACTAAACACCCTCAATTCTATGGTTGCACCCACATTTTGTTTGAATAGCAAATTCATCCCAAACACTCTTGGTCCCACCATCAAACACACCTCTCACTCTCTCCATATCCTTCTCAATTAGAAAAACGTCCTGAGAATCACTGCCATAGATCGCTGAAACACCCACAGTCCACTTTGAGATGCACGCCCACGTTGCCAATCAATGCACAGTTGCTGCCCCTTCGCCTCGCTGCCGCACGCCGAACCACCCACTGGTGTGCAGACCCGTGAACCCGCCCATTGACTTGCGCCTGCGCATGAGTGGTAATGGACTATTCCTCTTAGTTGGGCTGCTTGAATAATTAGCTTGGGTTGAGTTAATTATTGAGATATGGGCTACTGCTTTAATTAAGAGATTTTGATTATGGGATTTAATTAGAACTCGTGAGTTGCTGCTTGGAGTTTATTTTGTATCACTTACGGGTTATGGTTTAATTATATAAACAAATAGGTTGTGGGTAGTCAAGGGTGAATTAGGGAAATAGCTACTTTAACCAAACTTATTAAATAAATATCTACTTTTGTAGAGAGTTAAAATAAATTTATAAATTCAATTTTCTAAATTTTCTAAATAAATAAATATATTATAATGGACCATTGTATCCTTACAATTAATTATTTTTTTAGGAATTAATTAATTTTATTTTAGATATTTTTAATAACCACCTAAAAATCAAATCTACTCCATTTAAATTTAGATTATCTAATAACCACCAAATCTAATTTTTGTTTTAAAAATTAAGAATCAAATATCTTTGATAAAAGAATCGTTCAATTTTTAATTCACAATTTTGAAAATCGGCAGCAGATTAATAAAAAAGAACTTAATTTAAAAAAAAAACTAAAAAAACTATTTCAAGATTCATTATAGATGCTTACATCCTCTTACATCTTTGAATGTAGATGCAGAATAATGATTGAATAATACTTTAATTAAAACTTGAATAAAAACAAGAAATCAATATACCTGTGCATGACCTTCCATCTAAGATTGAGAAAATTAAGCCAACACTCCACCACACATATTCTTCCCAACTAATATATTATACATTTGCATGTATAATGGTATAGTTTTTGCCAAGTTGTACATGCTGCTTGAAAATTTTATCTACATCCATGTACATCATTATCTTCTTCCATTGTTACTATACATCCATGTGTGTACGAGTACAACTTTCTATCTGGATGCAATAGTTTTTGTATATGCAACTTGAAAAATTATTATACATCCACTATACATCTCTGTGTTGTGAACAAATATCTCATTGGGTAAAGTCAAGCTTGGTCAATGATACATGTATAGCACCACGAGTATAAGGTTGCTTCAACATAGTTGGTTGGAAGGACTCGACGTTGAAGCGTCTTCTGGCAGGAGGTTCTATAGGGATGAATAGACGATTATGTTGAAAATGGAGAGGTGTCATTGAATTTCAACTTACACCGATGATTTGGAGCTACATAACCAAGAAGATAGATGTTAATGAAGAAATATGACATGAATCTCAATGCAAGAGAGAGAATATGTTTACAAAAAAAAAAAAAAATCTAATAAGGATTATAAATAATCTCAAATTCATTTTAGGAAAAAAAGTTTGATGAAAAAAAAAAATAACAAAAATAACTTTTAAATGCATTTTTTTTTTCTGCAAACTCCTCAAATATGGAGAAATAATTTTGAAGGTATTCCAAATTTGGATAAACATGCCCCAATCGAAATATTCCTAATAAGGCGTGAAACAGAACACATTACGAAGTTGAATATAAATTTTTCATACACAAGAAAAACTTACTTTAGCCTTTCTTTGCAAACCAGTCATTGGCAATCACACCCGTCCACGAAATTCATCTACAATGTGATTGAAGGCTGGTGATCGGGAGCCCAAAAGTTTTCCATGAAATCCATTGACTATAGGTTGTTGCACCATTTTGGAAAAATTGAAGAAAGTTTTCTTGTATGAGAGGGATTTTAGATCATATGTGTAGAGGAAGAGAAGAAATATGAGACTTTTTAATGACATCCAACCCAAAATCTTAAAATCCAGGAATCATTAATGTGGGAATCATTTGATTTCAGTAATTAAATATTAAAGAAAATTAATTAATCCTTGATTTAGGGGATCATTTGATTTGACTAATTAAATATTAAATAAATTTCATTTGAAAATATGGATAAATTGAGGACATTTTTGGAACAAAACATTTCTCTTTCCCACTCATTTTGCAAAAAGGACAAAAATTTAAACGGTTGAATGATGTAGACATTTGATTATTTATTTCTAAAAAAGTAGTTATACACTACTATCTAACAGATGGGTTGATGGATGTTACTACACTAAATGGGTTGCTGTCATTATTATTTTAATGGGCTGCAGATTATAAAATGGGCAAACTAGGTAAATATCTAAATCTAGCAAATTATTTAAGAAAATGTCTAAATGAGAAATATTTTAAATGTATGTCTAAAATTAGTTTTTTTAAATACAAAATTAATTAATTTTATATCCAATAGTCCAAAGTACCCTCATCCTAGTCTGTTCCTATTTTTTATTTACAATTATTTTAAATACATTATGTTTTAACTAACATGAGAGATGATTTTTTCTTTAAACAAACAAGTAGATTAAAATAGTAAAGTTGCTGATTTGAAAATTTTAAAATATTTTTTTTAAAACAAACAACTAGATTACGTTTGATTTTTTTTTTTAAAAAAATTAAATTTTGTATTCTTTTTTGTTTTTCAAATGGCTAAAATATCAGGTACATCTCCCGTCTATGTCAGTAGATACACCCCCTTTCAAAAGGTTGTGAAAAAGACAAATCAATAAAAACATACCTATCGTCGCTGCCTTCATTAATGCTCTTCTCCAACTTTCAATTTGGGAGTTGAACGGTCTTAAACGCATACGTAAAGGGAAGCTCGAGCTTCAGGCCATTCTAGTTCCATCTTAGCAAAAAACATTCCCCCTACCACCAAGAACAACCCAGACGAGTCCCCGTCAAGCTTAGAATCTTCGCTCCTAGGTTGTTGGGTGTTTTAGATCTCCTTTGTCATCAACCTCACACTAGGTATCGTCTTTCTTCTCTAATGGATTAGCTATGCTAAAAAATAGGGTGATATTTAAAGTTTGAGCCATCGAAATTGTTTCGGACTATATTTCACCATCTTGTATTGAAAGCTTCATGCCACGACTATGTTACATAGGAGCTTCTTCCATTCATCTTTGTTTAGTAGCATTGCACCTCCTCTTAATACAGTGGACCCCCCCTGTTAAGTCCAAGATGTAAATTTGGGTACATGTTTGAATGATGTCCGCCATGATACAATACTCACTGTACATACTACCAACAAACTTGTTGTACATCCATTGGACGTCCCTGTCATCCTTCAGTATCTTTGACTTTTCTTTGTGTGCCCCGTCCTTAAACAACAATATACTTATGAATTTTTCATTTTCATCTAAGCCCAAATTTCCCTCAATATAATAGACGATATCGGTAGGGATAGAGGGTTATTGCATGTGATATCAACCATGACGGTATTGTAGTTTTTGTAAATATCTCCCTCGTCCCAATTCCCATTATAGGCTATCATAACCGATGTAAACTCCATTTGCAATTAAAACTGGTTGTTCCCTACCCACTAGAAAATTTGATAGAGAAGACAATAATATGGAAATTGGTGTGAGAATAAAAAAGAATACTATGATTTTAGGGATCGCTGCAACCTTGGAAATTTGGTGATGGAAACATGAAAAAATGATGAAAAGTAACAAAGAAACTGAAAAAAGAAAAAGGAATCGTTGAGAATCGTTGCAACCTTGTAAATTTTGGCAAAATGGTGAAAAGTGACACATAAAATGAAAAAAAAAAAAAAGAAATCGGCAATGGGCATGAGAAAGTGGTTATGTATTTGTTTGAGACAAAACTTACTCCTAAAATAATGTAGTAAATTAGTTTATTAAATTTGGAAAGGATTCCTGAAATGGTGGAGAGTAAAATTTGATATTTAATCCTAAAATGGTGGGGGTGGTTTGTTGATTTTTATTATTAAAATGATTAAATGAAAATGGCATAAATGGTATGAATGTTTTATCCCTCCTCCTCCAAATTTGAAAATAGACACTCATTCTAATTCTTTCCCATTTAAACATTTTCTCAAATAATTTGTGGAAAGTAGATAAATACTATGTTTTCCCTTATAAAATTAGGTAATAATGGGCTGGTGTTGGTTAGTTGTGCATAAATGTATAGAACTAAAATCGGGTTGCTGTTGTATTTTAATTAGGGTCAATTAGGAAGATAACTATTTTAACCAAATTTATTAAATAAATATCTACCCTCTTTAGAGAGTTAAAATAAATGTCTAAATCTAAATTTTTGAATTTTTGTAAATAATTAAATATATTGTAATTGACTTTTGTATCCTTACAATTAATTATATTTTTTATGAGTTAATTATTTTTATTTTAGATTTTTATAATAACTACCTTAAAAATCAAATCTAATTTATTGAAATTTAGATTATGTAATAACCGTAAAATCTAATTCTGTTAAGAAAAACAAGTGAACGTAGCTACATTTACAAAACTAATTGAATGTAAATTTTTTGAAAATTAATTTTTTGTTTATTTTTGAAATTTCAAAATTCTATAAATAAATAATTAAATTATGATTAACTATTCTACCATTTTCCATACTTATAATTTTTAGGGTTCGATAAATTTATTTTAAATTCAATGTAATCACCTAAGAAAATTTATAAATCAAGTTAAATATTTATAAAAACTATAATAAACTAAGATTTGAATTCCAACCTCTATCAATTTTTAAATTAATTTTTTTAAAAAGATTTTTCTAATATAAACCAACTTACATTGATCTTCAATTTGAAAATTGGGGGTGATGAGTTCAATGTTTATATGCATACATGTAGGTAACATTATATTAAAGCGTTTGCATGAGATTGCATTAAGGATTGAATAGAATAACAAATAATTGAAGTAAATACCTCGCGTACCAATTTGTTATTGTTGGAGAGAGTGGACGACCCTTCACATACACTTGCATCATTTGGGGACTCCAACATCTATCCAGTTTTGCAATTTTTCTCTAATTTTTTTTTCTCACTTTCCATACGTTCTTCAACTTATCTTGTTTCATCCAAACCATATCTTTTGTCTGGGTTTCCATGAGTTGGACTGTTATGTACCTCATATATAAACTTTTTAGTATCATATATATCTGAGTAGTTGTGTACCTACTATGTACACCCATTTAGCGTATGCGTTCTTGTATGTAGACCATTAGTCGACATTTAGAACATACATGCCTCATGGGTACATTTTTGTTGTATTGTATGCACTTGTTGGCTATGTACACTTGTCCTTGGATGTCCCTGAGTATGTAGGTTCTTAACAATTATTTTTGAACTCCCATCAATCTGGTCGACCAATTGGATTGATGTGATTCTGAAATTCACCTCCATAAACATTTTGAAAGTAAAATTTCTATTAGATTGATTTATGGGAAATCATAGTATTTGTCTATATTTCACAAAATATTTAAGTACATGTCTAATTAGGAAAATATTAAAATTGATGTCTACTTTCGAATTTGGAGGAAGAGGGAAAAATTATTGTTACCGTTCATACCCTTCCCAATTAATCCTTATTTTTCTCATTTAAATTAATAATAGAATCCACCATTTATGAATTAGTTACACCCCACCTTTTTAGGACCTTCTAAATTGGAAAAACAAATATATCCCACCCCTGTAGGATTTAGTTTCACCGCACACAACAACCAGATTTTCTCCACTCTTCCTCTGGATCGTTTGGGGACCTCATTCATCAAATCTCAAACTAAATTCTCACGTTCATTATGATTTGAATTGTCTCATTTGCCACCATTTTTCACATTTTGCATCCACCAATTTTTAGTTGTGCACCACATCCTCATATCCCAATATTTTTCTTATTCCAATAATCAATTCCTATTCTATCTTCTTCTCTGCCAAATTACAAGGGGTAGGAAGGTTGTTGTTTGAAATGCGAATAGATGTTACATCGGTTATGGTCGTCTTTAATGGGAGTTGGAATGAGTGAGATATTTACTCGAACTACAATATCGCTGTTATTGATATCACACGCAACACCTTTCTATCCCTACTGATAACGTCTATCAAGGGAATTATGGGGTTGGACGAAGATTCCAATGTCATCAGTATAACATTGTATAAAGATGGGGCACACAAAGAAAATACAAAGATACTAAAGGATCACATGGATGTACAGCGGGTTCGCTGCTGGCATGTACAACGACTATTGCATCCTGGCTGACATCGTCCAAACCAAGAAAGTCAAATACCTAGTTTTGAGGATGATTCCCAAGGAGATCTTCAGGACCCGACAATAGAGTAGGGATGATTGAAAGCAAGTCGGAGTGGCGAAGACGCGTGGCAGTGTTCTTTGGTTGGGCGAAAGCTTTTTACGTGCGAATCACGATGGACAGGGAGAACGACGATGGTCTAGGGAATGACGGTAAGCTCGAGCTCTCCTTAGGGCTTCGTTTCGACCGTTCAGCTGCCCAACCTGAATTTTGGCGGAGCGAATGAATGATGCAGAGGTACGTGTTTATTGTTTTGTCATTTTTCACACCTTTTTGAAAACACCTGGGAGGACATTGGATGTACCATACTGTACATTGGATGACTCTTATGGACGTTGGATATACCATAATTTGGAATGGAAAAAGAATTCAAAATAAAATATGTTTTAAAAAAAGTCCAACGTAGTTCTTTATTTTAATTTAAAAAAAAAATTTGAATGTAGATTTTCATTATTTTAATTTAGTGTTTTGTTTAAAAATTTAAATAAAAATCTTCATCTCTCATGTTAGTTAAAACAAAATGCTATTTAAAATAATTATAACTAAAAATTGGGAACAAATTAGGATTGGGGTAGTTTGGACTATTAGATTTACATATTAATTAATAAGAAATTTTAAGAAACTAAAAGTAGACATGGATTTAAAATGTTTTTCATTTAGACATTTTCTTAAATACTTCCCCATATTTAGACGTTTACCTAGTTTGCCCTTGATTTATTGGCTACTGAGTTAGTGTTAAATGGAATTAAATGGGCTATTGGTGGTTGAATTTCTAAATGAATATTGTGTCACGTTTCTAGTATTTTAGCAAATAGATTTTGCATATTTAATTATAAATATTAAGTTGTTGCTTAAGCTTGATTATAAATTGGCTGACAATTAAATAATTAGATGTAGGTTGTGAATTAATTGATTACAGCTTATTAAGGCATGAACGAACTAAAGTTAGGATTGAACTAAATCAAGGGATGGGCAAGATTAGTTATGTAGGTGGCCCGTGATTTAGGGGTTCGACCAAAGATTTAATATACAATTAATTAGTAGGACTAATTAGTATATGTGATTTAAGTAACCTTGCTTAAAAGAGTTGCTCGTCGGAACCTGAGGAATTATTCGGTTCTGTATCAAAAATAAGGTAAGGGCTTTCCTCTAGGAGTTGTGGGGTCCTCATACTAGTTTGACTTATTAACTTGTATGTTGATTAGTATGCTTAATTTGTGTTTCGATATGATTGGATGAACTAATGAGTATGTCAGTAAAATGTGTGTGTCTATAAGCATGTTAGCTTAGGGAATTGTATATTTGTTTACTCATGTGGGTTATTGCATGCTGTCGGGGCCTGAATATTACCTGTTATGCTAGCGTGCTGACTGGGCACGTACTTCTAGTTATAATTATAATAAAATATCTATAGAAGCCTGCTAGTTTATTTAACTGTGAATTACACTATTTATTGGATTCTATGCTTTATTGTATGATGTTTTTTGGCCCATTGTGTATTAAGTAGACCTTCTGATTATGCCAGCATGCCAACTGGGCATGTATTATATGCTAGCGCCATGTTAAGTTGTTGCTTGTAGTCTCTCGTATGTGATACCTGTGACAATGGGGACTTGCATGTGAGGGGACTGGGTTATTACCCTTAGTATCATGTTTAGCTATATTTGTCATCATCTACAGGTTGGGAGGGCTTGAGTCACCCTCCCCTGATAGCCTAGTTTTGGGCACACAGTAAACCAAGGCCAATATCAGGGTGGAAACCTATCACTGACTTGAGCCCTCCGGTGTGCGATACACGTGGACTTGGGTCGTAACGTGGTGAGGGCCATCATTGGACGAGCACTAGATGGTGCATCTGTCCTATAGGCACGCTTAGAACTAGGCTATTGTTCAGAGAGCAGGCCTTCTACTGACATAGTGAGCAAATGAGTGCAGCATGTATAAAGACATACCGGGGTGAGGACGAGAGCTCCCTTTGACCCCGTACTGTTTGCATGCTTTTTCTTGGGTAGAGTTTTATAGGGTTTAGCCCCCTGAGATTCACGATGTAGCTCCATAGGTTGAGCTAAGCATCTGGGAACCCAAAGATATAATGTGGATTGCTTTAGGATGGAGCCCAAAGGAAACTAAGTTCTTACTTTTGGGGTTGGATGTTATGATGTGGAGCCGAGCTCCCTGATTGATGATATGTTGAGGTCATTCTAATAATGGATTTGTGGAACCCCCTTTATTGCGTTTGTGATAATGTTGTGATTGACTAGTGTCTGTCTAATGTTTTATTATCATGCTTGACTGGTAACTATTAGGTATTGCATGTCTAGCTGCTCGTTATTATTATGTTTCTCCCCCATGGGGAAAACGCGTCTTGCTAGGGAAAAGTGTCCACACCCTTTATAAGGAGTGTTTCGTTCCCCTTCCCAACCGATGTGGGATTCCCCTATGAGTTTCCACCTCCCTTTAGAGGTGCAGCATCCTGATGGACTAGGCACATCGGCCCGATGCCTAGCTCTGATACCATCTGTAATGGTGTAACCCATCGCTAGCCAAGATATTGTACGCTTTGGCCCAATGACCACGCGAATTTGTTTCTCCCCCATGGGGAAAACGTGTCTTGCTAGGGAAAGGTGTCCACACCCTTTATAAGGAGTGCTTCGTTCCCTTCCCAACCGTTGTGGGATTCCCCTATGGGTTTCCACTGTAAAGAAACGACCCAAACTAGGGTCTCCACCTATGCCATTATCCTAGATGCATGGTCTTTAAAACAATCTCTAACAAGTCATGTATCAAGCAATTTTCATTTTGATAAAAGAACATAATTATGAGTTTGAAAATCAAGCCAAATGGTAGTAGGGTACCCTGAGAAAAACATTTAAAACATATGAAATTGATTATAATGTTAATCATTTCTAAAATTCAGTTCATGCAGAAGGGAAAATACTCTATGCGTAATGATGACGACATCCCATGGTCAACTCTTAACTCCAATCAGCCATCCCGGCACAACTCGTGAGTACTTGTGGAAAACAACAGAAGAAAAGGTGAGTCTTAACTCAGTAAGGATCCCTTTACAGAATCAGTAAGTACATTTATAAAAGGAATAGACATAATTTATCAAAAAGCTATAATGGGCACAAAACCCCAAAAAACTATGGGCACAAACCCTTCAATGACAATGAGCACGAAACCCCTCAACAACATTGGGCACGAACCCCTCGACAACAATGGGCACAAACCTCTCAGCAACAATGGGCACAAACCCCTCGAACAATGGGCACAAACCCCTCAACAACAATGGTTTCTTCTATGATTAACACACGAGTCATAAATTATTATCCAAGTGTAACATTTACAACATGTTTACCTATCAAGATATATCAATCGAACAATCATAGTATTCATATGTAACATCTACAACATGCTCACCTAATAGGGCCTCACATATACACGATATTCTCATCCAAAAACAATATGTATGAGACAATCAACAAGTCTATTATACAAACATATCGTATCTACCAGATATCCAAGTACCATATCAACATGAATATCAATCAATCAATTATCCATGAACTTATTCGACAGTCGTACTTATCACATACTAGCTATCAGTTTAAGCCTTGAGTTGGATGAAGAATGCCTTACCTTGGCCGAAATCCAAAGGATCTACACTTTCATAAATCCAGAAAAGCCTCATGAGTCTCAATAGTTTTTCCGAGCCCTAAATAGATAATCCATTCAAAACTAGCACCTTAAACTATAAAAAACGAGACCAAGACACTAAACTTGCTAAAAATACCCCAAAATGCTAAAATCGAACGTTGACACTTGACAGCAGTTACGAGAGACTCTCAAGCTCGACTCAAAATATAGAAATGATCCCGGTCCAACTGGTTAAAAGTAGTAGTCCAATTCTTATTTTCTTGATTGAGGGATTGAGTTATAAAAATAATTATATATATTCATATATATATATATATATTACAATTGAATTAAACAGTATAGATGTATATATAAATACAAAACCATTTAAACAACAATTTGTAAAGGCATACATATGTGAGAATTGCAATAATAGTATATACACATAGTTTCCCTGGATGTATATATACATATAGTTATATAGTTATATAGTTATATATATATATATATATTAACAATTGCAATAAAGATTGCAATAGCAGAACATATATGAAAGAATTGAAACATAAAAAATATTATATAAATTAAAGCAAATGGAACATTAACACTTGAACTTACGGTGACTTAATAGCAAAAGTGGCTGCTTAGTTGGGTTACAAATATAAGTGGTCTTTGGCGGTGGCCGAACTAATAGCTTCGAGAAGCAAACTTCATTTGCAGCAGGTTTAAATCAATTTAAAAAAAATAGCGAAGGGAGTGAGTTGGAGGGACGGCGGCCGTGAGGTTCCATTGGGAGGATGGGTTCGTGAAATTTAATTAAAACAAACTAGCGTAATGATTTTCTTTAAATATATATACTTATTAACTTATTTAACAAGACCTAAGGTTTTAATTCCTTTTTTATTTAATCACTCCAAGCTCTCAATTAATAAATATTTATCTATTAATTTATGTAATCCATTTCCATTATATTAAATCCCTTAAATTTAATGAATAACTAAGACTATATAATTTAATTAAGAAAACTTGGGTTGTTACAATGTATGTTGTTCTCCGAGTTCTTACTGAGTATTTCCAATACTCACCCCTTCCCTGAAACAATGTTTCAGGTATTGGAACGTATCGGGATGGACGAGCTGCAAAGGTTGAAGGATACCATGGACTTGGCTCAGCATCTGAGTCACCTTTTTCCGCATTGAGTCATATTTAAACTCTGTCATTTTACTTGTTGTTTTTGTACGCGTATTTAGAAGGGATCCCGATTGTGTTTAACTATTACTCTTGTTTTGACTTAGTTTCCAGCTAAGCATATTGTTTTTCAGTTATTTGCTAAAAAATTTTATAAATAAAGATGCATGATAAGTCTCCTTTTTTTTTTTTACATTGTTGAAAACGTTTTTTGAGTTTTTTTTTATCATGCACGAGTAAAAATCTTGATTTGGGCTCATTTTGAGTCGGGTCTTTTTTTTACAAAATTAAGGAATAAATGGATTGTCAATTTAGGAGAGTAATTAAGGAATTAATATATTTTATTGTTTTAGTAATTAGTGGAAAATACTTATGGTAAGAACTTGGAGAACAAGTTTGTAATAGGTTATAAATAGAGAGTTCCGTTATTGTGAATTGTAGAGACAATCGTAGAGCAAAAGAGTTTGATGAGAGGAAAAATTGTGTAGAGAGTTATAGAGAAAGCAAATGAGAAATAAAGGAAAGTGTTTTAGGGAAATAGTTGTGTTCATTTTCTCTCCAATCCCGAAGCGAAAAGCTTGCATGATTGTATATTCGTGTTTATTGTTTTGTTATTTGAATTTAGATCTTACAAATTGGTATCAGAACGATTCAAGGTTTTACATAGCGGTATAATAGCTAGATGGAAATTTTGTGGGTGTATGTAGTTGGGATACTCTTTCTCTCACTTTATAAATGAAGGTTGGGTAGGGTCAGGAAATGTTCGAAAAGGCCAAATGCTAGAGTAGGACTTTGGCTAAGGTGAGAGGTGGGTAGAAATTTCTAATCGTAGCATGTGGTTTTAAGATAAAGAGTATGTTTTGCGAGACTCATAGGTAAATTAATCTATCGTTGGGTTATTCTATATCTTAGTTGAATTAATAATGCTGAATGTTTGGATGTTAAATTTAAAATGTTGCAGGTGACTATTTGGCTTAGCGAACAACTACATGGCTCATAAGCTAACAGGAAGTTTCGCACATTCTCTCTATTTTATTGGAATGCTTTTAGGTGATGTTCGATATGCAGGTGTTGTAATTAGCGGGGTGGGCTTAATTTGTTGATACGTTGCAACCAATGTTACATACATGTCTTTGGTTAAGTACACTTACATGTTTAATGTCTCCCTTCTTAGAGAGATGACTTGAAGGACATGGGTGTTACATTCAAGAAGTGTATTTGTGTACCTTTGCGGTGTGGATTGAAGACTTTTTGGATGGATTAATGATTATTTCGTTTTGTTTCAATGTGAATGAAAAGCAGACATTCTAATCTCATGTAGGTTTGAAAAGATTTGAAGCTTGATAGAAAAAAAAAATCAAGAAATAGGAATTTATTGTAAAATCTAAATACCGCTTTGATACCACTTTGTAGAAACTCGAAACAAAAATAAAACACAAATAAACACAATTAACAATCTCGCAAGTTTTTCGCTTCGGGATTGGAGAGACAATGCACACAAACTTTCTTTTCAACATTTTTCCTTATTTCTCTAAAACTCTCTCTACAATTTTCTCGCTCTCTCTAGCACTTACTCTTTCTTTTTCTTTACGATTGTCTCTCTACAATTGTCTCTACTTTGCTCCATGGAATGAACACTCTATTAATAGCCTATTACAATCTTGGCCTCCAAGTTCTTACAAAAAATGCTTCCCACTAATTCCTAAATTAAGGATCAACTAATGCCTTACTTAACCCCTAAATTGACAACCCATTAATTCCTAAATTTTCTACCTAAATAAAATCCCACTAATTCTTCAATTACATCAATTAATTATATTAATAAAATTTCATTTAAGTTCATTCCAAAAAAACTCCCCCATGAACTTAAATGCACATGTTGTCCATCATGCCAATTATTTTCTTGAATTTCTCGAACAGTACTTTCGGCAACGACTTTGAAACTATCTGCAGCTTGATCCTTGTTCGCTTCAACGCATTCCAATGTGCATAAACCAGCTCCTCCATGAACCGATTAATAGTGTTGACACTTAATGCGAGATCCGTTCTTGCAGCGTGATCAACAACTTCATTATAGTCTATTCCCGCTTTCTGCTTGTATCCCTACTCAACAAGCCGCGCTTTGTTCCGCTCTATCTTCCCTTGCACATTCATCTTCTTTTTGAATTCCCACTTCACACCAATCAGCTGACTTGCATTTGGCAATTATGTCAGCTTCCATGTATCATTGCGCTCAATCGCATTGATCTCCTCATCCATTGTGGTTCTCCAGTTCTCAGCTCGCATTGCTTTCTCAAAATTAATACTTTCCACATCTTCTAAAAGACAAACAAGATGTACCTAATTTGTCGCATCGTACAATTGTTGCAAATTCTGCATCCTTGGTTGTGCGGTTCTTCTTCTTCAATTGTTTCAGACTCTCTTAGCATACTCGTTGATGCAACGACTGGTGATTCTCCAACTTTGATGCTGACTTCCATCGCCTTATTCCAGTCTCATTCACTTTCTTCATGTACTCGTACGTCGCGACTCAAATTCAATTTATACATGCGATTGCTTCCAATCTCTACTCGAGTGCCTAAATGCTCTTTCTTGTCCCTCAAATATAGCAATCCACCTTTTAAAAATACAGAATAACCTTTCTCTGTGAGTTGCCTCTAACTCAAAATATTTGTTTTGATATCTGGTACATAATAAACATCTTGAACTGCTCCTATCAAGCCATCCTTCTGCACAAAAGAAACTATACATTATCCTTTTACTTTACTTTTGACGCATCGCCAAAAGAAACATGACCGTCTTCAATTTTCTGCATCTCTTTAAACAGATGCTTGTGTCCTCACATATGGTTGCTTTCCCCTGAATCGAGATACCACACAACATCATTATTATCACTTCTCTCTTTATGCGCTATCAAAAGAACATCATTCGCATTATTTTCTACTGCTAAGTTGCTTGTTTCATTAACCTTTTCCTCCGTTAGACAGTTCCTCGCAAAATGCCATTTTTCACAGCAATTATAACATTTATCAGAAAAGCAATCACGCCCATAGTGACCATACTTGTGACACTTGTAGCATTCAATATTTAACTGATTCGATCTACCGCCTCTTCCTCAATCGCGTCCTCTTTCGCGCCAATTCTCTTGACTCGCATGTCCATTCTCCGCATCATAACTGTCGCATTGACTATTGCGACCATATCCATGACCTCCACGTCCGCTAACTTTACTCTGAAATTTTTTAGATAGAGTACATTTTCATCTTCGATCAATGCCTTGGTTTGAAGCGCTTACTCTAGCGTTTCCTCTATCTTCTTGTTTTTGCATTGTTCATGTCCCTCAAAAGAACCAGCAACCTCGTCAACAGAGAGCGTCGCTAGGTCCTTTGACTTCTCTATTGTGCACACCACATTCTCAAAATTATCCGTCAACGATCTCAAAATCTTTTCCACAACTCTTGCATTCGATAGGTTTTCGCCATTGCGATTGAGTTGATTCACCACCGTCAGCACAAGTGTGAGTAGTCAGATACGCTTTCTGATTCCTTCATCTTTATGCTCTCCAACTTGCCACGAAGAGTCTAGTGACGCACTTGCTTCACTCGGTCGGCTCCTTTGAACACTTTCTCTAAAGTGTCCCACGCTTCTTTTGAAGTAGTTGCATTGGCAATCTTCTTAAAACCTGATTCATCCACTGCTCGGAACAACATATACAATGTTATTTTATCCTTCGATCGCGTCTCTTTCAACGCTTTGGTTTGAGCCACCGAATAACCCACAGTATTCTCTGGTTCTACGAAACCTTCTTCGACCACTTTCCATGCATCATGGGATCCAAGTAGCGCTTTCATCTAGATGCTCCAATTCTCGTAATTCACCTTCATCAATCGTGGTAAGGACATTTGACCCGTCACGTTCGCCATAGCTCTGATACCAATTTGAAAAATATAAATGCCGCTTTGATACCACTTTGTAGAAACTCGAAACACAAATAAAACACAAATAAACACAATTAACAATCTCGCAAGCTTTTCACTTCGGGATTGGAGAGACAATGCACACAAACATTCTTTTCAACACTTTTCTTTATTTCTCTAAAACTCTCTCTAGCACTTACTTTTCTTTTTCTTTACGATTGTCTCTCTACAATTGTCTCTACTTTGCTTCATGGAATGAACACTCTATTTATAGCCTATTACAAACTTGGCCTCCAAGTTCTTACAAAAAATGCTTCTCACTAATTCCTAAATTAAGGATCTACTAATGTCTTTATTAACTCCTAAATTGACAACCCATTAATTTCTTAATTTTTTACCTAAATAAAATCGCACTAATTCCTCAATTACATCAATTAACCATATTAATAACATTTCATTTAAGTTTATTCCAACATCATCTACGAGTGTCGGCTAAGATATATATTACTGACAATGAGTTGTCGTAAAAAATAATATGAAAAGTCGAAAGTTCTTCACTGGCGACGATAATGCTCTTTGTCGACGGTTATTCACCGTAGGCGATAGCAGGTTTCTCCGACAGCTTATAGACCGTCGGTGAAGAGGAGAATAGCCAATGGTCTAGAATTATCGTTGGCGATCCCTTGTCGACAAGGTTTTTCTGACTCTCCTCATGAAAACAAATTTGTTGCCGGCAATTACCAACCGTTTTAGTCATTGGGATATCTTATGATTTTTGTAGTGTCTGATTTTATTTTTGACAAATAATGAATATAATAAAATAGAATTCTTTTTAATTTCACAATATAATATAGTTCTTCTACTTCTCTTGCTTGCCAGCATAGACCTCAGCTTAACAAAATTTGAACTTGATAGATTTGTGTTGTCATTTCTGTGTATACCCGTCTTATAGTTAGATTAGATCACGTCTCTTTCATCCTATATTTCATTTAAACCATAGTGAGGGTAGCTTCATGGAGATGCTTTACTTAGATCTTGATATTCATTCTGAGTTTGAGGTGAATTGAAAGAACAATTAATTAATATAGTTGATGAAAATTTGTGAATTGAAATAACAAAGTTATATGATGTATGGTTAATCAATCGATTTGTAGATGATTGTGAAGAGGAAGGGTAGAAGAGACATATATCACTTGAGGAATGATGTTGACAAACGATAAGTAGGGTGGCGCAGCACATTTGATTTTTTTTCTTTTTCTTTTTTATGTATTTCTCCTTTGTTTTTATTTTTCTTCAAAATCTAGTTATTTTTTCCTAAAATTAAACTACGGATAGTATAACTAAAATAAAATATGTTTATCCAAAAAATATTATTAAACCAAATATTCTACTTCAAATAAAAATGAAAAATCTATTAATATTGTAATTTTTGTAAAAAAAACTCAACTGAAAATTTCGGAAAAATTGGGAAATGATTATGGAGATATATTCGCTACTTAATTTAATTATTGATTAAATATGTAAAAAATTAAATTAAATATATGGGTGTTTTGGTATGAGATAAATGTCTCTTCATCTTAATTTGGGAAGGCATTCTTTCATTATTTTGAAATATGTAGTCAGTTTTTACTAATATTCTTTAGTTTTCATGAATTTTAGGCCAATAAATAACAACACCAACAAAGCAATAGAACCGCAAATTAAAAATAGGCCTATGAAAGGTTCAGGTCCTAAGCGTAGCTCATCTCCTTTGCCTGTTGAAGAACAGTTGAAAGAGGCAAGAAGGTTGGGATCAAATTGTGGAATCTCTTTTGTTTCAATTAATTCAACAATTGATGCCGAAGCCCTTGCAGCAAGATCAGATCCCTTTTGAACAGCCTAAAATTGAATAATTTCACAAGTCTTAGAACTTTTATGTTATATATATATATATCCACAAGTCTCAGAACTAAAAATTAAATTTAACAACAAAAAAATATTATATATCTACATAAATATAAATTATACTTTGAGCCTCTAATCTGTCCCACCCATATAATACCGCAGTTTTCATTTTGTTCCTATCAAGTTAATTTAATAAGAATAACATCTCTAAAATAAATGATTACCTCACTAATTATTTAAGATGAAAATTCATATAATCTTGTTACAAAAAAAATAAAATCATGCAATTGAATATGGTATGGAAATTTATTAATGGAATAAAAAGAAATTGAGATATCATTGAAGAATGCAGAATTCGAAGAGGCAATATTTTGATGGAGCATGTTGAGGATCCACAATTTATTAACAATGAATTTTATCTTAATTTTCAATGAAAATTTTGAATTTTTAGTAAATTATATGAGCAATAACATAATTTTTTTTTTTAATTATCAAAATTTTATTCTTGTTATAAAAACATTTGTATAAATAGATAACAAAGACGTTTTAGAAAAAAAAAAAATAGTAACAATGCCATAAGCTTTGACTTAAGGACCCGTGTGGTTACATTGTTTAAAAAAAAAAATTAAAAAAGAATGCCATAAGCCTGATTTTTAAAACTACAAAATTGTGGGCTTATATGAACTTAATTTTTATGTTGAGTTAAGAGTTGAGATTAAAAACTCACAAAGCCTATGCCTCCGAGCTTGAAAGAGGAAGCTGCTTTGGTGTATCCTCTACAATATTTGGCGAAGTAAACTTTTGCATGGGGACTTATGAAGAACGCAGCCTCAATGGTACCATTCTCAAATGCTTTTGGATAATCATCGATGGAATTCCACTTCTTAATTTTTGTAGGCTCAAATTTAAGAGTTTCATTCAGATATTTGCATATGAAAGAGTTGGCATTGCAACCCACATTGGCTCTCATCTTCTTCAGCGTTTCGACATTCAGCACCGACGGTCGAGACCAAGAGATTGTCATCATCGATGTCAAACTTGCCGTGAAACTTGCAGTCACCACCAAGATTGCAAACAACCATGGCCCCAATACTAAACGAGCCAACCCATTCTTCACTGGCTCTCCTACAACGTAGATAGTTTAATTGGTTAAAATATTAATAAATCTTTTTCAAAAATAAATTAGATCATTGGTGTGGAAACTTACTATACATGTAGAAAATGATGGAAACAGAAAACCACACCATATTTCCAAAGCCCTTCAATTCCTCGTTATTTTGGCGTTCAATTAGCCAAATGACGAAGGAAATAAAAAAGTGCATGGTGGGTATTAACAACCACATGGTAACTTTAAAAGCCTCCATAAACACCCATAACCTTTTCCATTTCTCATTCTTCTCTTTCACCACCATCACAATTTCTGTCTCTAAGTATGCCACCGTGAAATCGACCGATCGATATCGATGCGACAATATTCCTATGTCCCCCACGGCTCCGTCGAACATCTACATATAAGATAAAATTGTCAAGAATATCTCGTTAAACTAATTTATTTACAAACAATACTTGGTTGCATCTCAATAATGATAGTTAGTAGTTACCAATACAAGGAGAGAAGATAAAGAATTAAATGATGGGTGTAGGAAAGATTCTTGAATTAGTATATAATAAGGATGACAACTTTATTCGAATATTTACATTCGTATGATATTGTCCACATCAGACATACACCCTCATGACTTTATTTTCTGTTTCACCCAAAATACCACATATTAATGAATGTCATCACTTATATGTTTGTGATCTTCTCTTTATCTAATTTGTTTGCATCCCAAATAGTATAAACATAAGATTTCTATGAGAAAAAAATTAAAGCTCATGCATATATTTCTTTTAAGTATTGTAAAATTTTGAGATCTTCAACATAGTATTATGCAACCAAGTATTGTTCAGCTATATTTAAGGTTTTAAGTTGAAGTTTTTGTTACCTTATTTGCAACTGCATCAATCATTTCATCATATTTGCCCTTAAAAGGAACCAAGTCGTAATCCAAATGGCGAGACATATTGATATTATTCATAACTGCCGTAAATACATCAACGGAAAATCCAGTGATGTAAATCCCATTTAAATGTTTGCTCACTTTCACAAATTCGTGACATGCTCCCTCCTCTGGAACCGCGAATTTCAACATTTTTGACAAACCTCCAACAGCCACATTTTCCACGTCATTAGTTTTAAGTTTAGTAGCTGCCAGCTCATTAACCTCCATAAACTTCTCAACAAAACCTAATTTGGGTGTCCAAAATGCGACCTCTTTGTAGCTTTGATCCACCACTTTAACAATTTGAAACTTTTGTGATTGTGATGTTAACATACCATTCTTGAATCTCACCTTTCCACTAAGCCCTTCAAAATTGCTCTCTAAAATTTTCTCCAACAATTCATCACTTAAGCTTGCATTTTCTCCCAATGTAATTTCCAAGGCTTTGGTGATGGCCCGAGTTGCATCATTGGCTCGAAGGGCAAAGATAGTAGCCTTTTGTGCTTCATTTTCTTCAAGATATTCTAAATTGTAGACCTTTCTAAACTTGGTCTCAAACTTTTTGAAGTTCTTCTTTTTGTCATCGAAATATGTTCGAACCCCAATCACATCTTCCATTTTCAACCAAAATGAAGAATCTAAAGAGTCAATTAGATCAAAAACATCATCCGAGACTATCCAAACATACCCATCTCCTACCATATTCAATTGCTTTGCCTTTGTCAAAAGAACAACAGCTACCTCTTGAGAAACTTGTGTTATTATAAAACCCTACTCCTTTGGCTGTTCTTAAGCTTTTTTAGTTCTTGATCGATCATTATTTCTAGATTGGATGAGGAAGAGAGGGTCAGTTGGTGCTCGATTTCTATGTTATCCAATCGTAACGAATCGAAGAGACGAAGGAAGGAGATAGACGGGTTGAAGGAGGGGTGTTCGATGTTCTTAATTTGATGAAAGATTGTGACTTTTCGCCATTGAAAATGTGTGAGAATTGAAGCAATACATTCGATTCGATGGGTGATATGGTTGGCCATTTGAATCAAAGATGGGATTTTGAGCGGTTGTAATTGTTCCATGGAAGTGGAAATAATTGGAGTCTGTATAGGAATTTTATGGTCGGAGAGGACAATCAAATCCTGAAATCTCATTGATCCAACTACGACTTGGACTCCTCCGTTGGTAATGAAATCCAAATCTGTCACAAAAATAGTTCTTTTTTCATCAAATTGGATAACTAGTTGATTTACATCAACTATAAAACATGAAAATAATTTCACTAAATAACTCTCTATGATGTAACATAATAAAAATAAGCAAAATATTAAAGTGAGCATAACCCCTTCCTAATTATATGTAAGGAATTAAGTTGTCAAACCTTTAGATCGTCATCCTAAATGTCTTGAATGAAATGAAAAATTAATAAAAAAGATTCGTTATAAATTTGGTTCAATAATTTAGAAAAAGTTTCTATTTAACCAAACTTAAAAAATAATTTTTAACACTAGTAATTTCTGGTAACTTTACATCAACTATATGAGATGTTAATGCTTCTTTTTGGTGCAAAAATTCGTGGAAGTTTAGAAGTTAAAAGATTTCATCTATCTCTTTGAATTGGAGAAGTTTTCTCCTCCAACCAATAATATAGTATCCTTCTCCAAACAAAACAAGTTTGAATAAACCATAGAACATGAGAAGAATTTAACAAAAAAAAACAATATGATGTAACATAATAATAAATGAGCATAGCTCAAAAACGGACAAAAATAAAATCATCATCGTAAATATTGTTGTTGACTTTTAAAAAATAAAAGTTAAACTAAATTTATTTTTCTTGCTGAAAAAAAAAACTTTGATTCCTATAATAAGAAGAAGAAAAAATTAAGAATTTTTTTTATATAATTCGATAGAATTTAAAAATTAGTCTAAGGCATTCCTAAGCGATAAATACATGAAAGTTAGTTAATTGTTTATATATTTCGATAATAACAATATGAGTTAAGTAGTTAATTAGATAAATATTTGATAAGAAATTTAGTAATTTTTGGAGGAATTTAGTAATTTAAAAGTTGACAAAACTCAATTTTATTCTATCAATTTAACTCATACCGTCAACAAAATACAAAAAAAAAAAAAAAAAAAAAAAAATTTTTTACCCATGAATAGTTAACTTTAAATTTTCAATGATTATGCAAACTATTTTTAAGATTTGATCAAATCATAAAAACTAAATTCTATTTGGTAAGACTTTAAAGATTAAATCTAACTTTCTCTCAACCATTTTTATCGTATTTGTAATTTACCGATAACTGAATAAATAAGCAAAGTTACCAACATGTTGGAAGACTAGAACTATTAAATTATGTCAATTACTTTCTTTGAAAGAAACTTAAAGTCTATAAAATTTCGATTGGAATATCCCACTTGCTGGTTTTCTAAAGTAGAACATATTAATTATGTCAAATTCTATTATAAAACCTTCTAATGTAACCGTCCAAACACTCTCTCCTTTATCTAACTATAAACTTTTAAATGACCGGAGAATATTTTCCACGTAATATATTTTGACACTCTCTCCTTAAACAAAGTACGTAAATTGACAAGGTCATTATCTTTTGTCATGATAGGTAAAGAGATGTATGATATTTGGGCAGTATGTACAAGGTTCTATTTTAATAAAGATTGTATTCACGCTGAGACTGAGACGTACAATTAGAAAAGCCGGAGAATGAATTTTGATATCCCACCCAGAGATGTCGAGTTGTACACTCTTACACCACAAGATTAATGATGTCGTCTCAGTTAAGTTCTTTAAATCATTACCCTATCATTATTTTTTTCAAGATAATATTATTACTTCACTCTTTTTTTCAAGATAAATATTTATATTGAATAATAGCCTTGACAAATGCTATGTATTAATCATAATTCAATCGAATACAAAAAGATCATTTTGTCTTTTTTTTTTCTTTTTATATCCGTAACTTTACGAATCAGCTTGTACGCACAAAAAGATCATTTTTTCATAGACTAAAATAAAACAATTTAAAAAATTTTAGACGAGAAACTCTGGATTAATTAGTTATATTGAAAATGACTACTCTAAAACTTATAAAAATATCTCAATTTTGTATGAAAGAAGTCAATTGAATAGACGACAAAGAATTAAAGGTTAATTATGAATCTTATTTTCAACTAGAATGGTTCTTATAATTATATATATGCATAAGTTAAAAAGTAAGATTTTGAAGAAATTACCTGAAGTAGGTGAAGAAAAGTTAAGAAGGTGAAGCTCAAAGTTAACACAGGAGGAGAAATGAAAGCGTTTTAAAGCCATTTTCATTGCTACCATCTGTTGCTTCCCAATTTGGGAGCCATTATCAAAAGCCACTCCAATTCTAATTGTAGTTTTATTTGGTGGGTTTCTCTTACAATTGACTTCCTTTTTGCCTGTTTGAGCTTCTGAGCCCAACAACAAAAGCAATAGCAGCAATCCCACTAAGCATATACAAACAAGTTTTGCCATTTTTCTTTCTTTTCTAGTGGAACTGTGGAGATTGTATTATGTATATATAGTAATGAAAAATTTGACTTGGCCTAATATTGGTGGATCCACATCAGCGAATTGTATATACTCGGGAAGTGAATTTCCAAATAATTGCATATATAGAAAGTCTTGTAAAAAAAGTTGAAAACTTGCTTGAGATTGAAGTTTTATTATGGACTTGAAAGATTCAAATTCATGACTTGATAAAAGGGAGAGAGAATGAGAGATGTGGTTGGAAACAAAGTAAACCAATGTTCAAGCTTGAATAATTGTTAAAGAATGGTTGAAAGAGGCTTCTAATAACTTTCGTTTGTGTTATTCATAAATTAAAATATTATTAATTTCGACATAAGAGTGAGAAATTTTGACATAAGAAACTCTCAGCATCAAAGAAGAAAATGAAACCCAATAATTAAAAAATGGGTAAAATTACATAAATATATAGAAATCAATTGTGATGGAGACGTTTGAGTGTCATTTGGGAGGAGATTTTCGATTTGCTGGGCAAATTTTTCTCTCTCTATTCCATGGTTATGTGGGAGGAGTATACTTTTCCAACGCATATGAATAAATATCTTGATTTGTAAAGCATTTATATTCGAACGGGATTTCCTAAAAAAATAGGAACAAATAGGAGATCATTTCTCCTTAATTTGTGGGAGGATTTAATTAATTTAAAATTTGTCTTTTATGAATATATAATACCAAGGCTATTTTAGGAAGAAAAATATTTCTCCCACTCCCCAAAATTTCGAAAAGGACAAAATTTAAATTAGAAGATTTAAGGACATTTTGTTTTTATTTTTGTAAAATGTAGCCATTCTCTACTATTTTCCTTTTAGGGAATTAATCATGGTTGCTCGATTGTTGGTTAGTAAAAATGAAACATGACCATCGTCAATTTTCCGCATCTCTTTGAACAGATGCTCGTGTCCGCACATATGGTTGCTTTCCCTGGAGTCGAGATACCACGCAATATCATTATTGTCACTTCCTTCTTTATGCACCATCAAAAGAACACCTTCATTCGTATTGTTTTCTAATGCTAATTTGCTTGTTTCTTCAACCCTTTTATTCGCACGATAATCTCTCGCAAAATCCCTTTTTCACCACAATACTTGTTACACTTTAGCATTTCAATATTTGATTGATTCAATCTACCACCTCTTCATGTACCGTGTCTTCTGCAGCGCCAATTCGCTTGACTCGTATGTCCTATCTCTGCATTATAACTGTCGCTTTGACTATTTCGATCATATCCACAACCTCCACGACCGCGTCCTTTACTTAGATTTTTTTTAGAATAGATTACCTCTTCATCTTCGATTGACGCCTTGGTTTGAATCGCTTGCTCTAGTGTTTCCTGTTTCTTCTTGTTCTTGCATTACTCGTGTGCCTCAAGAGAACCTGCAAGCTCGTCAACAGTAAGTGTCGCAAGGTCCTTTGACCCCTCTATCGCAAACACCACATTCTCGAAATTATCCGTCGCAGATCTCAAAACCTTTTCCAGAAATTGTACATACGTTAGCTTTTTGCCATTGTGATTGAGTTGATTCACCACCGTCTGCGCGTGCGTGATGTAGTCAGATACGTTTTTAACTCCTTCATCTTTATGCTCTCTAACTCATCGCAAAGAGTTTAGAAATGCTCTTGCTTCACTCGGTCGGCTCCTTTGAACACTTTCTCTAAAGTATTTCACGCTTCTTTTCAAGTAGTTGTACTCACAATCTTCTTAAAGCCCGATTCATCAACTTCTCATAACAACATGTAGAATGTTGTTTTATCCTTCGATTGTGTCTCTTTCAACGCTTTAGTTTGGGCCACCGTATAATTCGCAGTATCCTTTAGTTCTACGAAACCTTCTTCGACTACTTCCTAGACATCATGAGATCCAAGAAGCGTTTAACCTAAATGCTCCAATTCTTGTAATTCGCCCTCGTCAATCGTTAGCGACATTTGACTTGTCATGTTCTTCAGCGACTACGATACCAATTTGTAAAATCTAAATTCAAATAAAAAAAGTAATAAACACAATTAACAATCACGTAAGTTTTTCGCTTCGAAATTTGAGAGACAATGCATACAACAATTTCTAAAAAGAACACTTTCCTTTATTTCTCAATTACTTTTTCTACAACTCTCTACACAACTTTTCCTCTCTTCACCTTTTTCTCTCTACAATTATCTCTATGATTAACAATGAAGGAACACTTTATTTATACCTCATTACATACTTGGTCTCCATGTTCTTAACAAAAATGTTTCCCACTAATTCTTAAATTAAGGATACACTAATTCCTTAATTAACTACTAAATTGATAATACATTTATTCCTTAATTGTTTGCCCACTTATTTCCTCAATTAACAATTATTCCAAATATATTTAAGTTTATTCAATATTATTTTGGTTTATTTTAGAGGCATATTTCGAGGGGAAGTGGAAAAGAATGGAGAAATGTAGTAGTTTAAAAAGTGGTTTAGAAGAGTGGTTGTACAAAAACTTTGTCTTGAAAAGAATGTTTCAATGAGAGATGGTAAGAAAATTTTGTTTGGAAAGATTATTTTGATGAGTGGTTGTATAAAAACTTTGTCCAAAAAATATTGTTTTGAGAAAAATTATAGGAAATTTTGATTTGAAAGTGTTTTAATTTAGAAGGGTGGCACAAAATTTTGGTTTGTAAAAGATTATTTGAAGGAAGAGGTGGAGTTTAGAGTTGGTTTGTGGTGCAGGTATGATTGTGGTGCAATTATGATTGTAGACATATTCAAAATTAGTGTTTGGAATGCAGATATGATATAAGTTTAATAAGTATGTGATGAGTTTTGTTAACCTAAATTAAAAATAAAAACAAAACAAAACTTGTAGATTTGTCTCTATAATAAAGAGTAGTTGATCAGCTATATTACTATGCACTCAATGACCAAGAAGTCATGAGTTCGAATCCTTCCACCTCAAAATGTTGTAATCTCAAAAAAAGAAAAAAAAGAAAAGAAAATGAAGTTAGTTATGATCAACATTATTAACTCGTATATGTATGCATATTAAGAATTAACTCAGTACTCTTAGTCCAAGAAAATGACATTTAATTTTTTACCATTATTTTGGTACAATTTCAACAATTAAATGTGTTGATCTTACTTTTAAAACTATTTATTTATTGAACGAGTTGGTAGCGTGTTAGTTATCTTGATTAATTGTAATCTATTTCAATTCCACGGTTATGAGTTTGTACACTCTATATAGGTTTTGCGGTCTTCTCCCTCAATTAAAAAAAACTATTTTTAATTATTTTATTGTATCTTATTCATTTTCTAATAATAAAAAAATCAAATTTTGTATGGAAGAACCACTATATCTTATATTTTATTGTTAAATTCAAATTAAAATCTAAAAAAATCAATATATAAACAATGTTGAATGATAGAAATATGTGTTTTTAAGAAAAAAAACAGCTGTGTCACCTAACCACATTCCACCTCATCGGTTGAAGAATTCTACGATCTTTCCCTCAACGTCGACTGTCTCCATACTCATGATCACTATTGAAGATCACAATTCTACAATTTCCTTGATCCACACATTTGCAATTCTCCCTAAATTTCACATCGCAAGGATTTTGTTCTAGAACAATGGAAGTCATGCCCATCTTGTTGTCTTCAATGAGGAATGGGATGAAAGAGATATCTACTCCAATTATAAGATGGTGACGATTGAAATACCATATGGTACAACAATTAGTCAACTTAGCGATTTAGTTGCATTTACGTTTGATATTGGCAAAGTTCTACCATAACTGTAATGTGCAGTGGGTTTTCCAGCGCCATGTAGAAAGATTGCTTCATCCTTAGAGAAAGTTTACTCATACACACTGAGACGTATAACACAAACAACTCTGATGCCCCAATTGTGTTAAAAGTTGGCTAATGTTGTCAAACAAGGATAAGTTAAAGTAATTTCTATATAAACTAGTATTGAGTAGAAGACACTAGTCTTGAGGCGTCATAAATATGTAAGGATTTGTACTTTTCATCAATATACTAGACTGTTATATGACACATGAGGTTGCAATGACAACTAGTTCAAATATTTCTTTAAACGTGGATGATAATGAAGACTATCCGATTTCTTGGTGGAGAAGTTTCAGTCGGAGGGTCATGGTAGTTGGGAGGAAAGCTCGCTCTTATAATGTGGAAGAGGATAGAACTTCACACACACTGTTGGATGTATTTGATCGTACTTCTTTAGGGATAGATGGATTTTGATATTTGTCTCTTTTGTGTTTCACAAAGATATTGAATGACTATAAAGCTCCACGTGCCAAATAATAATTATGCTTTGTGTATCTACGATATATATTTAATTATTATTTTTTATCTCAATACAAAAATCTAACCGTCATCCAAATGTGATTATATGTATGCATATGTAAAGGGCTGGATGGACGTCTTGAAAAGATTCAGAAAATTATTTTAATTTTTCAATTTTCTTTTTTTTTATTTCAGCCTATTTTTCCATCCACATAATACGATTCTATATGTTATAGTTTTAAATATTTTTAACTCAAGTTCTCAATTTGTTAGAGTGTATCTATAATGAAATTATCAAACAAATTAAAAAACAAATTCACAAAAAGGATAAAATTGTCGTATACAATATATTCATTTAAAAACTAAACTAATTCCAGAATATTAGATTTAGATATAAATTTAAACAATCTGGAAGAATGAAATCTGCCACACAGTCACTTAGTATCTTCAATTTGATAGACTTCTATTAGACAGACTATTACTGAGTACTTGGGGAAAGGGGGACAAATACCGATTCCCGGGCTCGAACCTGTGATACTGGTGTTGAACTGGTTTACAACCAAACACTGAAATCATTACGCCATTGACCCATTCGATAATTAATGTTATTGATTGACCAATAATACTAATTAATTTCATTTAAGTAGATCTAAATCCTTATAACTAAATGCTAAAAAGAGTAGTAACTCAACAGCAGTACATTTAAAAAATATAAGGTCTTAGATTCGAGTCCTTCATCTCCAATGATGTTATAATCTAAAATCCCTATAACTAATGACTTTTATCACTAAATAAAATGGCTAGATAAAGAAAAAAAAGGGAAAACTTGGAAAATGTCTAAATTTAGAAAATTAATTGAGGAAATGTTTGTTTAAGACTCTAAATCTATGTCTAAATTTTATTGGGTGAACTGGGGAAATAGCTATATTAAGGAAACTAATTAAATAAATGACTACCATCCTAGAATGTTTAAATTAATGTCTACTTTTGAATTTCTAAAAATTATTAAATAATTATTGAATTACAATTTACCCTTTACCCTTAATATTAATTATATTTTTTGTGAATATATTAATTTAATTTTAGAATCTCCTAAACCAACCGTAAGATCTATATATATAAAATTTAATATTTTAAATTTAACATTCAAACAAATCTAAATCTTCAACCACAAAAAAAATCTAAATTCTCAACAACCAAACAAATTAGAGAACGTTTATTTATTTATTTATTCTAAATTCTTATGCCTAAAAATAATTTTAAAAACATATATATATATAGTAGTGTTATGGAATTTTGAAATTTTAAAAAAGTTGAAGTAAATATCATACATCTCTTTACCTATCATGACAAAAGATAATGATTGAACATAAATGATATCTCTCACATTCGTTGGTGTAAAAATAATTTTGAAATATCAACGACGGTTTTTAATTTGAAACTTGAAAAAGTTGTAGAACTCTAATCACCTCTATATGTCATAGATCTATCTCCATATCCATGCATACCCTCAATTGATGGAATGTTGGATATTTATCTTCAAAAAAAAGAGTGAAGTAATAATATTATCTTGAAACAAATAATGATAGGGTAATGATTTAAAGAACTTAACTGAGACGACATCATTAATCTTGTGGTGTAAGAGTGTACAACTCGACATCTCTGGGTGGGATATCAAAATTCTTTCTCCACCTATTCTGGTTGTACGTCTCAGTCTCAGCGTGAATGCAATCTCTATTAAAATAGAACCTTGTACATACTGCCCAAAACCTATTCTACCACAAGTCTACATCTCCGTCCTCCACCAATGTTATTATTTTGGGCTTTCCAGAACTATCTTTGCAAAGGGATATAATTGCTAAAGTATTTCTCTGACTTCACATTTTCTATCTCTCTTTACGAACAAAATTCACATTATGTTGTACATCTCTATGTATATCGATAAAATTTCGGTCACGATGCAATTGTATACATGTCACTTGAAAACTCATCATACATCTCTATTTTACGTCGGGGTCATAACAACCATTATAAACGGAGATACCGACTATCTTCAAACTTATGGTCATACAATGGGGGTGGTCATGCAATTGGGTAGACTTTTATTGGCCCCCACAAACACATTGTATACTAGAATGATGTAACAAAAAAAAATAAAAGTATCATCTTCCACCTCTTTTTTAGCAATTTCTTCTAAATTTTATTTCTCATTCTCCTCTGTTTGTTGTTTTTCTCACTTTTAAAAGTCTTCTACTTCAACAACACATGCCCATAAACACACTAGATCTTGGGTGCGGCAAAGCAATTGATGTAGAAGTGGTAGCAATGTTGGATCAGAAAATTGGAGTAGGAAAAGTGATAAATTTTGGGAGAAATAGAGGAAAAATACCTTTCGTACTTGCAGGATGCAACATTTCTCGATTGATTTAGGTGGAGTGAATCTCAGCTCAACAATTCTTTCTTTATCAATTTATTTTTCAAAATCTAGCTAATATATATATTGAGATCAAATTTAGCTAATATCACCATTAGAATTTGATATATATGTATTTACTTTAAAAATGATTATATTGTTTACTATTTTTATACCAAATCTACTAATATCAAAATTTGAATTTATAAAATTTATGCTTGAAAATAATAAATATATAAATTATATAGGTTTGGTGAAAAATAGTTGAATGAGAGAGGTTATCTTTTCTTTTTACAGAAAAGAGAGATTAGCTCCTTGAATCAAGATGTGAATTATTATTATTTTAATAAATATGAAAAAGATTTAAAATAAATTAAATAAAGGTTATTTTGGGAAACAAAATTCTCTCTCACATCTCTTATATTCGAAATAACCATCTATTTAAAGTCTCTCAAACTATAGACATTCTTTTATTTATTTTTAAAATAGTAGTCATTTTATTTTGGAATTAAAATTATTAATTATAGAAAATAAATTTGACAATTCTAGCCCTATTTATATTAGAGTGTTTTCCATTGAATTAAAAAAACTAAATATATATTTTGTAACCAACTATTCAAAAACTTTTTAATTTTTTGACTATTAAAATCTAACATTGTTTGACTTATTCAAAATCTAATATTCAATTTATTGTAAATATCTAATATTATTTTGAAAATTAAATTTTAATATTATTTTTAACTTAAAATGATTTTGTATGAATATATTATATATTATATATATATATACACACCTCATTATATTTATGATGATTTTTGAAACTGTGAATATCATTCAATCCTAGCAAACTCAAAATAATAATAATAATGTACCTCTCAAAAATTGAAAATATTTATTTGATCATTAGAATCTAATATTATTTTAACTTTTAATTTATTTAGCAATTGTGTATTGTATGTACTCTTGAAGATATTTTTTTTTTTTTTTTTGTATGAATATATAAAAATGAGCGAGTACACACTTCATGAATTTATGATGTTTTTTTGGAGATGTGAGTACCATTAAATTTCAAGCAAACTTAAAATAATAATAATAATAATCTACCCCTCAAAAATTAAAAATATTAATTTGACAATTAAAATGTAACATTATTTTTAATTTTTAAAAAATTGTTAGCAACTATATACCATACATACTTTCATAAAAAGATTTTTGTGAATAAATATAAAAGTAAGAGTACACACCTCATGTATTCATGATGATTTTTTTTAGTGTATAAATACCATTAAAACTTAGCAAACTAAAAAAAAAAAAAAAAAAAACCTTATGCCTCAATAATTTAAAACACGATATTAAGATTCCAAACCTTCACCAATATTCACTTTAATTCCAAAATCAAATCTATTCCACCATTTATTTTGATTTTAATTTGAATTAAAAAATCAATGACTAGAATGCCAAATAAATTTCAAATAATCACTTATGGAAAAGCCTAAACTTAAATGAATCAAAATATTGAAATCAAATTGTTCAACATAGTAAAAATTCAGGTTAATTTTTCAAATGATTTTATGCTAAAAATCAGTCGTTGCAACACTAATCGTAAAGCGTAGATTCGCTAAGTAAATAAAAACATTTAACCAAATGCAATTTTGAATCTAACTTGCTGAAACCCAAAATGAGTATTATTAAATTCCAAAAAATTAAAAAAAAAAAAAAATCAACTCCCACTTACATGCTAACGATTTGATTCGCATTGAAAATTCTTCTACCTTCGATCAAATTCATTGTGCGTGTGTCAGTCACTTCTGGTGTTCTGGTTAGTATGTGTCCCCGCCCAAAATCCAGTGTACTATTATTGGTACATTTAAAGTTGTAGTTTTAAACATTTTTCTCCACGTGAAGAATCCTATTTTGTGGGATTTTCTTTTAAATAATTGTGAATTTGTTAACTAAATGTGAAAAAAGATTTGTTTTCATATTTTTAATTCCTAAGATCAAGGGTAGGAAGTGAGATATATTTTTATTTTGTTTTTTTAATAGAGTTAAATGATGGGTAGAATTGGAACAATTTTGTTATCTCTCCTCCCTTAAAAACAGTTTAGACATAAATTTAAATGCGAAAAACGCTAGACATTTACTTTTTATTTTCTAAAATATATACATTTAATATAATTTCCCATGAAATATTTTACAAAAATTACTATAATTAAAATAGAAGGCCCAAAAATTGTTTGAGGATTAATTTTTTTTTTTCCTTTTTCTAATTATATTTATTAAATAAGAAACCTATAATTTATTTCATTTTTATTTTTTTCCTTTAAATTATTCTAAAATTTTAAATTGGATTTTGAAATAAGATCCTTCCATTATTTCAAATAATTTTTTTTTCTTTTTTCAAATTGAATTTATGAAATAAAAAACCTCTAATATTTTCAAATGGTTTTTATTTTTAATTTTTTTTTAGAAATAAGAACACTTCGTTTTACACTCTTAGTCTGATATTTTATTTATTTATTTTATTAAACTTTTTAAAAAAATTTAAATTAATTTTTAATTTAGAGTAAAAGTAGTGTTTTTTTTTTCTTTGAAACTGGAGAAATATATTAAACTCTTCAAAATTGTTTCGTTTAAAAACAAACATTTTTAAGAAAACTTAGTAGTTGTTTCTTTCTTGATAACAATTTAAGAAATACATGGAATTTTTTTCGATGATAGATAATTAGTTAATATAGTATACATGGAACAATCTAATGTCCTTGAGTGAGGAGTTTATTTTGAAATTCAAATTAAATTCCAATACTTTTGAAATTTTACGAGCTTAAATCGCATGACCATCACGCTTTGATGCAACAATTGATACTTATAGCAATTTGTGGTGTTTTTCCTAAACACGTAGGTATGCGATCATTCGTCTATGTTTCTTCTTCAAATTAATATGTAGTAAGTAGATCGATTCATCTAAGTCGAAGGGATTGCAGAATGATGTAATCGTCACTTTATGTCTATTAGCTATGTACTTTCCACCAGCCTTTATTTCACAATCATGGTTCACCTTGTGGTGCGTCTTGTAAGAGAGATTGAATTTTTTGGACCAGTTTATTTGAGATGGATGTATCTGTTTGAAAGGTATATGAAAATTTTGAAAGGTTATGTGCGTAATAGAAATCGTCCTAAGGGATGCATTGGTGAAAATTAAATATTGGAAGAGTCAATAGAGTTTTGTTCTAAATTTTTACAAGGAGTTGAATCAGTAAGATTGCGATCATCGAAAAAAATGATAGATTCCAATATCGATCGACCATTATCTGCCACCAATTAAAAAGCATCAACTAAAGATATGATTGATCAAACACATACGTATATACTTCATAACGTAGATGAAGTGCTTCCATATGTTGATCAACACATGGAAATGTTGTCCAAATTGAATCCTATCAAGTCTAAAAATAAAAAATGACTTCAAGATGAACATAATCGCAAATTTAGCAGTTGGTTGCGTGGTCAGGTTGGGTTGGATTTAGGGGTTCAAAAACATTCAATATCATCTACGTTACGGTGGGTATCACATGGACCTCGTTCAGAAGTTACCAGTTATAAAAGTTACATGGTTAATCGTATTCAATATCAAACAAAAAAACGTGATGATCTTAGAAGTGTGCAACAAAGTGGAGTTATGATAACAATTAAAACTATGCAAATTCTTAGTTCGAAGGTAAAAAATCTAATCAGGTCGAACATGACCTTTTATGGCATAGCACAAGAAATTTGGGAGCTCGATTAGGGTTTAGGGATTGGTGGCAGGCACATACACACGCATTCGAAGACCTTTGGTGGCAGGCACGTGCACACGCCTTCAAAGGTCTTTGGTAGAGGGCAAGTGCACACGTCTTCGAAGGCTTTTAGTGGTGTGCACTTATGGTGGCGGGCTTGCCCACCATCTTTTCTTTGCCCACCATTAAAAGCCTTCTATGTCAAAACTATTAATGGTGTGCCAAAACCCACAATTATGTTTTTATGATAACGGGTCGTGCCTGCCATGAAATTCCAACACACGCATTCGAAGACCTTTGGTGAGCGTTTGTTTCATTTTGATTCTAAATTTTTAAATCTTTCATTTTATTTGTTGAACTTTCTCATTTGTTCAAGTATATCCCTAAATTTTTAAAAGATCTCTCAACTTTCCAAAAAAAATTTAAAAATAGTCTTTGGACTAAAAAATATATACTTTTAAAAATTGATGCTGGTATAAATAATAATAACAAAAATTAATCATTCTTCTTCTCTAGCTTGATGCTCTGTATTTCTTTCTTTATTTATTTATTTTGAAGTACACCCCTGCTGGTTATCCTCATGGAAAAACACTCATCTGTAAATCCATAAAGAGTAGTGCTAGAGAACATCCTCATGGATTTCATTTCTTTCCTTAAAAACTGACCTGAAATATTAGGAGAGTGTTGGAATCATGTTACAAACACTCACAAAACAAAGAATTGAACAAGGAATATTTGACAAATAATTCTCTTGTATTGAAGAACTCTTCTTACAAAACAATTAACTTGGTTCACACTTTTTTTTCTCACACTTATTTCTCTTTTATTGTTGTTTGTGTTTTTTTATTAATGTTTGATACTTCAATTCATACAACATATCCTATTTGTAGGATTACATGGAAAGATCTAAATCTATAACTTACACATCTAGACCTATAACTCTCTATCTTTAAATTATTTTTAACTTACTTCATTTTATTACATGCATAACTCTCCTTTTAACTCAACAACATTAAAATGTGTAAAACTTACATTTATTTAATTTCTTAACCTCTTAAATTGAATTTGCAAAACTTAAATTCATGTTTAACTTTCAACAACAGAGACTTCCAAAACTTAACTTTCTCAAAATCCATCTTTCTGTTTCATTTCTTTTCAAAACCCATCTTTCTGAAAATCCTTCTGTTTTTCGTTTTTGGAGATTTGCAATTTTCAGTTTCAAGATGAGGAACTTAGAGATTGTTTGAGGGGGTTTTTTCATTTTGTTTCAAAATAGTTTTAAAGAATAACGATTCACTGGTTCATGATTTTTGTAGGATGTAAAAGAACAGTTACACAAGTATGTATTTGCTTACAATTTTGCTTAATTAGTTCTCTTTTATTTGGCTCCCTTAATTATAGAACAATTTTATAGGCATGGAAGTTCTGTTATGTAACTCATTTCCAAGTAGTAATGTTCTCTCGACCAAAGATCCTATGTAGAAGCTACCGTGGCTTACTTGGAAAAAAAAAACAAAAGTAAAGAAAAAGATGAACATTTAATTTGTTTTATTATTATTATTTTATCCTAGCCAATCAATATATTTTAAAAAATAAAAAAAATTTAGACCAAGGATTATTTTTTATTTTTTGTGGGAAGTTGAGCAATCGTAGTGAATATTTAAAAATTAAGAAGTAGAATACGGAGTCAAACGGACCAAAATAGTAATTAATCTAAAAGAATAAAGAGGAGCAGGTCATGCTCCGAATCTCTATACTTCTCTTCATGTGAAGTCTTGTTGACTTTTAATTATCAAATAAAAAATAATGTTGGCTTGGTAAAAATCTAATAAGTTGTAGGCGAAAATATCAATCATGTAGTTTTAATTTGAGGCTTGTAATTTCAATAAAATTATAATTACAGTTTGTTAATGTTTTAAAAGTTTGGAAATTATATAGAAAAAGATTTACTACTTTTTATAATTATTTATTTCGATTTGACTTTTTTTTTTTTGGGAAATTATATTAAATGTCTATATTTTAGAAAATAATAAAGTAAATGTCTAGCCTTTTTTAACATTTAAATTTATGTTTAAACTGTTTATAAGGCGACATAGATAACAAAATTGTTCCAATTCTATCCATCATTTAATTCCATTAAAAAAACAAAATAAAAACATATCTCACTTCCTACCTTTGATCTTAAGAATTAAAAATATGAAAACAAATCTTTTTTCACATTTAGTTAACAAATTCACAATTATTTAAAAGAAAATCCCACAAAATAGGATTCTTCACTTGTAGAGAAATGTTTAAAACCACAACGTTAAACGTACCAATAATATTGGTACACTGGATTTTGGGCGAGGACACATACTAACCAGAACACCAGAAGTGAATGACACACGCACAATGAATTTGATCGGAGGCAGAAGAATTTTCAATGCGAATCAAATCGTTGGCATGTAAGTGGGAGTTGATTTTTTTTTAAATTTTTTTGGAATTTAATAATACTCATTTTGGGTTTCAGCAAGTTAGATTCAAAATTGCATTTGGTTAGATGTTTTTATGTGCTTAGCGAATCTGCACTTTACTATAGTGTTGCAAGGGCTGATTTTCAGCATAAAATCATTTGAAAAATTAACCTGAATTTTTCCTATGTAGAATTTGATTTCAATATTTTAATTCCATTTAAGTTTAGACTTTCCATAAGTGACTATTTGAAATTTATTTGGGATTCTAGACATGATTTTTTAATTAAAATTAAAATCGAATAGATTTGATTTTGGAATTAAAGTGAATATTGGTGAAAGTTTGGATTCTTAATATCGTTGTTTTCAATTATTGAGGCATAAGGTTTTTTTTTTTAGTTTGCTGAGTTTTAATGGTACTCACACACTAAAAAAATCATCATGAATACATGAGGTGTATACTCTTATTTTTATATTCATTCACAAAAATCTTTTTATGAAAGTACGTGTGGTATATAGTTGCTAAAATTTTAAAAATTAAAAATAATATTACATTTTAATTTTCAAATTAATATTTTTAATTTTTGAGGGGTAGATTATTATTATTATAAGTTTGCTTGGAATTTAATGGTACTCACATCTCCAAAAAAACAAAACATCATATATTCATGAAGTGTGTACTCGCTCATTTTTATATATTCATACACAAAAAAAAAAATAATAAACTTTTTATAAGAGTACATACAATACACAATTGCTAAATAAATTAAAAGTTAAAATAATATTAGATTTTAATTTTCAAATTAATATTTTCAATTTTTGAGAGGTACATTATTATTATTTTTTGAGAGGTACATTATTATTATTATTTTGAGTATGTTAGGATTTAATGATACTCACAGTTTCAAAAATCATCATAAATGTAATGAGGTGTGTACTTCTTACTCTTTATATATATATATATATATATATATATATTCATACAAAATCATTTTAAGTTAAAAATAATATTAGAATTTAATTGCCAAAATAATATTAGATATTTACAATAAATTGAATATTAGATTTTGAATAAGTCAAAACAATGTTAGATTTTAATAGTCAAAAAATTGAAAAGTTGTTGAATAGTTTGTTACAAAATATATATTTAGTTTTTTTAATTAAACGGAAAACACTCTAATATAGATAGGGCTAGAATTGTCAAATTTATTTTCTATAATTAATAATTTTAATTCCAAAATAAAATTTAGACATAGATTTAGAGTCTTAAACAACGTAGATATTTCCTCAATTAATTTTCTAAATTTAGACATTTTCCAAATTTTTCCATATTTCATGTATAGCATAATCTGTTTGCGTTTCAATATCTCCTTTTCGTTTGCTTCATCCCCAAAATGTAGTGACTTTTCTGCCACTAACTCCGCCATTTTCAAACCTTGTGATACATGTAAACATACGTTTATATAATTAATTAAATATAGGTTATTTAATTAATTATATGTTATAAACGTATATAGAAAATACAATTAATTAAATATATTTTATTTAATTAGTCTAGTATTAATGACGTAAGTTTATTTGTGAATAAACAAACGTAAGGTTGCTAATGGTAACAAAAAGCTACAAGTCTATAAATAGGCTTGTAACTTTGAGAAGAAACACAACAACACAATTGAGAGCATTCTCTCATAAACTCAAAGAGAGATCTCCATTTGGCATTTAGAAAGAAAAAGGATTTAGGCCGTGAAAAAGAGAGTTTAGTCATTGTGATTATTCTCCATTGACTATTCTACTTTCCTCAGGTTTTTGGTGTGAATTCCGCTGCACAAGCTACGAGAGGTAATTTGTTTATCTATTTTTATTAGTAAAAATCCAACATTGGTATCAGAGCCTATAATAAGGTTTCTAGCATATTTTTTCTCGTTTTGTAAAAGTTGCAATATGAATTCTTAGAATCCTTCAAACTTTTCTTATACTTAACAAATTGATATAAAAAATTTCATATGTATTAAGGAATGTGTTTAAGAATGTTCCTACAAAGTGTTATGATCTTTTGATGAGTATTTTAAAAGTTACAATTTGTTAAGTATATTTGAACCAGATTTGTTTGACTTCAAATATCTCTCTAAATACTTGAATTTCAAATGTGATTATTGGTGGAACATGTAGTACATATCAAGAGCTTTCTATTGATATATTATAAGCCTAATTTGGATGAGAATTGACAAAATTATGAACATTCGAAATTTAATTTTGTTATGCATTTCTAGATTGATTAAAACCAGAATTATAAATTAAAAAAAAAAAGATACATAATGGGACTTGCTCCCATAACCTATTGCTTGTTAAGTTGTAACCAATGCGATTGGAGCACAATTAATTATCTTGTTAAAATTGTTTCTCCATATTTATTTAGCCACTACCAATTTCTATCATTCTTTGCTAACAATGTTTTCCTCTATCATAATTATTCTTTGATATTTTTTTTGTATTTGTTACATAAAATAAATATTGAGAAAAATAAAGTCACAAAAACATTGAGGTTTAAAGATCTTGATAGAAAAGGTACATGATATTTTTTTTGTAAATGAGTCATGAATTGTTTTTGGAGCATATAATCAAGAGAATATCTTGTTGGTGAATGAACCATTCCATACTATTTAAATGTGTTCAAGAAATTCATATATTTTGTAAATATTGAGTTACTACAGAAATTGATTGAAAATATATGCTCATTTTGTTTTTGTGGAAATTGGAATATGAGTATGTCTCATTTTCATTATTCATTATTTTTAATAATGAAAGTTTATTTTTAGCTATTTTACAATGTGATAAATTTATGAATAAAAGTTCTGTATAACATCGACCATGATTTTGAAACTTAGTGATATTTCGAATTGATGATATGTAAAATAATTATGAATGAATTTATTTAAAAATTGTAAAATAATGGGGGTAGTGTGTTATGCATATGAATTGATCTAGTGTTTACAAAATGTGTTAGAGAGACTCAGTAAAATTACATCTGCTTCTAAGAACATAATTGTTGAACTCAACAAAGGAGAAAAGTTGAATGGGGATAATTATGACATATGGTCAATGAAAATACAATATGTTCTAGAAGAGCAAGAGGCTTTTGAAGTATTGAACCATGTATTAAGTGAGCCTGAGGAAGGGACCTCAGCTCAACATAGAAAGGACCGTGAGGCTTATGATGCTTGGAAAAGGAAAAACTCACTAGCTCGCATTACTTTGTTGAGCAGCATGGACAATGATGTCATGCTTGAGTTTCGTTCCTATAACCTTGCTAAGGACATGTGGGGTGCGCTTAAGTTGAAATTTGGTGAAACTTCTGTCACCAAAGTGATACAACTTACTATTAAGTTTGACACTTATAAGAAACGCCCTAATCATAATATACGACAACACATGACATAAATGTCTAACATGGTTAATGAGCTTAATGATGTTGGCCATGTCCTAACTGATGAGCAGCAGGTTCAAGCCGCCATTAAATCTCTTCCCCATAGTTGGGAGCACATGAAGGTGCATTTTACCCACAATGAGGAAATTAAAACTCTTGCTGATGTTGCACGTCATCTTGAATTAGAAGAGGATTGCATGGAGGAAAATAGGTTTGACCATGCTGACGTGTATATGGTTGAACCTAGTTCCCGTGGGAACAAAGGTTACAAACGTAAACATAAGAGAGATTTTAATGAGAATGATGGTAGTAAACAAAAGAGAAGTAAGCAAAATAGGAATGATAATAGTAAGGGAAAGTGTCTCAATTATCGTCCTAAAAGAAACATAACCAATATCAAGTGCTATAATTGCCAAAAGAAGGGTCACTATGCTCGTGAGTGTACTAAACCCAAGAAGGTACAAACTTTCAATAAATTCAAGATTTGTTCTTTGATTTTGGAAAGTTGTGTTTCCAGTTCCATTTTCTTGGCTGACTCTCATCCTTTGTGGACTGTAGACTCTGAAGCCACGGACCACATAGCTAAAGAACGTGGGGTGTATATGGAATTTCGTCGAATTCCGTCAGGAGCAAGATGGCTCTATGTTGGAAACAATGCACAAGTACCTGTTAAAGGAATTGGTTCTTGCCAATTGGACATGTGAAATGGGTGAACCCTATTTTTGCATGATGTGTTATATGCACCTGATATACGGCAAAATTTGTTTTCTGTCTCTGTCCTTCTAAAACTTGGTTATACGTTTAATATGTCTGGTAGTTCATTAACTATCTCATTGAACAACGTACTTTATGGTTCTGGATATTTTTTGAATGGTTTTATGATAATGGATGTTATTGATTGATATCTCATGATTCTGCTAATTTTTCCTTTATAACATCATCTGTTGATGCAAATGTTGATGTGACTATGTGGCAGACTCGACTAGGTTATATAGGTCAACATAGAATGGCTAGATTAGCTAAAGAAGGTTTGTTAGGACAAACTAATATTGTTAACTTACCTATATGTGAAAATTGTTTAGCGGAAAAAATGGCACGAAAACCATTTGGAAAAGGAACTAGAGCTGACTTTCCATTGCAATTAATTCACTATGATATTTGTGGACCTATGAGTGTGAAGGCTAGACATGGAAGTGAATATTTTATTACTTTCATAGATGATTTTACACGTTATGGTCATGTTTATCTAATGTCCCACAAGTTTGAAGCATTGGATTGTTTTAGAAAATACATATTTATGGTGGAAAATCAATTAGATAAAAATGTTAAGGCCTTGAGAACTGACCGAGGACGTGAATATCTGTCTAATCAGTTTAAACAATTATGTGAGGAAAAAGGTATATTAAGGCAACTAACTACCCCAATAACACCACAACAAAATGGGGTAGCAGAAAGAAGAAATAAAACTCTTCTAGAGATGGTTAGGTCAATGATGGCACAAGCAAACTTGCCGATCACCTTTTAGGGTGATGCTTTATTGACTGCTGCATATATACTAAATCTAGTGCCTTCAAAGTCCGTCACTTCCACGCCCTATGAATTATGGACCGGTAGAAAGCCAGATCTTAGTGGTTTGAGACCATGGGGATGTGCTGCTTATACATGAGTCTTCATATCAATATGGAAAACTAGGTCCAAGAGGTAAAAAGAGTATATTTATAAGATACTCTGAACACTCAAAAGGGTATGTGTTCATCAATGAACAAGAAAGTGGGAGTGTAGTTGAATTCGAATTACGAGATGTAACATTTTTAGAAAATGATTTTCCAAAAGGTGAGATCAATACTGAGATGTCCTTATTTGAAAACAGTGATAAAAACGATTTGGTTTTATCAAATCAATCATTGGATAATCTCAATAATCTACCAACAGTATCTCATCCAAGTGGGAGAGATTGGAACACTACATGTGATTTAAGAGAATCACAAACAATTCGTGAGTTGATTGATAAACAAATTATACAAGAACCACAAATAAGGCATAGTATTCGTGGAAGAATACCGAAACGACATATTGATTACGAAGCATACATGATCACGCCAGAGGATGATGAAGAGTCGAATAGTGTACAAGAAGCTCTTCAATGTCCAAATAGAAAAAATTGGATGAAAGCAATGGAAGAAGAAATGAAGTCTATAGAGTATAATAAAGTATGGGAGCTAGTTGATCTTCCTACAGGACGCAAAGCTATTGATAACAAGTGGATTCTTTAAATCAAGCGTAAAGCTGATGGCTCAATCGAAAGATATAAGGCTCGGCTTATAGCCTAAGAATTCACACAACAGGAAGGAATAGATTATGAAGAGACTTTTTCACCTGTTGTAAGGTTTACCTCTATAAGGCTCATCTTAGCTATAGTCGCCAATTTAGATTTGGAATTACATCAAATGGATGTAAAACCAACATTTCTAAATGGTGAGCTAGAAGAAGAAATTTACATTCAACAACCTATCGGGTTTGTTACTAAAGGGCAAGAAAACAAAGTACGTAAATTGACAAGGTCAATTTATGGCCTTAAACAATCTTCCAGACAGTGGTACATTAGGTTTCACCTAGTAGTCATCTCATATGGTTTTAATATGATCGATGAGGACCACTATGTGTATGTTATAACAAACAAAGATAGGTTTGTGATTCTTTCACTATATGTGGATGACATATTGTTAGCTGGAAAAGATAGGGAGTATGTATTGACCATTAAAGAATGGTTATCCTCCAATTTTCAAATGAAGGATATGGGTGAAGCATCTTATATACTTGGAGTCAAGATTGAAAGAGATTGTTCCAAGAGAATTTTGACCTTGTCACAAGGTCAATAAATCAAGAAAGTTCTTGAAAGATTTAAGATGCAAGATTGTAAGCCCATTGATATTCTAATCACAAAATCCGATAACTTGAGCCAGAGAATGTGTCCAAAGACTTTTGAAGAAATTGAACTAATGCTAAAAGTTTCTTATTCGAGTGTTGTTGGAAGCCTCATGTATGCCATGATGTGTTCAAGACCAGACATATGTTTTGATGTTGGAATGGTAAGCCGATTTCAGGCAAATCCAGGACAACCCCATTGGAAAGCAGTTAAGAAAATACTTCGGTACCTTAAGAGAACCATGCATTATGCACTTTGCTACCAAGGAAATGGTTTGAGCTTAGAAGGCTATACAGATGCTGATTAGGGAGGAGATTTAAATGAAAGAAAATCTACCTCAGGGTATGCATTCATACTGAGTAATGGAGCAATTTCATGGAGTAGTAAGAAGTAAACTTATATTGCATTATCAACAATGGAAGCTGAATTTGTTGCACTTTCAGCGGCAGTACAAGAAACAGTGTGGCTTAAAAGATTCTTAAGTCATTTGGGATTTGAAGAAAATATGTCTAACTTAGTGTTAATAAAATTTTGTGAGGATCCCAAATATCACTCCAAGACAAAACACATAGACATTAAATACAATTTTGTGAGGGACATAGTTGCACAAAAGGAAGTGAATGTGCAATACATTTCAACGAGCAACATGGTTGCAGACCCCTTAGCGAAACCTATTCCAAGAGATGTTTTTAATAAACATGTTAAATCTCTAGGATTGCGTAGGTTTTGACTTTGAAGTCCTTAAGAAATTGTATTATGATTATTTTGAGTTATGGAATAAAGTTGTGTACTTTATGATGCATAAACACAAATGTTTTGTACATTGAATCAAAAGTATGTCGGAGAGTAGATTGACTTTCTCATACAAGCAATCGCTTCTATGACTCATGTGTCAATTAGAAAAGAGATACTTTTAAGCAATTTTATTGTTATGAGGGTATAATAAAATGAGAGCAATTGCTTAAAAGAAGATATTGCCTTGATAAGTGATGAAGATGAGATCATGTTATGATCAAAGATGAAAAATCCCACTGTTCATCTTAAACTGTCTATGAGTGCCAGATGGAAGTCCTGTAGCCATTTGTTGATAAAATATTGAAGTAGAGAAGTGGACTCGAGTTAGATACTGAGTGTATCTATACTATCATCTGTACAGTATTAGTTGAGGCATACACTCTGATGCTAAAAAGTATAATGCTGTAACATGTGTTTCATACCACATGTGCTTAATGTGGCCATATAGGGTAATTGAAGTTATTTGATCTCTACTTTTTAGTTGTATGAGACCCTTGAGATCGAGAAATCTCTATAAGTACCCTTATGACCTTTTAGCTAAAATTTTGAAGTTTCACTTCAATGTTAGTCTTCTTGGTCAGTATTTGAAATTTCTTAAGGAAAAGTAGGCTTGTAGAAAAGATGTCAAAGATGTAAACAAAAAAAAGTAGCTTCCAAAAACTTGTTTATGTTTTTGAAATTTGGTAAGTATTCTCCAATTTCTTAAGGAAAGATGGATACATTGTAGAAAAGATGGAGCACATGGTAGGAAATTTGAATAGAAATAGGCTTAAATTCATAAACAAAAAACAGAAAACAAAATGGTTATCAAACAGGGCCTAATTAGTTGTCAAACGAGGCCTTAGTGATTGAATCTATCAGTTGTCTATCAATTGACTTCTATATGTTAAAATGATTGACTCCATCACTTAAAAAATTAATTGTACACTCTCAGTTCAATTGAAAGAAGTAAATCAATTTTTTTGGTGATAGAAAATAATCATATTGACTTTTATTGGTTAAACTGATAGAACCTAAGCACGCAAGTGAAGCTTTGATATATGAAGTCAAAAAATTTGATTTTTAATTGATCGCAACCATTAAATGGAATGATTGATTCAATCGCTAGAAAATTGATAGATTCAATCACTAGCAAACTATAATTGAGTCAATCAATGGGAAGTGATAGATTCAATCACTAGCAAATTCATAGATTCAATCACTAACAAATTGATAAACACTAGCAAACTCATAGATTCAATCACTAGCAAAGTGATAGACTCAACCACTAACAAATTGATTGAAATGAGCTTTTTGGTATTTTTAATCCTTTTGTTACCCTTTTATGCCCTAAATGAATTCGTTTGGACATTTTTTTATCAGCTAACTCATTGACATTTACATCTATAGAAATTTACATCTAGATATTGTCATAGTTATTCAAAAGAATTAAAACTACAATGAAATCTTGCACCACTTAATAACTTAGAGATTACAGTTCGAATCCTCCAACCATAATTAGTTAATTTTTTTTAAAAAAATGTCTTATTTATTAATTTTAAAAATTAATTGAAAATTATTATCGAACTGGTTAAATCTATCAGTGAACTCATTGAAAGCTATCAATTGAAAATTGATTTAAGACCATTAGCTAAAAATTGATTAAAGCCTATCAGCTGAAAATTGATTGAAGGCTATCAGCTGAAAAATGATTGAAGGTTATCAGCTGAAAATTGATTGAAGACTATCATTGATTAAAGGCTATAAACTAAAACTAATTGAAGACTATTAGCTGAAACTGATTGAAGGCTATCAACTTAAAATTGATTGAAGGCTATCAGTTGAAATTTATTGAAGGTTATTGAAAGATCTCAAATAGAACATATTTTGGGCTGCCTTAGTTAACATTATTCTAGAATTAAGGTGGGAAAGCAAGCATTAATAAGAATAATACAATGAAATAACTTGGAAAAATAACATGCATTCATAAAGCAGCCTCGTCAGCACAATTTTACGTTTTTAGCATAAATCTTGAGTAAATTGTGCCTAATCAATCCTATTGGCATGACAATTTAGCTGCACAACGGGAGGATATTCAGTGCGAACGATGACCAGCAGTGAAAAAAAGAGCGAATTCAAAATGAAAACACGTTCGAAAAAAGACACGCCAACAAGGAATTAATCAATAATTAATCAAGTAATTAAGGCAGCGTCAATCAAATAAATTCCCGCAGAAATCATTGAATTCTACTTTTTTTTTAAAACTGGGAAATCGAAGCTTTACTCCCTTATACCTGGGGCACCACTGGCCCCCGTCCCTAGATTGTGGCACTGCGATACTTCGAAGCGTATTCTATTTTAAGCTCTTTCCAACAGCCTCGAACCAAGGATATCTCAAAGAATTCTGCATTAATGAAGATTTCAGAGCTCACCTCGACTTGTCGGCCATGTAATTCAATATTATAAATACCAAGGCAGGGAGCTGAGAAAAGTGAGTTGGTAAGTTGGCCGTGAAGCCTATTGCAAAGAGAAGCAAATGGTGATGTCGTAGGAGCAGGAGATGATGACAAAAGAACTGCACATCTTCAACCGTGCAGATTTCAATTTACTATTGTTTTTAGGAGTAGCTTGTAGATTTAAACATTTCATTGATGCAATAAAATTGTCTTGTTTAACTTCTATTTGATGTTTATTTCTATGACTGCACTATAAGAGTTTATGTTTACTGTTCTTCAATAGAAGTATGCTAAGAGTGTAGGTCCTTGAGTTTTACACTGCTGCATGTTAATTAAAATATATATATATATATATATATATATATATGCATCGATTAACTACCCACGAACTTATATGCTACATTAGGTCGTGTGAACGTTTGTTCACTACTTAGAGTGTTAGGAATAACCTCACTAATTCTTCTATCATAAATCATTAAGTGCATGAGTATTTATTTGTTAGGGAAGCAAGACTCTCTTTGACTAGCACGCGAACTTATAATCTTCTATGATTGATAACTAGCATTACTCATTGCATCATATTTAGCTTCGTATCAAATTCATTTACACAATTATTTCCCAAAAAAAACCACACACTTATCCAATTCATGCTTTACTTTTATGCACAAGTCTAACTTAAATAATATTAGCTCTAGACATCAATCTCTGTGGATCGATAAACTTATATAGTTATTACTTGCTGCAATTTCAGACTACGTATACTTGCGCGTAAGTTATTCTGAGTTACACTTAGCATAAGTTGACTTCGAATTAATTAATATACAATATATCTGCACTAGAATCGCCCGTCAAGTTTTTTGTGCCATTGCTGGAGATTGATTATTTAGAGTTAAAATCTTTAGGAATGAATAATTTTTATTGTCTAAAAGGTTGAAATTTTTATGAGAAAAGAATCCTTGAGAAATATGTTAAAAAATCAATGCCACAAGCATTAAAAAATAAGTGAATAGTGAAGAAGAAAATCTTGAAAAAAATATACGTTGTTGCTGAATAAGGCCATAGGCCAAGTGTTGTAATAAGGCAAAAAGCCGAGTTGTGTAAAGAAAGAAAAACCCAAAAAGGGAACTAAAGCTAGTAGCCATAGTAATGAAAGCATCCTGATTCCTTCCAATGCCTCGACTTTAGTTGTTTCCGCTGCTTGAGTGTGTTGCTTTGCTCAAGTGTGTCATTTTAAAAACTATGAAATTTGGGTGTAGTCGGTTTAGGGGGCTCGAAGTGGTAAAATGGTGTGTGCGTGGGAAAGAATGCTTTAATTAGATGCTTTGGCTAAACTTAGGAGGATCAAGAGATTGAGTGAGATGTTTTGGAGTCGTAGGCATTAGTGTTAAGGGTGCTTAAGTTCTTATTCTAGTAGGGAAGAAATCGTGGTTAGGGATAAAGATTATTTTGAAAAGCATGCAAGGCTAAAAGTGATAAGCGAAAGTTGAGAGCTTTAGTTTCTGATGAAAATTTCTGTAGCAGAACTGCAATGCTGAGTATTCAGGACTGGATCTTATTGATAGCATACGCATATAGGAGCATTGAAAGAAGCATTCTCTGTGAAGCATTGCTCGGGACAAGCAATGGTTCAAGTTTGGGGTTTGATAACTCTCAATTAGAGAGTTATTTAGTCATCTTTAAGATGCATTTATTGAAGAAATCATGCATTTTCATCACAGTTTAATGCATAGATTACTTTTAAGATAGAGAATTAGTTATAAGACGCTATGCATGTTAGAAATGAGGTAGAGATTAGGAAAGCAAAAGAATTAAGTGTTTTTTGTGTTAAGAAGCTAAAGTTTGCAGCATTATTGATAGCATTTCTGAAATCCCCATTTTCGCTAAATGTTTTTTTTATCATTGCAAGGCTTTAATGTTCTAGAAGCATTAAATTCATGCCTCAATTGATGTAGCTTGATGAGAGAAAAGATGAGCCATTCGGCAGCAAGCCAATGTTGTAAGCATTCGATCAAAGGGAAACACCTTCTGCAAAAAGGCAGCCAACTCTGCACCTGCGTCAAAAAAGCTGAAAAAGGCAGATCTTGTCGGCTGGGCATCTGTAAAGACCTGACACTAAATGGTCCTAAGTAGTCTTTACTTTAAGATGCAATTTCAAATACAGGTAATAGACTGGAAATTTAAACATCTTTTATAATGAATTCAACTTAAACATTTTTAAAAGTATAGTTATGAAAACAGTAAAACAACATAAGTTTATGGCCAGAGTCCGACAAACAGTTACAAAATCTAGATAAAAACAACTCAAGTTCCAAAAGACACTTTCAACATTGGAATACAAATGACTCAAGAACATGTAGCGGCCTTTCCCATGATCATCCAACTCCTCCTCTAACCATCTCTATGTTGTGCCAAGTTACCTTGTGGAAAAACCGCAGAAAGGGTGAGTACAATTGCACTCAGTAAGGATTCCCCAACCGGGGTACAATACGCATAACAAATCCTCTAGCATCCTATCATCCTAGCATTAAGCAATAGCGTGACAGTCTCAATAGTACTAACAGTAGGATGAACAACATCAAGAGTCTAAAATCAAAGCTAGACAGGGTTAGCATACACTGGGCTAACAACTAGGAGAAACAGTTAAATAACTAAGAAGCTACATCAGTACTGCAAACAAGGTTAGCACACATTGTGCTAACTAAGAACAACAACACACTAGGCTAGTCCTGGACTGAAACACACTGGGCAGTCCTACTCATACCTGATTAGCAACACACTGGGCTAACAGGGGACAACAACACACTGGGCTAGTCCTGAGCAACACGGGCAACAACACACTAGGCTAGCCCGGGTTCAGCAAGACACTAGGCCAATCCTGAAAACTGGTTAGCACACACTAGGCCAACAAAGGGACAGCACACACTGGCCTAGTCCTCGACAAACCGAGCCAGCATGCAACTCGACTGTCACTCAGGTAAGTCCTGCTCATACCTGTTAGCAGCACACTGGGCTAAAAGGGGACATCATCACACTGGGCTAGTCTTGAGCAAACCGAGTCAGCAAGCAACTCGACTGTCACTCGGGACTCCTTAGGAGACTCTAACACTTTAGGCACCTTAGAGATAACAGGGTATAACATACAACTAGTTTATAATCCCTAGAATATTTGCAGACATACTGAACAGATAATAAACAGGATAGTGCAACAGTAAAGTACAATAACTAAATGCCAAACCCTAGTAAACAATCCAGGAAAGCCTATCCACTGACACGCTTGATCACAACGTAATCATTAGGGCATACAACATACATGATCAGATCAGTAGGAAAACATGAGATAAACATGACTACCAAAAGACAAACAGGAATAGACAAGATTATCAACATAACAGCCTCCAGGGAAACCTGCAAGAACCTATCCACTAGCAATATGTTCCAGATAACCTGCAGAAACCTATCTGCTAACAAAATATTCCAAATAACCTGCAGAAACCTATCCACTACAATTCAACATATAAACAAACAACCAGGAGTTATCATTACAATGCGTAGGGTCCACACAACTCCGGCAAGGAACCCTTACCTGTCAAATAGTAGAACCTAACAATAGAAGATACTCCTTGAGCTGTAGATCACTACACAAGCTACCCTATCAATCAAGCCAACAAAATCAAAAATCAAAGCAGAAATACCTCTATCAACCAAAAAAATAGAAAAATTAAGGCTTTATCGAAACTCGAGCAAACTTTAATTCCCAAAGGGGGAATCGCGGCCAAGGCAAGTTTATCCACACAAAAGTGCAACCTCAACACTCTTTCTCCTTCCACTCTCGACTAGGGCATCACAACATCACACAACACAAGTTAGCTTCGTTTACAACTCAACACACAGCTAAAAACACTCCCATGGAAGCTCTCCACCACCAAGGGGAGTTTGGGTAGAACAACACAACCAACAAACCCTTGCTCACCTTGATGCCTCGGCAATGGAGAAGGCAGAAGAGTGGTATCAGCTCGCTTCTCTAACAAACACCCAAGGCTTTCGACTAGGCTAGGATTGCACACAAGAGAAAAGCTTTGTTAGAACACTCTCCCTCCAAGATAAGTTAGATCTCGGCTAGATCTACACAACCAAGCAACCAAAACACAACAAAACCTTACCATGGAGCTCTCGGCAATGGTGGCTTCAAAGAAGTGCTCTCAGATTTCACCAACTAGGAGCAGAAAAAGAAGTAGCTTGGCAAGATGTCTCGGATCCAAGGGAGGCGCTTCTCGAATGAAGCTTGTTGCAACTCAACAATAGAGGAGGGGAGTCTCGAATCTCCAATTGAAGATGGAGAGCTTGAGCTTGGCTAGATCTAACAACAATGAGGGACAAGAGCTCCTCGGATCTAAGCTTGCGAGAGAAATGGAGAAGAAATGACTTGGGAAAAAGATGGAGTTCGAGAGAGCTTGGTCGGCCAAGTGAGGAAGAAGAGAGCGGTGGTCTGCTAGGGCAAATGCGAAGGAGGAAATGATTTTCTCATTCTTTTTCTTATTTTAAATCCATGAAAAATCCTTCGAGCCTTGACAAAAACACGTTTATTTCTTATTTTCTGTTTAGTCCTAGGCAAGCTCCAAACCTCTCCAAACAAATCCCAAACCTGGAACATGAACCAAAGTAAATTTCTAACTCAACACGAGCTTGGAAAATTACCAAAATACCCTCGGGAGGCCAAATGACCCAAATGCCCCTAGAGAGTCAAACAGCCCTAACGGCCCAACCAGACTACTGAATAATTTACCGAACGTACCTGAAGAACCGAAATGGTAACCAGGGCCGTTATAGTATTCCCTCATTTCTCTGCTCTCGTCCTTCAGCTCCTACGTTGCTTCCTCTGCTATCTGATTCCTCTACTAAACTTCAACTAAGTTAATCTTCCGGTTACGCAAAACCTTACACTCTTGGGCCAGAATATGCACAGGCTTCTCCTCGAAGCTCAAGTCCTTATTCAGTTCTAAAGGCTCATAGTCAACTATGTGGGATGGGTCTGCAACATACTGACGTAGCATCGATACGTGGAATACATTATGCACAGATGCCAACGACGGAGGCAAGGCTAATCGGTACGCCACTGGACCGATTCGCTCAAGGATCTCAAAAGGTCCCACAAACCTGGGACTCAACTTGCCTCGCTTACCAAACCTCAGTACTCCACGCATCGGTGCTACCTTAAGGAAGACATGTTGTCCTACCTCATACTCTAAATCTCTACGAATAACATCAGCGTAGCTCTTCTGTCTACTCTGGGCAGTTAACATACCAACTCGGATCTTTTGCACTGCCTCATTAGTCAACTGAGGCAACTTGGGACCCAGAACCTGTCTATCACCAACCTCTTCCCAAAACACTAGAGACCTACAACGCTTACCATACAATGCCTCAAACGGTGCCATCTGAATCGTCGTCTGATAACTGTTATTGTAAGCAAACTCCATCAGATACAAATACTGGTCCCAATTGCCAGGGAAGTCAAGTACACAAGCTCTCAACATATCCTCAAGGATCTTATTCACCTTCTCAGTCTGTCCATCATTTTGAGGGTGAAATGTTGTACTGAAACTACATTCAGTACCCAAACCCTTCTGTAGTGCCCTCTAGAAACAAGAAGTGAAACGAGACTCTCTATCAGACACAATCTTAATTGGTACCCCGTGGTACCGCACAATCTGCTCCAAAAATAACTGTGCCCACTGTTCCACGGTATAATTAATTCTCCCGGAAACGAAGTGTGCACACTTGGTCAAACGATCGACAATCACCCAGATCTGAGTAAACCCTCTCAGCGTCCTCGGCAAACCAGAAATATAATCCATGGAAATCTCTTCCCATTTCTACTAAGGCACGCTCAGTGCTGCAACAGCCTTGCAAGCTTCTGTCTGTGAGCCTTCACTTGCTGACAAGTGAGACACCGACTAACAAACTCTACTATGTCCCTCTTCATATTACTCCACCAAAAATTCTGCTTGAGTTCCTGGTACATCTTATTGCCCCCTGGGTGCCAAGTGAGCGGGGAACTGTGAGCCTCAGAAAGTAACTCAACTCGCAGTTCAGCGTTAGCTGGCATGCAAAGGCGTACTCTATACCTCAAACCAATATCTAGTGCCATAACAAAGTCAAAGTCCCCGTCGGCCTGAATCCTTGCAATCATTCGGCTCAACTCGGGATCACTCAGCTGGCTATCTATGATCCTCTCCCTGATGGAAGGCTGGACAGTCAATTGGGCTACCCTGGCTGTAACCTCTCCCAACAACACTACTATCCCAACTCGCTCTATCTCTCTCTGCAACAGGATCTATGAACTCAACAAGGCCGCAGAATGTGAAGTCTTCCTACTCAAGGCATCAGCTACCACATTAGCCTTGCTCGGGTGGTACAAATGTAAGGGACCGACCCGAATGGGGCACTAAATGGGCCCTTACCCCAATGCATGCATTCAAAGTAAAGGACATTCAAACAGACATGATTTCGGATTCCAATTAAAACAAAACATTCAAAATAACCCCTTTAAAATCTAGACAATTTCCCTAGAACCTGTCCCTGTTTCCAAGCACCTGTTCCAAGATAAATACATTTCCAAAGTATACTCCGATCAGAGATTTCTTAAAATCATTCAAAACATGTCTAAATACAATAATGCTGAATCCACAAAATATTCGAGAAAACATCCTAGGGCTCAGTGCCCGTCTACATGCATCATTCAGGGAAAATAAAACATAAAGAGTCATAATACAAAAATCGAGTTGGAAGATCTGGGCCCCATGATCACAGCTCCTCCTTCACCCATCCTGCTCGCACTTTGGTTACCCGTGGAAAAACCACAAGATAATAAGTGAGCAATGAATTGCTCAAGAAGAATCCCCAACCGGGGTACAATACGATATACATGGTCATCTCGATGAGCGTATGCAAGCTATGAATATAAACACGAGATAGAGCACATAGCTTAGCCCACACTTGGGCCTCGGATGCCAATTTAAGGTCTTAGTCCGGAATAATATCACCACACACCCAATACATAAGTCGCCCCTATACGAGAAACAAGTCCCGCCTCGCTCTGCTCTCACGTCGACGAAAGGTACACTGGCTCACAATCCCGAGGAGCTCTCCGATGGCGCAGAATGAGCGTAAGCATGCACCGCGTGCTCTGCTGCAGACATAGGGTGTGAGACTCGACACGTAAACTATGTCGGCTGACCCACCGCACTGGGGCCAAGGAACGGTCGTGGTAGGTTTACACCAGGAAGCCGTCCTTGCCTTAACAGGTGGAAATCAGGGGCTACGACCGAACACGCTGAGGACGTGCCGATCGTCGGGACGAGGCAATGCCAAGTCATCATCCCGACCGTTGGGGCATTTAACATCCGCCACCCTCACCCAAGATTGCGGGGCCTACCGCTTAGGTTAGCTAATCCCTCACGGGGTCCGGGGGACGGAATGACTTGCTCGACGTCCCCGCCATGGATGCAAGGTACTTTATGCATCGGGCCCGATGATGCTATCTACCTGCAACTCTAACCTGCCCTAGCAATCAGCAAACAATTCCATAAAATCCAATACGTGCTCAATAAGAATACAACGAGCCTAGCATGATACTACGAAGCATGGAACAGATACAAGCATGCTAGAAAGGAACAACCTAGCATGGATTAACATGAGAATTAAATCGGAAAATCATGCTAATCGGGAATTCGAATAGAATACCTAGCTACACATGTCAATAAACACAAACAAGCGATCAATCAAAAATCGCATAATATATCGCAGGTCCACACAACTCCGGTAAGAAATCCTTACCTTGGCCGGGACGATTTGACACGAAAACCTAAATGGCGAACGAACCCGAACTAGCTACCGAGAACCTATCAATCACAACAAAAATCACACAATAGGCCTAAATATAATAAAATAAACGAGGCTCAGCTCGGGAGCAACTCACGAGGCGAGACGAATGCACGAACGGGCCAATTGCACCAACGGGGCAAAGAATGGGCGGCCGGCGCGCAAGGCGCGCAGCGCGCGCGAAGCGATGCAGAGGCGCGCTACGGCGCGAGGCGATCTGCGCGCGCTGCTCGCCGGTAGGGGCTCTGCTTCTGCGCGAACAGGCAGGCGAAGGAAACCCAAATCGAGCGATCCAAGGATTTCGACGAGCGATTCTTTGATGGCGAACTCCCTTACACTAGCTGCACAAAACCCATACCTCAAATTACCTCGACTCGGCCGGAAATGGCGAAGCCCGAAACAGGGGAGAAGAACTCAAATTTTGAAGGAGAAGAAGAAGAAGAAGAAGTACCTGCTGCTCGGGGGAAAGAATGGGCTTTGAATTGGGGAAGAGGAGCTCGGAAATGACCGGTCGACGAGGGAGAAATCGCTGGTCGGTCGGAGAAGAGTCGCGAAGAAGAAGAGAAATGGGGAAGGAATCGGGCGAGCTCTGCCTTTAAATAAAACGCACGAAGACAAGCTTAAGTATTAGATCACGCGTTTAGATTAACAAACGCGCCCAATGGCTCGGCTGGCAGCGCCCCCTGCCTAGCATGCAGCGCGTCCTTGGCTCGAATCTCACTCGACACGCTATTTAATTCCCTATTTATTTTTACCTTTTTCCAAGCCCAAATGTCTTCACCAAATTTCCCGATCCCATTCAAATCGACTCATAATTTTTCTAGCAATTAACAAATACAAAACTGGCCCTGCCGACCCGACCAAAATTACCAAAATGCCCCTGGACCTCCCGGGAAGACCGGGATGAAAATTTCCGGGCCGTTACAACAAAATCTCACAATCATAGTTCTTCACCAGCTTCAGCCATCTCCTCTGCCTCATGTTTAACTCCTTCTGAGTAAAGAAGTACTTGAGGCTCTGGTGGTCCGCAAAAATCTAGATTTTCTCACCATACAAGTAATGTCTCCAGATTTTCACGGCAAACACTACTGCGGCTAGCTCCATATAACAAAAGTGCAACCTCAACACTCTTTCTCCTTCCACTCTTGGCTAGGGCATCACAACATCACACAACACAAGTTAGCTTCGTTTACAACTCAACACACAACCAAAAACACTCTCATGGAGCTCTCGGCCACCAAGGGGAGTTTGGGTAGAACAAGACACCCAACAAACCCTTGCTCACCTTGATGCCTTGACAATGGAGAAGGCACAAGAGTGGTCTCGGCTTGCTCCTCCAACAAACATCCAAGGCTTTCGGCTAGGCTAGGATTGCACACAAGAAAAAAGCTTTGTTAGATCTCGACTTGATCTACACAACCAAGCAACCAAAACACAACAAAACCTTACCTTGGAGCTCTCGGAAATGGTGGCTACAAAGAAGTGCTCTCAGATTTCACCAACAAGGACCAGAACAAGAAGTAGCTTGGCAAGATGTCTCGGATCCAAGGGAGGGGCTTCTCGGATGAAGCTTGTTGCAACTCAACAATGAAGGAGGAGAGTCTCGGATCTCCAAGTGAAGATGAAGAGCTTGAGCTTGGCTAGATCTAACAACAATGAGGGACAAGAGCTCATCGGATCGAAGCTTGTAAGAGAAATGGAGAAGAAATGACTTGAGAAAAAGATGGAGTTCGAGAGAGCTTGGTCAGCCAAGTGAGGAAGAAGAAGAGAAATGAGTGAACGGTGGTCGGCTAGGGAAAATGGGAAGGAGGAAATTATTTTCTCATTCTTTTTCTTATTTTAAATCCATGAAAAATTCCCCTTCGAGCCTTGGCAAAAGCACTTTTATTTCTTATTTTTTGTTTAATCCCAGGCAAGCTCCAAACCTCTCCAAACAACTCTTGAACCTGAAACATGAACCAAAGTAAATTTCTAACTCAACACGAGTCTAGAAAATTACAAAAATACCCCCGAGAGGCCAACTGACCAAAATGCCCCTAGAGGGTCAAACAACCCTAATGGCCCCAACCAAACTGTTGAATAATTTACCGAACGTACCTGAAAAATAGAATGGAAACCTGGGCCATTACAGGATAAAAAACAAGGGCCATTTTCCCTTGAATCTGGACCGTCGATCTTGGAAAATATGGGAGTATATAAAAATCATTTTGGGAAAAGAAATTCATTCCTCATTATTCCTTTTTTGGATTCAGCCTTGAATTCAGAGCAGCTGGGAGAGGAGTCCTTGTTGTTCGAAGCATATTTACAGCGTTTTCCGCATTTTTCTTCCTTCAGTTTTTCTTCTTTTCTGTTTTGTAGTTTTGTTATTGTAGTTGCATTTTCTAGTTGTAGTTCATGTTTTCGAACAATATTGTTTAGTCATTCTATTTTAATAGTATTTCGAAGTTTCTCCTCTTGTTTTCTTTCTATTTTTCATGTTCTGCACTTTCTTCTTTCTATTCTAAGTGCTACTGTTCGATTGAAGCACTGTTCATAGTTGTTTGTTTTACCGTTTGAGTTTTGGTTGCTTGATGGTTACAACATTCCTACCTTCTGTTTTTGTTCTTTCCAGCATAACCATGAGCTAAATTCATATAGGTGAGGGTTAAGGGGACGAGTGTGTGATGCATGTATTTCGGGTGAGCAGGGAGATGTTAGGCTAAGGCATAATAGGCATTTTAACTAAGAGCATGTTTCGACCGATCATCCATTCATGCTTGCTTGTCTTTTCATCTATAGAGAGAGAAGGATTAGAAATAACCTACTCATTTCCATTATTTTCAATCTTAGGAACTCCTACTTGTTAAAGAGGGAGGCTAGAGATATCACCTTGCTAGTGCGCATTTCATCGTTTATAGCTTCGAGTTTAGATACGAGAGCTCACACTCGAAGAGAATGAATGCATCTTGAGAAAGAGCATTTGATCACATGTTGTGCATAGTCTACTTCTCACCATAGTCTCACCCTTGATGCATGTTAATCACACTCAACCTACCCTTATCCCGAACCTGCCGTCTCATTGGAGTACTTTCGTTTGTTTCAAGCATTCCTTGTTGCATCTGTTCCACTACAATCACAATTTATATTTCTGTTATGGCAATTTACTGTTGAAATCAGTAGCGATTATAATGTTGCATTTGAATTAGTTAGTTCAGCAGTGTCATTAACATTTCTATCGCATTCCCATTTTATTAAAATTAGTGTTTAATCAAATTTGGTCAACATCAACATTTCGTTTAGTTTTCTGTTCTGGACTTTGCAATTAACACTTATTTAGAGATTAACCCAGTCCCTGTGGAGATGACTTGTAACTTATCACTTGATTGCAATTGACTGCGTATATTTGCGTATTAATCTGTTCAATACTTGAGACATTGTTTGTTAACTGTGTTATCTGTTCAAATTAGTATTTACACTATTCGAGCCGTTAGAATAGTATTTATCAATTTTCGTCATTGTACTTTGAATTTTGTTTTATGTTAGTGAAATGCCCAATTTTGATTCCTCAACTTAAAAATAAAAATCACTAAATTTATCAATGTGTTAACTTTGAAACTAATATTTATCTGAACTAGTTCAATAATAATAATAATAATAATAATTTTAATATAAGAACAAATGTGAATGCATTTATAATATTATTGAGGAAAATAGTGTTTTTATGAAGATCTTTTAAAAAAATATATAAAGTATGATAATCGATTAAATTTATTTTAAGTATAAAACTTAAAATCTTAAGAAAAAAATTTAATGTACATGAGCATTAATTTTATTTATAATAAAGGAAAATTAAAATAATGGTTTTCAAATAATTATCATACTTGGTTAGAGCATTGACAAATAATAATAATAATAATAATAATAATAATAATAATAAACAATAAACAATAAACAATAAAAAGTGGTAAATGGGACAAAATGGAATATCTTTTTTTTATTTATATATATATATATTATCGATTTATTTTATAAAATTAAGGTGTGGTGTTTTGGGTATAATTTATTTATCTCTCCTCATAAAATTGAAAATTAGACAATGATTTAAAGTCTAAATAAATTAGATGTTCTCTTAATAAATTTATAAATGGTAAACATTTACTACTATTTCCCTAAACTCCACTCCATACTAGTGGGCCAAACAAGCCTTTAGTTAGGTGCTATCTTTCTCCTCGTTGTGGGGCCAAAAGACCCTCACCAATGGGATAGCCAACATTGCAGAGGTAATCACAATCGGAATAAAATGATCCTACTATTACGAAAATATCAAGTACAAGTTGCACTATTTGAACCCATTCATAACATTGGCTACAAATCTCTCATGACAGGACAATACATATATGTACTCTCCATATGGCACACAAGCAAAACTAATAGTATATTTCTTAATTCCACCGCTTGGGTTGTCTTCTCTAGCAACATTAATTTCTATGTCGATACCATCGATTGCCCCTAAGAAATTCTTTTTACCATAGCATAAAACATGATCAATGTTGTAATTACTTCAATAGGTTTTATTTATTTGATTATTTTTGTTGGGAGTCGATATTACCCCCAAACTATTTCCATTAGTTGTCGATACAATCGCTACAAATAGGCTCTGGCTTCTTCAGAAGTCCCTTGTCTAAATATAGTATAATGAAAAGCATCTTGTGAAAGTTTTGTGACAAAATCTTTCATGATCAAGAAGATTGCATCACAACCACTCAAATTTTCACGTCGTGTGCGACTATGTATAAGAACATTGTAACCATTTCCTCTATGCAAACTTGTGTAAAACCTCCCTAGTTGACATGTAATATTCGTTGATGCTATTTTCTTCATTAGATTGTCTTCGTTTATGATGTTGATTGTCTCGCGATTCTTTGCATAATTTAAGAGTTCGAAAAAGACTTTTTGTGCCATGTTAACATTTCTTTCAGTCTCAATTGCACAATAAAGAGTATCCATTATAGAAACTTGAAAGACGAATAAACACAATAGACAATCACGCAAGCTTTCGCTTCGTGACTGGAGAGATAGTCAAATATTTGAAACAAGTAGAGAAATATAAGAGAAAGTATTTAGAGAATTTGTGAGCCTTGTGCCTCCAATCACGAAGCGAAAAGCTTGCACGATTGTTCTATTTGTGTTTTATTCACCTTTCGAGTTTCTACAAATTGGTATGAAAGTCGATTGTGAACGTGACGGGTTAAATGTTGCTGTCATGATTGATGAAGAAAAATTACGAGAATTGGAGCATCCAAATGAAAGCTCTTCTCAAATCTCATGATGCATGGGAAGTAGTCGAAGGAGGATTCGTAGAATTAGAGGATACTGTGAATTATATTAAGAATCAAACCAAATATTTAAAGAGAAGTGATTAAAGGATAAAATAACATTGTACATGTTGTTTTGTACAGTTGACGAATCGGGCTTTGGAAAGATTCCAAGTGCAACAACTTCAAAAGAAGTGTGGGACACTTTAGAAAAAGTATTCAAAGGAGTCGACCGAGTCAAGCAAGTGCGTCTCCAGAGTCTTTGCGGCGAGTTGGAGAGCATAAAGTTGAAAGAGTCAGAAAGCGTATCTAAATACATCACACATTTGAAGACGATAGTGAATCAACTTAATCATAATGGAGAAAAGCTTACCGATGTGCGAATTGTGGAGAAGAATTTAATATCATTGACGGATAATTTTGAGAATATTTTGTGCGCAATTAAAGTCAAAGGATCTTGCGACCCTCATAGTAGATGAACTTGGAGGTTCTCTTGAGGCACACGAGCAATGTAAGAACAAGAAGAAGGAGGAAACACTAGAGCAAGTGCTTTAAACAAAGGCGTCAATCAAAGAAGAAAATGTACTTTATTGTAAGAAATTTTCGGGTAGAAGTCGTGGTCGTGGAGGTCGTTGATTTGGTCCAGTAGGCAAAGCTACATTGTTGATGCGAAAGGACAAATGAGTCAAGCGAATTGACGCAGAAGAGGACTCGGATGAGGAAAAGGCGGTAGATCAAATTAGTCAAATATTGAATGCTACAAATTTCATAAGTATGGTCACTATGCGAGTAATTACAATGCTGAAAAATGTTATAATTGCGAAAAAGTAGGACACATTGCGGAAGATTGTAGAATGGATAAAATGGTTGTAGAAACAACCAACTTAGCATTAGAAGACGATGCAAATGAAGGTCTTCTCTTGATGGCTCATAAAGATGGGATCACCAAAAATGAAACAATATGGTATCTCGATTAAAGTGCAAGCGACCATATGTGCAGACACGAGCATCTGTTCAAAGAGTTGCAAAACATTGAAGATGGTCATGTATCTTTTGGCGATGCATCAAAATTAGAGGTAAAAATAAAAGGTTATGTACAAAAGGATGGCTTTGATCTAAGATGTCTATTACTTACTAGATCTCAAAACAAATATTTTGAGTCTAGGGCAACTTACAGAGAAGGATTACTCAATATTCTTGAAAGATTGGCTATTGCACTTGAAGGAAAAGTGAGAGTGTTTAGTCACTCAAGACGAAATGGGAAGAAATCGCATGTACAAATAGAATTTGAGAAGCGTACAAGAAAAGTGTTTGCAAGTCAATGTAGAAGATAAGACATCGCTTTGGCACTTTCATTTTGGTCACAACATCATGGTGGATAAAAAGAGTTAGTGAAGAAGAATATGGTGCACGGGCTACCTAATATGGACTATGAAGAAATTTTTTGTGAATAATGCGACCTTAGCATGCATGCGAGAACCATGTTTCAGAAGAAAGCAGAATATCAGGCAAAAACAACCACTCGAGGTGATTCACATGGATATATGTAGACCAATTACCCTTGGATTTTTCAGCGATAAAAGTTACTTCATTACTTTTATTGATGATTTTTCACAGAAAACTTGGGCTTATTTCTTGAAAGAAAAGTTAGAAGCATTCGAGGCATTCAGAAAACTCAAAGTGAAGGTGGATAAAGAAACGAGTAGATGCATCAAAGCTATGCGATCTGATAGAGGTGGCCTCTTCGACGACTTTTATGGAGCAGTGCGAGGAGAAAGGCATAAGGCGATTCCTAACCGCACCATACACTCCTCAATAGAATGGTGTGACCGAGAGGAAAAATAGAACCATTCTTAACATGGTTCGAGCAATGCTAAAGAACAAAAGTATGGCAAAGGAATTATAGGTGGAAGTAGTGTTGTGCACAGTTTATGTGCAAAATCAATGTCCATGCGAAGTTGGGTGATCATACATTGCAAGAGGCATGGAGCGGACAGAACCCAATAGTTTTGCGTCTTAGAATATTTGGTAGTATGGCTTATGCACACGTATCTGATTATTTTAGAACGAAGCTCGAAGACAAGAGCAAGAAGTTTGTTTTCATTGGGTATGATGAGAAAACAAAAGGTACAAGCTACTTGACCCAATAAGCAAAAAGGTGATAGTGAGTCGCGATGTGCGAGTCAATGAAGAAAGTAACTGTGCCTGGAACAATTTGATGGAAGTCAACATTGAATTTGGAGAATTACCAGTCTTTGCATCAACAAGTATGCCAACAAGTGAAACTAGTGATGATGAAGCTGAACCGTAACAACCCAGAATGCGGAGTTTGAAAAATTTATATGATGCGAAAAATGAGGTACATCTTGTATGTCTTTTGAAAGATGCTGAAAGTATTAGCTATAAGGAAGTAGTGCGTAAGAAGAAGTGGCAAGTTGCCATGGATGAAGAGATCAATGTGATTGAGCACAATGATACAAGAAGCCCACAGAATTGCCAAATGCAAGTTAGTTGATTGGTTTGCAGTGGGTATTCAAGAAGAAGAAGAATGCTCAAGGCCATATAGAGCGCTACAAGGCAAGAATTTTTGCAAAATGATACAAGCAGAAAGCGGGAATCGACTATGATGAAGTATTTACTCCCGTACCAAGAAGTAAGACAATCCGATTTCTCTTTTCTGAAGCGGCTCAATTCAAATGAAGAATTTATCAAATGGATGTTAAGACGACATTCTTGAATGGTGTGCTTGAAAAGGCAGTGGACATTGAGCAACCACCCGGATATATGAAAGTTGGAAAAGAGAAGAAAGTGCTAAAATTAAAGAAAGCGTCTTCTCAGTTGAAGTAAGCACCGCGAACATGAAATACTGGCAACGATACATATTTCAAGGAGAATGGGTACAAGAAATGTCCTAATGAACATGCGCTTTACACAAAGCAGATTGAAGGTAATGTGATATTTGTTGCTCTTTATGTTGATGACCTTATTTTCATGGGTAACAGTGATGCGATGATAGAAGAGTTTAAAAGCATGATGATGCCAGAGTTTGTGATGACAGATTTGAGTTTGCTGAAGTTTTTCTTCGCTTTAGAGGATAAACAAGGAAATACGAGAATCTTTGTATCGCAAAAGAAATATGCAAAAGAGATTTTGAAGAGGTTCAAAATGACGAATTGCAACCCGGTTTTAATACCAATTGAACCAGGTACGAAACTCTTAACGTTTGATGGAGGAGAAAAAGTGGATGCAAGCAGATTAAGTGTTGATATTGTTAGTCGATTCATGGAGGAGCCAATTTATTCACATTGGAAGGCATTGAAGCGAATTTTGCGATACATTCAAGGAATGGTGTCACTTGGGATATTTTATTCGAAAGTGGAAGATTACAAGTTGACTGGTTACTCCGACATCGATTGGTGTAGAGACATAGATGATCGGAAAAGTACATCGGGATACGCATTCTTTATGGGCCACACAACATTTACATGGCTATCAAAGAAACAACCGTCGTGACGCTTTTGACATGCAAAGCTCAAAATGTTGCAACTTTTTGGTGTGTTTGTCATGCGATATGGATGAGAAATTTGTTGAGAAAGATGGAGCTAAAGCAACTTGGTGCAAACGTGATTCAAGTCGACAATAGATCAGAATTGAGTTAGCAAAGAATCTAGTGAAACTGAGAGAAGCAAACACATTGATGTTCGCTTTCATTTTATTCGAGATCATGTGAATGAAGGAAGCGGGAATCTAAGCATGTAGCGAGCCAAGATCAAGTTGCAGATATTTTCACAAAACTGTTACCGAAGGTTTTGTTTGACAAATTCAAGAAGATGATTGGCATGACGCATGGTAGAAGCATTTAGGTCTATGGAGGATTTTTGTTGAATAAACTTAAATGTAATATTTAATGAATTTTGAATATTGTTAATTGGGGTGTTAATTAATCAAGCAATTGATATGTTTTAATTGAGGAGAAAATTAAGAATGGATCCTTGATTTCGCAATTAGTGGGAAACGTTTATGGTAAGAACTTGGATACCAAGTTTGTAATAAGTTATAAATAGAGTGCTCATTCCATAGAGCAATGAAGAGGAATAAAGTGTAAGAGAGAAAGTAAGAGAAACTTGTAGAGAAATAAAAGAGGAAGCTTTTAGAGAATTTATGTGCCTTGTCTCTCCAATCACGAAAGGACAAGCTTGCACAATTGTTCTATTTGTGTTTTATTCGCCTTTCGAGTTTCTACATCCATTAATGTGTAGGGTGTACAATGCTAGAACAGTATTACAGTACAATTAGGGTTTTAAGTACTGGAATGTCGCTTATAGTTCATCTAGATTTACTTAGTTCTAGCTTTCAAGTATTAAAATATGATTGATGTTCACTTAGTTTTAGGCTTCAAGTATTTGAATATCATAATGACGGCTAGGGTTTTGACCCCACCACCACCGCCTCCTCTGTTGCCGCCACCACCTCCACCACCGCTGCTGTCGTTGCCCCCACCTCCACCACCACCGGCTCTGATACCAATTGATATGATCCAGGATCTAGATTATATCAAAAGATAAGAGAATAAAGATAAGCCAAGGTTTGATAGGTCTTGGAACCTCCCCTCTCAAGAGAATCTCTTGAGCCCTACAATAAATCACTCAATAATCACTTAATAATTGGATGCCTAAACCCTAATCTAACCCACTCTATTTATAACCAAATTCCTAACTTACTCTCCAAGTTATTGCTCAACCAAGGCCTAGGCCCAACCAAGCCTTAGACCCAACCTTATCACCTAATCACTATCCAACCAACAAAAATGAGTAACGAAAACAGTCATTGAAACAAAAATAATGTAATAATTTCTATGAACTTTTAAAACATGGGATATACATCCATTTTGATTCCAGACTGTTGGTAAGGCAATGTCTGCATGGCTTTTTTCGACTTTCGGGCACAGCCTGATTTAATTTTCATGAATTGTTGACCCTTATATATGAGGACAAACAAAGCAATACAACCACAAATTAAGAATAGGCCCATGAAAGGTTCAGGACCCAAGCTCAGCCCATCTGCTTTGCTTGTTGAAGAACATTTGAAAGAGGCAAGGAAGTTGGGATCAAACTGTGGCATCTGCTTTGTTTCATATAACTCAACTATTGATGCTGAAGCCCTCGCAGCAAGGTCAGAACCCTTTTGAACAGCCTAAAATAGAATAAGTCCACTCTGTTAGAGCTAAAAGTAAAATGGAAAGAAAATATCTTTTTTGTCACTAAGTCAATTTCTATTTGATCTTTATTTTAAAAATCAAATATTTTTACTCTCCCATCTTTATAATACGCAATCATAATTTTTGTGTGTTTTTTGAGTTTTTCTTTTACTTATTTTATTTTAAACTTTAAATTCGTATACAGACTAAAATAATTATTTTATCAATATATTATGATTTAAATTAATTTAGTCATTGTCTTAATTAACATTAAGTTGTGAACTAACTTTGTTTTTGTTTTTTTTTTGAAAGACTAATGATTTGTTAGCTGAAAAGTATAATTAAACAATTTTTTTTAAACATATAAATCAAATAGAAATTTAACAATTTTTCTAATTATGCTTTAAACCCTTAGTATATCTTGTGTGTCCTTGTTAATTTTACTAAATTGGCTACATGTGGTTTTTGTTTTCTTTTTTATAATTTTTAAAATTAAATTTGTTTCATTCTAATTTCTATATAATAAATTTCCTCTTTTCAGAAAAAAAAAGGAATTTTAGTCAAGTTCCAAAAACAAAATATAAAAATGATTTTTTAGTTTTGAAATATATAACTTATTTGTTTTTCAACATAGGCACTCTACAAAAGAAAAAAATAAATAAGATAATTATAAATTTATTTTCTAGTTTTTTTTTTGTAGGTTTTATACTATGTCAAATTGTAAATAATTTTTATGTTCGAAGCTCATTTGTGATATTAATTTGTGGACATCTCCACACTCTGTTTTATATGTATTTCAGTGCATTAGAAAAAACTTAGATATTTGAATGTTTTATTATTTAATGTTGTGATGTAATCATTTTGTTGTTTGGATGTTTTATATGAATGGAATATTGATTTCTATATACTTATGATTGCTTCATAAAAGAGAAGTCCACGAGACGCAGTCGGGAATTGGTTTCCCCATACCTGTTCTTTCCTAAATGTTGAAATATGGAAATTCAAATTCTCTAAATTGTTTATTTAATAATGAACCCAACAATGGGTTTAATAGAGTAATGAGATGACTTAATTATAAAAAGAAAATATAATATCTAATCATAGAAAGGAAAAGATAACCATCATAAAAGGAAAATATTCTACCTAGTTACAAAAGAAAAAGATAGAAAATAATATTTAATCTAATCCTAACAGGAATAAATAATTAAAAAGATGAAAATACAATTTTACTAAAATTAACATAAACTAAAACTAAAAAATAAATCTCCCATCCTCATCCCCACTTACTTACACCAACAATTTTCTCCGCCCGCAATTTACTTTTTTTCTAGTGATAAAAAATAGTAAGGGTGATTTCAGTTCGGTTTTTGTTGGTTTTGTTCGAAACCAACAACCGAACCGATATCTTTGTTTTTCAAAAAATAGATATGATCCAGTGTCCAATTTTCTTTTAATATATGAAAGAAATTTCTCTTAAAAAAATTTCTTATAAACAACAATTTTTTTAAAGATCGGAAGTATTTTTGAACTTATTGAAAATTATTTGAGGATGTTTTTCACTTGGAAAATATATTGACATTTGAAGGATACAAAAACATTCATTATAAGAGATTGATCTTTAAGACTTGGAAAATTATTTAAGGATGTTTTTCACTTGGATCTGATCTTTATTGGTTTTTAAAACAAAAATCAAACCGATCCAATATTTTTTGTTGTTTCAAATTACAAACGATAAGTCCAACTTTAAGCTAAAAACCGATCTGGTTCATTAGATTGGATGAGTTCAATTCGGTTTTTTGATGTTTTTGTTGCACCCCTAAAAAATAGATTACAAAGTATAATAACCCATTTACTTGCTTGAAATTAGTTGGAATAAAAGAGCTTCAGGCAATGTTGTGTTTCATTTAAAGTTGAAAGGCATCTTAGGCATTCCTGCCTTGATATTTAAATGAAATGATGAATTTAGAATCCCTAGGTCTACTCAATGAATAGTGTGCAGCCTCTATTTTCACATCTTCTTCTTCCTTGTGTTGACGAGCAGGTGGGTTCATTGGAATTGGACGTCTTCACCGTCGTAGACCAGCCGTAGCAGTGTTGTGGGTTCGATTGGAAGTAGCCAAGGTTCGTCGAAGTTCTAGTTTGCTGGCGTGGGGCCGCTCGTGTTTCAAGCTGCAGCGTTTCGTAATCGAGGAGCAGTGCCGTGGAACTGCGAGCGTCATGTTAAGATGCGAGATTGGCGCCATCGAGGTTGAGTCCATTACTTGATCAAGCGAACATCTTAGAAGAGGATTGCATCCCAGGGGCATTAGGTCAAGGTTAGAAGCCGCTTTTAAAGGTGTAAAAGGAACTCAGCTGTTAAGGAGAAAAGCAAAGCGACTCTACAGTCTTTCAACGCCGCCGTGTGGGTCTGTGTGGGTTGCAGCTATCCAGTTCAATCGTTGTGCGAGTAGCTTGGTTGTTTCAAGGGGAATAGGTGTGTGGGTTTGTGGGTTTCGTCTTTGACCGCCACTAGTGCTCGCGAGTGCCACTGTTGGCTGGAATTTTCCATAACTAAGGTGAGCTTTTTTCCCTTTGTTTTGGTTTTAGGTCTTACCAAATGCAGGAGAAGATAGACGTTAATTTGAGTTGGCTTTAAACACATTTAATTTGGATTTAAGGGTGTTTGTTTGTTGGTTAAGGCTATTCAAGTTAGAGATAAATAGGTGTTTGTCTTCAAGGTTAGTTCTATTTAATTTATGGATAAAACATATTTGGTTGTTTTGTTTTAAGTTATTTAAGTTGTGGATTAAGCTTGTTTGGTTAGTTGGCTAAGGTCACTCAAGTGATAGTTAATGGTGTTTGTTTCCAAGTTTAAACTTATTGAAATGTGGTTTAAACTTGTTTAGTTAGTGGCATAAGATCATTTAAGTTATGGTTTAAAGGTGTTTGGTTCGGGGTTTTAAGTCATTTCAAATGTGAATTAAGGTTTGTTTTGGATTGTGGTTTAAACAACAGTTTGGCCGAGTGGTCTAAGGTGTTAGTTTTGATCGGTTTGTTCATTTCAAGGCCCTGATCAGTAGATTGACTGTCAGGAAATTTTTTAGCGTGCTGGATCCACCCACACCTTGAGTATGAGATCTGTGGGATTTGTGGTCCCTTAGCTACCAGGTTTCTCTACTCGCATGATCCCTTAGCCTGGAACTGTATCCCAGATTACCCTAGAGATTTGTTGTCTTAGTTGGACCTTTAGGTCTTTGGTTTGTGGCCTTAGACCGCTCTACATAGCGTGGTTTATGGACATGGTTTCTGCCCCCTTTTCGCTCAGGAGCTCGGGTTTTGTGGACCCCTTGATTATGCTTCTTATCTTGCATGTTTGTGATGTTTTGACCTGATGCATGTCTTTACCCCAAGTAGGGGGATCCTTACTGAGTTGCAAAACTCACCCTTTCCACTATGAAATACCATAGGTACTACGAGATTGTATTGAGATGGGTGATTGCACGAGCTGGAGATAACCATGGGACCCGTTGCATTATTCTGTTAAGAGTCTTTTAAATTTCTTCCTTCTACATGGAACTATTTGGGAGCATGATAAGTTGGACATGTTTTACCAAGTTTTTATGTTTTAACTCTTGGGTACCCTATGACTGTTTTAATGAATTTATGGTTTTTATAAACATGCTCTTCTGAGTTTTTTTTAAGAAGTTTCGTTTTAAATTTACATGCCCAGAATGTCAAGCCCTATTTTCATGCATTTAGAGTGAAGGACTTAGGTTTAGACCATAGTTTAGGTTGGATCTTTATACAAAGTAGGTAAAAATATTATTTTTAAGGGATTTTATATGTATAACAAAAAGAAAATTGAAAGAAAATAACATCAATAGCACTTTTTTAAAAAAGATTTCATATATAGGAGAAAACTGGGAGATTTCTATAAAATGACTTAAACTTTCACTTTTCAATCACCTTTCAGCTGATATATTCAATCAATTTTCAACTAATAACCTTCAATTAGTTCATTAAAAAATTCAATCTGTTCGCCGATAGATTCAATCAGCTGGATGATAAACTCATTCAATTTGCTGATAGATGAAGAAAGGGATAAGATGTGAGAACTTAAAATAAATGAAATCATTATAATATGCCGTCTAAAAATTGCTATTAAAGTAATTTCCCTATTATAAGATAAATTTTTAAAAAAAACAAAATGGAGGCTATATCATAGTATTAAATTGAATCGTATTTATAAGTTGTATTAAGAGTTGAGATAACCGAGGGTCAGTAGCGCAGTTGGTTATCTTGTCTAATGTTAATCCATTTCAACTCCACGGTCACGAGTTCGAGCCCGAAAATCGGTATTCGATTTGGCTCTCATATTATTTGAAAGTAGTTGTGCCCTCTATATAGGGTTTGTTGATCCCCCTTCCCCCACTATGTACTCAAAAAAAAAAAAGAGTTGAGATAAAAACTTACAAAGCCTATGCCTCCGAGCTTGAAAGAGGAAGCTGCTTTGGTGTAGCCTTTACAATATTTGGCAAGGTAAACTTTTGCATGGGGGCTTATGAAGAACGCAGCTTCAATGGTACCATTCTCAAATGCTTTTGGGTAATCATCTATGGAGTTCATCATCTTAATTTTTGTAGGCTCAAATTTAAGAGTTTCATTCAGATATTTGCATATGAAAGAGTTGGCATTGCAACCCACATTGTCTTTCAACTCTATCAACGTTTCGACATCCTGCACGGATGGTCGAGACCAAGAGATTGTCATCATCGACGTCAAACTCGCCGTGAAACTTGCCGTCACAATCAAGATTGCAAACAACCATGGCCCCAATACTAAACGAGACAACCCATTTTTCATTGGCTCTCCTGCATTGTGTATAACATACATATATAATTTAACTAGTTAAAACATTAATAAATGTTTCTAAAAGTTAAACAAGTTCAATGGTGTGAAAACTTACTATGCATGTAAAAGATGATGGAAACTGAAAACCACACCATATTTCCAAAGCCCTCCAACTCCTCGTTGTTTTGGCGTTCGATTAGCCAAATAACGAAAGAAATAAAAAAGTGCATGGTGGGTATTAACAGCCACATCCTAACATCAAAAACCTCCATAAATACCCATAAATTTTTCCATTTCTCATTCTTCTCTTTCACCAACATCACAATTTCTGTCTCTAAATATGGCGCCGTGAAATCGACCAACTGATATCGATTTGACAATATAGATGTGTCCCCGACGGCCCCATCGAATGTCTACGTAGAAGATAGAGTTTTCAATAATATATCCTTAACTGAAAAGTTAAAACAATATTTGGTTGCAACCTTAAAATCTTTTAGCATACCCACATTCAATCCTCAATAACAATGAGAGAACAAAATGTTTAATGGTGGATGACCATACAAAATAAATATGAGATTTCAATAAAAAAAAAAAAAAAGATAATAAGAGAAGTATCTCATGTATCCTAGATATGTTAAGAGTTTTGTGTTTATTTTTTTATGTGATCATTGTGCACCCGGGATTGCAACCAACTATTGTTTAGCTATTTAAGGTTTTAAGTTGGAGTTTTTGTTACCTTATTTGCGACTGCCTCAATCATATCATCATATTTGCCCTTAAAAGGAACAAAGTCATAATTCAAATGACGAAACATATTGATATTGTTCATAACAGCCATAAATACATCAATGGAAAATCCAGTGAAGTAAGGCCCATCCATATGTTTGCTCACTTTCACAAATTCGTGACATGCTCCCTCCTCTGGAACCGCGAATTTCAACATTTTTGACAAACCTCCAACAGCCACATTTTCCACGTCATTAGTTTTAAGTTTAGTAGCTGCCAGCTCATTAACCTCCATAAACTTCTCAACAAAACCTAATTTGGGTGTCCAAAATGCGACCTCTTTGTAGCTTTGATCCACCACTTTAACAATTTGAAACTTTTGTGATTGTGATGTTAACATACCATTCTTGAATCTCACCTTTCCACTAAGCCCTTCAAAATTGCTCTCTAAAATTTTCTCCAACAATTCATCACTTAAGCTTGCATTTTCTCCCAATGTAATTTCCAAGGCTTTGGTGATGGCCCGAGTTGCATCATTGGCTCGAAGGGCAAAGATAGTAGCCTTTTGTGCTTCATTTTCTTCAAGATATTCTAAATTGTAGACCTTTCTAAACTTGGTCTCAAACTTTTTGAAGTTCTTCTTTTTGTCATCGAAATATGTTCGAACCCCAATCACATCTTCCATTTTCAACCAAAATGAAGAATCTAAAGAGTCAATTAGATCAAAAACATCATCCGAGACTATCCAAACATACCCATCTCCTACCATATTCAATTGCTTTGCCTTTGTCAAAAGAACAACAGCTACCTCTTGAGAAACTTGTGTTATTATAAAAACCCTACTCCTTTGGCTGTTCTTAAGCTTTTTTAGTTCTTGATCGATCATTATTTCTAGATTGGATGAGGAAGAGAGGGTCAGTTGGTGCTCGATTTCTATGTTATCCAATCGTAACGAATCGAAGAGACGAAGGAAGGAGATAGACGGGTTGAAGGAGGGGTGTTCGATGTTCTTAATTTGATGAAAGATTGTGACTTTTCGCCATTGAAAATGTGTGAGAATTGAAGCAATACATTCGATTCGATGGGTGATATGGTTGGCCATTTGAATCAAAGATGGGATTTTGAGCGGTTGTAATTGTTCCATGGAAGTGGAAATAATTGGAGTCTGTATAGGAATTTTATGGTCGGAGAGGACAATCAAATCCTGAAATCTCATTGATCCAACTACGACTTGGACTCCTCCGTTGGTAATGAAATCCAAATCTGTCACAAAAATAGTTCTTTTTTCATCAAATTGGATAACTAGTTGATTTACATCAACTATAAAACATGAAAATAATTTCACTAAATAACTCTCTATGATGTAACATAATAAAAAATAAGCAAAATATTAAAGTGAGCATAACCCCTTCCTAATTATATGTAAGGAATTAAGTTGTCAAACCTTTAGATCGTCATCCTAAATGTCTTGAATGAAATGAAAAATTAATAAAAAAGATTCGTTATAAATTTGGTTCAATAATTTAGAAAAAGTTTCTATTTAACCAAACTTAAAAAATAATTTTTAACACTAGTAATTTCTGGTAACTTTACATCAACTATATGAGATGTTAATGCTTCTTTTTGGTGCAAAAATTCGTGGAAGTTTAGAAGTTAAAAGATTTCATCTATCTCTTTGAATTGGAGAAGTTTTCTCCTCCAACCAATAATATAGTATCCTTCTCCAAACAAAACAAGTTTGAATAAACCATAGAACATGAGAAGAATTTAACAAAAAAAAACAATATGATGTAACATAATAATAAATGAGCATAGCTCAAAAACGGACAAAAATAAAATCATCATCGTAAATATTGTTGTTGACTTTTAAAAAATAAAAGTTAAACTAAATTTATTTTTCTTGCTGAAAAAAAAAAACTTTGATTCCTATAATAAGAAGAAGAAAAAATTAAGAATTTTTTTTATATAATTCGATAGAATTTAAAAATTAGTCTAAGGCATTCCTAAGCGATAAATACATGAAAGTTAGTTAATTGTTTATATATTTCGATAATAACAATATGAGTTAAGTAGTTAATTAGATAAATATTTGATAAGAAATTTAGTAATTTTTGGAGGAATTTAGTAATTTAAAAGTTGACAAAACTCAATTTTATTCTATCAATTTAACTCATACCGTCAACAAAATACAAAAAAAAAAAAAAAAAAAAAAAAAAAAAAATTGTTTACCCATGAATAGTTAACTTTAAATTTTCAATGATTATGCAAACTATTTTTAAGATTTGATCAAATCATAAAAACTAAATTCTATTTGGTAAGACTTTAAAGATTAAATCTAACTTTCTCTCAACCATTTTTATCGTATTTGTAATTTACCGATAACTGAATAAATAAGCAAAGTTACCAACATGTTGGAAGACTAGAACTATTAAATTATGTCAATTACTTTCTTTGAAAGAAACTTAAAGTCTATAAAATTTCGATTGGAATATCCCACTTGCTGGTTTTCTAAAGTAGAACATATTAATTATGTCAAATTCTATTATAAAACCTTCTAATGTAACCGTCCAAACACTCTCTCCTTTATCTAACTATAAACTTTTAAATGACCGGAGAATATTTTCCACGTAATATATTTTGACACTCTCTCCTTAAACAAAGTACGTAAATTGACAAGGTCATTATCTTTTGTCATGATAGGTAAAGAGATGTATGATATTTGGGCAGTATGTACAAGGTTCTATTTTAATAGAGATTGTATTCACGCTGAGACTGAGACGTACAATTAGAAAAGCCGGAGAATGAATTTTGATATCCCACCCAGAGATGTCGAGTTGTACACTCTTACACCACAAGATTAATGATGTCGTCTCAGTTAAGTTCTTTAAATCATTACCCTATCATTATTTTTTTCAAGATAATATTATTACTTCACTCTTTTTTGACTAGTTGTACACTCTTGCATTTTCTCCCAATGTAATTTCCAAGGCTTTGGTGATGGCCCGAGTTGCATCATAGGCTCGAAGGGCAAAGATAGTAGCCTTTTGTGCTTCATTTTCTTCAAGATATTCTAAATTGTAGACCTTTCTAAACTTGGTCTCAAACTTTTTGAAGTTCTTCTTTTTGTCATCGAAATATGTTCGAACCCCAATCACATCTTCCATTTTCAACCAAAATGAAGAATCTAAAGAGTCAATTAGATCAAAAACATCATCCGAGACTATCCAAACATACCCATCTCCTACCATATTCAATTGCTTTGCCTTTGTCAAAAGAACAACAGCTACCTCTTGAGAAACTTGTGTTATTATAAAAACCCTACTCCTTTGGCTGTTCTTAAGCTTTTTTAGTTCTTGATCTATCAATATTTCTAGATTGGATGAGGAAGAGAGGGTCAGTTGGTGCTCGATTTCTATGTTATCCAATCGTAACGAATCGAAGAGACGAAGGAAGGAGATAGACGGGTTGAAGGAGGGGTGTTCGATGTTCTTAATTTGATGAAAGATTGTGACTTTTCGCCATTGAAAATGTGTGAGAATTGAAGCAATACATTGGATTCGATGGGTGATATGGTTGGCCATTTGAATCAAAGATGGGATTTTGAGCGGTTGTAATTGTTCCATGGAAGTGGAAACAATTGGAATCTGGATAGGAATTTTATGGTCGGAGAGGACAATCAAATCCTGAAATCTTATTGGTCCGACTACGACTTTAACTCGTCCGTTGGTAATGAAATCCAAATCTGTAAGAAAAATAGTTCATTTTTCTTCAAATTGGATAACATGTTGATTTACATCAACTATAAAAAATGAAAATAATTTGATTAGATGACAAAACTCAATTTTTATTCAATCTATTCAAGTCACAGAGTGAACAAAATATATTTAAAAAAAAAAAAACTATTTACATTTAAATTTGATCTAATCATAGAAACTAAATTGTACTCCTTAAAATTTTATAGACTAAATTTAACTTTCTCCAAATCATTTTTATCGTGTTTGAAATTTAACAATTACTGAATAAATAAGCAAAGTTACCAACATGTTGGAAGACTGGAACTATTAAATTATGTCAATTAATTTCTTTGAAAGAAATTTAAAGTCTATAAGATGCGGATTGAAAAGTCCCACTTGCTGATTTATAAGAAGCCCATATTAATTTATTTCATTAAATGTCAAAATCAATTAAAAACAACTTGCAATGTAACCACTCAACATGCACTCTTTTCTTTATTATGATGCAACATCGTGACACAGAAGTGAGCATAGCTTGATGCTAATGGCAGAGGTTTGTAACAAGATGGTTTTTTTTTATAAAACTTTTTATCATTGCTCCACATATGCTATATTGGGTCAAATTGGTTTGTTTTTAATCAGTCAATAATCTCCCTCGGTCAAAGTAACCCAAATTAAGACGGAAAATGGGGGCGGCCTTAGTTCCCACCCTTCCTAGCTTTTTTTTTTGCGAATTTTAATTGGTTTTTATTATTTTTTCTTTCTTTCATTATTTCATTCCTTTTATTGTTTCATTTTATTGTTGTAATCTCAAAATATATATATATATATATATATATATATATATATATATATATATATATATTGGTATTTATCCTGTTCTAAATCAATTGATCAATAATTAAAATTGTTTTAAGAAATTAACACAATCTTAATTAATTATCTATTTTAAATACCAATTATTCAAATACCTTGATGTAATTTAATTATTTATTATAACCAACAAAAACATAATTATATCCAACAAAAACATAACTATACTTAACTGTCATTTCAAAAAAAGAAAAAAAGCTTAAATATCATCTTACATATTTCAAAAAATATATATTATCTTACAAATTCTTAAAAATTCATTTTACAAATTTATTAAATATAGAATTTATCAATGTTTTTTTATAAAACACTTCCCTCTTTGTTTGACTAGGGTTTCTCATTTTTAATTAAAAAGGTCTTTTAAAAACTAAGCTTTCATTATAATTTTAATCATCAATTAAATTATTTTTTATATAAAATAATAAAAACTATAAATATTTTTAAATGTTATTATTAGTTTTGAAATTTAATCCGAATAGGAAAATATAATATTATTTTATTTATCCAACATTCTTTTTTAAAGTTCCAGAAACTTTTTAGTTAATGAATTTAAAGTTTGATAATAATTTTTTTTTTTTTTTGAGAGTAAGTTTGATAATAAATTTCACCATAAACATTTTAAAATATTTTTTTAATTATACTTTAAAATAAACCATTCTTCCAAACTCCTTGAACCTTGATCTATCTCATAATTCTAACATAATAATCAATTTTATATTACTAAAAAATATAATAGATTATATATATGTAAATAAAAAAATTAAACATGTATATTCTTTTAGGCAGAATTGTCAAAAAAAAAAAAATAATAAAAAATTAATGGATCTCAGGTAAAGGAAAAGAAGAAAGAATTAGAAAATGAAAGTTCAACAAAATCTTATAAGGGGTGCAAAAGAGGAAAGAAGTGAAAATAATAATAAAAACACAATTAAAAAGAAGAAATAAGAAAGAAAAAAAAATGTAACTTCTGTCCTCTTATCGTTAAGGAGGGAAGTTAGCACATCTGTGTCAGGCATGGGTTAGAAATTAAAGAGGATTGCGTCTCTAGAGACGCAATAACCTATTTTTAAAGACAGTTTCAAATTAGACTGTAAAAAATCCCATTTGACAAATTACCCTAATTACACCCTTAAATTTTGAATTTGATTAATTACACCAAATTTGTTAAGTGTTGCAATCTTAAATTTGATAATTATGATAGAGGTATAATTGTTATATTTAAAAAAGTTTCTTCATCTCCTTCGTCTTTCATTATTTTTTCTGGTATTTCTTTTCAAAAAAAAAATCAATAAACAAGAAAAATATCTCTCTTCTCCGATTGTTTCTCCTCAATTGACGAGTTCTTATGATTATATAATCATAAGAACACCTTTAAAATACAGTGGTGCCACAGTCTAGGGACGAGCCAATGCTGCCTCGAGTATAGGGTAGCGAAGCTCCAATCTTCCAATTTTCAAAAAAAACAAAAAACTCTTACGCATGTAATTCTTCAAATATTACAGACTTTTTTAGATTTAATCCAAACATAGAATATGACTAAGTCTAGCTTTCTCCAAATCAATACTAAAAAAAAAAATACTGTCTCCAAATCATAAATACTAAACTTATAATTTAATAATAAACAAATTATTTTTCTCTTTTCTATCCATGAATTCTTAATGACGGGAGAAATTTTTTTTTGCACTTCATATATTATTTTTCATAAATATTTTTCTTCATTGCATTGGTATAGCCTTGAAAATGCAATGCACAATATATATATTTTTAGTAGAATAATAGGTTTGAAATTTGAAATCACACGTTATCCTTTTATCAATAAGCATTCAATATATGTTTACTTTGAGAATAATAGATATAAAAAAAATATATTGACAATAATGAAACTATTACTCATAATTCAATTGAGTACAAAAAATCAGTTTTTTTCATAAACTATATATAAAAGAGTTTCAAAAAAATTTAGACGAAAACTCTGGATTAATTAGTTGTCTTGAAAATGACTAAAAGTTTCCTTAAAAAAACAAGAAAAGAAAATGACTTGAAGTTAATGAAATTATCTCAAATTTTTACGGAAGAAGCGAATTGAAGAAAGACAAGAATTAAAGGTTATGAATCTTAATATAATAAAAAGAATTCTTGCAATGATGAAGATGCTGTTGGAGATGATTCTGCATAAATTTACCAAGCTTGGATTGAATTTAAATTATATCGATTTAAATCGGATCCTAATTTGTGGGTCGAATATATGTACTTGGGTTGGTTGGAATATGACTTAAGTTTAATAGCTCTCAAATTTGTTCTGAGATGAAAGGTCATATTATCTAATAATGTGTAACTTAAAAAGTAAGGTTTAAGTGATTACCTGAAGTAGATGAAGAAAAGTTAAGAAGGTGAAGCTCAAAGTTAACACAGGAGGAGAAATGAAAGCGTTTTAAAGCCATTTTCATTGCTACCATCTGTTGCTTCCCAATTTGAGAGCCATTATCAAAAGCCACTCCAATTCTAATTGTAGTTTTATTTGGTGGGTTTCTCTTACAATTGACTTCTTTTTTGCCTGTTTGAGCTTCTGAGCCCAACAACAAAAGCAATAGCAGCAATCCCATTAAGCTATTACAAGTAAGTTTTGCCATTTTCTTTCTAATCTAGTGGAACTATGGAGTTTGTATTTTATGCATATATATAGTATGAAAAGTTTGACTTTGTCTAATATTGGGGGATCCATATCAGGAAACTTTATATACTCTGGAAGTAAATTGCCAAACAATTTCATATATAGGAAGTCTTGTAAAAAAAGTTGGAGTCTTGCTTGAGATTGATGTCTTGTGATGGACTTGAAAGATTCAAATTTAATAATTAATTGATGAAAGGAAGAAACCAAAGTTAAGCCATTCGGAAGGTTGAATATTCGTTAAAGAATGGATGAAGGAAGCTTCCACTAACTTTCGTTTGTGTTACTTATTTAGTAATTAAAATATTTTCTTGGTTTATACTTGGGGTATGTTTCCATGGGAACAAAAATAAGAGAGAGAAGGCTTGAACTATTGTGAAAGAGAAGAATTTGAATACACCACAAGCCTATTTTGAAAGAGAAAGCTGCACTCCTATCATGATATTACCCATGTGGCACCTTCATTTTTTTTTTTTACTTTATATTTATTATAAAAAAAAAATTTAAGAAAAAAAATATGTATAACTTTACATTGATGACATCATGGTAGGGGTGCAGCCTTGACTACACCTAAATTCTTTTTATTTTGGAAAGGGATTTAGAAGAGTAAGGTAAAGAAACCGTTGTTTGCAAAAAGTAATCTAAAATGAGATCAAAAGGTAGGAAAATCGTATTGAAGGAAGACTATTTGACACTACTACAAAATTAGGATATGATGATTCTAAAAAAGTATCACAAACGCTTTAGATGATACTTTTTTACGATCATTATATCGCACATCATCTTTTCTCTTAAGATGACACTTCTTATGAAATGTCATTAAAACTCTATAGATGATACTTTTCTGCAGTCATTGTATCCACATCATCTATTCTTATAAAATGACACTTTTTATGAAGTGTCACTAAAACTATTTAGATGATATTTTTCTATAATCATTATATTACACATCATCTATTCTCTTAAGATGATGATACTTCTTGATAAGTGTCATTGATTCTTCTTTAATGATATTATTTTATTGTCACTATTTTATTGTCACTAAACAATAGATGACATTTAAAATACATCATTGCATTATCGATGACACATTAACATAATCAACAAATAATTTATATTGACACTTTTTTATAATCACAAATTACCCAAATATGACTTTTTAATTAGTTGTATCTCTCTCATTGATGATAAACATATTTTCTATTTGTACCTACTATTACATAGACTACTATTAAATTAATGATTTCCAAATTTGAGTCAATTTAAGAAAAATATAAAAAGTAACCTATATATAAATATTAAGAAAAATATGAAAAATTAAAACAACATTTAAATATACTATAATTTTGCCATAAGAATTAGCAAACATGACTAGAATGAATCTGCTCTAAGTTCCAATTAGAGCCAAGAAGAAACACAAAGAGGAGGGTACCTTTCGGGGGCTGGCTTCATCTGTTGGGATAGTTCTCGAACGTGTCTTCTCTTTAAGGGCTTCATGGTCCATAATTTTTTTCCTTTTCGTTAGCAAAAATTGACCGTGTTTTCTCTTTCTTGTGACCTTCCTTCTCTTGAAGGTTGCAGAAAAACCTTAATAGCAATGTGAAATACATCTTTGATATTATAAAGAATCAACCACAAACTCTAACTAAATAGTACTGAACCATTGATTATCAACTAAATGAACCTTATGAATCTGCGCACAAGAGAGACATCGACGGCTTGGGGCGCGAGAAAGGCGGGCGCATGCGGGAGAGGCGTCGGAGAAGCAGGGGATGCGCGCGCGGGGTCGGACTGCTATGCGTTGGTGTGACGCGGCTCGGCTTGGTCTGATCGGAAGAGAGGTGACACGGGCGGCGGGTAGTGTCGGACTGAGAGCGGCGACGGTGCAGGGTTAGGGGTGGGTAGATCTAGGGTTTGTGCTTGATGAGGAAGAGAAGAAAAGAATTGGTTTTTTTTAACTTACATGACCATTTTTTTCCTTTTATTTAAAACAATAAAAATAGGCCTTTATTTTTCTCATTTTTTAAAATCCGGCCATTCTCTTTAGCTCTTAAATGGAATTTTTTTTTCCTCTCTATAATTACTTGAAGTTGAAAAATCTCTTTTCAAACCTCAGTTTCCTCCTTTTTTTTTACTTCAAACCAAAACACAATTTTTTAATTATATTTTTTTTCTTTGCAATGCAACCACCAACTTCCACAAATGTCCCAAGCATTTTTTAACTCACAAAAAATATCTTACACTAATTGATAATTGCAAAAATGCCCTTAAAGATAAAATCACTAAAACACCCCTATGGTCAAACTAACTAATAACTAACAAATGTGGGGCGTTACAATAGACATATTTTCTATTCTCAAGTATTCGACAAAAAATTACAAGATAATAGTTGAACCAATAAGAGATTGAAAATAGAAGAGTGTTGGGTAATAAGACGATTTCAAGCTAACCAGCTCATTCATCTTATTTTGTTGAGTTGAACCAGCAACCCAAGAACGACACCCCAATTCCAAGATTTTTTAAACGAAAAAAATCACTAATCACCTTTCACTACTACAATTTTAGCCTTTCATGACAATTATTTCAATCCAGAAATTTTAAAAAATCTAGAAACTGTCCTAAAATATCTAAAAACACGCGTATTTGTAAAAAAATAGATGAATTTTAAGTTATTGATGTTTTATGACAGTTATTGATATTTAGATAATTGTCATAAAATAATTGTAATGACATTTTAATAATTGTCATAGAAATTCTTTACTTTTAGACAAGAATATCTCTTTTTTTTCCATAAAATTATGACATTTTAAAAATTGTCATAGAAAATAATATTCAAAAGTTTTAAAATTGTATTTTATTTTATTTTATATTTATTTTTGTATCTAGGTTATTGAATTTTTTATTAAAATAAAATCTAAAATCTAAAAAAAAGAAAAGAAAAGAAAAGAAAAATGAGTTTTTAAATTGAAAAAAAAAAATGATAAGTAAATAAATAAATAGAAATTATTTTTGGTATTATTGAAAAAAAGAAAAAGAAAAGGGAGATTTTGTGTTATTTAAAAATAAAAAGAAAAAAAAGAGAAAAGTTAATAGAGGCAGGTTTTTTCTTTTATTTTTATTTTTCTTTTTCTCCTCCTTCGCCTTCTTCTTTCTCCTTCTTCTCACCCAAACCTTAGCCTTCACTTCAACCTGCCGCCGCCATGTGCTGACCACGCTGCCGTCGATCGGCTTGGCACCGCCGCCTGACCCACGTCGCTCCACACCCCCTCTCGTCACCATCGCACACCCACTCCCGCGACCCCACAACTCGCAGCACCCCCCACTCGCAGCCCCACCGCGCACTACCCCCTCCCTTGAGAGTCGAAGCCGATCCTTGCCGGCCACCGTCCTCTCGCCTGCTCAGTCGCGTGCGCTGCCGTGTGTCACCGAGCCCAGATCCGCGAGCCGCAACACTTGTACGATTTTATTCTTTTTTCTTACAAGTGTTGGATTTTTCATCAATTTTATTCTTTGGAGTTGAATTATTGTTGCACAGTGTTTTACTTGGACAACTCATATTGGAGCATATTCAACCTTATATCTTTTAGGAATTTAAGATTGATTCTTTTAAGTATTTAGGGATAAAATCTGAGTTAGGCTTTGGTTTGTTTGAAGCTGCTGATGTTTATCGCTATTTGAGTTCGGGTTTTGGGAGCATTTCGTTAATTGTTTTCAATTTTTTGGGTTGCATTTTAAATTTTGATTGTGGGTTTTTTTAGTGCTATTGGTATTTTTTTATTTCGATGTTTGGCTAAATGTGGCTCATAGTAGATTTTGTTTCTATATTTCTGTCTTTTTGTTTGTTTGTTTGAGGTTGATGAAATTTGGACTAGGAGCATGCTTGTTGTTATTTTTCTTTGTTTGTTGAAATTGGAAGGTACAACCTTTCTAAAGCTATTTGACAATTCCCAATAAAAACAGGATTTGAGATGATGTTAACCACTTGTTTTTAGATGAGAACTTGCATGCCATTTTGAAGAGTAAAATACTCATCTTCACGAAGTATGCTTGTTTGTAACAACAATGGCATATTGCAGGGTCAAGTTTCAGCTGGAACTAGGTCTAATAGTTTCAATAAATTGAGTGCACTTCATTATTATTTTGATTTTAATTCATAGAAAACATCCTGGAGTAAATGACACCTTTTTAGGTACCAACCGATCTACAATTGCTCTACTGCATTTTGGCAACATTTACATTGTAACTATGGCAGTTTGTGTAGACCTATTACTTCGTTGATTTTTAGATTTATGAAACTTATTAATTTGTAGAAATGGCATATTGAAGCTCTACTGTTATCCGTTCACCTTCACTTTTTATTCACTCCAAGCTTCCTTAAATACGCTATGCAACCACTAAAAGCTTGTTTGTTCAACTTAGGTGAAACCCATTAGCATTGTTTTTTTGTTTTTGTCATTATAATTTTTAATTTGAGAAAATTAATTTGATGAAAGTTGCATATATATCTTTTATTATTACATGAAAGCCATCTCATATGGTGTTGGATTAAAATAATTTTTAGTTCAAATTTTTTGTAAAGTTTTTAAATTAAATGTCACTTTGATAATACTATTATCTTTAAGGAATTGTTTGATTGGGAGGGGATTGATTTTTGTGGTGGTGTCCTCAATTAATAAGATTTACAAAATATTCAATCATATTTAGCACTTCTGTTTTTATATTTGGCTTTTAAAATAGAATAAGACAGAATGAACACTAATTGAGCTCAATTATCTTCCGTGGGTTACTATTAGATTAAAAAAAAAAGGTTGATGGGTTACTGTATAATTAATTCATAATCTTAACACTTTTTCTTGTAGGCTTGAGGAAATGACACTAAAATAGCACCAATTATAGGATATTTTATGTTTAATCTTCACAAGTATATGGCATGATTTTTTTTTTTTTTGAAAATTGAGAAATCAGAGCTTCGCTGCCCTATACTTGGGGCACCACTGACCCTGTTCCTAGACTGTGGCACCGGGATACTTCGAAAGATTTTCTAGTTTAAAACATGTTTTGAAGTCCTTAGCCTCAATCGCTAGGCTGTCCTTCGGGGACAGTGTATGGCATGAGTTTGATCCATAGCATGTTAAATTATGGCATCAGTTTTTCCATTTTGACTCGATCGAAAGTATAGATTGGTCAAGTTAGGTTGGTTTAAGCTTCAAAAGTATAAATAAGAAAAAGAAAAAAAAAGTTGTTTAAGCTTAAAAAGTTGGAATATGTTTGTTTTAATGTAATCATCCATGATCTTAATTTTTTTTAGAGACTTTTTTCTTTTAGGTTATTTTTGCTTCTAAGGATCTGTTTCCTTGTAGTGCTACAAACAATAGTGCTTGGCGATTGGCTCACAAGAATTTTGCTCCTACTCATCTCTTTTGAGGTAATTCTACGATTAATTTTCTTATTTTTTATGAAAAAATGCTTTCCTCGATTACTTATTTCAGCGAAGGAAAACTAAATACATGACTTCTTTATGTTTTTATTTATGTTTATTATTTGTTATGAATGTTGTAAATGCAATTGATATTATCCCACTACTAAAATTCTTTTTTCCTTTTCTTTCTATCTTTCAAACATAGACGACACCATATTCTTATTGTTGTTTGATTGCACATTTTGTTTCTTTTTTGTTTAATGGCCTTCTTTATTTCATATTGTTTGCAAGATGATGTGTCATATGCTTTTTTTGTCGAACACCATACATATTTTTATGAAAGTCTCCGGTAACAGCTGCAACAAGCGAACATTTTACCAAGTAAGTCTAATCTCTAACTTCTAAAAATGATGTCTCACTCATTGCAATGTATTTTGAATAGTGCTTATGTGGCTATCCTGTAGTTATTGTAGACAAAAATTAAATCTAGATATACTCATATTCCTCATTTACTTTAATAGATTGAATACTAAGTTGTTTTGGTTGGAAGCAACAATGGTTTTTGCCAATATGAATGGAAAGCATGGATGAATATTCATGTAAGGCTATCTATGCCTTACTAATCTTCAAAGCATAGAGATTCTATTGCTTAACCTCATAATTATTTTTAGTTGTATTCCACCACATTTAACTCTGTATTTTTCATACTTATCTATTATTTATTTAGTATAAATTGTTCTGTTCTTAATTGCTAATCTTTTCTTTATATGGTGATTTAGATCCGATTCTCTTGTAAATATTTGTTTATCTTGTATTATTTGTATATTCATCAAACACGTTAGTGCTTTTGTATCTACTTAAGGGGACATCAAGGGAAACAAGTAAGTTCAATTTTTTTGTTCTATATTTCAATGTGCAGGCCAAAGCAAATTTATTCTCAATGCAATAAGGAAATCATGCCAAGTTGAAGCAATACTTATTTTGACTGAAGTATATTTACACTCATTTTTTACTCTATATATATTTTGGTGCGTGTGACCATATTCTGTTTTGGATGACTATATGTATTGAACGATCTTTTTTGTGTGTATATATTTTAAGTTTTGAAAATAGCCATATCGAAGTTATTTATATTTATATATTTTTTTAATTTTAATGATTTAGCTCTTTAGTATTGAGTTTGGGGTTTTCTTAATATTTTTTTTAAGGTTTTCTTAATCTTTCTCTTTCTCATCTCCTCAACATTATATCTTGTGTGACTATTAACTTTGATCTCCCTAAGTGGTCTTATAATTGGTTAAACATCAATATATTAAGGTATACTTTTAACTTGTTCGCAACTTGAAAGTTTTTTCTTTTATGCAGGTATTCGAGTAATGCACTGCTGTAACAGCCCAAGATTTCCTTCCGGTTCTCCAGGTTTATTCGGTTGTTCCTCTAGTGAGTTGGTTGGGTTGTTAGGGCCTTTTGTGCTTCTAGAGACATTTTGGTCATTTTGTCCTCCAGGGGTATTTTGGTCATTTTTCCTTCCCGAGATAGTGTTGCAGTAAGATAGAGCTTCTAGAATGTTTATGAGTTGGTGGACTTAATTTTATTCTTCGGCTTTAAGTTTTAGGTCAAGAGTTCCATTTATGGTAAGTTTGGAACCCTCCCGGTTAAAAGAAGAAAAATGAAAATAAAAGTGTTGGAGCTAGGATTTGAACCATGGTTGCTTGGGAGTTGAGTTTTAGCCTTGTGTAGAGAAAAATAAAAGGGTTTTTAAAAGTGCTCTTGGTGGGATTTGAATGTGGGATTTTTGGAGGATTTTATTAATTAAAAAATAGGGGAAAAATACCTAGGGTTTCTTCATTTTCTCCTTCCTCCTCCCCTTGGCCGACCCACCATTTGTTCTTTCTCTCTTCCTTGGCCGAGACTCATCATCAACAAGCTCTCCTTTGTCAAGCTCTCAAAATCTCCTCCATAGCTCTTCATCTCCTTCTTGTTTCAAGGTTAGTTCTTGCAAAACTCATCTTCTCCATCTCTTTTGTCTTGGGCGAATCTTAGAGTTAACCAAGAGGAACTTTTCTTCTCCTCCTCCTTGTAGATTCGAGACCTCCATAGCTTGGGGGTTGGAGTTCTTGCTCAGACATCACCTTGGATCCGAGAGCTAGTGCTTTTCCTTTTGGTTGGTTGATCCGCAGTCCCCTCTCCAAGCCTCCATTGCCGAGAGCCCAAGGTAAGTTTCATGGTGTTCTTGTTGTGTTTTGGTTGATAGTTGATGTAGATCTAACTTGGTGCTTCTTCCTTGTGCAAATCCAAGCCCTAGCCAAGATCTCTTTTGTTGTGCACCTTCTTTGGCCGAGACCACCTTGTTCTTTGGGGAGCTCTTTCCAAATCCTCTTGGGTAAGTTGGTAAGTGTGTGATTTTGGGTTGCTTGTGTGTTGGTTTGGCCGAGAGCCCCAATGGGGGTGTGTGGCCGAGAGCCTCATGATGAGTTGTGTGTGTGTGTTGTTTGCTTCATGGACAAGAGAGCTAATTTGTGATTGTTGTTGTTGATGCCCTAGCCGAGACACCTTGTTGTAAGTGTAGCCGAGAGCTTCTAGGGTTCCATCTTGGGTGCTTGGCCGAGAGCACTAGGGCAAGTAGGGGTAATCTCTTGGTTCCCTTGCTTCTAGAATTAGTGTTTAGTTAAGTGTAGCTAGTTAGATTGAATGCGTATGTTTATGCTTTTAGGTTGTGAGACACTGCAGCTCAAGGAGCACTTTTCTGTTTATATTTCTACTTGTTTCAAGTAAGGATCTCTTACCAAGGTTGTGTGGACCCTGCGATATGTTCTGATTGCATCTTTTATATATATGTTGTATGTTATGAGCATGTAGTGGTTAGGACTGTTTCACTGTTTATCTCTGCTAGTATGTTTGCCCTGTTTCCACATGTCAGTGTCATGCTAGGTTTGTCCTTCCAGCATGTTCTGAGTTCCCTGTTTACATTCGTAGTATCATGCTAGGTTGAACTTGTATTCTTGTTAAGCATGTTCAGTTGTTAGGGATGTATATTATGTGACATTAGATAGTTAGCTAGACTTGTCTTCTAGAGGCTGAGAGTGGACATAACGTATCTTGTCCCCACAGGTTGGGATCAGTGAGAGGCATAACATACTTTGTCTCCGCCCTCGGCAGCGCGTGCGGATTAGCTTCGGCATCGGTACAAGCCTAGTTTGTAACCTACTAGAGCGGTACCCGTCACGGGTGCAAGCTTGCCTGGAGACAATTCTTAGCTTCAGGTTTGTGGTACAGGCTGCTACAGCTGAGTGTCGAGGGCTCTTCACTACTGTAGATCAGTGACACCATTCTTATTCATGTTTAGTGCCAGACCTCGGGTACACTCCAGTTGTCTTAGTGTTTAGCTTGGCCGGGGGTAAGAGGCCCCCTAGGACACCTATTCGGGATCAGCTTTTGAGTTGGTCAATTGGCCGAGGGAGAAAGACCCTCGAGGGTGTCTGACATCTATTTGGGATCAGCTTTTGAGTTGATCATTTGGTCGAGGGAGAAAGACCCTCGAGGATGTCTTTGGGATTGGTTAGGAGAACCAATCATTAGGCCGGAAGTAGGAAACTTCCGAGGTTCCCGGACTTGACTTGATTAGCTTGTTGAGCAAGGTTTCTGTGCTGGTAACTGATTGCATGTATACTAGGATGCTAGATGATGGATGTATCGTATTGTACCCCGGTTGGGGATTCTTACTGAGTATGTTTATACTCACCATTACTTATCTTTCAGGTAACTTGGGACAGCACCGGGATGGCTAGTAGAGGGAGCTGTGTGATCATGGGAGCTGCCGGCGAACTCTGTGTCTTTTATGTTTTGAGTCTTTCATTATGTAGTAGCATGCTAGGAGAACTATATTGATTTTAGAGTGGCTTAACTGTTTACTGTTGTGACTTGTTCAAACTGTTTTATTGAAACACTGGACAGGCTTGTTTTAAGGAACTTATTAGTTGAATGTTTCCTATTGATGTTTGAATAAGTTTTATCTTGAACTATTTCCTTTAATGTTTTTAAAGTTTTAAATTGTAAGCATGCTAGTAAGGACCGGGTTTAGAACCATTTTGGGTCGGGTTCTTACACCTGCGAATTTGGGGGTGATGAGGTAATTTAACATGACTTGAGATTTATACAACATAGCTCGAGATTTTGATAGTTATGTGGTCATTTCGATTGGGTTGCTAATGTCAAAAGGTATGATTTAAATATAACATGGTTGTAAGTAGGTATTGATTTCAAATTTAACAAGCTTGAGAAATTTATAATTCAATTTGCATTTTGTTGTTTATAGATTGATACAATGAACTCACATACCTAAATTGAATCGTTACTTGTGTCCCTTTTGAACACAATTTTATCTTGAGATGAATAGTTAGTAGCATGAGGATGCTTTTTTTGTTCAACGTTTGAAATTTTTTTGTCTTAGTTTGTTGGTGTTATGGCAAAAGATTGCATCAATGGAGTTTGACCATAGATCAAAAGTACAATGAAGTTTTTTTGTGAAAGTCTCTTGTTGGCCCTAGGAGAATAATGTTCAATGAAGTATTGAATTTTTTGGGAGCAATTAACATCTGCAACATTGTATCAAGTAAGTCTAATTTCTTCTAAAATAATGTATCGCTCATACTTTTGATGCATTTTGAATAGTGTTTATGCAGCTAACCTACAATTATGGTAGCTTAGAATGAAAATTGAGGTAATCCTTAGAAGTTTATAATTTTTATCTTGTGTAGGTACTTTATTCAAGGTAAGGATCGTTTGCATGGACAATTATCATCCGAGTTGTTGGTTATCGTACAAGTTGCAAAAGTATTCGATTTTCATTCTAGGCTTTATGAAACATTCAATGTAATTTCATTTACAACTTTTATATATAAACTACTTAGTATTGAACTTGTTAAAATTTTATTTGCACTGTGATCAATGAAATCTATCTAACTTTTATGTGAATTGTGACATTATTTTTTAAATGCTTAATTATTGACAAGCTTAAATGTTGTTACTTTTGAATTATCAGGTTTAATTATCAAATGAATAAATTAATGAAATATATCAAATTTTAAGATTTAAAAACTTTCATGATATGCCTTCCATGACAACATTAAACTATCATGAAATAGAAATCATGATTATTAGAATTGTCATGAAATATAATTTATGACAATTGTAAATTATCAACAAGACTATCACAATAGTCATATTATCCCTTCTATGATAATTTTAAACTATCATAAAATAGAAACCATGACTACTATAATGGTCATGAAATGTGAATTCATGACAGTTTACGATTTAATTTTATTTGGGAAAATAACTCTACTTTATGACATTCTAAAACTATTATTGTAACAAAAGTTAAAATTACAAAAATAACATAATTTAGGACAATTATTAAATGTCATAAAAGAGATCTTAAACCCTATTTCTCATGGGTTCATGACAATTTTTAGTTGTCATAAAAAAACAGTTATGACAGTTTTATAATTGTCATAAATTATATTTTATGACATTGTTATTATATGTCATGAAAGACTTACCATGATAGGGGATACCATGACATAGCAGATTGTAGAGATAATTGTCATAATAAATTAATTATGACAATTAAAAATTGTCATAGAAAGCTGAAATTGTAGTAGTGTTTTATGTTCACCTTCCTCTTCAAATTTGAACCTCCTTATCGAAGCTTTGAGTAATAGTGTGAGCTCGACTTCATCAATCGCCAGAATCCTCACAATCCAACCACATCAGACCTTAGCAAGTCCTCGTCGACGCGAACATTCAGCGGAGAACCCATCCTTCCTTAGCTATCAGGATTCACACGCAAGAAAAAGTCACCATCTTCGTCTCCTTCTCATTTTGCTCCCTCTAGACGATCTCGAAACTAAACCCATTTTTTGTTGTGCCCTAAAATGTCGCCATCCCCCTCTTTTGTACGACGCCCTTTCCTTCTCCTCTTTTTCTTTTCATTTTTTTTCCTCACCTTTGCCGCAAATATATATAAAAGACCTTTTTTTACTTTTGAGAGCTTAAATAATTTTGGCATTTCCCAAAAATGTTGTCTTTTTTTTAGATCTTACCACCAAAAAATCAATTTCATAATATATATATATATAACAAAAGTAGGAAATTAATTATTATAAAAATTATAATTTATAAATGATTAAAAAGATAATTGTAACAATATATATATATATAATGTTTAGAAATATCAAAATTATACTTATTTTTCTAAGTTAATTTAAAAAATTTATGATTCTACAAAAGTGTCACAAAACACGTCTTTTTAATTTATGACACTTTTTTGTGATTATTGCGAGATGATTCTAATAAAGTGTCATAAAACGCGTGTTTTTATTTATAACACTTTAATTGCTTCTCCCTCTTAAATTTTATTTGGCATAAGTGTCATCTAAACCCATTTTTGTAGTAGTGTGAAGTAGTGGTAAAAAACTTTGTTTGACCGAGGGTCAGTGGCGCAGTTGGTTATCTTATCTGGTGTTAATCCATTTCAACTTCACTTTGCCCTCTATGTAGGGTTTAGTTTGTTGGTCCCCCTCTCCCTACTATGTACTAAAAAAAAAAAAAACTTTGTTTGAAAAAAATGGTTTGAAAAACCTGTTGTAAGAAATTTTGTGGGAAAAAAGTTGTAATTTAGAGGAAGTGTGGTACAAAAATTTTGTTTGTACGTAAAACGTTATCTTGATTTACCCATGCCCCATTAAAAAAAATTGTTCTTATATGATTTGTCACAATTTTTTTTTGGTTTTTGTTTTATTTTGTTTATTTTTTTTTTTTTTGAATTACAACTATTGGGGTGGAAGGATTTGAAATCAAAACCTCTTAGGGTGTGTTTGGGCCCCTTTTATGTAAACCGCAGGGTTGATTATAATAATCCAACTGATGTTTGCTCCACCGTTTATTATAAACGATGGTTACCTAAAACTGCATGCCCATTTATCTAAATCTACGTGCCCGTTTATTTAAACCTTACATATATTTTTTTTTGTTACACACAATTAACCAACCCACTACTACAATTTCAGCTTTCTATGACAATTTTTAATTGTCATAATTAACTTATTATGACAATTATCTAAAAAATTTGTTATGTCATAGTATTCCCTACCATGGTAAGTCTTTTATGACATATAATAATAATGTCATAAAATATAATTTATGACAATTATAAAACTGTCATAAATATTTTTTTATGACAATTAAAAATTGTCATGAACCAATGAGAAATAGGGTTTAAGATATTTTTTTATGACATTTAATAAATGTCATAAATTATGTTATTTTTGTAATTTTAACTTTTGTTACCATGACAATTTTAGAATGTCATAAAGTAGAGTTATTTTTCAAAATAAAATTACATCGTAAACTGTCATGAATTCACATTTCATGACAATTGTAATAGTCATGATTTCTATTTCTTGATAGTTTAAAATTGTCATAGAAAAGATAACATGACATTTTTTAAATTATAAAATTGAATATATTCTATTTATTTATTCATAAATTTATTTTATATTAATTACATTTAAGTCTATCAATTAAAAAATGACAATATTTAAATTTGTAAATAATCATTCATTTGTAAGATAATATCACAATTCACATAGATGTCAAGCTTACCCCATTGATCACCCTTCAAATAAAGTCTTATACACTACCAATATATAAATTTTATAAATTACAATTAATCATTCAAAAACGAAAGAAAAAACAATATTTTGACAACTTGTAGATAAGTGTAGACACACACGATCACCTCGAACAAAATACCTACAAAATGTAATAGTAAAACTTTGAATTAGAAATCACAGCTATTCAACCAATATGTTTTCTAATCATATTGAAAACACTCGTTATAGTTTCCAATCGAAACAACTTAGTTAACGAAAAATTGGTATACTAAATATAATTGGAGAACAACATCATTGAACCATTTGTTCAATCATTGAGCATTAGTTTAATGAAGTGAAGAATGAGCATGACTTCCAACCTTCAATTGAGAAAGAAAACATAGTGAAAGAAAATTGTAGGAAAACTTCTTATGCACAAAAAAGTTCCAATTGTTAGCAAAATAAGTTCAATCAGGGGAGAATGAGCAGGCATGCATGACTTCAAAATTCTAATTTAAAGAACTCAAATTCTATTTTAAGAAACTCATGTTAACAAAGTTCTATATAAGCATTGAGGAATGGATATAGTTGTATATTTCAATAAGGCTAAAGAAAATATGAAAATAAGGCTAATGTGCACATGGAACAAATTCCACTTTGAGCCGCCCCTGCAAAACTCCCATCACCAAATCATAGTAACAACAAAGTTAATTCATGTCAAAGTTAAGAAAAAAAAATTAAAAAATTAAAACAAAAAAAATCAAAGTAAAGAACTAACAACAAAAAGTTGGATATTATTTGAATTGAAACCAATTCTTTTTATTCACTACACCATAAAAAAAGGCTTAATCAACTAAATAGCCGAGATGTCAAAAAGAAGGTTGCCCATTCCCAACTCCCAAGAATATCTTCTCGTACGCCATGGATGTAAGAAAACTGAAGAAAAAGAGACTAGCATAAAACAAAGAAAATAAAGTCTAAGTAATGACAATTAGTTTAGATTTTTAAGAATAATAACTTCCATTTTAAGAAAAAAAAATTTCGAGCGTGAAAGTACCAACCAAACGAAGAAGAAAAACTTGACGTGGTCGTGCTGAAGATAAGATAATGACAACAACACTTCTTCCCAACAATCCTGAAGCACATATAAATATAGGAAATGATTACTTTAAGAAAACTCTAATGATTAACGACATATAGTAAAGTTATTATGTATTAGACCCAAACATACAAATTTTCTTCTTAGTATTCAAAAATACAAAATATACGGTGAAAAGTTAAAGGGATAAAAGAGAGTACCAACAACAGTTTACTCAACCCAAAATGCTTTCTTTGAAGCTAACCTGAAACTACAAAATACACATCACGAACTGCCAACAAATAACAAAGGTCTCGTTTGATAACCATTAGTTTTGAAGTTTAAGCTTATATAACCAAAACAATTTTAAATTTCAAAACTACAAAATAAAAGCAACAACACTCTATCTTGCTATATTTATGGTCATTCACATGTGTATAGTCTGAAAATGTGTATAGAGTCCAATAGAAGTATCAAAATAAATACTCACTAAAGAATAACTTTCAAACATGTGGATAGAGACCAATAGAAGTTGCAAACTATGAAACAGACCATAATACCTTTGAGTAAAAGAGTTCAAGAGAAATTAAGGTTGGAAACACACGTTGGAGCAAATGCCTGAAATTGAATAAATATTAGTTGGAACTTGCGAACTCCCAACGAATTCAAAATTGACCACTAAGTGTCCAAACAATTCTATACCTTGCTAGAAATATGCTACAAAGTGTTAAACTCATGAATCCACTTTAATATATGGTAAGTAGTTGAAATCAAAATCTAAAAAAATTATAAATCATGAAAAAAACTCAAAACTCACTGAAATCTTCATTTACCATGCGCACAAAGAAGCTCACTGCCTGGAACTTCAGTTGCTAGTTGCAGTACTAAAGGAAAGAGAAGAGTAAATTTATGGGTTGACATTTGTGGCTCTACCATTAACATAGAGAGAGCCAAGGGCAGTAGACCACCTCAATGCAACATTTGCGGCTCTACCATTAACATTCTAAGAATTAGCAATCTAAGATCTTTAAAGACCTATGCAATCACAATTTTCACAAACATACATCAAATAATGTGTGAAAAGGGTAAGAATTAGCAAAAGAAAATAATTCCAGTCCGGGCTTCGCCTTAATCCTCACTACCAATTATTACCTTAAAAATCTAAAATCTACAAAGATACCATTTAACAGACAAATCAGCCATAGTGATATTAAAAATCTTGCAGTCTGCAACTTGGTCTCTTTTTTCTAACATTAATTTATTCTTAGTGTTATGACTTAGGAAACTCGTAGATAATAATAGTTTTTATCAGTACAAAGTTTTAAAACCAAATGATTATTAAATGAGGTCTTAAAATCAACAACTACTATAATTCAAATTCAATGCGATAAAACAATATTACAAAGAATTAGGAAAAAGAACAAGATAAAATATGATAAAACTATGCTACAAAATCAGCTAAAATGGTTAGAACTACAAGAATTTAAGATTACCAAAACAAATGTAAAGAAGTGTGGGCGAATCTTACCTTTTCAAAAACGAAGAGGAAACATAGTTGAATGCAAAGAAAGATGGAGTACAACAACGTCATGCAACTGAAGTGCTAATTGATACTACGAGTGCGGACAATAGGGAACATGATCTGCATGAATCTTGGTGGACTACAATCTATTGAGGATCTCACATTGTAAAGTGAGAAGATCTCCTGGCAATTTATAACATAAGTGAGCTACTCTTCTTATAACTATTTGATTTTGAGATGGATGCCCACACTTAAATGTTGAAAAAAAAGTGTTGAGATCTAACTAATAAAACTCTTCTCCATAAGAAAATTTTGTATAACCAAAATGCAAAGGATATCTTTCGAATATCTTTTGAGATAGATCAACAATTTTGAGCCCAACATTCAAGTGTAAAAATAATGCCCCATGACATCAAGCTTATCAATTAAAAAAAAAGTTAACAATTAGAACTCAATCTATGATGGTTAATCGAATAAAACGACTTTGGACCAATTAAAACTCACCAACTGAACTGATTCCTTGTTGGATGATGCTTGAACTAATTCAATCTAGCAAATTTTCTGTCAGAATGAAGTTAGTATCGTTGATTTGGAGAAGAATGTAAGTGGATCAAAATAAAACATGAAATTTGAACTTTTATTGAGGTTAGACTTTAAACCCACAAAATAAAACTTGTTTAAAAAAACCAATATCCTTCAACCCTCACCCCATCCAAATTATTAAGTTTATAAACTAAAATAGTATTTGTGCAATAATTACCTTTTGCTTCCAATCGTGCTCCATGAATCAACACTCACAATTTCTATAAAAAAAAAAGTAGATAAAGCATGTTAAGAAAGAAAATCACATTGAAGAATATAAAATTGAGTTAAAGTTATGCAAGTGAAGATTGAAAATTTCATCATTTTTACCTTGTGAGCAAATGATCATCAAGTCATATTTGGGAAGATATCCTTGTTGATGCAGCATTTTGGTGCAAAAAAATCAAAGTTTTTTGTTCCACTGTGAACAATTTTTATATAATTATTTTACAAGTAAATAAACCGAAGAACATAATTATAGTACATATATGTTTGCGTACCATATATATCCATCTTCTAAATCTACCATGGTGGAAAAAAATTCTAGATCTACAAATCAAAGGTATTGAAGCCATGATGAGAAAATTAACAAAGATCACTACAATTTCAAACCAACTTAAAAGAGGGAGTGATAAAACTAGCAACAAAAACAATAAAATCAAAACTTACTTGTCAAAGATAACTAGAGAGTAGAAATTTTCTACAGGAAAAACGGCAAGAGGGATGAAAAGTTAATTTTAGGGTTAGGGTTCGAGTGAAATTTCAATTAAAAAGGGAATTTGTGGATTTTGATTAAAATATGTGAGTTTAAACACATGAATCAATTTCTAAAAAGTAAATTAACCCAAAAACTAGATTCAGAATAAAACCTATGAGATCAGAAACGGAAATACAGGGTAATATTTCTCAAATCCATCTCACAGAAAAGTTGAAACAGAAAAAGACAAAGCAATACTACACTTGGGTAAAGACAAAACAATCAAAGAAAAGTTGAAACTTACTCGATGGATAAGAGAAGCTGAGGAGGAAGGAATTTTCCGTTGAGCAGTGTTGTTGAGCCTTAGATGTCGAAGAAAGACGTAGGGGAAAACACCTTAATTCGCGCCTTAGATGTCGATTCCAAATCAAAGTTGAACGGAAGGGAAAAAAATTGGGGTTGGAGAATGAAGGCTTTTGCGATTGAGTCTCTCAGTGTGAGTCGTGAATTAGGGATAAAAAGGTGAGGCGTGAATTAAGTCTGAGAATAAGAGGATTAATCTTTTTTAAATAACCAAGTTATCCTAAGTTAATTTAAAATCATCGGTAACTCAAAGAACAAAAAAAAACTAATTTTCTATGACAATTATAACTGTCATGTATTTCTAATAATCTAAAATTTATCAGTTCTTCTCCAAAAGGGCGTGTTTTTCTGTTTTTATGACACTTTTTCAAATTTTTTCAAATTTTTAGTTTTATTAAATGTCAAGAAAGTCAATTTTGTTGTAGTGACCCCTCAAACACCGTTTATCATATAATCCATATTATAATAACTTGCTCCTCAAACACCATTTATAATAACCAACTATTTATTATAAATCACTCTTTATCATAACATTTTGCCTATCATGATCAAACCGGTGCTCCAAACCGTAATTAAAGTACACGTAGGATTTTTTTTTTCCTTTTTTTTGAGTTATTGTTCTTATTTGCATGATTTGTCACTAATTAAAGTACAGGTAGGGTTTTTGTCCTTTTTTTGTAATCTCGCCTACTCAATTTCCTTTTTCTTTTTTATTATCTGCAATATTTTTTTTTCTTTTGTTATTTGATTAATTCTTTTCCTTTTTATTATAATTTCCAATGGCCTGATATTAAATTTTTTATTAACCACAAACTTGTATGTTAAAATACGGTCTAAACTTTAATTAGGATTTCATTAATTAAACATCGCTAACATACATTAAAGATTAATTATAAAATACCAAGTTAATAAAGAATTCTATTAATGACTTTTGGGTTGTTAAAACTAATTAAGATTTAATTAAGTGTTGTCAATCTCATCTAATCCATGTGCACACATTTTAATTAGCTATGAATATGTGACATGCATCTCATTTAACTCTTAAGCATTTCTTGAGTTTTTAGGCATTGTGTCATTTTGAGAGAGATTATTGAATTTGTTGAGTGTGAGACATTAGTGAAATTGAGAGACAAATTTAAGTGAGGATGCATTTGAGAAAAAGAAAAAGTTGTTGGGGGCACAATAATCTTTTGGGTAAAGAAGAGAGAGGAAAGAGAAAGGAAAAGAGAGAGGAAAGTGGGAAGAGAGTATTATTCTCTCCCAAGCAAAAAATTGTAAAACCCATTTTGGGTTTCACTTCTCCTTCATCTCATTGCAAGCTAAAAGGGGGATAGCCTTTAAGTGTCGCCGCCACTATGAGTTTCCGACGAACCAGCGGCAGGTTTTTCATCAAGGAAGCTTGAAGAAGGAGGTGTTTTCTTGGAGCATTTCGGGATTTCACTTTGCAAGACAAGTTCTACAACTTTGGAGTGATTCTTGTCAAAATTGGAGCAAAATCTCAAGGTTCTTCTCAAATCTACAAAGATGATGCCAAAATTTCTTTTTCCTCACTTATGGTTTATTTGTTCTTTAATGTAATCTTTTCAAAATGAACTTGTAATAGTTTTTGTATTTGATTACTATTTCAGATTGCAATCTTGAACACTATCCCTAATAATATGGACTCGCTCAAGCGTTAATCGCTTGAGAATAGTGGAGTAGGGCTTACACACCGAACCAATGTACATCGATATGTCAAAATCTCTCTTCCCTATACTTTTACTTATTGTTTTTTATGACTTTACCTGGTGGGAAATTTTTCCAGCTTTGCAAATTAAATGGTTCATCAATCTTTGAGTCTCAAATTAAAAGAATCGATCGTTGTATGTTTAGGATAGGTTATCAGAGAACACTAATTTAATAATAACATAATTATTATATAAGGAATAATATTGAATTTTATTGGGCAACAAGTGAAATAGGACAACCAGCATAAATGTGCATATGATAGAGATTTATTGTTCAAACTATACCACTCATAATTCTTAATAAGAGAGTTATTGCAATACTTTGCATTGCAACCATACTTGAATTGGGGTTCTAACATGATAAAAGAGCTTTAAAGTAATAAAAATTCTCACTTTTGCAAAAGAATGGAGATTGAAGAAATAAATTGATTTTGATGTATTTTATGTATGAACGTGTAAAGTTATGTGTCGGCCTTTAGCTTTGTATGAATTCATATAAATATCGGGCTAATTTGATTCTTGTTATAGGAAAAGTTTCAATATCAGACAAATTGAAAGAAGGGAGAAATATCTTATTGTACTACAACATCGCAATCCAACAAAATGATATAAAAAATTATTGTTTGAAACAAAATATGGAAAAGATAAAATCGAATAATAACTTCTGGCAAATGCCAGAAATATAGGCAAAGCACTATGGAAGCAATCCTAATAAAAATTACCTTAGCCATTAATCACAATTTGATTTAGCATTATAAATATCCAAATTAGTTGACGACTAAAGGAGATTGTATCGTACGTAATATTTTTATAAATTTGGTTATTTCAACCCAACAATTGAGACTTTTAGCGACAGTTGATTTTGCCTCTATAAAAAGCTCCATTGACCACACTCTTTACTGTTTTTCTTTTGCTTTACTTTTATTTTAATTTTAGTGGTTATCTTTTATTTGTTTAGTTATTTATCTCGTCTGCTATTAGCTTTCGTATTATAAAACCTTTTTTGATTTGCAATGAAGTTGTTTACTTTAGTTGTTATTTTTTCTTTCTACTTTAGAATGAGCTAATCTTATAGTGGGGAGGATAATGGTTATGTAAAGTATCTTTGCAAGTAAAACTTATAATCGGGGGATGTTGAGTTATAACGTGTATGTTAACTTATTTTTGCCAATATGTTAACTGATCATCCATATAGTGTCGGCATTTCGTTCACTCTTGATAGAAATGAATAGATTGAGAAATTTATATCATGTTCATTAAGTTTGTTTTAGAATCTTGTATCAATTTAGGAGGAGACTAGAGATAGTAACTGCACTGGTGTTTCATTTTCTAAACTTAATGCATATGGAAAATCAATGTAAAGTAATCGACCCTATGTTGAATGATCTCTGAGAGAAAACTTAAGATATAAGTAGACATAATTTACTTATGAACAATAATCATAAAGACTTCCATGCAGCTATATGACGTACACCCTCTAACATGACCCCATTATAATACCATTAAAATCTTGTTTTTGCATTACCATTATTAGTTTACTTAAGCATTTAGTAGCTAGAATCAACAACTAAAAATCCAAAATAATTTCCTTTACTTCTTACGGCTGGACTCTGAATTTGATTTTAGAGCATTAAACAAAGCATTTAGTCTCTATGGGACTGATATCACTTATCACTTACTGCAATAATCATATATGTTTGCACATTGCTTAAGATTGTTTTCGTATTTTGTTATTTTAATTTAATTATAAATTTTTCACCATGGTTTTAAGTAAAAACCACCGATTGTTCTTGACTAAAAAAACAGGAGTATTTTCATGGCTAACAAAAAAAAAATCAAACTAATTGAATTAGCAACTTCTTTTTGCAAATATACACTTATGAGTATATTAAATTCTTACAAATGAGTGTATGGTTCAAACCAAGTACATTAACGTTTATTGGCCGGCAAGTATAATAACTCAACTAACATAAGTGTTTATTATCAAGAGATTATTGGTTTGAACCACACCACCAAATGTTGTCGAGATTAAAAAAAAAAAAAGGAGTGTTTGCATGGCTAACAAAAAAAAAAGAAACTTTCAATTAATTTAACGTTTTTAAAAATATAGAGTTATGCGACATTAAAGTTTTTTAAATTGGTGGTGTACTGGAAAGAATAAGAAGGCATTCAACAAACTCAAGTGAAAATTCCTTTCGTGCATCATAAAGCATAAAAGGTTTCAACAATCTGTGAATTGAATGGATTGAAGGCTACATCTCCACGGTAAATTTTTTAGTTGTTGTAAATGGAAAATTTAGAGGTTAGATTCAAGCAAGCAAAGGCACTAGACAAGCATACCTGATATCCTCGTTTCTCTATATATTATCGATGGATTACTTATCAAGCCTGCTTAAAGTTGCTTGGATGAACAATACAATCATAGGCTATTTGTTTTTAAACTTTGATCTTGAAGCCAACCATTTGCTTTTCGCAGATGGCGTGCTATTATTTTCTACTCCTGACTCTCATATCCTTGACAAATTTTATACCATCATTAAAAGTTTCGAATTGGCATCCAGGCTAAAGGTGAATGTGCATAAATCCTCCATATCAAGAATAAATGTGGATCTCACTCATCACTCTCGGGTGTAGTGTTGGGGGCAGATCGCAGCACACCAATTTTAATTAAAATGATAATTGTAGAAGAATGATGACGTGGCTTGTTCAAGACTTCGCAGCAGTGAAATCTCTCCTTCTGATTAAGCGAAATGTGTGTGTGTGTGTGATCCCCAAAGGTTGTGCAAGTATACACAGTCTTTGTTACAACAAGTTTTAAAGTAAGTAAAGGTCATCTCCACAGGGAATAGTTATTAGTGTCATGCTTAAGTGAAATCGAGAGTCAGGGTAACGGGGATAATTGTTGTGGCGAAGTAAATCTAACCTAAGTGAATTAAAGATAAATCAAACTGATGAAATACATTGGAAGGGAATAAGATATTTCGGAGAGCTTCGCTTAGGCGAAACTATTCACAGCTAAGAAGCAACAACTGATAGCTTTCTCTTTTGCTCTCTCGAGTCTTAGAGTTTGGCTCTCTCGAGCTCTTGGTTTGGTTCTCTTGAACACAAACACTGCTAAGGCGAAGCGACATAGCATTAGGCGAACCTTATCTCTAAGCATGCAATTTAGATGCAAGTAAACTCATCTCTAAGTAAACTTTGCGAACCTAATGTTATACATGCAAGATTGCTCTATTTATATTCTCTTGAAGTGAAATAAAGACATACACATAGTGGATCAAACGAAGTGCATTTCGAATTAACACAGCATGCATAATAGTTTATCATCTCGCCAAAGTTTCGCTTAGGCGAAATACTCCTATTTGCCTATTTCCTTCCAATGATAGATTTAGTTGCTCATGTCGATAAATAAAAGTAAAGCGAAGTAGAAGCAATAGAAAATCTTCATTAAAAAAAGCAAGGAACAAGGTTCGTTAAAACTACACTAAAACAGAAGTAGATGAAAGCAATAAAACTAAACTACGGCTAAGCTAAGCTAAACAATAAAGACATGGTGATCGGAAATTGCTTGACGAAAAAACTCTAAGAAAAGGGTGATCGACCCCAAGAACGGGGGATATTTTTGCTCTAAAGGTGAAAAGCTCTATTTATACTCCAGCTCCAAGTGACAAAACCTGCTTCACGATCCAAACAATGTTGGACTGCTCTGTGATCGCGTTTCAGACGAAGGACTGCTTTATTTGACATTTTTGCTCCACGATCCACATTGTCGGTTGTCAGAGCACCTTGGCTTCGCTAACTTTATAGCATCTTCTTTCGTTGGTGGCTTCGCTTTGGCCAAGCATTTTGTAACTTCTTTACGCTCCGCTGCTGTATTGAATCTCTTCAAGGCATGCTTGGCTGGGCTAATATTCGCTTTGGCGAACACCTTCTCGTGGGAATTTCTCTTCGCTCCATCAGGAATGTTGCAGACAAACTAGAAAGTATCAATTCTTTATAAAACATACAACTTGGCACACATTCAAGCATATTTCGCTACAGCGAACCCAGAAAATGCATCTTAATAAAAAAAGCTAAAGGATGTTTCGTTTAAGCGAAATTTAAGCACGATGGGGCGAAATTCAATATTAAATTAATTAAATATTATAAAATTCTTATAAAAATATATTCTTTTAAGCTACTTTAACTCTCAATTCTTGAGAGTTATCATGTAGCTAACAATTGTGGGTGTACTCGAGTTGATCATTCGATCACTTAGATTGTGTAGGTTCCTATGATGATCTGATTGTTTTAGTGTTAATGTGTTATTAGTTTTATGTTACTTTCTTTCTAGTATCCTGTTAGAGATGACTATTGTGTATGTTTATGTGATCGCTTAGGCTCTGAACATGTAGTATTCATAATATACAGCTCGGTTATCATCATTAAGAGGCAAGTGATTAGATACGATGTAACAAGTTGCGCTCTCAGGTTGGAGATGTGAGGATTCATGCCACAACCAAGAGTCGGGGATGCTAGGTAACATGCTACCCTTAGTGGTGCCTAGTTTGTGACTTGCTAGAGCGGGGCCCTCATAATAATGGAAGCTTGTTGTGGGAGGATCTTTAGCTTCATGCGATGGATGTGAATAGGCAGGCAGTCGATCTTGAGAGCCTCTCGTTGACTATGACTCAGTGGACACCATTTTCGAGTTTAGGCATGCTGACCCTTTCTAGGCGAGTTTATGTAGGCTTACACCTACTGAGATTCAATAACATGTATGCATACATGCATTAGATTCTAGGAGGAATGTTCCCTTGGGCTTACGTGTAACAGCCCAGAAATTCTATTCCTGATTTTCGGTTATTATTCGTTTCTAGTTCCAAGTCAAGAGTGGCTTTTTGAGAAGTTTGGAGGCTTTTCGGTTAAAAGAGAAAAATAAGAATAAATGTGTAGATGCTAGGATTCGAACCATGGTGGTTTGGAAGTTGGATTTTAGCCAAATGAAGAGAAATTAAAATGGTTTTTAAAAGTGCTATTGGTGGGATTTGAAGGTGGGATTTTTGTTGGATTTATCTTTTTAAAAATAGGGAAAAATACAGTAGGGTTTCATCATTTTCTCATCCTTCGTCCTCTTGGCCAACCCACACTCTCTCCATTTCTCTCATTGGCCGAGCTTCACTTCCTCCATAGATCTCCATTGCTCCTTGCTCCATAACTCATCTCCTTCATTCTTGCTCCAAGGGAAGTCTTTGCAAAGCTATTCTCTTTTTCTTCTTCTCCTTGCCATGGCCGAGACCAAGCTCTAACCAAAAGTAACTTTTTCTCTCTTCTCCATTGTAGAACTGATAGCTCTCTTCACTTGGGTTCGAGATCTCTTTGTTGCTTGCAACCAAAAAGCCATTGCACTTCCTCCTTGTTGGATTGGATCCGAAATCATTCCCTCTCCAACCTCCATTGTCGAGAACCCCTTTGGTAAGTAGATGGTGTTTTTTCTTTGATTATAGATGTGGTTGTGTAGATCTTACTTGTTCTCCACCTTTCTGCAAGACAAGCCCTAGTCGCGCTTCCCCTTGCTTGTGCATCCAACTTGGCCGAGACCACCTTGCTCATTCGGGACCTTGCGAACTCAACTAGGTAAGCTTGTGTGTTGTTGTGTTGATTTGCTTGATGGGTTGGTTTGGCTGAGAGCTACTTGGTAGCAAAGGGGTGTTATTTTCTCCTTTGGCCGAGAGCTCCTTATGGTTGGTTGAGTGTGTTGCTTGCTTCTTGGACAAAGAACTAACTTGTTTGTTGTTGTTGTGGTGATGCCCTAGCCGAGTCCCCTTTTTGCAAGAAGTAGTCGAGCTCCTTGTGTTTCCTTAGTGCTTGGCCGAGAGCACTAAGTGCAAGTAGGGGTAGTCTCTTGATTCCCTTTCTTCTAGATTTAGTTCGTAGTTAAGTGTTTAGCCAGCTAGGTTTAATTGTATGTTGTATGCTTTATTAGGTTGTGAGACACTGCAGCTCAAGGAGCATTTTACTGTTGTTGTTTTCTGCTTGTTCCAGGTAAGGATCTCTTACCAAGGTTGTGTGGTCCCTGCGATATATCTTTATTGCATTCTTTGTATATGTTGATTCTTATAAGCATGTTAGTGGATAGGATTGCCTTGTTGATTATCTCTGCTAGCATGTTTACCCTTGTTTCCACATGTTAGTGACATGCTAGGTTTGTTCTTCCAGCATGTTATGTAATTCGTGCTTTAAGTTGTAGTATCATGCTAGGTTACTTTTATTCACTTGTTGAACATGTTCTGAACTGTTAGAAATTACTTACTTAATAGTGGATGGCTTAGATAGGATGTCTTACTCTAGAGGCTGAGAGCGGACATAATGTACTTCGTCCCCACAGGTCGGGATCAGTGAGTAGCATAACGTACTTTGCTTCCTCCCCCGACAGCCGGTGCGGATTAGCTCCCACATTGGTATAAACCTAGTTTATTGCCTGCTAGACCAGAACCCATCATGGGTGCAAGCCTGCCCGAAAACAGTTCTTAGCTTAAGGTCGGTGGTACAGGCTGCTACAGTTGAGTGTCGAGGGCTTCGCACTACTGTAGATTAGTGACACCATTTTTGTTCTTGTTTTAAAGCCTGACTTCGAGTACTTTCTCATTGTATTAGGAACATCTTGGCCGAAGGTAAGAGGCCCCCGAGGACAACTATTCGGGATCAGCTTTTGAGTTGATCATTTGGCCGAGGGAGAAAGACCCTCGAGGGTGTCTGACATCTATTCGGGATCAGCTTTTAAGTTGATCATTTGGCCGAGGGAGAAAGACCCTCGAGGATGTCATTTGGGATTTGTTAGAAGAACCAGTCATTAGGCCGAAAGTAGGAAACTTCCAAGGTTCTCGGACTTGTTCTGTTAGCCCGATGAGTAAAGTTCTGTGCTGGTAACTGTTTGCATGTATACTAGGATGACAGGTGATTGATGTATTGTATTGTACCCCAGTTGGGGATTCTTACTGAGTGTCTTCGTATTCACCCTTACTTTCCTTTCAGGTAACTTGGGACAACACCGAGATGGCTAGTGGAGGAGCTGTTTGATCATGAGAGTTGCCTGCATACTCTGTTCTTATTTGTTATTTTGAGTCCTTCTTTCTGTAGTAGCATGTTGGGGAAAACTGTTTTATGTTTTAAAGAGTTGTTTGAATTTTTTACCTTTGAATACTGGCCAGGATTTATTTATGGAAGTTTTAGAAATGAATGTTTTCTTTATATTGTCAATCAAGTTTTATTTTAAGCAGTTTTTTTTTTTTATTACTTTAAATGTATTACTTTGTAAGCATGCTAGTAAGAACTGGTTTTTAGGACCACTTTTGGGTCGGGTTCTTACAGTTGGTATTAGAGCACAGAGTCATAGATTCTGTAGACTAACCTGCTTTGTAGGTTGTTTGTCCCCATGATCATCAGCACTCCACAGTCGTCAGGTTTGTCTAAATACTGTGTTTAAGGGTTTTACAATACTGCATCTAGTATACATGTGTTACCTTTGTTGGCAGTGACAGTTCGAGAGAGGACTAACCCTTGTGATTTCTATGTAGATCGCCAATATACCGGTTACACGCAGTAGTGCAGGACCGTCTGAAACTTCGGGCAGAGATGTTGCTGAGACAACACCTAGGGTTGACCAAACCCGTAGGCCGCCTGTGGCACCAGCTGTTAATTTGCCTAGAGAGGGGGTAGAGGCTGCTATGCCTCAGAGAGCAGCTCTAGGAGCGGAGTTTGTTGCTATGCGAGATATGATGATGGCCCTAATAGCCGAGTAGAGAGCCGAGACTTTAGCGTAAATAGCAGCATAGAGAGAGGAGTCTAGGGCATATATATCCCAACTGACACCGCTTATTCAGCAGACACCCCCTATAGCTCTAGTAGCCTCAATAATTGCCCCGGGAGGGCAGGGTCAGCAGAACCAGATTTATGCATTAGTTGGTACTGAGGGAGCCGCCAAGTTTGGCAAATGGCTCAACGACTTCACTAAATGGAAGCCCATAGAGTTTGATGCTTCAAAGAATCCTTTAGTGGCAGTGAAGTGGCTAGCTTGAATGGAGTACATTTTCATGGTGATGGGATGCCCTGATATCTAGAGGCCGAGGTGTGCGGCCCATGTTTTGACTAATACAGCCTTGTGGTGGTGGGAGTCCACAGATAGAGCTAAACCAACAGGATCTTCACCAGCCACCTGGGAGTTCTTTAAGACTAAGTTCATTGCCAAGTATGTCAGTGATGAGGCTCAGAAGGGGATGGCGGAGGCCTTCTCAAACATGAAGCAGGGCGCGGACAGCATAGCTGCATATGAGAAGAAATTCTCTAAGTATAGTTACTTTGCCTAAGAGCTCATAGCCATAGAGAAGCTCAAGATTAAAAAGTTCATCAGTGGGTTGAGGAAGGAGGTTGCTCAGGATGTACGAGCACTCGCTCCTGACTCGTATGACAGAGCGGTGGAGTTGGCTACCATCAATAATCCTAAGTATCCGCAAGTGCAAGTTCTTGTTGCCTTGGTTCAGTCTGCTCAGCAGTACTCAAGGCAGAAGAGGAAGTTTGAGTCTTCTAGTGGGTCTGGTCTAGGTGGACAGCAGGCTCGCCGATAGGGCCAGTTTAGAGGTCGAGATCAGCGTCGACCACAGACTAGACCGCAGGACCGCTAGTAGGGAGTTATTAATCATCCACCCCAGTGCCTCACTTGTGGTAAAGTGCATTATGGTATTTGTGGAGCGTCACCCCGAGCTTGCTATAGATGCGACAAGAAATGACACTTAGCTAGAGCATGTGTACTCGCGCTGGCGCAGCAGTCAGACCAGCCCAGCAGCAAGGCAGAGTGTTTGCCACGACTCGTCAGGAGGCAGAGCGTACCGATGCTGCAGTTGCAGGTACGCTACTTGTCTTAAACCATTATGCATTTTACTGTTTGATTCGGCCTCGACCCACTCGTTTGTTTCTGATGCACTTGTTAGATAAGCTTGTTTGGAACTCGAACCTTTAGGGTTTGAGTTTTGTGTGGCAACTCCTTCGGGAGTAAGTATGCCAGCTAGTGAAAAGGTTAAGAGTGGCCAGATACAGATATCCTAAAAGCTTTAGAGGTTGTATTCATAGTCCTGCCTATGAGTGGTTTTGACATCATCCTTGGTATGGATTGGTTGGTTGAGCACCATGCAATGATAGACTGCCGCTAGTAAGAAGTTGTATTCAGACCGCCCCAAAAGAATAGCTTCAAGTTCCGCGGTGTCCAGGACGGAGTGTGTCTGCCATTGGTTTCAGCAGTGAAAGCCCGACGTTTGTTAGCTCGAGGAGCTTGGGGCATTTTAGCAAAGTTGATAAGTGAGAGTAGTGTTGCATTGTCTGTTGAGATGGTACCTGTAGTGCAAGAGTTTGCAGATGTTTTTCCTGAGGAGTTACCGAGGTTATCCCCAAAGAGAGAGGTGGACTTTACTATTGAGCTTAAGCCAAGGACTCTCCCTATCTCTAAAGCTCCGTATCGTATGGCGTCAGCTGAGCTGAGAGAGCTTAAAGTGTAGTTGCAAGAGATGCTTGACCGAGGCTTCATCCGCCCGAGTGTGTCCCCGTGGGGAGCACCTGTGTTGTTTGTTAAAAGAAAGATGGATCAATGCGCTTTTGTACAGACTATTGAGAGTTAAACAAAGTCACCGTGAAGAACAAGTATCCCATGTAGCGTATTGATGATTTGTTTGATCAACTTCAGGGAGCCTCAGTGTTTTCTAAGATTGACTTGAGGTCAGGGTACCACCAGTTGAGGATTCAGGATACAGACATCCCTAAGACAGCTTTTAGATGGAGGTATGGTCATTTCGAGTTCGTGGTCATGTCTTTTGGACTGACTAATGCTCATGCAGCATTTATGGACATGATGGACAGGGTGTTCAAGGAATTCTTGGACAGTTTTGTTATCGTGTTCATAGATGATATTCTGATTTACTCCAAGACAAAAGAGGACCATGCTTCGCATCTGAGACAAGTTTTGGCAGCCTTGCGTGAGAATCAACTGTATGCTAAGTTTTCCAAGTGTGATTTCTTGCTAGAGAAAGTAGCTTACCTTGGACATGTTGTTTCCAAAGATGGGATAGTTGTGGACCCCGCAAAGATTGAGACAGTTAGTTCGTGGGCTAGACCGACGACGGTCGCTGATATTCGTAGCTTTCTGGGTCTGGCAGGTTATTACCGGCATTTTTTTAAGGACTTTTCCGCTAAAGCAGCACCCCTAACTAGATTGACCAGGAAGGGTGTTGACTTCGTTTGGGATTCCGGTTGTGATGAGAGTTTTGCCTAGTTAAAGCGTAGTTTGATGACAGAACCAGTGTTGGCAGTTCCTGAAAGAACAGGTGGGTTTGTAGTCTATAGTAATGCATCTAAGTTTGGTTTGGGCTGTGTGTTGATGCAGCATGGAAAGGTGATTACGTATGCTTCCCGTCAGTTGAAGCCTTATGAAAAGAATTACCCAACTCATGACATGAAGTTGGCTGCAGTTGTGTTTGCTTTGAAGATTTGGAGGCATTATTTGTATGGCGAAAAGATTCAGTTGTTTACAGATCAATTGATCCTTAAGTACTTCTTCACTCAGAAGAAGTTAAACATGAGACATAGAAGGTGGCTCGAGTTAGTGAAAGACTACGACTGTGAGATTTTGTACCACCCAGGAAAGGCCAATGTTATGGCTGGTGCTTTGAGTAGAAAGACGTCGCACTCCGCAGCTTTGTTGAGTTCCCGAGTTGAATTGTGGAAAGATTTTGAGCGGGCCGGTATTGCAGTGATGTTGGGAGAGGTTACCGCCAGGGTAGCCCAGTTGTCAGTTCAGCCGTCAATTAAGCAGAGGTTCATTGATAGCCAGCTGAGTGATTCCAAGATGAAGATATTGATAGGGAGAATTCAGGCAGATGGCGACTTTGATTGTGTCATAGCACCAGACGGAGGTTTGAGGTATAGAGGTCGTTTGTGCGTTCGAGATGACGTCGGGCTACGGCCGAGTTGCTTACCGAGGCTTATAACTCCCCGTTTACTTGGCACCCAAGAGGTACCAAGATGTATCAGGATCTCAAGCAGACGTTCTAGTGGATGGGCATGAAAAAGGATATAGCTGAGTTTGTTAGCCAGTGTCTCACTTGTCAGCAAGTGAAGGCTCCTAGACAGAAGCCGGCAGGTCTGTTGCAGCCGTTGAGTGTTCCACAGTGGAAATGGGATGAGATTTCGATGGATTACATTTCTGGGTTGTCGAGGACACCGAAAGAATTTACTCATATAGGGGTTATTGTGGATCGGCTGACTAAGAGTGTACACTTCATTCCTGGCAAGATTAATTACACCGTAGAGTAGTGGGCACAGTTATTCTTAGAATAGATCGTTCGGTACCATGAGGTACCAATGAAGATCATTTCAGACCGTGATTCCCAATTCACTTCTTACTTCTGGAGAGCGCTTCATAAGGGTTTGGGAACCGAGTGCAGCTTTAGTACCGCTTTTCACCCTCAGACAGATGGTCAGACTGAGAGGGTGAACCAGATCCTTGAGGACATGCTGAGAGCATGTGTGTTGGATTTCCCAGGCAGTTGGGATTAGTACTTGTATCTGACGGAGTTTGCCTATAATAACAGCTATCAGTCTACCATTCAGATGGCTCTGTTTGAGGCCTTGTACGGTAAATGTTGCAGATGTCCAGTGTTCTGGGAAGAGGTCGGTGACAGACAGGTTTTGGGTCCTGAGTTACTCCATATGACAGGTTTTAGCTCAGAGTAGGCAGAAAAGTTACGCCGATGTTCGGAGTAGAGACTTTGAATTTGAGGTTGGCCAGCATGTTTTCCTAAAGGTAGCATCGATGCAAGGTGTGTTGAGGTTTAGTAAGCGGGGAAAATTGAGCCCCAGGTTTGTAGAGCCTTTTGAGATCCTTGAGTGGATTGGTGCAATCGCTTATCGTTTGGCATTACCCCCATCTTTGGCAACAGTGCATAATGTTTTTCATGTTTCGATGTTGAGACAGTATGTGGCAGACCCGACACATGTTGTTGATCATGAGCCGTTAGAGTTGAACAAGGATTTGAGTTTTGAGGAGAAGCCTATGCAGATTTTGGCTCGGGAGCGCAAGACCTTGAGTAACAGAGAGATTAACCTAGTGAAGGTTCGTGGAGAAATCAGAAGCTAGAGGAAGATACCTAGGAGCTAGAAGAAGAGATGAGAACGCATTACCCATAATTGTTTTAGGACTTTCTAGGACGAAAGTCTTAAAAAGAGGGAATATTGTAACAGTGTAGAAATTCTATTCCGATTTCTCAATTATTATTCAGTTTCTAGTTCCAGATCAAGAGTGTCTTTTTTAGAAGTTTGAAGGCTTTCCGGTTAAAAGAGAAAAATAAGAATAAATGTGTAGATGCAAGGATTCAAACCATGGTGGTTTGGAAGTTGGATTTGAGCCAAATGAAGAGAAATTAAAATGGTTTTTAAAAGTGCTCTTGGTGGGATTTGAAGGTGAGATTTTTGTTGGATTTATCTTTTTAAAAATAGGGAAAAAATACATTAGGGCTTCATCATTTTCTCCTCCTTCCTCCTCTTGGCCGACCCACACTCTCTCCATCTCTCCTTGGTCGAGGTTCACTTTCTCCATAGATCTCCATTGCTTCTTGTTTCATAGCTCATCTCCTCCATTCTTGTTCCAAGGTAAGTCTTTACAAAGCTATTCTCTTTTTCTTCTTCTCCTTGCCAAGGTCGAGACTAAGCTCTAACCGAGAGGAACTTTTCCTATCTTCTCCATTGTAGATCTAAGAGCTCTCTTCACTTAGGTTTGAGATATCTTTGCTGCTTGCAACCAAAAAGCCATTACTCTTCCTCCTTGTTGGATTGGATCCGAAATCACTCCCTCTCCAACCTCCATTGTCGAGAACCCCTTTGGTAAGTAGATGGTGTTTTTGCTTTGATTAGAGATGTGGTTGTGTAGATCTAACTTGTTCTCCACCTTTGTGCAAGACAAGCCCTAGCTGAGCCTCCCCTTGCTTGTGCATCCATCTTGGCCGAGACCACCTTGCTCATTGGGGACCTTACCAAACTCAACTAGGTAAGTTTGTGTGTTGTTGTGTTGATTTTCTTGATGGGTTGGTTTGGCCGAGAGCTACTTGGTAGCAAAGGGGTTTTGTTTTCTCCTTTGGTCGAGAGCTCTTTGTGGTTGGTTGAGTATGTTGCCAGGTTCTTGGACAAAGAACTAACTTGCTTGTTGTTGTTGTGGTGATGCCCTAGCCGAGACCCCTTTTTGCAATAAGTAACCGAGCTCCTTATGTTCCTTTTAGTGCTTGGCCAAGAGCACTAAGTGCAAGTAGGGGTAGTCTCTTGATTCCCTTGCTTCTAGATTTAGTTCGTAGTTATGTGTTTACACTACTACAAAAATCAAGAACGTTGACGCGTATGGAACGTCAACTGGCTAGTTTAGATGACGCTCTAAAAAACGTCAAGGAATCGACTGTCAACTAAAGTCATTATAGTTGACGCTTGTATAAGCGTCATGTAATAGTATAATTGACATGTTCGAAATGTCAAGACTAGAAGTGATTGACACAAAAAAGCGTCATGTGAGATTTTTATGACATTGTACACACGTCAACGAATTATTTTGTTGATGTGTCTTAAACGTCAACGATAGTTTCAAAACGTCAAGTAAACATATATTTGTTGACGTTTTTTATGTCAATAAAAGTTATATTTGACGCTTTTGTATCGTTAACTAATATTTTACAAAACGTCATTGTAAATTAAGGTTGACACGTATTAAACGTCAAGGAATATACCTCTTTTTTTTTATTTGGTCCAATTTATCAATTTATTTTGTTCATCCTGTTTAATAACCTGTTCATCCTGTTAAATAGGATACTAAATTTCCTGTTCATCTTGTCAAATATAGTTGGAGAGAATTCAAATTTTAAAATACAAAATATTTCAACATGAACATAAACATAATATATATTTTCAATAATACTAAGTTCAAAACATGTTATAACATGTTTTGAACTTAGAAATGTCGTTCAAAGTTCTCTTCCTAAATGTATACAAAAAATATATCATATTCCAAAAATATACCCCATCCAAACTATACCCCATCTAAAGTATACCCATTCCAAAAACTAACCCAACTATTTCCAAAACTAATTCTTCCACAAAAAAGAATATGAAGTATATGTTTCTCAAAAGTTGTAGTCTTCCAAAATATATTCATGAGCTACAAACAAAAGATCATTCCAGCGCATCAGATCCCAACTCACATGTAGGGCACTAGAAATTCAACCCATTCCACACGCACTTCATCCAGCTCATCTTGTGTGTATGCTTCTCTTTTATCAATCTGTCACCATTAATTAAGAGTCAAATAATAACTTGTAACAGCCCAGTTTTCTATCCCAGTTTTCGAGGTGCCTTCGGGTCAAGTTTCGGTTGTTGGTGGGGTCGTTAGAGCGGTTTTGCCCCTTGGGGGTATTTTGGTCTTTTGGCTCTTCGGGCAGGATTTGTGGTTTTCAGGGCTTCGAGGTAGCTCCTGCCTTTGTCGTGGCTTGTTTGGGTTGGACTGCGAGTCCCGAGATGTTTGGGCTAGTCGTTTGGAAGTTCGGTTGTGATTTGGGATTTTTGCAAAGTGATGGTTGGTTGTGTGCTTCCTTTGGGATTCGAGCCCGGGCCCTTAGTGTTGCTTTGGGAGTGGGGTTTAAGTGAGATTTATTTATTGGAAAAGGTTGCTTCAGTCGGGTCTAGAAGGAGGAAGCCGGGAAATGGGATTTTAAGGATTTTTAGAAAATTGGAAAAAATGGATAAGGATGGAAAAAGGGATTAAAATCCCATTTATTCTTTTATTTTCCCATTTTCCTTTTTATTTTCTTTTTCTTTTATTTTTCCCCCAAATCCATTTTTCTCTCTCTCTCTCTCTCTCTCTCCCCGAGTCCCCCACCTTGCCCGACCCAGCCTTGGCTCGCCCAGCCCCTTGCCCGAGCAAAAGCCATGGCTCGCCAGCTCGGCCGAGCGGCCCGACCCGTCTTGCGCTGTCGCCTCGCGCCAGCCCCAGTCGCCTCAGCCCGAGCGTCGCGCGCCATCGCCAGCCCGAGCCCCCGTCCCCGCTGTGCGCCCCTGTGTTGTCGAGCCTCGTGTCGCCCGGCCGTCTTGTCCCCTGTCGTGCCGAGCCGCCGAAGTCGCCGCCTTTGTAGCTCGCCGTGCCAAGGCGCGCCGTCCTTGTGCCGAGCTCGCGCCCGCGCGCCCTCGCCCTGCAGCTCGCCCGCGCGATCGAGTTTGCGCCCGCCGAGCGACTGCTTTCGCCAGCGTGCCCAGCGCCACAGCGCCAATGCCAGCCACTGCCTAGCCGTCAAATGGCCCGTCCGAGTGTCAGCCGTGCCTCGTGAGTTGCTCCCGAGCTGAGCCCTGTTTGTTTTATTATGTTTGGGCCTTATGATTGTAATTTTTGTTGTTTTTGTTAGGTTCTCGCTAGCTACCTCGGGTTCGATCGCAACTTAGGTTTCTTGTGTTTAGAGGTCTTCCGGCCAGGTAAGGATTTCTTACCGGAGTTGTGTGGACCCTGCGATATATTATGCGATTGCTGATTGATTGCTTGTTTGTGTTTATTGACATGTATAGCTAGGTACTCAATTCTGAATTCCCGATTAGCATGTTGTTCCTGATTAATTCTCATGTTAATCCATGCTAGGTTATTCCCTTCTAGCATGCTCGTATCTGTTCCTTGCTTCGTAGTATCATGCTAGGCTCGTTGTATTCTTATTGAGTACGTATTGGATGTTATGGAATTGTTTGCTGATTGCTAGGGCAGGTTAGAGTTGCAGATAGATAGCATCATCCGGGCCTGATGCATAAAGTACCTTGCATCCATGGCAGGGACGTCGAGCAAGTCATTCCGTCCCTGGACCCCGTGAGGGATTAGCTAACCCAAGCGGTAGGCCCTGCAATCTTGGGTGAGGGTGGCAGACTGTTAAATGCCCCAACGGTCGGGATGATGACTTGGCATTGCCTCGTCCCGCAAATAAGGCATGTCCTCGGCATGTTTGGCAAGAGCCCCGATTGCCACTGTTAAGGCAAGGACGGCTTCGGTGTAAGCCTACCACGACCGTTCCTTGGCCCCAAAGTGCGGGTTCAGCCGACATAGTTTACGTGTCCGTGTCTCACACCCCTATGTCGGTGACACCGATTCAAAGATTTAGTTAGGCGTGGTGGATGGACATGGGCAAATTTGCCTCTAGACCCAAAGACTTCATGGTCTCTGATGAGCACGCGGTGCATGCTTACGCTCATTACAAATACCGATCGAGAGCTCCTCGGGATTGTGAGCCGAGTGTACCTTTCTGCCGATCGACGATGAGGCCGAGGCCGGACTTGTTTCTCGTATAGGGCGACTTGTGTGATGTGTGGTGTGGTGATTTATTTCCGGACTAAGACCCCGAGTTGGCATCCGAGGCCCAAGTGTGGGCTAAGCTATGTGCTCTATCTGTGTTTATATTCATAGCTTGCATATCTTTCTCGCTAGATGACCATGTATATCGTATTGTACCACTGGTTGAGGATTCTTCTTGAGTAATTCGTTACTCACCCTTACTTATCTTTCAGAAACCATGGCGCGAGGCGGGATGGTCGAGGAGAGTGTGATCATGGAAAACCCGTTGTTCAACTCTGAGTTTTATGTTTATGCTTATGATTTAAATGTCCTCTGAATGCATGTAGTTGGGCACGAGCCCTAGGGTGTTTTCTCAATGTATTTCCGGATTCTAGCATTGTTGTAAAGTTTGTATGTTTTAAATAAATCTCTGATCGAGTATGTTTTGGAAATGTATTTGTCTTGGAACAGTGCTTGGAAACAGGACGAGTTTCAGAATTTATGTTGATTTTTAAATGGATGTTTTCATGTTTTAGTTTTTACTTAGAATCCAAACACCACCTTGCAAATTTTCTCAGAGATTTGTATGCATGCATTGAGGTAATGGCCTATTTAGAACCCCATTCGGGTCGGGTCATTCTGATTGGTATCGAGCTCGTGAGTCATAGATTCTGTGACCGACCTTTTGTTGTAGGTCATTTTTCCATGATCATCAAGACTCAAGACGACCATCGTGTACGCCTAAGTTTACTATTTGTTGTTGAAAAAGGGTTAAGAATTTACAATACACCATCATCTAGTGTATGCCTTGTGTAGTGTTGTGGAGCGGAGGCGGCGGTTCTCACTTCGTTGTTGGTTTGGGTTTAGAGCGCCATCATGCCAACTTCCCGCAGTGTGATGTATGTTGTGGCTTGTTGAGGTATCCGAGATAGTTTCGGATGCCCCAGGACATCGTCCCCGTGGGAGGTAGAGCTTGGACTCCGCTTGGCCATTTGTGGCCCGATTCTTCGCTTTTCCCCTAGTGAGAGGGTGGAGGTGCTTCGTGCGGTCGCCAATATGTTGATCGCACCCGAGGAGCAGGACGCTTGGCATGTCCGACCGAGGAGTTGGACCGATCGTGTTGATGTTGAGGCCGCGTCCGGGTTGTTAGGCCCGCATGCCGCTTTTGGCCCCGTGAGTTGAGTTGCCTAGAGGAGGGGGTAGAGGCTAGCGGCGCCTCAGTGAGACTCCTTGAGCAGAGTGTGCTCCAACCATGAGAGATTTGATGGCGGTCTTTAGCTATCGAGAGCGGGAGACCCAGCGCGCAGCTTTGTAGCGCGTAGTGAGAGGAGTCCCGGCACGAGATAGCCCACCAAATGACAGAGTTTGTTTCAAAGATTTTTCCCCAAAGAGCTCTTGTAGCCGGAGGTTCCCGGGAGGGCATGATCAACGAGTTTATTCGGATGAGTTTGTTGGCGTTGATGGAGCCGCCCGATTTGGCAAATGGATGCCTGTAGAGCTCGATGTTTTAGTAAGTCCTACCGCTAGTAGTAAAGTAGTTGGCGAGTTTGAGTTTAGCATCCGTGTGTGGGATGCCTTGCTTGCTCGAGGCCGAGGTGTGTGTCGTTCTCTGTGCTTTGTTTGGTTCATCGATGGTGGTGGAAGTCCCTTGTGAGAGGTGGACTAGCGAGTCTCCACCATCGCCCGATTGATTGGCAAGTTGCCGTGTTAGTGGCTTGAGGCGGATGAAGGGACATCTTTGCCCCCTTGCGAGCCTCTTTGTTGTTTAATGACCCGCTTCCCTCGGATGTGGATTTGGTAGTAGTAGCACTTGAGGTGCATTGGTTGGTGTGCCACTTTGGCACTAAGTCTGGTTCAGGCTTGAGTTTGGCTTGGGCATAGCAGATGGTTCTATGCCGTTCGGAGTTCAGCGCACTCCTTTAGCCTTGGATCTGTTTATGGCAGTTGCACCCGTTTAGGTCGTGCCAGAGGGCTAGTTCAGTGGTAGTCGATGGACTACAAGCGAAAGGATGCTCGAGAGGAGCCGGAGCCGGAGCTTTTTCCCAGTGTTACTGGAGGTTGAGTAAGTCAGCAGGTTGGCGGTTGGTAATTGTTTGTGGGCGTGATTGTCGCGCTAGTGTTAAGGCCAAGAGATTTTCTTTGTGGTTGGTAGTGCGGTCAACTACCTTCGAGTACCTAAATCTGAGGAGAGTTGAGCGTTGTAGATGCGAGTTTGGTCTAGCTGAGGGACCATGAGTTGGATGCTTTTCAGGTGAGATGAGCTGATGCCTTGCGAGAGGTTTTTGATGCCTTAAGGGTAAGCACCCTTGGTAGAGGCTTGGTATAAAGTAAGTTCGGTTTGGCATTGTTATGCTTTGGTAGAGCAAGGTTGCCTCAGCTTCGTGTATCGTGTGGAGATGGAACTTTTGGTGTTCCTTGGATTGTTTGTATCGCTGCCAGGAGTTAGCGTTGCTTTTTTGGAAAAGCGCTTGTTAGTCTTGGATCTCTAAAGGAAGGTTGAGAGTTGTGCACACAAGTGTGTTTTGTGTGGTTCGTTCCGTGGCGAGAGTTTCAGATCCATGTAGGGTTTGCTTTGGAGATCTATTGCTCAGTTTCTGGAGAAGTTGGACTCCAGGTGGATGTTGTAAGGCGTCAGCGAGGTGGTAAGGATATCGTGCTCGTGATATCAGGTTGTTGCTTAGGCAAGATTTGTTAAGTTGGACCTAAGCTTGGTTGGCGGATCTTCTTGTTGATAGTTGGTTGGAGTTCAGTTGGAAACTGAACAAGAGCGGTGGTAGCTAAGCCGCGTGGTTTCTGATCGTCATGGCTAAGAGAGTTGTTTGGATCTTTCCTTGGGTAGAAGTTATGTTGTGGCCGATGCTTTGAGTAGGAGGATGACGCGTTCTCAGCGTTTCGTCCTCTAGGTTCCCAAGGAGTTGGAGTTGGCCAGCATGGTTGGGATGCTGGAAATTGGAGTTGTTTGTTCAGGCAGTTGTCTGTTAGATCGATTGCTGGCAGTGTGTGTGTCGAGGGTTGTCGGAGAACCCTAGGTTGTGGAGAGCCTCTCCAGAGCTCAGTCAGGCCCAGGTAGTGAGTTTAGTTGGCCAGCTGGAGGCGTGTAGTTTGTAGCCTTGGTGGAGTTGCTAGCAGTCTTGGTAGACTAGCAGGCTAGTGTTAGTTTGGAGTAAAGTCCGGATTGGTTCCGGTGTGGTGGCAAGTTGATGCTTGGTGTCGACCAAGGTGTGGATTGGAGTTGCTTGAGATTAGTTTTGCTCGTGGGGCAAGTGGTTTGTGCCCTGTTGGTTGTTTCCCTGTTGCAAGATGTTGAGTTGCCCCGTTTGGCATTTGGAGGTTAGTCCGTGGTGGACCCTTGTTGTTGCCCCGCGAGATTTGATGTTGTTGCTCTAGTGGGGCAAGACAGTGAGCGTATGTGGAGTTCTCTGTCCCTTGGTTGTCTGCTAGTAAGAGTCGTTCCCTTCGGGGAGTTGTCAGGTTCTTCCTTGGTCTTGGAATTGATGGTAGTGGTGCTAGCAAGAGGGAATAGTTTGTTGGTCGCTTGGAAGCGATCGTTTGTCCAGCTTAAGCGGATTCTTGGATGGTGTTCTAGAGGCCGCATAAAGGTTGTTCTGCCTCTGTGAGTGTTTGGCCAAGATTTGGTTCTTTTGTTGTTTCGAGAGCTAGTTCGGTTCTAGCCGAGGGCGTTATCTCGAGGTCTTTTCCTAGTCAGGAAGTTTTGGGAGTTGACCCCTCCCTCGGCAGTTGAGTAAGTTTCGTTGGTTCTTTAGAGATTGAAGATTTCCTTTTCCCCTAGCCTCTGTGGTGGTTGAGTTGCTCCTTGGATGCCAGCCTCGAGTGTTAGCTCCTGAGGTAGTCTTGCGGATTCGTATGGTTCAGGATCCGTAAGCTTGGAGGTTGTCGTCATCCGTTTTCCTTGTGAGGTTTTGGGAGTGGAGCTTCTGGTTGGAAGTTGAGTTAGGCCTAGGCTAAAAGGAGAAGTCTTTTGAGTAGCCAGTTGGATTTTAAGAGTTGAGTGGTAGCTTGGAGGCGAGCGTTGCTCGTTATAAGTTTGGGTTGAGTTCTGCTGAGCAAGCCCTTCTTGGGCTTTGTTCCTAGTTGTTGTGCGTTCGCAGTTGGCGTTAGTAGAGCCGCGTTTTAGTGAGTTGGCACAGAGGTGCCGTGGCATTGGTTGGTAAGCTGTTGAGCTGTTTTCCTCAAGGTGTTGTGCCGCAGAGAGCTGCGTGATGGTTTAGTCCTTGCTTCCTGAGATTTTGAGAGGAATGTTGGTTGTTCCTTGCCTGGCGATGTTCTCCTTGGCCAGTTGCGGGTAGGTTTTCGTTGGAAAGTTTGCGTTCGGCCGTTGAGGAGCTCTAGTTTGTTGGTTTGGCCGAGTGGAGCCTGTGCTTGGTCCCTGTCTTTTAGAGGTGGTCGTAGCTGAAGTTTCAGCTGGTGTGAGTGTTGTTAGCCGTTGGGTGTACCAGGATGGTGCCCCTTGCCTTTGGTTAGGCGTTTTCTCCATAAGATGGTTGCTTAAGCGTTGTGGTCGTGTTCTAGTTGGAGAAGTTTGCCTTTTGGATCAATCGCCAGCTGGTGTTTCGCTTGGATCTCGTTAAGGCTGTAGGCAAGATTTGAGGTTCGCTGGTCTCTTGTGAAGTAAGAGTAGGCTGTTTGGTTTTCTGGAACCTATGAGGTTCAGTTGTTTGGTCAGCTTGTTGTAGGGTTGAGGTTGTTTTGTTGTCAGCCGTGAGCTTCCAGAGGAGTTTTGCCAGTGCGTGGTGTAGAGTTTCAGAGCTTGTGGCCAGTCCTCGAGTTGTTGAGAGTAGCACCGTTTGAGAGTTGGTGCAAGTTGAGGACGTGGTTTGCCGTCTAGTTTTTCGCATTTGTTTTCTTTCGGAGTTCAGTGTTTGGCAGTCTGGATGGCTTTGTGGCCTTGAGTTTTTGGGAACAGAAGAGGGTTTGGTTTTCGGAGAAGGTTGGTGCTGGTTTCTGTGGAGTTTTCCCGAGTCATTTATTTCGTCTTAGGACTTTCGAGGACGAAAGTCTTAAAAGGAGGGAGTATTGTAATGTTCCCGCTTTTCTATCCCGCCGAGGTGCCTTGGGTCAAGTTTCGGTTGTTGGTTGGGTCGTTAGAGCGGTTTTGCCCTCTTCGGGTATTTTGGTCTTTTGGCTCTTGAGGCGGGATTTGTGGTTTTCGTGGCATCGAGGTAGCTCCTGCCTTTGTCGTGGCTTGTTTGGGTTGGATCGCGAGTCCCGATGTTTGGGCAAGTCGTTTGGAAGTTCGGTTGTGATTTGGGATTTTTGCAAAGTGATGGTTGGTTGTGTGCTTCCTTTGGGATTCGAGCCCGGGCCCTTAGTGTTGCTTTGGGAGTGGGTTTAAGTGAGATTTATTTATTGGAAAAGGTTGGTTCAGTCGGGTCTCGAAGGAGGAAGCCGGGAAATGAGATTTTAAGGATTTTTAGAAAATTGGAAAAAATGGATAAGGATGGAAAAAGGGATTAAAATCCCATTTATTCTTTTATTTTCCCATTTTCCTTATTATTTTCTTTTTCTTTTATTTTTCCCCCAAATCCATTTTTCTCTCTCTCTCTCACTCTCTCTCTCCCCGAGCCCCAAACCTTGCCCGACCCAGCCTTGGCACGCCCAAATTTCTTGCCCGAGCGACCCATGGCTCGCCAGCCCAACCCGGCGGCAAATTGACCCGTCTTGCCGTCGCCTCGCCAGCCAGTCGCCTCAGCCCGAGCGTCGCGCGCAATCGCCACCGAGCCCTGATCCCTCGCTGTGCGCCCCTGTCGCGAGCCTCCGTCGCGGCGCCCGGCCGTCTTGCCCCTCAGGCTGAAGCCGCTCCGAGTCGCTCGCTCAGAGCTCGCTCGCGTGCCCAAGGCGCGCCGTCCTTGTGCCGAAGCTCAGTGCTCGCAGACTTCGCTTCGCCCTGCGGCTTCGCCGCGCTGATCGCGTCGCGCCGAGCGCGCGCTCTGCTCAGTCAGCGCGCCCAGCGCCCGTGTCAGCGCGCCAGCGCTGTGCCACGCGCCAAAGAAATGCCTAGCCGTGGCAAAATGCCCGTCCGAGTGTCAGCCGTGCCTCGTGAGTTGCTCCCGAGCTGAGCCCTGTTTGTTTTATTATATTTGGGCCTTATGTTTGTAATTATTGTTGTTTTTGTTAGGTTCTCGCTAGCTAGCTCGGGTTCGATCGCAGCTTAGGTTTCTTGTGTTTAGAGGTCTTCCATCCAGGTATGGATTTCTTACCGGAGTTGTGTGGACCCTGCGATATATTATGCGATTGCTGATTGATTGCTTGTTTGTGTTTATTGACATGTATAGCTAGGTACTCAATTCTGAATTCCCGATTAGCATGTTGTTCCTGATTAATTCTCATGTTAATCCATGCTAGGTTGTTCCCTTCTAGCATGCTCGTATCTGTTCCTTGCTTCGTAGTATCATGCTAGGCTCGTTGTATTCTTATTGAGTACGTATTGGATGTTATGGAATTGTTTGCTGATTGCTAGGGCAGGTTAGAGTTGCGGTAGATAGCATCATCCGGCCCGATGCATAAAGTACCTTGCATCCATGGCGGGGACGCCGAGCAAGTCATTCCGTCCCCGGACCCCGTGAGGGATTAGCTAACCTGCGGTAGGCCCCGCAATCTTGGGTGGCGGATCGTTAAATGCCCCAACGGTCGGGATGATGACTTGGCATTGCCTCGCCCCTGGCGGTGCGCATGTCCTCGGCATGTTTGGCAAGAGCCCGATTGCCACTGTTAAGGCAAGGACGGCTTCGGTGTAAGCCTACCACGACCGCTCCTTGGCCCAGTGCGATGGTTCAGCCGACATAGTTTACGTGTCCGTGTCTCACACCCCTATGTCGGTGACACCGATTCAAAGATTTAGTTAGGCGTGGTGGCTCGGACATGGGCACTTGCCTCTGGACCCAGCACTCCCATGGTTCGCAGAGCACGCGGTGCATGCTTACGCTCATTACAAACGCCGATCGAGAGCTCCTCGGGATTGTGAGCCGTGTACCTTTCGTCCGACGATGAGACAGTGAGGCCGGACTTGTTTCTCGTATAGGCGACTTGTGTGATGTGTGGTGTGGTGATTTATTTTCGGACTAAGACCACGAGTTGGCATCCGAGGCCCAAGTGTGGGCTAAGCTATGTGCTCTATCTGTGTTTATATTCATAGCTTGCATATCTTTCTCGCTAGATGACCATGTATATCGTATTGTACCCCCGGTTGGGGATTCTTCTTGAGTAATTCGTTACTCACCCTTACTTATCTTTCAGAAACCATGGCGCGAGGCGGATGATGGCTGGAGGAGTCGTGATCATGGAAAACCCGTTGTTCAACTCTGAGTTTTATGTTTATGCTTATGATTTAAATGTCCTCTCAATGCATGTAGTTGGGCACGGAGCCCTAGGGTGTTTTCTCTCAATGTATTTCCTGATTCTAGCATTGTTGTAAAGTTTGTATGTTTTAAATAAATCTCCGATCGTAGTATGTTTTGGAAATGTATTTGTCTTGGAACAGTGCTTGGAAACAGGGGATGAGTTTCAGAATTTATGTTGATTTTTAAATGGATGTTTTCATGTTTTAGTTTTTACTTAGAATCCAAACACCACCTTGTAAATTTTTTGTAGATTTGTATGCATGCATTGAGGTAATGGCCTATTTAGAACTCCATTCGGGTCGGGTCGTTACATAACTAATTTATGAAAATCAATATAATAAATTTTCAAACTAAACAATAGAATGAAGAACATACTATTTCAGTGATGTTTGTGCTATTTGTTTTGATGATATCTCTCATATTTCTCATCACATAATAGCCACATTCGGTACTCCCCTCTTGTAGTGGACACTATAATTCCAACAAAGAGAAGAAATAAATGAAGTCATAAATCACATAAAGACAGCCCTTTGCTACACAACCACATAAAGATGTTTCAAGTAGAAAATTTGTATTAAAAAAAGAATGAATCACATGAAGACATTTATTCCCACAAAACAACCAAAATGTAAGGGTATTACTTTCCTTAACAAATTTTGAAGATCCTATTTCCACATAATGATCACATAAAGACATCCATCAATCTCTTATTTCCACAGAATAACCATAAGAAAACAAATAGAAAATGGACATTACTTGCCTTAACATTTTTCCAAGGATTTTTTCGAGCAGATTTCAAGTTTTTCCTCGAGCTTGATACATTGTAAGTGCCCTATGATGACAACCAGAGAATACACATATGAGCTTACTCTAAATCGTAAGTACTCGACATTTATTAAATAATGAAAAAAAACTCAGCTTACATATTTATTATAGCTTTGAGATCATCTTTTGAACAAGTTCGCATTGAATCAAGGTAGTAAACCACATCCTTATATGGATGAATAACAACCAAAGACCAATGACCACTAAATGAAAAACACAACTAATTAGAATACTTCACATTGACTATAATAACAAGAAAAAATGAATTATTTCAACTTTACTAACCCGGGATTATAAGAGGTAATGACTAGTTGATTGTCTTCTGCAATCATGAATCTGGAACAAAGATTGCGGGCTCTAACTTCTTGATTGTATTGACCTACCGATATTAGGGATGTGTAACGGCCCGGAAATTTCATCCCGATCTTCCCGGGAGGCCCAGGGGCATTTTGGTAATTTTGGTCGGGCCGACAGGGCCGGTTATGTAATTGTTAATTGCCGGAAAAAAATTATGAGTCAATTTGAATGGGATCGGGAATTTTGGTGAAGACATTTGGGCTTGGAAAAAGGTAAAAATAAATAGGGAATTAAATAGCGCGTCGAGTGAGATTCGAGCCAAGGACGTGCTGCATGCTAGGCAAGGGTCGCTGCCATCCGAGCCACTAGGCGCGTTTGTTAATCTAAATGCGAGGTCTAATAAATATCCGTGTCTTCGTGCGCTCGGTTTAAAATAGAGCTCTCCCGAGCCTTCTTCTTCATTTATCTCCTTCTTCTCTTCGCGTTTCCCTTCATCAACCGACAGCGATTCCCTGCGATTTTCTTCCTTCTCCAGCTCCGATTCGAACGTGTTCGTCTTCCCCAGTTCGAAGGTCGATCATTTTCCGGGCAGCAGGTAAGCTTTTCTTCTTTTTCTTCTTCTCTTCTTCGATCTGAGCCCCCTGCTTCCGGGCTTCGTTTCCCGGCCGTGTTGAAGTGAATTTCTGGATGGGTTTTGTGCAGCTTGCGTAGGAGAGTTCGACCAACAACAATCGGCCGTCGAATCTTCGCCAATCGCTCGGATTTGATTCCTCTTCATCGCCCCTGTTTTCATGATCTGTCGCTGCGCAGTCCACCGAGCCACGCCGCGCATCGCCTCGCGCCCGCGCGCGCGCCTCGCCCAGCTCCGAGCCACGCCGCGCATCGTCCGTGCTCGCGCGCCGCTTCCTCGCCCTGCTCCGTGTCACGCCGCGCGCCCCTGCATCACCCCGCATCCGTCAAGACGCGCGTCGCGCCCCAGCCACGCCATTTCTGCGCTTCTAGCTAGCCCGATTCTTGCCGCCTTAAATGCGTTAAATCGCGCGCTCGTGAGTTTCTCCCGAGCTGAGCCTTGTTTATTTTATTATATTTAGGCCTATTGTGTGATTTTTGTTGTGATTGATAGGTTCTCGATAGCTAGTTCGGGTTCGTTCGCCATTTAGGTTTTCGTGTCAAATCGTCCCCGACCAAGGTAAGGATTTCTTACCAGAGTTGTGTGGACCCTGCGATATTATATGTGATTGCTGATTGATTGCTTGTTTGTGTTTATTGACATGTATAGCTAGGTACTCAATTCTGAATTCCCGATTAGCACGTTTTTCCTGATTAATTCTCATGTTAATCCATGCTAGGTTGTTCCTTCCTGGCATGCTCGTATCTGTTCCTTGCTTCGTAGTATCATGCTAGGCTCGTTGTATTCCTATTGAGCACGTATTAGATTTTATGGACTTGTTTGCTGATTGCTAGGGCAGGTTAGAGTTGTAGGTAGATAGCATCATCCGGGCCTAATGCATAAAGTACCTTGCATCAATGGCAGGGACGTCGAGACAGTCATTCCGTCCCTGGACCCCGTGAGGGATTAGCTAACCCTACCGGTAGGCCCTGCAATCTTGGGTGAGAATGGCAGACTGTTAAATGCCCCAACGGTCGGGATGATGACTTGGCATTGCCTCGTCCCCGGCAGCCGGCATGTCCTCAGCATGTTTGGCAGTAGCCCCTGATTGCCACCTGTTAAGGCAAGGACGGCTTCCTGGTGTAAGCCTACCACGACCGTTCCTTGGCCCCAGGTGCGGTGGTTCAGGCTGACATAGTTTACGTGTCTAGGTCTCACACCCCTATGTAAGTGACACCGATCCAAAGATTTAGTTAGGCGTGGTGACTGGACATGGGCAGCTTGCCTCTAGACCCGGCACCCCCCATAGTCTGCAGTAGCACGCGGTACATGCTTACGCTCATTACAGTACCGACCGGAGAGCTCATCGGGATCTTGAGCCGTGTACCTTTCGTCGACAGAGAGAGGTGCCGAGGCCGGGACTTGTTTCCGATAGGGCGACTTGTGTGATGTGTGGTGTGGTGATTTATTTTCGGACTAAGACCACGAGTTGGCATCCGAGGCCCAAGTGTGGGCTAAGCTATGTGCTCTATCTCGTGTTTATATTCATAGCTTGCATATCTTTCTCGCTAGATGACCATGTATATCGTATTGTACCCCTTGAGGATTCTTCTCGAGTAATTCGTTACTCACCCTTACTTATCTTTCAGGAAACCATGGCGCGAGGCAGGATGGCTGGAGGAGCTGTGATCATGGAAAACCCGTTGTTCAACTCTGAGTTTTATGTTTATGCTTATGATTTAAATGTCCTCTGGAATGCATGTAGTTGGGCACGGAGCCCTAGGGTGTTTTCTGAATGTATTTCCGGATTCTAGCATTGTTGTAAAGTTTGTATGTTTTAAATAAATCTCTGATCAGAGTATGTTTTGGAAATGTATTTGTCTTGGAACAGGTGCTTGGAAACAGGGACAGGTTTCAGGAATTTATGTTGATTTTTAAATGGATGTTTTCATGTTTTAGTTTTTACTTAGAATCCAAACACCACCTTGCAAATTTTTTGTAGATTTGTATGCATGCATTGAGGTAATGGCCTATTTAGAACTCCATTCGGGTCGGGTCGTTACATAACTAATTTATGAAAATCAATATAATAAATTTTCAAACTAAACAATAGAATGAAGAACATACTATTTCGGTGATGTTTGTGCTATTTGTTTTGATGATATCTCTCATATTTCTCATCACATAATAGCCACATTCGGTACTCCCCTCTTGTAGTGGACACTATAATTCCAACAAAGAGAAGAAATAAATGAAGTCATAAATCACATAAAGACAACCCTTTGCTACACAACCACATAAAGATGTTTCAAGTAGAAAATTTGTATTAAAAAAAGAATGAATCACATGAAGACATTTATTCCCACAAAACAACCAAAATGTAAGGGTATTACTTTCCTTAACAAATTTTGAAGATCCTATTTCCACATAATGATCACATAAAGACATCCATCAATCTCTTATTTCCACAGAATAACCATAAGAAAACAAATAGAAAATGGACATTACTTGCCTTAACATTTTTCCAAGGATTTTTTCGAGCAGATTTCAAGTTTTTCTGAGCTTGATACATTGTAAGTGCCCTACATGACAACCAGAGAATACACATATGAGCTTACTCTAAATCGTAAGTACTCGACATTTATTAAATAATGAAAAAAAACTCAGCTTACATATTTATTATAGCTTTGAGATCATCTTTTGAACAAGTTCGCATTGAATCAAGGTAGTAAACCACATCCTTATATGGATGAATAACAACCAAAGACCAATGACCACTAAATGAAAAACACAACTAATTAGAATACTTCACATTGACTATAATAACAAGAAAAAATGAATTATTTCAACTTTACTAACCCGGGATTATAAGAGGTAATGACTAGTTGATTGTCTTCTGCAATCATGAATCTGGAACAAAGATTGCGGGCTCTAACTTCTTGATTGTATTGACCTACCGATATTAGGGATGTGTAACGGCCCGGAAATTTCATCCCGATCTTCCCGGGAGGCCCAGGGGCATTTTGGTAATTTTGGTCGGGCCGACAGGGCCGGTTATGTAATTGTTAATTGCCGGAAAAAAATTATGAGTCAATTTGAATGGGATCGGGAATTTTGGTGAAGACATTTGGGCTTGGAAAAAGGTAAAAATAAATAGGGAATTAAATAGCGCGTCGAGTGAGATTCGAGCCAAGGACGTGCTGCATGCTAGGCAAGGGTCGCCGCCATCCGAGCCACTAGGCGCGTTTGTTAATCTAAATGCGAGGTCTAATAAATATCCGTGTCTTCGCGGCGCTCGGTTTAAAATAGAGCTCTCCCAGCCTTCTTCTTCATTTATCTCCTTCTTCTCTTCGCGTTTCCTTCATCAACCGACGGCGATTCCCTGCGATTTTCTTCCTTCTCCAAACTCGATTCGAACGTGTTCGTCTTCCCCGCCTCAAGGTCGATCATTTTCCGCAAAGCAGTAAGCTTTTCTTCTTTTTCTTCTTCTCTTCTTCGATCGAGCCCCCTCGCTTCGGCTTCGCTTCCGTACCGTGTTGAAGTGAATTTCTCGATGGGTTTTGTGCGGCTTGCGTAGGAGAGTTCGACCAACAACAATCGGCCGTCGAATCTTCGCCAATCGCTTCGGATTTGATTCCTCTTCATCGCCTCGCTTTTCATGATCTGCCGCCGCGCAGCCCACCGAAACCACGCCACAGCGCACGCCGCGCGCGCGCGCTACGCGCGCTCGCCCGGCTCCGAGCCACGCCGCGCGTCTCGTCGTGCTCGTGGCGCGCGCTTCCGCCATACTGCTCAGTGTCACGCCACGCGCCAGCATCTGCATCGCTCCGCGCGCCCATTTCTGCGCGCCCGCTAGCCCGATTCTTTGCCGCCGTCGTGCGTTAAATCGCGCCTCGTGAGTTTCTCCCAGCCGAGCCTTGTTTATTTTATTATATTTAGGCCTATTGTGTGATTTTTGTTGTGATTGATAGGTTCTCGATAGCTAGTTCGGGTTCGTTCGCCATTTAGGTTTTCGTGTCAAATCGTCCCCACCAAGGTAAGGATTTCTTACGAGTTGTGTGGACCTGCGATATTATATGTGATTGCCGATTGATTGCTTGTTTGTGTTTATTGACATGTATAGCTAGGTACTCAATTCGAATTCCCGATTAGCACGTTTTTCCGACAATTCTCATGTTAATCCATGCTAGGTTGTTCCTTCCCGCATGCTCGTATCTGCTCCTTTGCTTCGTAGTATCATGCTAGGCTCGTTGTATTCCTATTGAGCACGTATTAGATTTTATGGACTTGTTTGCCGATTGCTAGGCGGAGTTAGAGTTGTAGGTAGATAGCATCATCCGGGCCTAATGCATAAAGTACCTTGCATCAATGGCGGGGGCGTCGAGACAGTCATTCCGTCCTGGACCCGTGAGGATTAGCTAACCCTACCGGTAGGCCCCGCAATCTTGGGTGAGAATGGCGATCGTTAAATGCCCCAACGGTCGGGATGATGACTTGGCATTGCCTCGTCCCGCGGTAGGCATGTCCTCGGCATGTTTGGCGGTGGCCCCCGATTGCCACCGTTAAGGCAAGGACGGCTTCTGGTGTAAGCCTACCACGACCGCTCCTTGGCCCCAAAGCGGTGGTTCAGCCGACATAGTTTACGTGTCAGGTCTCACACCCCTATGTAAGTGACACCGATCCAAAGATTTAGTTAGGCGTGGTGGATCGACATGGGCAACTTGCCTCTGACCCGGCACCCCATAGTCTGCAGAGCACGCGCAGTACATGCTTACGCTCATTACAAATACCGACCGAGAGCTCATCGGGATCTTGAGCCGTGTACCTTTCGTCGACGATGATGCAGTGAGGCCGAGGCCGACTTGTTTCTCGTATAGGCGACTTGTGTATTGGATCGTGTGGTGTTATTATTCGACTAAGACCCTAAATTGGCATCCGAGGCCCAAGTGTGGGCTAAGCTATGGGCTATATTCGTGTTTATACTCATAGCTTGCATACATTCATCGAGATGACCATGTATATCGTATTGTACCCCTTGGGGATTCTTACCGAGTAATTCGTTACTCACCCTTATTATTGTGGTTTTTCCACGGGTAACCAAGTTGCGAGACAGATGGTGAAGAAGGAGTCTGTGATCATGGGGCCCATCTTCCAACTCGGATTTTTGTATTATGACTCTCTGTTTTGTTTCCCCAGATGCATGTAGCACGCACGAGCCCTAGGATGTTTTGTAAATGTTTTGTGGATTCCAGATTTTGTATCCGAACAGGTTTTGAATGGTTTTTAGTAAATCTCTGATCGAGTAAACTTTGGAAATGTATTTATCTTGGAACAGGTGCTTGGAAACAGGGACAGGTTCTAGGGAAATTGTTTAGTTTTTAAAGGGGTTATTTTGAATGTTTTGTTTTAATTGGAATCCAAATCATGTCTGCTTAATGTCCTTTACTTTGAATGCATGCATTGGGGTAAGGGCCCATTTAGTGCCCCATTCGGTCGGTCCCTTACGCTTGGTATCGAGCTCGAGTCATAAATTCAGTAGTTTGACCTTTTTTGTTGTAGGTCGTTTTTCCCATGATCACTAGCACTGGCGGTCATCAGTACGCCTAAGTTTGCTTTTTGTTGTAAGAAAAAGGGTTAAGAATTTACAATACACATCATCTAGTGTATGCCATGTGTAGTGTTGTGGAGCGAGAGACGAGCGAGTTCTCGACTCGTTATTGGTTTGGGTTTAGAGCGCCATCATGCCAACTTCCCGCAGCGTGTGATGTATGTTGTGGCTTGTTGTGGTATCCCGATAGATTCGGATGCCCTGGGACATCGTTCCAGAGGGAGGTAGAGATTGGACTCCCATAGGCCAACTGTGGCCCAGTTGATGGTATTCCCCTAGTGAGAGGGTGGAGGTGCTTTGCCTTGGAATGCCACTCCAAGAGAGGAATTAGCTGTGGTTGTGCTGATGTGGATGTTTGTGGAGCAGGTCCCCGTGTGGACTAACCTGGGTAGCTCAAGTGCTGATCTTGAGCCTTGTTAGATTATTTGGATGCCCAGAGAGTGGTTGCAAAGTTGGTAGCCTCGAGGAGGTTGATGAGGCATTTTTGTGCTTCTTTAAAGTGTTGTTGTTTGCACGGCCCGATGGTTTTAACCACAGGGTAAGGGTGCAAAGCAAGTGTTGTTCTCTGGACCGGATCCGTTGGTGGGTTTCCTCGGTTGTTTGGTACAAATGAACACTCTTCTTTTGGTAAGCCCTAGAGTAGGGCTAGCTGCTTTGCATGTTGAGAGAGCCGACCAGAGTTGTTGAGCATCATGTGGAGATGCAAGAGTAGGCTGTGAGCCTTCAGCTTGATGAGATGCCTTAGGCATGGTTGTTGGAGTTGAGCCCTTGTATGCCGAGCAAGAGTTCGTGTCACTTGAGATTGTGACCTTGTGGCCCTGTTGGTAGTGAGATGTGGAGTTGGTAGTAGTGGCTTGAGGTGCATTGGTTGGTGTGCCACTTTGGCACTAAATCTGGTTCAGGGCTGAGGTTGGCATGGGCATAGCAGATGGTTCTATGCCATTCGGAGTTTAGCGTACTCCTTTAGCCTTGGATCCGTTTATGGTAGTTGCACCTGTGGAGGTCGTGCAAAAGGGCTAGTTCAGTGGTAATCGAAGGACGTCAAGCGAAAGGAGGTTCGAGAGGAGCCGAGCCTTTTCCCAATGTTACTAGAGGTTGAGTAAGGCAAGCCAGGTTGACGGTTGGTAAGTGTTAGTGCGCGTGCATCTCACGCTAGTGTTAAGGCCAAGAGATCTTTGTGGTTGGTAGTGCGGTCAACTACCTTCGAGTGCCTAAATCTCAGGAGAGTTGAGCATCGTAGAAGCAAGTTGGGTCCAGCTGAGGGACCATGAGTTGGATGCCTTATGGGTAAGCACCCTTGGTAGAAGCTTGGTATAAAGTAAGTTTGGTTTGGCATGGTTATGCTTTGGTAGAGCAAGGTTGCCACAGCTTCGAGCATCGTGTGGAGATGGAACTTTGGGTGTTCCGTTGATTGGTTGTATCTCGGCCAGAAGCTAGTGTTGCTTTTTGGGGAAGGCATTTGTTAGTCTTGAATCCCTAAAGGAAGGTTGGGAGTTGTGCACACAAGTGTGTTTGTGTGGTTCGTTCCATGGCGAGAGTTTCATATCCATGTAGGGTTTGCTTTGGGGATCTGGTGCTCAGTTCTTGGAAAAGTTGGACTCCAGGTGGATGTCGTAAGGCTTTAGTGAGATGGTAAGGATACCATTCTCGTGATATCAGGTTGTTGCTTAGGCAAGATTTGTTAGGTGGACCTAAGCTTGGTTGGCAGATCTTCTTGTTGATCGTCATGACTGAGAGAGTTGTTCGGATCCTTCCTTGGGTAGAAGTTATGTTGTGATTGTCGTCTGAGTAGGAGGATGGCGCATTCGGTAGCGTTTCGGGTCCTCTTGGTTTCCAAGGAGTTGGAGTTGGCTAGCATGGTTGTGTTGCTGGAAAATGGAGTTGTTGTTTGTTCAGGCAGTTGGTTGTTAGTCCGTTAGTTGGCAGTGGGTGTCGAGGGTTGTCGGAGAACCCTAGGTTGTGGAGAGCCTCTCTAGAGCTCAGTCAGGCCCAGGCAGTGAGTTTCAGTTGGCAAGTTGAAGCCGTGTAGTTTGTAGCCTTGGGTGAGTTGTTGGCAGTCTTGGTAGCCTAGCAAGTTAGTATTGGTTGGAGTAGAGTTCGGATTGGTTCCGGTATGGTGGCAAGTTGATGCTTGGTGTTGACGTAGGTGTGGATTGGAATTACTGGGAGTTAGTTTTGCTCGTGGGGCGAATGGTTCGTGCCCTGTTGGTTGTCTTCCTGTTTCCAGGAAAGTTGAGAGTTGCCCGTGGGTATTTGGAGGTTCAGTTCGTGGTGGACCCCTGTTGCTACCCCGTGAGATTTTGATCTTCTGGCTTTAATGGAGCAAGACAGTGAGTGCAAGTGGAGCTCTCTGTTCTTCGGTGGTTTGCTCGTAGGAGCCGTTTCTTTCTGGGTTTGGCAGGTTACTACCGTCGGTTTGTTAAGGACTTTTCCGCCATAGCCTTGCCCCTCACTCGTCTGACGAGGAAGGGTGTCGAGTTTATTTGGGACGGTAAGTGTGATGAGAGCTTTGCCATGCTCAAGCGCAGTTTGACTTCAAGACTGTGTTGGCGATCCGGAGGGGACAGGTGGTTTCGTGGTTTACAGCGATGTTTCCAAGTTCGGGTTGGGTTGTGTGTTGATGCAGCACGGGAAGGTCATTGCTTATGCTTCCCGTCAGCTGAAGTCATATGAGCAGAACTATCCGACTCATGACATGGAGTTGGCAGCAGTGGTGTTTGCACTGAAGATTTGGAGGCATTACCTGTATGGTGAGCGGATTCAGATGTTTACCGATCACCAGAGCCTCAAGTATCTGTTTACTCAGAAGGAGCTGAATATGAGGCAGAGGAGATGGTTAGAGTTGGTAAAAGATTATGATTGCGAGGATTTGTACCATCCGGGTAAAACCAATGTTGTAGCCGATGCTCTGAGTAGGAAGACGTCGCACTCCGCGGTGTTGTTGAGTTCCCAGCCCAGTTACGAGAGAGAGTTCGAGCGGGGCCGAGATTGCAGATGTTGTTGGGTGAGGTTTCGCGCGAGTAGCTCGATTGGATGATCCGACCATCGATTAGACAAATGGATTATTGATAGTCACCGTGAGTGACCCCGCACTTAAGAGATTGGGTGAAAGAGTTAGTCTTGATGGAGATTTTGACTTTGTGTATTCACCGCATAAATGTCGACGTCACAGAGGCCTGCCAGTGTGTTCGGATGTTGCGGGATTGCGAATAGAGTTGCTCTCGAGGCCCACAGTTCTCGTTTGCTTGGCACCCCGGGGTACCAAGATGTATCGAGATCTTAAGCGAGACATTCGGTGGATGGGTATGAAAAGAGATGTTGCGGAGTTTGTCGGTCGATGTCTCACTTGTCGCCAGTGAAGGCACCCAGCAGAGACCAAATGGTTTGTTGCACTACGACGAGTGTACCTCGGTGGAAATGGGAAGAGATCTCCATGGACTTTATTTACGGTTTGCCGAGGACTCAGGAAGTTCTCTCATTTGGGTGATAGTCGACCGATTGACTAAGAGCGCACACTTCATTCCCTAGAGACACTTATACCGTGGAACAAAGGTGCGATTGTTTTTGAGCGGATCATTCGTTATCACGGTGTGCCCGTGAGGATCGTGATCGACCGTGATTCGAGGTTCACTTCTCGCTTCGAGAGCGCTCCAAAGGGTTTAGGCACCGAGTGCGATTTCAAAGATGACTTTTCACCCTCGCATCCGATGGATGCGGTCGAGAGGGTGAACCGATTCTCAAGATATGTTGAGGGCTTGTGTGTTGGATTTCCGGCGATTGAGACCAATATTCAGATTCGATGGAGTTTGCATATAACAACGATTATCGATCGACGATCTGATATGGCTCCTTCGAGGCTTTGTATGGTAAGCGTTGCCGATCTCCCCGTGTTCGGGAAGAGGTTGGTGATAGACGTGTTTTGGTCCCGAGTTGCTGCAGCTTGACCAATGGTGCCGTCGCGTAAGATTAGAGCTCGTATGTTGACACTTTCAGAGCGCATGAGAAGAGTTATGCCGATGTTCGGCGTCGGGATTTGGAGTTTGAGGTTGGTCAACACGTATTCCTAAAGGTCGCACCGATGCGAGGTGTTTTGAGGTTTGGCAAGCGTGGAAAGCTGAGTCCCCGCTTTGTTGGTCCGTTTGAGATTCTGGAGAGAATCGGCAAGGTTGCTTATCGATTAGCCTTGCCTCCGTCATTGTCGGGAGTGCACAGTGTTTTTCATGTTTCGATGTTGAGGCAGTACGTGCCGAACCCGTCGCACATCGTTGATTTTGAGCCTTTGCAGCTGAATGAGGATTTGAGCTTCGAGGAGAAGCCAGTGGGGATTCTGGCTTTTTCGACAAAGACACTGCGTAATCGTGAAATCCGGTTGGTAAAAGTTCGCGGAGGAGTCGAGTTCGTGAGGAAGCCACTTGGGAGCGGGAGGATGAGATGAGATTGCAGTATCCCGAGCTGTTCCAATCTTAAGTGACTTTCGAGGACGAAAGTCTTATAAGGGGGGAATATTGTAACGGCCCGGAAATTTCATCCCGGTCTTCCCGGGAGGCCCAGGGGCATTTTTGTAATTTTGGTCGGGCCGACAGGGCCGGTTATGTAATTGTTAATTGCCGGAAAACAATTATGAGTCAATTTGAATGGGATCGGGAATTTTGGTGAAGACATTTGGGCTTGGAAAAAGGTAAAAATAAATAGGGAATTAAATAGCGCGTCGAGTGAGATTCAAGCCAAGGACGTGCTGCATGCTAGGCAGGGGTTGCTGCCATCCGAGCCACTGGGCGCGTTTGTTAATCTAAACGCGCGATCTAATACATATCCGTGTCTTCGTGCGCTCGGTTTAAAACAGAGCTCTCCCGAGCCTTCTTCTTCATTTCTCTCCTTCTTCTCTTCGCGTTTCCCTTCATCAACCGACAGCGATTCCCTGCGATTTTCTTCCTTCTCCAGCTCCGATTCGAACGTGTTCGTCTTCCCCAGTTCGAAGGTCGATCCTTTTCTGGGCAGCAGGTAAGCTTTTCTTCTTTTTCTTCTTCTCTTCTTCGATCCGAGCCCCCTACTTCTGGGCTTCGTTTCCCGGCCGTGTCGAAGTGAATTTCTGGATGGGTTTTGTGCAGCTTGCGTAGGAGAGTTCGACCAACAACAATCGGCCGTCGAATCTTCACCAATCTCTCGGATTTGATTCCTCTTCATCGCCCCTGTTTTCGTGCTCTGTCGCTGCGCAGTCCGCCGAGCCACGCCGCGCATCGCCTCGCACCCGCGCGCGCGCCTCACCCAGCTCCGTGTCACGCCGCGCGCCCCTGCATCGCCCCGCATCCGTCCGCTCTCGTCCTGTGCCCCGCCAGCGCCCAACTAGCCTAGCCCCGTTGCCGCCTGCTTCGTGTAAATCGGCCCGTTCGTGCGTTCGTCGCGCCTCGTGAGTTGCTCTCGAGCTGAGCCTCGTTTATTTTATTATATTTAGGCCTATTGTGTGATTTTTGTTGTGATTGATAGGTTCTCGATAGCTAGTTCGGGTTCGTTCGCCATTTAGGTTTTCGTGTCAAATCGTCCCCGACCAAGGTAAGGATTTCTTACCGGAGTTGTGTGGACCCTGCGATATTATATGTGATTGCTGATTGATTGCTTGTTTGTGTTTATTGACATGTATAGCTTGGTACTCAATTCTGAATTCCCGATTAGCACGTTTTTCCTGATTAATTCTCATGTTAATCCATGCTAGGTTGTTCCTTCCTGGCATGCTCGTATCTATTCCTTGCTTCGTAGTATCATGCTAGGCTCGTTGTATTCCTATTGAGCACGTATTAGATTTTATGGACTTGTTTGCTAATTGCTAGGGCAGGTTAGAGTTGTAGGTAGATAGCATCATCCGGGCCTGATGCATAAAGTACCTTGCATCCATGGCAGGGACGTCGAGACGATCATTCCGTCCCCGGACCCCGTGAGGATTAGCTAACCCTACCGGTAGGCCCCCGCAATCTTGGGTGAGAATGGCGGATCATTAAATGCCCCAACGGTCGGGATGATGACTTGGCATTGCCTCGCCCCCAAGCACGGCATGTCCTCGGCATGTTTGGCAAGAGCCCCGATTGCCACCGTTAAGGCAAGGACGGCTTCTGGTGTAAGCCTACCACGACCGCTCCTTGGCCCCAGAAAAGCGGTGGTTTAGGCCGACATAGTTTACGTGTCAGTCTCTCACACCCTATGTCGCTGACACCGATCCAAAGATTTAGTTAGGCGTGGTGGATCGGACATGGGCAACTTTGCCTCTAGACCCGGCACTTCATAGTCTGCGCAGTAGCACGCGGTACATGCTTACGCTCATTACAAATACGACCGGAGAGAGCTCATCGATCTTGAGCCGGTGTACCTTTCGTCGACGAGAGATGTGCCGAGGCCGGGACTTGTTTCTCGTATAGGGCGACTTGTGTATTGGACTGTGTGGTGTTATTATTTCGGACTAAGACCCTAAATTGGCATCCGAGGCCCAAGTGTGGGCTAAACTATGGGCTCTATTCTGTGTTTATACTCATAGCTTGCATACATTCATCGAGATGACCATGTATATCGTATTGTACCCCGGTTGGGGATTCTTACTGAGTAATTCATTACTCACCCTTATTATTGTGGTTTTTCCACAGGTAACCAAGTTGCGAGATAGGATGGCTGAAAGAGGAGCTGTGATCATGGGGCCCAGTCTTCCAACTCGGATTTTTCTATTATGACTCTCTGTGTTTTGTTTCCCCTGAATGCATGTAGCCGGGCACGGAGCCCTAGGATGTTTTGTAAATGTTTTGTGGATTCCAGCATTGTAACGGCCCGGAAAATTCATCCCGGCCTTCCCGAGAGGCCCAGGGTATTTTGGTAATTTTGGGTCGGGCCGGTTTTGAAATTTAAAATTGTCGGAATAATTACGAGTCAATTTGAATAGGATCGGGATTTTTAGTGAAGGCGTTTGGGCTTGGGAAGGAGCAAAAATAAATAGGGAATTAAATAGCACGTCGAGCAGGAATCGAACCAGTAGTGTCGCATGCTAGGCGGAGGGCACACCACCAGTAGAGCCACCGCGCGCGTTTGTTAATCTAAACGCGCTTCTATTATTTAAGCTCGCTCGTCCCTGTTTTGGTTTAAAAGGCAACTCGCCCGAGTTTCGCCCCACTTTTTTCTTCTTCTTCTTCCTCGCGATCACCCCGACCGATGACCAATTTCTTTCGATCCTCTTCCTTCTCCAAATCCGCTTCGACCAAGCCTTGCCTCCAATTTGAGGTCGTCTTCCATCCCCGAGCAGCTGGTAAGCTTCTTTTTCTCTTTTCTTTCAAAAAGAATTCCGATTCCTTCTCCTTAGTTTCGTTTTCGTTCATCGGCCGAGTTGAGGCGATTTGAAGTATGGGTTTTGTGCAGCTAGTGTAGGGGAGTTCTTCTTCAAAGAATCGAGCGTCGAATCCCCGTGGATCGCTTGGATTTGTGTCTTTTGTTCGCCTGTTCGCGCGGAAAACAGAGCCCCCGCTTCGTCGAGCTCGCCAGATGTGCCGTCCGTCCGTCAGCGCGCTTCGCCCAGCCCTCAAACGCGCGTCCCGAGCCCCCTCGCTCGCTGAAGTCGTGCTGGCCAGCGAGCGCCAGTGCGAGCTTGCTTCGCCAGATCACCACAGCAGCGCGCTTCGTCTCATGTCGCGTCATCGCGCTTCAACAGGTCGCGCACTCAAAGACGCCCAGCGCTCGCCATTTTCGCGCTTCCAAAGACGCCCATCAAGCCCCGCTGCTTGCCCGTTCGTGCAATCGCTCGCTTCGCGGCGCTTCGTTAAATGTCGTGCCTCGTGAGTTGCTCCCAGCCGAGCCTCATTTATTTTATTGTATTTAGGCCTATTGTGTGATTATTGTGATGATTGATAGGTTCCTGTAGCTAGATCGAGATTGTTCGCGACTTAGGATTTCGTGCCAAACCGTCCCACCAAGGTAAGGATTTCTTACCGGGGTTGTGTGGACCTCTGCGATATTATATGTGATTGTTGATTGATTGCTTGTTTGTGATTATTGACATGTGTAGCTAGGTGCTTCAATCAATTCCCGCTTAGCATGATTTCTTGGTTAATTCTCATGTTAATCCATGAAAGGTTGTTCCTTTCTCGCATGCTCAGATCTGCTCCTTGCTTCATAGTATCATGCTAGGCTCATTGTATTCTTATTGAGCACGTATTGGATTTTATGGAATTGTTTGTCGCTTGCTAGGCGGCAGTTTAGAATTGCGGTAGATAGCATCATCCGGCCCGATGCATAAAGAACCTTGCATCCATGGCGGGGACGCCGAGCAAGTCATTCCGCCCCCGACCCCGTGAGGGATTAGCTAACCCGAGCGGTAGGCCCCGCAATCTTGGGTGAGGGTGGCAGATCGTTAAATGCCCCAACGGTCGGGATGATGACTTGGCATTGCCTCGCCCCGGCAGCCGGCATGTCCTCGATGTTTGGCAAGAGCCCCGATTGCCACTGTTAAGGCAAGGGCGGCTTCTCGGTGTAAGCCTACCACGACCGTTCCTTGGCCCCGTGCGCGTGGTTCAGCCGACATAGTTTACGTGTCCAGTCTCACACCCTATGTCGCTGACACCGATCCAAAGATTTAGTTAGGCGTGGTGATCGGATATGGGCAAACTTGCCTCCGCACGGCAACCCCATAGTTCTGCAGTGAGCACGCGGTGCATGCTTACGCTCATTACAAATCTGCGATCGAGAGCTCCTCGGGATTGTGAGCCGCTGTACCTTTCGTCGACGATGAGATGTGCCGAGGCCGAGACTTGTTTCTCGTATAGGCGCGACTTATGTATTGGATCGTGTGATGATTTTTATTCCGGACTAAGCCACCGAGTTGGCATCCGAGGCCCAAGTGTAGGCTAAGCTATGTGCTCTATTCTGTGTTATATTCATAGCTTGCATACGCTCATCGAGATGACCATGTATATCGTATTGTACCCGGTTGGGGATTCTTACTGAGCGATTCGTTGCTCACCCTTATTATTGTGGTTTTTTCCACAGTGTAACCGAAGTTAAGAGACAGATGGTCAAGGAGGAGCCGTGATCATGGGGCCCAGCTTTCCAACTCTGTCTTTTGTATTATGACTCTCGTGTGTTTTTGTTTTCCCCTGAATGCATGTGGCAGGGCACGAGCCCTAGGATGTTTGTAAATATTTGTGGATTCCAAAGATGTTGTATCCGAATGTGTTTTTGAATGGCTTTTAGTAAATCTCTGATCGAGTAAACTTTGGAAATGTATTTATCTTGGAACAGTGCTTGGAAAGCAGGGACGAGTTTCAGGAAAATGTCTAGTTTTTAAAGGGATTATTTTGAATGTTTTGTTTTAATTGGAATCCGAAATCATGTCTGTTTTAAATATCCTTTACTTTGAATGCATGCATTGGGGTAAGGGCCCATTTAGTGCCCCATTCGGGTCGGTCCCTTACAAGCATTTTGTATCTGAACAGGTTTTGAATGGTTTTTAGTAAATCTCTGATCAGAGTAAACTTTACAAATGTATTTATCTTGGAACAGGTGCTTGGAAACAGGGACAGGTTCCAGGGAAATTGTTTAGTTTTTAAAGGGGTTATTTTGAATGTTTTGTTTAAATTGGAATCCGAAATCATGTCTGTTTAATGTCCTTTACTTTGAATGCATGCATTGGGGTAAGGGCCCATTTAGTGCCTCATTCGAGTCGGTCCCTTACAGGATGGATCTACGAAAATATATTTTGTAGCTATATTTGATTCATTACAATAATTGTGCAAGCTCCTACAAGTAAACACAAACGTCCACCAATATAAGTTTCCATTCAAATTTATAGACACTAAAATACGATAAAGTAAAAATTACTTACGCCATGTATGCAACAAGTAATAAAGTCTTGACTTCTTTCATGTAGTACATATAAAAAATATCTCCTCGTAAAACAAAGCTCGTGCGATTGCACCCAAAAAGCCCACTAGGGAGTTTGAAGAAAATACTGTCATCCTTGTCCATAACTCTTTCAGCAAACTTATGAATAGACGTTAAAGCAACTGGTAACTTGCGCTACGACAGATCAGTAAATCTTCTCTTTTTACTACCCTTCTTCATAGGTTTTTCCTACCATAAGAAAGTTAGAAATTCATTAGATATCAAGAGTTAGAATTTTTATAAAGTTTAAAATTAAAGAACTAACCTCATTTTTTTTTGGTTCTTTACAAAACTCCATCGTCGTGATGATAACATCTTCTTCGATCTTAACTCCTCTCTCCTCTACATTCTTTGAAGGTCTTTTTGAGCAACTTCCTTCTCCTGAAATTGGCGAGAATTGTGACTTGTGCGCATTATCTTCCAATTCTTTCACGCGTCGACGCAACTTCTCGTTCTCATCAATCGGTTCTTTCTCTTTTCACTTGTCGTTTGTGTACTTCCGGTTTTTTTTGTCAGTGAAAAAATATGTCGTAGGTGTTATAAAACTCCCTACCCCACGTACCTACCACCATCGTATTCGTGACAACCCAATGCTTGTGCCAAAACATCATTAGGAGTACAATTTTTGTCTGGCGTTAGGTTTATATTTTCTTGGATTTCATCCTACATAGATAAAAAAACATCACTTTATAGTAGGAAAAACCTATAATATTGAAACATTAATTTGTATACATGGACATGTAATATTTGATCTTACCATTCTTCTTACTACTTTTTGTACTTCCTCGTCCTCAATCTCTCCTTTCTTATTGGAATGAGCTATTTTCCACAAATTATGTCGTTGCATTTCAAATGATCGCTTGCCCCTTTTTTTCTTCTACATAGAATCCAATGAACACAATGCGTTAGATACATAATATGAGAAATTTTAATATTGGTAGGTACATTATATAACCCATTACCAATTCCTCCTTAATGTTAGCATAACCTTTGCGAACGTTCGATGATTGTACTTTGCTTTGGCTCAAATCGTTCTTGTTGTTTAACTCTCCATTCCTATATTAATGTAATGAGCAATAACATAAAATATAAATAATAATATAGTCATTCTAAGTTTTTCATACCAAAACTCTTTAGTTAGTCGTGATTTGACAAACTTGGTCCATTCGCTTATGTCGATGAATGCATATACAGCTTGGTGGATTCTCTAACAATTGAGGTTCATCCTTAAACGACATTATATGTTTTGAGGTTAGCTTGTTCTTGAATTGACGAAAAGGCGTGCTTGCCGCTCTTAGAATATTCTTTTTGATCTAAAAAGCAAATTTTTACACATTAAAAGTACATATTTTTTTAATATTTAACACATAACTCATAAATATTTTAGAATGACAATCATGAAAAAGAAAAACATACCGACGATATTAAACACCTTTTCTTTCAACTCTTTTGGCACATCCTTCCATTTTTATAAGTAATGGGGATATGATGATGCACATGATGGTTCCGATAAATGAATGCAACTTACTTCCATTTTTTCCAATTGGTATTCCATCCTCATTATAGGTAACAATTCTTTTCCCTCTACTTCTTTTTATGTGTTACATTGTACATAACAGTTGCACCTCGAGTTTTCTTCTTCTTTGTCGATGTTTCACCTAACTCAAGATTAGCATTCTTCTTGGTACATGGAACATCATGTGATCCTACAGCTGGGTCTTCATCACTTGATTGCTTCATTGATCCTACATTAATATATATAAACAAACATATCAACAATATGGATAAGATAAAATATTTTAAGTCATAAAGTAACAATTAATTACCGAGCAATAACATCTTATTTATGTATCCAAGTGCCCTCACAGTCAACTCGTACGTATGTTGATACATTTTCATCCAAATCATTTGTTGATTCGAAATTTGGCATATCTTTCGGCATCCCTTGACAATTTAATATTGTATCTCCAAGGTCATCATCATAATATTGTTCTTCAATGTCTCTTTGTGGTGGAGTAAGCACAATTGACCATTTTACATCACTAGGATCCTCAATGTAAAACACTTGTCTTGCTTGAGTAGCGAGTATAAATGAATCTAGCTTGTGACTTATTCTATTCAAGTCAACTAAAATGAAACCTAGTTCATCTGTTTTTATACCATTGTTATTCTCAATCCAATCACACTTAAACATAGCAACGTTAAATGTATTATAATTTAGTTCCCAAATTTCTTGTATGACTCCATAAAAAGACATGTCTCCAATAATAGGATTTTTATCTTTTGAACTAGAGACTTGCATTGTTTTGGCAACTAAAGTAACACCACTATTTTGTACGCTCCTATTATCGTCACAAGATTTTGTGTGATAGTGACATCCATTTATTATATAACCATTATATTTAGTCACATGCGGATGAGGTCCATGAGCAATCCACCTCAAGTTATCAGAAATCTTAGTATCTCCCATTTCAAGCTCAGCTGCCACCTAACATCATAGTTACTACGGTTAACTTTAAATAACAACATCATATATTAATTCCATAATACACATTTGGAACATTGCCATTACCGTTTCACGTAACCAAGAAATGAAACCTCGATTATGTTCATCTTGAACCCATTTCTGACTTTTGTGTCTACTAGGTCGTTGGGATTGCAATACGGACATATGTTTCCTTTTGAAGAAAAATAATGTACTATAGTTAGGTTACAGTCGTACATTTTGGTTTAAAATATGGAACTTAGTAAAATAAACTTACTCTATATATGGTTGGACATCAATTGTATTTTCCAAAACATATCGATGAGCTTGATATAGAATTTCTAGTTCAGGTCTGAATAGAACTCCACTCGACAATGACTTGCCAACATTTAAGTCTTCTGAATTTTCTCGCAATGTTTGACTACCGAGACCAATTGGAACCACTCCAGATAAAAATTCTGAACAAAACTCAACTGCTTCTTCCAAGATGTAACTTTCAGCAATACACCCTTCCGGGCGATGCCTATTTCTTACCGAATTCTTGATAACTTTCATGAATCTTTCAAATGGGTACATCCATCGCAAATATATAGGACCGACCACAAAGTTTTACTTCTCTAACAAGATGTACCGTGAGGTGTATCATAATCGAGAAGAATGAAGGTGGGAAATATTTCTCCAACATACATAGAGGAACCACGATGTCTTCTTGTAACTTTTCTAGCTCTATCACATCGATGACTTTATTACATATAGAATTGAAAAAGAGACACAATCTAGTTATAGCATATCGAACATATTTTGGTAGCACAGATCTTATTGAAACAGGGAGCAGTTGATGTAAAAGCACATGACAATCATGAGATTTTAAACTATTAAGTTTTAAATCATCCATTGACACAATACTTCTAATATTGGAAGAGTAACCCTCAGGGACCTTCACGTTCGACAATGTTCTCAAAATGCAACGTTTTTCTTCCCTAGTAAGTGTATAACAAGCTGGTGGAATGAATATCTTTTTCTCCTCAATAATAGGTGCAACCTCTGGTCGAATTTCTAAAGCCTCTAAATCACGTCTAGCCTTCAATCCATCTTTACTTTTTCTCGGAATATCCAATAGTGTACCCAATATATTCATACAGACATTTTTCTCAATGTGCATCACATCTAAACAATGTCTAACATGGAGATGCTTCCAATAAGGGAGCTCGAAAAAAATAGACAACCTATTCCAACAACTTTTTGTACTATCTTTTTGAAGTGGCCTCTTTTTATTTTTCTTTTCAAATTTGAATTCCATATTTTTAACTTTTGCAACTACTTCTTCACCAGACAAAGGTTCAGGAATGGTTTCAAGTTCTTTGTGTCCGTTAAATGATTTTTTTTTTACGTCGAAATATGTGATTACATGGTAAAAATTTTCGATGTCCAAGATATGCAAATTTTTTCCCATGTGACAACCATATAGAAGATGTGTTATCCCCACATATTGGACATGCCTTTTTTCCCTTCACACTACATCCACTAAGGTTTCCATATGCAGGAAAATCGTTAATTGTCCATAATAAAACAGCTTTTAAGTTGAATAATTCTTCTCGATAAGCATCATAACATTCAATACCATTTTCCCATAACAATTTTAAATCTTCAACTAATGGTGCTAAGTATGTGGCAATGTCATCCCCTGGTTGCTTTGGACATGATATCAACATTGATAGCATCATGAACTTTCTTTTCATACATAACCATGGTGGAAGATTATAGATAATTATCACAACAGGCCAACAACTATATTTAGAACTCATAGTACCATGTGGATTTATTCCATCTGCTGACAATGCTAAACGTAGATTCCTATGTTCAGAACCAAACTCTGGCCATTTATCATCTACTAACTTTCAAGCCGGAGAGTCTGCATGATGACGTAATTTACCATCTATGACTCTCTCTTCAGAATGCCATGTCAGGTTCCTAGCATAATCAAGAGTTCTAAACATTTTTTTGAATCGGGGGATAGGTGGGAAATACCATATAACTTTTGCAGGAGTTTTTTTTTTGTTTCTTCTTTTTATTTGCATCATATTTCCATCTTGATTCACCACATTGAGGACAAATATTTTCATTTATATATTCGTTTCTATACAAACAACAATCATTAGGGCATGCATGAATGTTTTCATAATCCATTCCTAATGCCCCCAAGGTTTTCTTTGCTTCAGACATAGATGAAGGAAGCTCATTAGTCATAGGCAGAATTTCTTTAAATGTTGTGAGCAATTCTGAACATCCATCCAAATCTAACTTTCAAATTATACAATTTCACTAGTGTAGACAACTTAGTGAATTTCTTGCATCCCCTATACAATGGTTTCTCGGCATCGGTAAGAAACTTCTCAAATCCCCTTGGATCTTTTGAATATTCCTCTTGAGCAACTTCAATCATTTCCTTAACACCTCCAACTTCATTCTCTTCATACATATCAGTGTCCGACTTAGAATACCGACTATTGAAAGTAGAACTAGGAAGATCTTCGCCATGACAATACCAAACTGTATAACTTTGATCTATGCCATTGACATATAAATGGTCTCTAATAACATTGCGACTATGCTTTTCACAATTACAACATTTCAAACAAGGACAACGAATTGATGTACTATTTGTATTAGAGAATCCATATTCAATAAAAATTTTCCACACCCAACTCAAACTCTTTAGATAATCTACTCTTGTTCATCCACGATTTATCCATTATTAGAAAGCTGTTCAAGGAACAATAATTAGTATTAAAGCTATTGGGGTCATTCAACCACTACAAGAAAAGACAATAATTCTCAATTAAAAGGCCAACACAAGAAAAGAAAAGAATTGCAAACTTTCATCTTTTTACTCTTCAATATTGATTTGCTCTTAAATTCCCTACGAAGTGTTAAAGTGCTTTCACTACTCTAAAAAAAATAATAACACTCTTTAAACAAATTATCTAGTCAAAGAGACCAAGTCGTGAAGAATCTAAATTAAACTCTATGAAAAAACAAAAATCAATATTTCACCTCCAACCTCTAGAACTAAAATAAGGACAACAAGAAAAAGAATAAAAATAGAGGAGAATTTGGGTGCAGTCCAGGTAGTACCTCCACCATGATATCATTCATGAAACAATTTGGACCACTCGGGTTTCCTTGAGTGATCTAGATTAAATGAACTTACACGGCTGTCCCCACAAAGTTGGATGAAATTTCTCACATTTTTTTAAGAATGTTGAAAAAAGAAACCTCATTTTGATTTCCATTTTGCTCACTTGGTTTTTGTAAATGTAACCTTTAAAACCTTGCTTATTACCCAATATTTACTTAATTAGCTGAGTGGGTGAATTTGTCAGCAAAAAGAACACGAAAAAAATAGTTTGTATACCTATATAGTGACTATTAGTTAGTCTTTATCTACATTGTTTTGGCTAGACAATTGGAATGGAAACAGAGCCCTGATCAATTTGACATATCCCCTCATTTACAATATCTCTTTATGCAAGCAGGCTTTAATTACTGATTGTTGGGGTGTGTCACTCATAGATCCTGGAACTTGAAACTTCAAAGAAACTCTTAAGGATGATGAAATTTCAGAGTGGGCAGAATTATCTCATCTTTTGGATAGTACCACTCTAAATGATAGAAAGGATTATTGGAATGAACTCTGGAAACAAGTGGGACTTTCACATCTAAATCTCGATTAAAGCAATTATCCTCATCCCCTTTGGCTGAAAATAGTGAATATTATATCGAAATATGGAAAGCCCAACATCCTAAGAAGGTAAAGTTCTTTGTTTGGGAGCTTAGCCATGGAGCTATCAATACTATTGTCACATATAGATGAAATTGCCGAGAATGGCCTTGGCACCTTACAGTCATGGCTAAAGTCTATGTGAAATTATCTACTCTATGTCAAATTATCTACTCTACACTTGTTTCAGGTTTTTTTCTTTCAACTTTTGCCTATTTTTTATATCTCTTTTTCAGCTTGGAATTTCGTCGAACACCTTACAGTCATGGCTAAAATCTACAAATTTCTACAATGTTGATTCACTTTATCCATCTCTTTCAATTAATTTCTCACTACTAAGTTATCAAATGCCAAAAAAATAGTGTAGCCTCCATAAATCAATACATCAAGTAATTTTGGCATCCAACAAAATGAAATGATATTTGAAGAGGGGGGAGGGGTTAATAGAGGAGTAAATTTACTTAGAGAACCAAGCAGATCTGTTGGCGAGCGGAGAAACGATTGGAAGAAGAGAGAGGACGGACGTGTGCGGGAGCTCTGTTGTACGGGAGTGGCAGTGGGCTTGCGCGGCGAGCTCTGTTGCGAGGGAGCTCTGGGCGTGGTCGAGAGGTCTGTGAACGAAAGAGTGGCGCGGCGAGCTCGTGCGCGTGTGTGTGCGTGCGAGGGAGTGGCGCGGGCTGCGTTCGCGACGAGCTCTGTTGAGCGGGAGGCGAGTGGCCGTCTTGCGACGAGCTCATAGCTTTGGAGCTCGCCGCGTGCACCGCAGTGGCAGTGGTATGTGAACGAAAGAGCGCGGCGGGCGAAAACAAATCCGACTAAGGCGACGGCGTTGAGAGGTTGGTAGGAGAGGAAGGGGTTAGGGTTTGAGGATGGAGGAGAAGGGAATATGATTTTCCTTTTACTTTTCTTAATGTCCTAAATGAGTTTTATTTTATTTTTTCCATTTTTTTTCCCCTCATTTAACAAAACAAAAACCAAAACAAAACAAACATTTTCTCCTTCTTTTTTTCCCCCATTTAAAAAAACAAAAACCAAATCGTGATTATTAAAACTAGATTTAATAATTTAATTTTTTATAAGTATTCATTGACGTTTATAATTAGTCAACACATGTATCATAATAATTGACATGCAGAATGCGTCAACTAAAAAGAAGCAACAAAATCATCTCCGCACTTTTGTATTAGTTGACGTTTTTTATACTCAATTTGTATTAGTTGACGTTTTTTCCTTATAAACGTCAATTATTAAAAACTATCGAGCGTCAACTATACCATTTTTTGTAGTAGTGTTAGCCAGCTAGGTTTAATTGTATGTTGTATGCTTTATTAGGTTGTGAGACACTGCAGCTCAAGGAGCATTTTACTATTGTTGTCTTGTTCCAGGTAAGGATCTCTTACCAGGGTTGTGTGGGCACTCCGATATATCTTGATTTGATTCTTTGTATATGTTGATTCTTATGAGCCTGTTAGTGGATAGGATTGCCTTTGTTGATTATCTCTGCTAGCATGTTTACCCTTGTTTCCACATGTTAGTGTCATGCTAGGTTTGCTCTTCCAGCATGTTCTGTAACTCCTGCTTTAAGTTGTAGTATCATGCTAGGTTACTTTTATTCACTTGTTGAGGATGTTCTGAACTGTTAGGAATTACTTACTTAATAGTGGATGGCTTAGATAGGATGTCTTACTCTAGAGGCTGAGAGCGGATATAACGTACTTTATCCCCCACACGTCGGGATGAGTGAGTAACATAACGTACTTTGCTTCTTCCCCGAGTAGCCGGTGCGAATTTTCTCCCATAGCGGTATAAGCCTAGTTGGTTGCCTGCTAGAGTAGAACCCGTCACGGGTGCAAGCCTGCCCGGAGACAGTTCTTAGCTTCAGGTCGGTGGTACAGGCTGCTACAGCTGAGTTCTGAGGGCTTCGCAGTACTATAGATAAGTGACACAGTTTCCGTTCTTATTTCTTAGCCTGACTTTGGGTACTCTCTCGTTGTCTTAGGAACAGCTTGGCCGAGGGTAAGATGTCCTTGAGGACAACTATTCGGGATCAGCTTTTGAGTTGATCATTTGGCCGAGGCAGAAATACCCTCGAAGGTGTCGGACATTTATTTGGGATCAGCTTTTGAGTTGATCATTTGGAAGAGGGAGAAAGACCCTCGAGGATGTAATTTGGAATTGGTTAGGAGAATCAATCATTAGGCCAGAAGTAGGAAACTTTCGAGGTTCCCGGACTTGTTCTGTTAGCCCGATGAGTAAAGTTCTGTGCTGGTAACTGTTTGCATGTATACTAGGATGTCAAGTGATTGATGTATTGTATTGTACCCTGGTTGGGGATTCTTACTAAGTGCCTTCGTACTCACCCTTACTTTTCTTTCAGGTAACTTGGGACAGCACCGAGATGGCTAGTGGAGGAGTTGTTTGATCATAGGAGTTGCCGGCATACTCTGTTCTTATTTGTTATTTTGAGTCTTTCTTTTTGTAGTAGCATGCTGGGGAAAACTGTTTTATGTTTTAAAGAGTTGTTTGAATTTTTTACGTTTGAATACTGGCCAGGATTTATTTATGGAAGTTTTAGAAATGAATGTTTTCTTTATATTGTTAATCAAGTTTTATTTTAAGTAGTTTTCTTTATTACTTTAAATGTTTTACTTTGTAAGCATGCTAGTAAGAACCGGGTTTTAGGACCACTTTTGGGTCGGGTTCTTACATTATGTCATTATTACATGATAGCTCTCAAATAGAGCACATTTTAGGATATTATAGTTTGCATTATTTTGAGGATTAAAGGAAACAATTGGGTGATAATAGTAAATTGCGAGTAAAAACTAATGGAAGTTGCATGCATTCATAATTTAGCATCACAAACGGACTTTTGCGGTTTAAGTAAAAATATTAAATAAATTAAGCTAAAACATTATGCAATGTAGGAATATGCAAAACATTTACGCGGGAATGACAAATCAAGGCGAACAGTGATCCACTTAGCAGAATCAGGCATTTACAAGAAAGTAGCGTCCGAAAAATCATGCAAACAAGGAAATAAACAGAGAATTAATCAAGCAATTAATAGATTATCAATCAAAGAAATCTCAGTAGAAATGAAGAGATCCTGCATTAATGAAGATTTTTCAGTTCACCTCAACTTGCTAACCAAGTAATTCATCTCTATAAATAGCAAGAGAGAAGCCAAGGTCCAATGAGCTGATCGATTGGCAAAAAGCCAATCTTAAGGAAAAGCAACTGGTGGTGTTCGTGGGAGCCGATGACAAGGGGACTGCACACTTTACAACCGCACAAATTCCAACTTTTTATCGTTTTTCTTAGGAGTATTTTATAGCTATGACCATTTAGTAGTAGTAATAAAATTGGTTGATCTTGACTTTCTACTTGTGTTTATTGCTATGTTGCGTTATAGGAATTTTCGGTGAGGATTCATTTGTAGAAGCATGTTAGGAGTGTAGGTTATTATGTTTTCACACTGCTGCATTTTTATTTAATATGCATGTGTCTATTAGCTACCCACGCACGAAGCCTACAGTGAGTTCGAAAGAGGGAACTACAGGATGATCCAGTATGCTACGTTAGGTTAGGTAAAAAGCTTTTCACCATTCAAAGTGTTAGGAATAACTTTACTAATGCTTGTGTTGCCCTGAGTTAGTATAGAGATCGCAGCGGATGTTGGGTCTGCCATAAATCATTAAGTGCAGAAGTACTTATTAGAATAAGGAAGCATGAAACTTAATAACTAGTCCTGCACTTTTAATATCTTTTATAGTTGTCTTCTTATCACTACTCATTGCATTCATGTTTAATTATTGTTAGCATTCATATTTATTCCCTGTTAGCAATTAGAATTAAAACACACAAATAACTTCAAACCCTTTCTTTACTCTTTTCGCATAACTCTCACGTTAATAGTATTTGTTCTAGACATCAATCCCTATGGAGAACGATAAAATATAAATAATTATCACTTGTTGCATTCTGACTATGTATATTTGCGCGTAAGCGATTCAAAGTCACACTTAACAATAGGCTGAGCTCCAAGTTAATTACCGTACATTTATATTAGCATTCGAATGCAGGTCAGTACACCATTCCTAGACTATCTAGAGTCGTTCACTTGGGGCATCCCTTAAATGTTAAGGTTAGTGCAGCGTCACTGGTCGCTAGAACGAAAAGCTGAATTGCTCTTGTTAATGAGTTATGTTGATAGCTTTGAGTTGGTTTGGTTGTATTTTCATGTATGGCTAGGATGCTTGCTGATGTGTTACTGTGTGTATTGTATTCTAGTTAGGGTGATTACTTATTATTTTGTTCTCACCCATATTTATATGGTTTTCCACCAAGTAACTTGGGAAAGCATCGGGATGGCTAACTGAAGGGGCTGAGATGATCATGAGAGCTTGTTGCATTTTTATGCATCAACATGTTAGTTTGGAGATTATTTACCATTTCATTGTTTGATAACTATTTTTAATAATCTCTAGCCACAGGCTTGAACTCATGTTTTCAGTTATTTCCTTATTGAATGGTTTTAAGATTTGAACAAATGAATTTGAATTCTCGTAATTTCTTTATAATTGTTTCAATCATGAATTTTGAGTGAGAACCTTGGTCTAGCACCATTTAGGAAGCTTGGTTCTTACAGTATCAATCAAACATTCCTTCACTCTAGATTGATGTGATAAAAACCAAATACTCTATAGTGGATCGCATTTTAAGCCTCTATAGATTTGGAAGCAAATGATCACTTTGGTCATTTATTGTCTCCAACTATCCCACTATGAATGTTTTTTTCTAGTGGAAAATTAACAAAACTGACACAAAACCAATTTCTTTCTTCAAAATTGAGGCAAAAATTGCATTCTTTGTGACCCCCATACATAATTCCTGGCTTTTTGTATAGAGCAAAACATGTCAACTTAGAATTTTGCCACTTATACTTGGGCTATACTTGGGCTTTCAATGAATTCTGCCACTTATACTTGGGCTATACTTGGGCTTTCAATCCATAAAAGCCTCTCTTAGACAGAGAAACTATTATGTGGCATGAGATATATTGCCTGTGTCCTCCCCCGACAGAGCAGATTGATGACATCCTAATATGGAACCTAGACTTTGAGGCTAAATTTTCAGTCAAGACTCTCAAAAGAATTCTCAATGAAATTATTCTTGATAAGCCTAATGGTAAAAATAAAAAAATTTGATCCTCCGCCCATTGTGAAAAAGGCTAAGATTGGCCTATTTCTCGCAAAGGGATAAACACGTGTGACATCGTCCAGAAACATCTATCTCATATCTGTATCTCTCCTTCTTAGTTCAATATGTGCAAATCTAGCAGCGAATCCACCCACCATCTACCTCACATACTATCAACATCAAACAACATGTGATATTGATTCTACCATTTTTTTAATATTTTTATTCCACGGCAAATAATTTGTAGAAACAAGTGTTGCTTCTGAACATTAGAGGTTTTATCTTTTGGTGGTTATGAAAAGAGAGGAACGATCGTATCTTCGCTTCAGATAATTTTGATAGAGCCCCTTATAACAACTTTGGGAAAACATAATACTCATGATGGCAGAATGTTGTACAAATTCTAAGCATTTTAAGAATTAATTTACTATTAGTTTACCACAAACTGGAAATCTTTTCTACAACTTTTATTTATTGCTTGTGCTACCATTTCTCGTGAATATACAAGATCCTTATCTAAAAAAATAATTGAAATCAATAATATTAATTTTTATTGGACAACAAGTGCAATAGCTCTGTTACGAAAAAATTGACTTAATGCAGTCGAATATAATCAATCCACAAAAGCACTATTCATACAATTATATATATTTTTCCTTATCCCAGATCAAGTTCGTATTCCAAATTATAAATGATGAATCAATAATTTGAAAACGTCAAGCTTAAAAGTATAGTTAAAGCAACCTAAACTCCCAAGCAATAAGAACGATAAATAATAAAGTTTAAGGGAAGAGAAATTGACATCAAATTTATACAGGTTCACCCAATGATGGCTACCTCTAGTCTTCTACAACCGATGCAAGTTTGACTACAATATCAACGAGAAAATTACAAGAGTTTTACAACGCTCTAAAGAATGGCTTCTCACTTTTCTCTTCAAAGAAAAGACTCACAAGTTAGTCAAGAAAAATAAACGAAACTCTTTAATGGAGAAATAACCCTCTAGCAACATACCACGGCTGCACGGCTGCAGTGAGAAGCCAAACCTAAGTGTTTAATGAAAAGAAACTCTTTTCATTCAAACTCTTTAATGAAAATGATAATTAAAGAAGAATGATAACGTGGCTTGTTTAGAGTTTTGCCAAAGTGAAACTTCAACTTCTTTTCAAGCGGAATGTGTGAAGGTGTTTTGCCAAGATTGCACAAGTATACACAAGTCTTGTTGTAGCAAGTTTTAACTTAAGTAGAGGTCATTCTCCACAGGGACTTCTTAAGTGTTCAAATGTGTTTTCATGCAAGAGCATAAAGTAACCAGTATGATAACAAGGCAATTGGTATGATGTAATAAAAAAAATAACACGATATGCTAACAATTGGATTAAGTATTAGCTTTAGAGCATCGATTACTGCCATGCGCCCTTTTTTAGAGATATTTCTGTTGATCAAGGCTGGATGCTTCGTTGAGCTTCGCATGGGCGAACAAAGGTTCGCCCCTTTCACATTATGACGGGCTTTTAGATTTGTTGATATGTCGCAAGTGCGAACTCTTTCTTCACTGATCACTCCTATGACTGGCCTATCCTGCACAAGAATACAAGTATCAATTCTTCTTTTAAAGATAAGCGCATTCTTACTTGTATTCCTACTATTTCGCTATTTTATGTTCGCCTTCATGCTTTGTTAGACTTCTGTCCAGATGTTCGCTTATGCGCGGTTTGAGTCTGAAAAGAGCGAGTTTTCTTACACAAATTACTTTAATTTCTATTAAAAATATCTTAATTAAGCTACTTGAATTCTCAATTTTTGAGAGTTATCACACCCCCAAACTTACATTATTGCTTGTCCCAAGTAATAACTCTCTAATTAAGGATATTGTTTCTTCGCTCTTGTCAACCCTACACAATAAACTGCCACCGCTCTAAAAACTCAAAGATATTTATGATAAAAATTTTAACAATTGGGCAATGCTAGGCGAACTTTTAAATTTTCTAAAGCTTGATTTTTACAATTTACCTCAACCTTTTGTTTGCAAAAACTCCTTTGGGCTCAGAACTTTAATTCTTTGGTTCTTTTGGCTTTCCCTAATCAATTAGATTTAACTTTTTCGCTTTTTAGCTATTTCGCTTCCTTTAATCAATCAATTTGCCAAAGTGAATACTCTTCTTTTAAAATTCTCTGGGAGTTCCTCACTTACGGTAGCCTACTATCGTTTGCTCCAATTCATTGAATGTTTGATATAATGATTGGTACACAATGCTAGAGCAACCGACGACGGAGAAATGATACCAGGACTTAGGCTACTAGCCTTTTGATTCGCTTTGCTGTACTCGAGTATGTGGGAATGTTTTAAAAAAATTTATGTTTTTGTCCAACTCCAGGCTTGGTCTCTGAATCTCACATTTTACTTCAGCGAAAGAGTATTCAAATATTTTTTTTTTTTACTCTGAATCGCTCTTAAATCATGTTTTATTTTTTTCGCTTCAGCGAACTCCACCCCTAAACTTGGACTTTTCATTGTCCCAATGAAACACTCAGCAGCCCCAAACTTAAAGTTTGCTAAAAGTTTAAGGCTTGGGTTAAATCTAATTGAGTTCGCTCAAGCTTAAGATTTCGCAAAATTAAATTTCTAAACTTAATGATTTTACTCGAATTAAAATCTCAGATTCTCACAAAAATTTCGCTTTGTCAAATTAAACTTTCGTTCCAGCATTGAGGAGTTGAGAACGAAAGTTTTGGTTCCAGACATAGCTACAGATCTTCTTCAGTCATTTCGTCGAGCAGCTAATCAAATTTGAACTTTTGGTTGCTGAGGTCGAATAGATCGTTTCATGCCTTGGGCGACCAGTCGATTTCGAGGCCGCAAACCGAAGCCTTGAACGTACTTAGATTCAGCAGGCTAGCATAGAAATCGATCATCCAATCTCGCCTAGATGATCTTAACTCTTTGCAGAGCTTCTCCCAACCCATTTCCTCGATTTGCTTGACAACCTTCGCTGGGTGTCCTTGAAGGTCTGAAATGGATTCTCAGACAAGAACTTCTTCGATTGGTATTCGACGATGTTCTTGCTGATCAGGCTGCGTGTTTTTTCCACCGAGCAAAGGGGGACTGTTCACCTTGGCTCTTTTCCTTCGTAGAGGGCCCTTCGAGGCTACGACGGCTCACCTGCTTTCTCTTCTTCGCTGGAAGAGGCAAAGAATTCTTCTTCAATCTCATTCTCGAGATCATCATCACTGACGGTCTCTTTCTCCTGGTGGAAGAGTCCCTTACCTTTGCTTGCTATGAAGCTGCTGCTCGTTGGATCAGCAGCAACTTGACCAGTTGTCAAGTGTGCATCATCTCCAATGAATGGGGAATCTTCACCTAGCTCGCCCTCCTCGCCATCATCTTTCTCTGAGCTGGCGAAACTCTCCATCTCTTCGCCCTCTATCGCAGGGCTTGTAACCTCGACCAATTCATCTTCCTCGCCTATTTCCACTTCTGCGGAGCTCAGCACATGAGCGTCTGCATCCTCCTAGCAAAGTGTCAACGGTGTCTCATCTACCCCTTCGCTCATTTCTACTTCTACTACTTCTTTTTCTTCGCAAACAGGGACTTCGCCCTCGAATGCCACTACTGCGAGCTGCGCTTCTCGGCACAACTTTGATTGTCATGCTCCTCTTGGCCACAAAAGCCTAATTAGCAGCTTGCGTCTTCGCGGCAGCCTTCGCTGCCTCTTCGCCACAACGACCTCTTCCTTCCTTTCTTCTTCTTCCTTCCTCTTTCGATCTCTTCTTTCTTTCTCTTCTCTCTCCTTTTCCTTCTCCTTACTCTCCTTCTCCTCCAGCAGACGCTGGTGCTCCGCCTTCGATCTCGCCAACTTCACCTCCAGCTCTGCCATTTTACTTTGCATGGCTAGCTGAGCTTCGCGCTCAGCTTCTAATTTCTTTCAGCCATCTTTCTCCTTTGTAGCTCAGCGGTCTTTTCGGCGCTAGCTTCTGCCGCAGCGGGTCCCTTCAGCGAACCCTGCCCTTTTCCCACAGAAGGCACTACGCTTTGTCCTGGCCTAAGTACTTTCTTCAAGACAATCTTCGAGCCAGGGAGCTGGGAGCTGCACTGCTTAGGTCTTTCTAGTGAAACCTCGCCGCAGCGAGGACACTCAACCTCTTGTCTGATTGTTCAGACTTCTTGAAGAAGGCGACGGGAATCTGAGATTTGGGGGCCATTTGAAATTTTTGGAAGAAATAGGTTAATGGACTTTGGAAATGGCGAAAGGCTCAGCGAAATCTGGAAGCACGGGAGAATTTAGAGATTGTGGAAGTGTGAAAAAGAGACAAATTGGGGGATCAAGGGGATTTTATATGGGCTGCTTTAGGCTTGGCAAAATCTTGACCGCTCGATTAGATTTGAAATCGACACGTGTGCCTCGAGATGTGTGTAGATTACACGTGTCAATTGCTAAGAGACAGCTGTCACGATTTCGCTAGAGCAAAACAACCAAAATTTGTGAAGAAATTCCCTATTTATCCCGCTCAGACCTAATTCTGACTTCACTTCCTTCGCTAATATCCTAAATTATTGTTCTAATCTTATTAAACGGTAAAGACATCAATAAAATATGTACAAATTTTCGTACTTACCTGGCTTGGAGGTGAATTGAATAATTACTTAAGAAAGATATGCTCGCCCCTCCAGCCAGCCCAGCTTCGCCTAATTATCAATCAGTGGGGCGATGTCCGCTTTCGCGGCCCCTTTGCCATAATAATGCTTTAGCCTTTTCCCGTTCACTAGAAATTCAGACTCGTCAACGTCATTCTTTAGCAATATCGCCCCACGAGAGTGGACTTGTACAATTTGGAACGACCCTGACCATTTTGACTTTAGCTTCCCAAGAAAAAGTTTGAATCGCGAATTGTATAGGAGCACCTTTTTTCCTACTTGGAACTCTTTGGGCTTGATTCGCTCGTCATGCCATCTCTTCATTATTTCTTGTAAAGCTTCGTGTTTTCGTAAGAAAATAGGCGAAACTCTTCTAGTTCCAGCAGTTGCAATTGTTGTGTTGAAGAGATTTTCGGCGAACCCAAGTTTAACTCTTTAATTGTGCAATAAGTCTTATGTTCAAGTTCCTTAGGTAGGTGGCAAGCTTTACCAAAGACCAAACGATACATCAACATTCCAAGCGGAGTCTTGTATGCAATTCTATAGGCCCATAACGTGTCGTCTAGTTTGTTCGCCCCAATCCTTTCACGTTGGATTCACCACATTCTCCATAATGGTTTTAATTTCGCTGATTGAAATTTCCGCTTGACCATTCGTTTGCGGGTGATATGGTGTCATAACTTTATGGCTCACGTTATATTTCTGCAATACAATTTCCAATGTGCGGTTAATAAAGTGCGTGCCTCCATCGCTGATTAACGCCCTGGGTGTCCCAAATCTCGCGAAGATGTATTTTTGCAAAAACTTAATCACTGTCTTGGAATCGTTCTTCGCGTAGGCGGCAGCTTCAACCCATTTCGAAACATATTCAACCGCAACGAGAATGTACTGATTCCCATTGGAGTTTGGAAACGGCTCCATAAAATTGATTCCCCAGACATCGAAAAGTTCAACTTCAAGAATGTATTTTAACGAAATTTCGTCTTTTCTGCTTATATTTCCCAACCTTTGGCACCTATCACATTGTTTCGCGAAGTTATAAAAATCCTTAAACACTGCACCGAAATTTCGTTGCGGTTTTCGCTCCACCGAAATGGCCAGCGTACGCTGCATCATGACATTCTTCTACAATCAATTTCGCTTCTGCTTCGGTGACGTACCTGCTAATGATTTGGTATGCATATTGGGGGTAGAGAAACGGTTCATCCCAAAAGTAAGTGTTCACATCGTGCAAGAATTTCTTTTTCTTCTGGTAGGTGATTTCTACAGGGAGTACTCCGCTGACCAGGTAATTCTCTATATCCGCAAACCACGGTGGCGAAGTTTCGCTGATCGCTAGCAACTGCTCATCAGGAAAATAGTCTTTGATTTCACCCTATGGTTGCGAACATTCGGCATTTTCAATTCTCGACAAATGGTCAATGATAACATTTTCACATCCCTTTTTATCTACAATTTCTAAGTCAAATTCTTGAAGCAACAACACCCAGCAAATAAGCCTTGGTTTCGCGTCCGTTTTCTTGAATAGGTACTTGATTGCGGCGGGGTCGGTAAACACAGTTACGCCCCTATCAAGTAGCTTCAAAATTTCTCTAAGGAAAAAACAACGGCAAAAAATTCTTTCTCGGTTGTGGTATAGTTCCGCTGCGTATCGCTCATCATCTTTCTTGCGTAATATATCGGATGAACTAACTTTTCGCCGTATTGACCCAGCATGGCTCCTACAGATTAGTCGCTAGCATCACATAGGACACAGAATGGCTTTGTCCAATCTGGTGTCTTGATGATCTGTGCTGTGACGAGAGCTCTCTTCAAAGTCTGGAACGCGTTCGCACATGCTGAGTCTTTTATGAACCTGCGATAGAAACCCGCATGGCCTAGAAAACTGGGAACTCCCTTAACATTCTCTGGTTTAGCTAACTTTTCAATTACTTCTACTTTCGTTTTGTCCACTTTCATTCCTTGTTTAGAAACTTGATGGCCTAGCATAATCCCTTCTGTCACTATGAAGTGGCATTTTTCCCAGTTCAATACCAAATTGGTTTCTTCACATCTCTTCAAGACTTGTTCCAGATTTGATAGACAGACTTCGAACGATGTTCCAAATACTGTGAAGTTGTCCATGAATACTTCCATTCCGTGCTCCATGAGATCTGAAAAGATTGCAAGCATGCATCACTGGAATGTCGTTGGGGCATTGCAAAGCCCAAATGGCATTCTGCGAAATGCAAAACTTCTGTAGGGACATGTGAAAGTTGTTTTCTCCTGATCAGCGGGGTCAATGGTGATCTAGTTATACCCAAAATATCCGTCCAAGAAGCAATAATAATCTTGCTTGGCCACTGGATCCAACATCTAGTCCACATAGGGTAGCGGAAAGTGATCTTTCTTTATTGATGCATTGAGTTTGCGATAATCCATGCAAACTGGCCACCCCAAAGCCGTTCTCATTGGAATGAGTTCGTAAAGTAGGAGGTACGTGAATGGAATGCACCACCTCATCTATTTGTTGCTCTTCTCGAGCTTCGTCGAGAAATATACTTTTACTCCTACTTTTCATCTTTGAAATAAATTCTCTTTCCAAGAAGACACCATCGCGGGCAACAAACACTTTGTTTTCTCTTTGGTTATAAAAGTAATACCCTTTCATCTCTTTAGAATAACCAACAAAGAGACACTTGTCGAATTTGGGTGATAGCTTATCAGATTGTAAACGTTTTACATAAGTTTCACAACCTCATATTCTTAGAAAAGACATTTTCGAAACTTTTCTTGTCCATCTTTGAATTCTTCGGTCAAATATTCTCCACCACGATCTGATCGTATTGCTTTAATCTTCTTCCCAAGTTGATTTTCTACTTCATTTTGGAATAGTTTGAACTTTTCAAACGATTCTGACTTTTTCTTCATAAGGTAAACAAATCCATATCTGCTTGCATCATCTGTAAAAGTAATGAAGTGTATACCCTCCCCTAACCAAAATACTCATAGGTCCACATACATCTGTATATATGAGAGCTAAGAGATCATTAGCACTTTCACTTGAACTTGTGAAAGGATACTTTGTCATTTTCCCCATCAAACAATATTCGCATTCATCAAATGATTCAAAATCAAAAGAGTTGAGAATTCCATCTTTATGGAGCTTCTCAATGCGTTTTGAGTTTATGTGGCCTAATCGACAATGCCATAGGTAAGTAGGGTTTGAGTCATTTGATTTATGTTTCGTGCTTTTGATGTTATAGATGTGTGTATCTAAATCTAGAACATACAAACCATTTAATAACTTCGCAGTGGCATAAAACAAATCATTAAAATAAACTTAACAAATTCCTTCTTTTATTATGAATGAAAATCCTTTTCGATCCAAAATAGGGATCGAGATAATGTTTCTAGTAATAGCAGGAACATAATAACAATCATTAAGTTCCAAAACTAGGCCAAACGGTAAAGATAAGCTATAAACTCCTACTTCCAATTCAGCAACTTTTGCTCCATTTCCAACACGTAGTACAACTTCTCTCCTTGCCAATTTTCTACTTCTTGTTAGTCCCTACACATTACTAATAATGTGGGTACCACATGCAGTATCAAATACCCATGAAGAAGCAGAAATTGCTAAGTTTACTTCAATAACATAAATACCTGGAGTAGAAGTACCATTCTTCTTATTCTCCAAGTATTTGGGGAAATTTCTTTTCCAATGGCCAATTTCGTTGCAATAGAAACACTTATGCTCCGCAACTATTTTTGGTTTGGGTTCTGGCTTTTTAGAAGAAGTGGTGTAAGCAACTTTCTTGCCATCACCCTTTTCCTTTTTAGCAGCCTTAGTTTTCTTGAACTCTTTCCCTTTTTGAACTATAAGAACATCCTTATGTTTTGTAGGTCTGTTAGGGATGTTCCTTTTAGCCTGAGTTAGCATTTCATGCAACTCTTGTAGGTTTGCTTGTCCCCATTGCATATAAAAGTTCAAACTAAAATTTTTAAGAATGTGAGGCACACATGTCGTAGTTTAGTACAAAAAAGAAAAAGATAAGCGATAAAGGATCTTCTTGGCATAAACTACAAGTAGGAATTATTTTACCTTTTATTGTTAGCTATTTGGCCCTATCTCAAATTAATTAATTTTAAATAAATAACATTTTGATGTTTTAAGTTGTCAATAGTGTAGTGCTCGAAACAAAGATTCCAACACAATTTTAATTATTTAAATCGGAGTTGAAACGAATAAATTATGATCGAAACAAGTTTGAACCAAAAAATTATGAGATGATGACGTGACAGTTGAATGTGCTTCATAGACCATTTAGAAGTTGACACATGGAGCAATGGTGACTTTTGGTTGTTTTGAAAAGAAAATGAAAAAGAAAAGGAAAATATTTTAAAAATATATATATTTGTATATATATGTATCTAACTGTAAAAATAAAAATAAAAATCAGACAGTTAGCTACCGTTTTCAATGTTTTAAAATTTTAATAATGATGATGATAATAATAATATATTATATTATATTTTATATATATTATTATTATTTACTTTTAATTTAAATTTTTATACTTTTACTTTTGTACATTTTAACTTTCAATCACAACCATTTATTTTAACATTTCTAATTAAAAGTGGTCTTTTATTTTATTTTCCTCTCTTTTTAAACACTCAATCTTCTTCTCCAAATATTTCAACACAACTTTTTATTCTTCAATCTTCTAAAAAAATTCAAAAACTCATTGGTCCTCTCTCAAAGTTGAAATTGTAAGATGAAAATTCAAATTCTCTAAATTCTTCATTTAATAATGAACCCAACAATGTGTTTAAATAGAGTAGAAGAGATTACCTATAATTATAAAAGGAAAATATAATATCTAATCATAAAAAGAAAAAGATACCTAATTATAAAAGGAAAAGATAAAAAATAATATTTAATCTAATTCTAAAAGAAACAAATAATTAAAAAAAATGAAAATACAATTATACTAAAAATAACATAATCAACACTCCTCTGAAGATAGATTGTATATGGAATACAAGTCAAACTTGGAGTTAAATTTATCAGAATTGGTCATTGTGATGATGATGCGCCAATTGAGATGCTTATGTGAATTTGATAAGTGCTACCAGGGACAAATTGGATGAGTGCTGCCAAGGACAAATTGAATGAGTGCTGCCAGGGAAAAATTGAATGAGTGTTGGTCAGGGCCAATTTGGGAAAGGAGATGTCAGGGCCAACGGGGAAAGGAGATGGAGAAAAAATTCCTTTGAAGTATTTTATAGAGAAAAAAAGTTTTGATAAGAGGATAGAAGATCGGTAGTGATATTTTGGATTTTCTAGGGTTTTATAAAATTAGGTTTGAAAGAAGAAATTTTTAAAGGATTTGAAAGGGACAAAAAAGATTTTGGAGAAAGATTTAGAAGAAAAAACACACAAAAGAAAGGGGTGATTTTGGATTTTTTTTTTTTTAAAAAAAAAAGAAGAAGATTGTGAAGAAGAAGAAAGAAGTTTAGGAGGGGAAGAGAAAATGTTTACCTGGATCAAAAGGAAAAGATCTGAGGCTTTGATACCATGTTAAAGATGGAAATTCAAATTCTCTAAATTTTTCGTTTAATAATGAACCCAACAATGGGTTTAAATAGAGTGCAAGAGATGACCTAATTATAAAAGGAAAATATAATATCTATAAAAAGGAAAAATACTTAGTTATAAAAGGAAAAGATAGAAAATAATATTTAATCTAATCCTAAAAGAAACAAATAATTAAAAAAAATGAAAATACAATTATACTAAAAATAACATAAACCAACAAGAGACATATATTGTAGTGTGAGGATTTGGTTGTGTGAGATAAAAACTTGTATATCCAGTCTATTGAGAGAGAAGTTGTAAAGTGTGTTCCAGAAAAAAAAAATCATACTTTGTATCGGTTTGATCTTGATCTGTGGAAAAGATCACGTTTGTTCTTGAACTCGTAAAAGAAGTGTACGGTTGAACTCTACTCCATGGAAAGAGTTAAGCAAAAAGTTATTCAAAATCTCAAAAAGCGCTTGGGTAGTGGAGTAGGTTTGCCGAACCACTATAAAATAGCGGTGTCATCTTCTCTAATTCTTTCCTGTTTACTTTTGAAATCATTTGATGTGTTGTCTTTCATGCTTTAATTTATACTTAATCGTTATTGTGTTAAATCAAATTAGTTTTACATAATATTTATCAATCTTGTGTGGTGCATTATTGTTACTTTTTAATGACTTGTAAAAAGTTTGATATTTAGATTATTGAGCTTTTTTAGGAAAATATGTGTAAACCCCTATTGAACCCCAGGATTGTCATACCGATCAAACATTTTCGACTCCCACACATGATTAACTCAACAAAACGAGGGTCAAAACCAAGAGCTTGCATAAAACGTTTAAAAAAGGTTTGATTCATTCTATCATAGACTTCACTCATATCAATTTTTCTTTTTTTTTCACCCTCGTCAAATGATGTAAATATTCAAATTCTAATAGAGCATTATCCAAGATATTATCACAAAAAAAAACACTCAGACAAGGAGATATTATATTAATCAACAAGACATGAAACCTATTGGAAGTAGTTTTTGACATTAATTTATAAATAACGTTATAAAGATTTATAGGCCTAAAATCTTTCATAGAGCAAGCATTTGGACCTTTAGGATTAGAGTGATAACTGTTCTATTAATATCACCCATATGGGATATCGTTATTCAGGACTTTTAAGCGAAAAGAAATAACATATGTCCCCACGATCGTCCAGTATTTTTTATTAAAAAAAAGTGTGGATACCCTTCAATACCTTAAAGAAATAAAAACTTCCTTTGAGGCGCAGTGATTTCAGAAGTACAGTGATTTCATCCTCTGTAAAAAGCTTGGACATTAGCAACTTTTCCTCCTCCGAGAAAGAATGGTTGACCTCATCACACAAATCCTGAACCATGATTCCACAAGTAGTATTGTTAGAAGAAAATAACTTAGAAAAATAAGAACATACTTCAAATTCAATTTCTTATTCATCGCAAGCCAAACTTTCTTCATCTCGCTGCAATTTATTTAAAAAGTTCACTATGCGGCATTGGGAAGCACAAACATGAAACTATTTTGAGTTTCTATCTTCTCGATTCAACCAATCAACTCTCGATCTTTATTTTCAATAAATTGCTTCTTTAATAATCAAGTTCTCTAAGGGTTTCCTAGCTTGTTGCACATCTAAGTTGTTAGAAATACATTTTGAAGGTCAAATTGTGCTTTATCAATTTTTGCGTCATAATCTTCCTTTTTAGTTCTATCCCAATGCATCAATAAACATTCACAGGATGACAAATTTTCCAAAAAAACTGCTGGTAAACATTCACAGGATGACAAATTTTCCAAAAACATTGCTGGTAGAATCCGTTGGAGTTTGGTCTTCCTAATTCCTTTATCCATTTTCAATTACTCCACAGTCTCCTTGTATAGCAAAAACTTCTTCATGTTAGGCAAAAATTGGCTCAATGCCTCCAAAATATAATCAATCCAAATTCACAATAATTTAGAAAAATTATTCTTGCCTTTCCCATATCAAGTTTGAGTTCCAAATTGCACAACGGAATTATCAATTTGAAACGATGAGCTTAAAAATATAGATAAAGTAACCTAAACTTTCAAGCAACAAGAACGATAATTAAATCAAGTTTAAGGGATGAGAAATTGACACCGAATTTATACTGGTTCACCCAATGATGGCTACCTCCAGTCTTCTGCTACCGATGCAGGTTCCACTAAATTTTCAGAGAGAAAAATACAAGAATTTTACAACGCTCAAGAATGATCTCTCACTTTTCTCTCAAAGAAAAGACTCACAAATCACTCAAGAAAATAAACTCTTAATATTGCTTTTCAAGCTACTATGCAACTCAAAAGAAAATTTAATTTCTTTTTGTTCTGTTCTCAGCTGCAGCACTCACACACGGAAGACGGCACACATAAATTGCAAATTGCAATTTTCTACTTTTATAATAAGCCTTTTACGGCTGTTGTAGGGTAAAAGGAATGGTGGTTTATAATGGGCCTAGGCCCATTTGTTTTATCTTCACACTACAACAATCTCCCATTTGAAGACAAAACAAACAACATGTCCTCCCTGCAACGGTAGCAACTCTTCTTCTACTCATGTAGAAGTCCAACTGAAGTTGTACACAACTTCAGTTTATCAACAGGAACGGTCTTGGTAAACATATCAGCTGGATTCTGACTTCCTGGAATCTTTTCAAGCATTAACAATCCATCTTCCAAAGCTGATCTTATAAAATGGTATCTCACATTTATATGTTTCGTTCTCGAATGAAACACTGGATTCTTTGCTAAATGAATAGCACTCTGACTGTCACAATGCAAAGTCCCTTTACCCAGTTTCAAGCCAAGCTCATTCAGAAATGACTGAAGTCATATCATTTCTTTACTTGCTTATGTCACTACAACATACTCAGCTTCTGTAGTAGAAAGAGCTACAATCTTCTGCAATCTCGAAACCCAGCTAATTGCAGTATCACCTAAAGTAAAAACATACCCGGTAGTACTTTTCCTACCATATGTATCACCATCCATGTCTGCATCAACATAACCCTACAGTTTAAAATTCGACTTCTTAAAGTGTAGAGCATAATCAGTTGTCCCTCTTAGATATCTGAAAATCCACTTAACTGCATCCCAATGTTGTTTCCCTGGATTACTCATGTACCTACTGACAACTCCCACTGCATGTGCAATGTCGGGTCTTGTGAAAACCATAGCATACATCAGGCTCCCTATAGCTAAAGCATATGGCACTCTAGCCATATCATTTCTGTCTTGCTCTGTAGTGGGTGAGTGCTCTTTAGATAATTTAAAGTGTCTAGCTAAAGAAGTACTCACAGGTTTTGCAATTTCCATGTTAAATCTCTTGAACACATTTTTCACATATTCTTCTTGTGACAAAGTCAATATACCATCTTTTCTCTCAATCCTCATTCCTAAGATTTATTTGGTAGCTCCCAAATCTTTCATATCAAATTCTTGAGATAATTCACTCTTTATCTTCAAAATTTTCTGTTTGTTCGCACCTGCTATCAACATATCATCAACATATAGCAGTAGAATAACATACGAGTTACCTTGAGACCTTATGTAGCAACTCTGATCTGCCTGGCATCTCTGAAATCCATTGTTGCACATAAAACTATCAAACTTCTTATACCACTATCTGGGTGACTGTTTGAAACTATACAAACTTCTCTGAAGTTTGCAAACCATTTTCTCTTTTCCCTGAGCTGTGAATCCTTGTGGTTGCACCATGTAAATTTCTTCTTCCAAATCTCCATGAAGAAATGCAGTCTTTACATCCATCTGTTCCAGGAACATATCTTCTTCTATCACGATCGACAATACAGTTCTAATTGTAGTTAGTTTAACTACAGGAGAAAATATCTCATTAAAGTTAATTCCTTCCTTCTGTTGAAAGCCTTTGACTACAAGCTTTGCTTTATATCTCTTGCTACCATCAGGTTCTTGCTTGATTCTATAAACCCACTTGTTCTGCAAAGCTTTCTTACCTCTGGGTAACTCAGCTAGTTGCCATGTCTGATTTGTCATTAGAGAATCCATCTCATCTATCATGGCCAACTCCCACTTGACAGAATATTCAACTTGAACCGCCTCATCACAATATTTTGGTTCACCTCTGTCAGTCAATAATATATAATTAAGAGTAGGGGAATACCTCTGTGGTGGTCTGATAGTTCTGCCAGACCTCCTAACTGGTGGAGGTGGCATTCTCAGAACCTTTTCATGTTTCACAGTCTGTTCACCAGTTTCAATAACTGGTACTTCAGTTTCCTGAACTGTTTCATTTGGAGTAACTATATTCTGACCTTCAATCACTGTTGTTCCAGTCTGAACATCAGGAAGACTTATATATTGAGTCTTCTTTTCTCTATTTTCATCTGTCTCTGAATCAACAACTGTTATTCTATTCTTATACATAACTTTTTCATTGAAGATCACATCTCTGCTTCTAACTATCTTCTTATTTTGGTCATCCCAAAACTTATAGCCCATTTCAGCGCCACCATATCCAATAAAGAAACACTTTTTGGATTTAGCATCTAGTTTACTCATGTCTGTAACATTAATGTGAAGGTAAGACAAACAACCAAAGACCTTTAGATGAGAAAGGTTTACCTATTTACCGCTCCATACTTCTTTAGTCAATTTGAAATCTAATGGTATGGTCGGGCTTCTATTGATAAGATAGGATGTCGTGTTGATTGCCTCAGCTCAGAACATCTTAGGCAATCCTGCATGTAATCTCATGCTTCTAGCACGCTCATTCAGCGTCTTATTCATTCTTTCTGCCACACCATTCTGCTGCGGTGTCCCTGTAACTGTCTTTACCATCACAATACCATTGTCTGCACAATATCTTTTGAATTCCCCACTAACATATTCACCATCGTTATCTGACTTCTAGCTCTTGACTTTCAGACCTGTCTCATTCTCAACCATAGCCTTCCAAGTTTTGAAAATAAAAAATACATCAGACTTATGTTTGAGAAAATAAGTCCATACCTTCCTGCTTGAGTCATCTATGAAAGTCATGTAGTATCTAGAACGACCAATGGAAGATACTTCAGAAGGCCCTCACACATCACTGTGAACTAACTCCAACCTAGTTGGTTTTAGCTTTGCTCCTGTCTTTGAGAAACTGTAACGGCCCAGTTTTCTATCCCGGTTCTCGAGGAGCTTCCTGCCTCGGTTCAAAGGGTTCGGTTGGGCCGTTAAAGTCGCTTTTGTCCCTTAGGGGCATTTTGGTCTTTTGCTCCTCAGGCGGGATTTGTGGATTTTCAGGGCTTCGAGGCAGCTCCTGCCTTTGTTGAGGCTTGTTTGTTGTGGGCTGCGAGTCCCGAGATGTTTGGGTTTTTCGTTTGGGAGTTCGGTTGTGATTTGGGTTTTGGGCAAAATGATGGTTGTTTGGGTGTTTCCTTCGGGATTCGAGCCGGGCTTTCACTATGGGTTTGGGAGGTTGATTTCAGTGAGTTTTGTCGTTTGGAAAGGTTGCTTCAGTCGGGTCTCGAAGGAGGAAGCCGGGAAATGAGATTTAAGGATTTTAAGGATTTTTGGAAAAATTAGAAAATGAATAAATTGGATTTATTTGGATAAGTTTGGATTTTAAATAAAAGAAAAAAAAAAAGGAAAAATCTCATTTTTCCCAAATTTTCCCTTTCTCTCTCCTTCTCTCTCTCTCTCCCCGAGCACCCCCACCCCCGACCTAGCCCATGGCTCGCCCAGCCCCAGCCAGCCCGAGCCCCTGCTCGCCCGAGCTAGCCCAGCCCCGCGCTCCCTCTCCCTCGCTCAGCCCTTGGTCGCCCGAGCCCAGCCCCCGCGCGCCCTTGCCAGCCCGAGCTTCGCCCAGCGTCGCGCGTCCCCGCGTCGCCCAGGTCGCGTCGCCAAGCCCAGCCCGAGTCGCCCGCACAGTGCCGTCGCCCCTGTGTCGAGCCGCTCCGAGTCGCGTCCCTGTAGCGCGTCGTCGCGCCCGCGCGCCCTCGCCCTGCTGCTCGCCCGCGCGTTCGCGCGCCCTGCTCGCCCAGCCGTGCCCAGCGCGCAGCGCCCCGCATAGCCGCGCCGCGCCTCGTGTCGTGTCAAGCGCCCCAGCGCTGTGCCAGCAGCGCCAGCCATTTTGCCTAGCCCGTCTGGCAAACCCCGTCCGAGTGTCAGCCGTGCCTCGTGAGTTGCTCCCGAGCTGAGCCCTGTTTGTTTTATTATATTTGGGCCTTTTGATTGTAATTATTGTTGTTTTTGTTAGGTTCTCGCTAGCTAGCTCGGGTTCGATCGCAGCTTAGGTTTCTTGTGTTTAGAGGTCTTCCGGCCAGGTAAGGATTTCTTACCGGAGTTGTGTGGACCCTGCGATATATTATGCGATTGCTGATTGTATGCTTGTTTGTGTTTATTGACATGTTTGGTGATAAGTGCTCTAATCTGAATTCCCGATTAGCATGACTTTCCTGGTTAATTCTCATGTTAATCCATGCTAGGTTGTTCCTTTCTGGCATGCTCGTATCTGGTTCCTTGCTTCGTAGTATCATGCTAGGCTCGTTGTATTCCCTTTGAGCACGTATTGGATTTTATGGAATTGTTTGCTGTTTGCTAGGGCAGGTTAGAAGTGCAGGTAGATAGCATCATCCGGGCCTGATGCATAAAGTACCTAGCATCCATGGCAGGGACGTCGAGCAAGTCATTCCGTCCCTGGACCCCGTGAGGGATTAGCTAACCCGAGCGGTAGGCCCTGCAATCTTGGGTGAGGGTGGCAGACTGTTAAATGCCCCAACCGTCGGGATGATGACTTGGCATTGCCTCGTCCCCGATAGTCGGCACGTCCTCAGCGTGTTCGGCCGTAGCCCCGATTGCCACTGTTAAGGCAAGGACGGCTTCGGTGTAAGCCTACCACGACCGTTTCTTGGCCCTGTGCGGTGGTTCAAAGCTAACATAGTTTACGTGTCCGTGTCTCACACCCTATGTCGCGATGACACCGATCCAAAGATTTAGTTAGGCGTGGTGGATGGATATGGGCAGCTTGCCTTCGACCACAGCAACCCCCATAGTTCGCAGTAGAGCACGCGGTGCATGCTTACGCTCATTCTGGCGCCGACCGGAGAGCTCCTCGGGATCTTGAGCTAGTGTACCTTTCGTCGACATGAGAGAGATGAGTGCCGAGGCCGGACTTGTTTCTCGTATAGGGCGACTTGTGTGATGTGTTGTGTGGTGAGTTATTTTCCGGACTAAGACCCTGAGTTGGCATCCGAGGCCCAAGTGTGGGCTAAGCTATGTGCTCTATCTGTGTTTATATTCATAGCTTGCATATCTTTCTCGAGATGACCATGTATATCGTATTGTACCCCGGTTGGGGATTCTTACTGAGTAATTCGTTACTCACCCTTACTTATCTTTCAGGAAACCATGGCGCGAGGCGGGGATGGTGGGAGGAGGAGCCGTGATCATGGAAACCCGTTGTTCAACTCTGAGATTTATGTTTATGTTTATGATTTAAATGTCCTCTGAATGCATGTAGTTGGGCACGGAGCCCTAGGGTGTTTTCTGAATGTATTTCCGGATTCTAGCATTGTTGTAAAGTTTGTATGTTTTAAATAAATCTCTGATCAGAGTATGTTTGGAAATGTATTTGTCTTGGAACAGGTGCTTGGAAACAGGGACAGGTTTCAGGAATTTATGTTGATTTTTAAATGGATGTTTTCATGTTTTAGTTTTTACTTAGAATCCAAACATCATCTTGCAAATTTTCTGTAGATTTGAATGCATGCATTGAGGTGACGGCCTATTTAGAACCCCATTCGGGTCGGGTCGTTACAGAAACTCACTCTCTTCTGCTTCCCAAATACACAGCCCTCACACAACTTGTGTTCAACTACCTTCAGCCATTGTTACTTCTATGCAGAGTGAAGAATTTTCATACTTTTTTCACTCATGTGTCCCAACCTATTGTGCCACAAATCGGTCTGACTTGAATGATTTACAACTGCCACCATGTCTTTGTCATTGTTACTAACATACAAAGTTCTTTACTTGCTTCCTCGAGCAATCACCATGGCGCCTTTTGTGACTTTCCAATTTCCTTGACTAAAACTAATCTCATATCCATCACTACCTAACTGCCCTATAGAAATCAAATTTTTCATCATATTTTGAACATGATGTACCTTGCAAATTTTCCAAATCGAACCATTTGCCATTTTCAAATTTATGTCACCGATCCCAATGATGTCTAAAGGTTCCCCATCAGCTAGATTTACCTTTCCATGATTTCCTGCAACATAATTCCCAAGAATGTCCCGCTGACCTGCAGTATGAAACGAAGCACCTGAATCTATCACCCATGTTTCATTAACACATTCCACTGCCAGAACTAGAGCAGCTTGTTCCTCATTAGCAACAACATTTGCACCAGCTTCATTGTCCTTAGTTTTCTTTGGGGCCTTGCAATTCTTTCTCAGATGTCCAGTCTTACCACAGTTCCAACACTCAAATCTGCCATTCCTAGACTTGCTTCTGTTGTTTTTCGATTTACCTCGATTCCCTTGACTTCTGTTATTACTTCTGCCTCTATCCACATTCAACACTAAACCAGAAGTAGAAGCAACACCAAAGTCCTTTCTGCGAATCTCTTCTGCAATGGCGGAATCTCTAACTTGTGAAAACTCCAATTTCTCCTTTCCACATGAATTCGAAATTGCAGCTTTCATAGTTTCCCAACTGTCAGGTAAAGATCTCAACAACAAAATTGCATTTACTTCATCTGTAAAATCTAAGTCAACAACAGATAATTTATTTACCAATAAATCAAATTCATTGATATGGGCAGTGACAAATGTACCTTCAGCCATTTTTAAATTAAAAAAATCGAGTTGCGAGATACCCCTTGTTGTTTATCGAGGGTTTTTCATACATGTTGGACAAAGCTGTCATCAGCTCTTCGGTAGTCGTCGCCTTCATGACACTACTTTGCACATTCTTTGTCAAAGTCAAACGAATGGTGCCTAACACTTTCCTATCCAACTTTTTCCATTCAGCTTCTCCCATGTCATCGGGTTTTCCTTCCAATGGTAAATGTAAATCTTTCGAGTACAGATAATCCAATATCTGACACTTCCAAAACGAAAAATTTGTTCCATCGAAAATAACCAATTTCTCATCTCTTCCAGTCATCGTTCTACAACCTGATGCTCTGATACCACTTTTAGGAAAAAATTGGCTCAATGCCTCCAAAATATAATCAATCCAAATTCACAATAATGTAGAAAAATTATTCTTGCCTTTCCCAGATCAAGTTTGAGTTCCAAATTGCACAACGGAATTATCAATTTGAAACGACGAGCTTAAAAATATAGATAAAGTAACCTAAACTTTCAAGCAACAAGAACGATAATTAAATCAAGTTTAAGGGATGAGAAATTGACACCGAATTTATACTCGTTCACCCAATGATGGCTACCTCCAGTCTTCTGCTACCGATGTAGGTTCCACTAAATTTTCAAGGAAAAAAAATACAAGAGTTTTACAACGCTCAAGAATGATCTCTCACTTTTCTCTCAAAGAAATGACTCACAAATCACTCAAGAAAATAAACTCTTAATATCAACGAGTTTGTTTTTTAGTAGAATTTGGAGAAGGGGGAATATGAGAGTTTCTTGCATCATAATTTCAGGAAGTAATTTGGATCTCATTAAGATTTAATTATATTTGTAAAAATCATATTATTTAAGATCTTAACATTTATATTACGTATAAAATATCTAACATTCATAAAAAAAGTTTAAATGTATTTGTTTAGGTCAACTTATTATTTAAGAGTGAAATTCAAATACATATCAATTATTTCTAAATTAATTTTAGGTTGAATAAGATAGGATATAGTGAAAACAAAATTATCACACTTTTCGGGTCAATTCAAGAGGGTTTTTTTAAAAAAATTAATTCAAGAGGTTTTCTCATCCCTGTGATTAAGAAGTCAGCTTAGTGCCTATAAAAGCCCGATTTTCACTTTTCTAAAAAACATAATAACAAAATTTTCATTTCATTTGTTCGGTTCAAGTACTTACCCACCTTAAAGTCACATATTTTTACTTTTTCAAAAACAAAATTGGCTTTGATTGATGGGAAAAGAAATACAAAAAAGTAAAAATATATTGTCTTAAAGATTGGTAAGTATTTCCAAAATGCTTACCCACATTTACCTAAGTATTGCTCCTAAAATGTATATCGAGAGTATTGCATCATTTTTGTTTAGTTCTAAGACGATGGGGTTTTTCTTAATCATAAAGCACACATATTTTATATTACTATTAATATTCGACATTTAAAGTAGCACCTATATTAAATGAGTCATTTGTGTTTTTTTTTAAGCATGTATTAGGGAGAAGGGATAAGAGTAGATTCGTTTTGGGGTTATCTCTATCCTGTTCATCTTTGGTAGAGTCACGAAGATCAGTAGCTTTTATGTTTCAAGGATTACTCCTTAAAGTCTTTAGAAAGTCTATCGCAATAATGATTACGATTAACTGGCCTTCGTTGGAATCTTTGAATTTCATGGTTAGTAAAATATTTCAATTTTGATTGTTTTCCATCAATGTCAGTTTAATTATTTTCAATTCATTTAACCAGATAGAAAATCATCCACTTATTTTGAGTGAAGCATATCCATAAAAATGAAAATAAAATTATTCATGAAAAATCTCCTTTAAGAAAATGGACCCCTTCTGATCTGGGCCGAGTTACTTTTCACTTCGTTTTCTGGCCCAACAGCCACCAGAAAAGATTTTATTTATTAGTTACTTCTTGAGGTGCTCTCTCCTTCTCATAAATCGAAAGTGGCCCACTGACTAATTATTGTCTGCCACGTTTATTTCATTCCCACACACTGTCGTGCAAGTAACAACTCAATCCATTTTTTTATTTTATTTTTCTTTTCATAAATGAGAAAGGTTTTTATTTGCATAGGAGGTGGGACCCATTTTCCATTTACAGATGGGAGTTAGGTTGGAAGATAAGCTTTGCTTTCTCAAACCTTTGTTCCCATTCATTCTAGTTTAGTATCATCAATGTAACCTTCCTTCTTTCCTTTTTCTTCTATTTTTGGTGCTCGAGCACAAAATAAAATGGATATTTAAAGTGGTTAATAATTAGAAACAACTAGAATAAATAGAATGATTATATAAAAATCGTTATTTATGTTTGGAATAAAGAGAATAATTATAACAACCATAAAATAGTAGATATGGAGAGAATGAAATATGTGATTATGAGAATAAAAAGTGAAAACCACTATCTTAGAAATCACGCCACTCTCGTCCGTATATGGTCGCATCTCTATCGTGCTACTAGTCACACCAGAATCTGAGAGTTCGCACCATCATGCCCAGTCCATTGGAAGCGAATTGGAACTGCTCCCTCGTTGCTTTGTTCCACAAACCATCATCATGAGCCAAACACTAAAGTCGCGCAGCCCGAGCATGTTTGTTGTAGCGTCCTCCGAGCCGTAGTTTTCTTCGAGCCAAAAGCCAAGCATGTTGCACCTTTCTTTGTTGAACCTGATCCTACAACAAAACTGCATGCATGGCCGGGAGTTTTTGCTAGCCTTCACGCACCTCACATGTCGCCTGCCTTCTGCCCACGCGTCCCCGTATTAATCCACCCTTTGCTGTCGTTGACTTACGCATTGTCGCTATTAACTGAAAAATACAAGAAGCTTCTTTTGTGTAATTTTGATGCTCATAGTCCATTTTTTATAGTTTAAGGTGCTAATTGTGACTAGTTTATGTGTTATAGGTCTGGGCTCATAGTTGATCATTAATAACTCTCAAATAGAGTTAATATTTTACATATATTTGAATCACTCTCTCCATGATAATTAATAAAATGTAGAGCTAATAGTGTCACTAAAAGTGATAAGTTCTTGTATAAAAGCTAATGCTTACGCATTAAGAGAGTGAATGAGAAACCAGGATTATATGAAATAAAAGCGAAGTCCACTGCAATTTCTTAAGAATAGTCGCGCACTAATGTTGATTATTTTGCAAATACTCTCAAGTGAAACTATGGATAGACACTCGGGAGCGGATCAATGGAAGTAGAATCTCAATAGCGAAGCGAGGGAAAAGAAGCCTGGAAGCAATCTCCAAAAAGTCCAAATCACGGCAAACCCGGGATTCTTTCCAAAAGTCGTCTAGATCGAGAAGATCGGAAGAAAGAAAACTTGAAGCCGACGAAAAAAACCCTACTTTCCAAGTAAAGTCGCAAGTACCAAATCCTCAAACAGTTCTATAAAAAAGAGGATGACGCAAAAAAAAAGAAAGTTTCGTTAGTCATTAGGTTGCAGTTGTCAATTAGTTCTTAGTATTTTATTATTTTCTAAGTTAGAACTTTTCGCTTTGAACTTCAATTTTCTTTAGAACGCACTACTAGAAAAACTACCTACAATGACACTCTTTAAATCTCATTTTACAAAGAAAAAAAAAGTGTCATAATAGGTAAAAGTACTCGTTTTCCTTGGAAAAAAGAAAGTGGAAGAGCGTTTGATTAAAAATAATAATAAAAAAAGAAAGACCTAGGATTTTCTTACTCAAACTTTCCTTGGCTAATCTTCTTCTAGCCAAAGGGCCTTCTTTAGTGAATCTTCTTCTCTCTCAGATTCGGGATCCAGGGCTAGTAATCCACCCTCCGGCTTCCTCAGATGAGACGACAGCGGCACCACCGCATTCTTGGCGAGAGTGGACGTCGTAGTCTACTCCAAGACTATTGTAGCGTCGAAGTCGCGGTCGTAGACCTGGTCTCAGCAGGCGCAGTAGAAGAGCTCGGCGCGATCGACGTCGACAACGATCTTGTGGCCGGAGACGGCGACACAGGCGTAGAGGCGGGGGCGGGCGGAGTCGCACAACAGGGGACCTCGCGGCGCGGCCGTCGGTGGGCTTGATGCGGAGACAATTTTGTAAGAGGCGGAAGGATTTTGAGCCATTGCTAAAACGGAAGTCGACGAGATGGGGGCAAGAAGGAGGGAAGATCTGGGCGTTGAAATGGAGATTTTTGTGGTGGCGGCGTTGGCGGGGGAGATCGGAAGACATGGGAGGTGGAACTGAAAGCGATGTGAGAAAAAAAAAATCGACGGTGGTGGTGGGAGGTCTCACCAGATTCTCTTGCTATCTTTCCTCTTCCTCGATGAAATCCAGAAATTAACCCTACGCCAAACTAAATATGCAAAGAATCGATCTCAAATCGCCATCGAAATCAAATACAAACAATCAAAGAGTTCGCCATGTGCTGGAGGCAGTAAGCGATGGATCTTTCGTACATGGAATGCGAAGTAATTTTTCTAGTAGTATTGCTCTCTTTCTTTATCTTCCACTTTTGAACTCATTTTCTCAAGAAATCTCTTGCTTTTAAAATTAAATTAAACAAGATTTTATCATACCTATCATTCGTTTCTTTGTTCTTGATTACTCAATGTGCATTAATGAGGATTTGTTATCAATAATGATTGAAATGCTATTCTTTGGGAATTAGATATTGAAATTCATGTATTGCATTTTCTATGATTATCAGCGATTCTGTGCTAAAACAACCATAACTTTTACCAAATTCACCATCTATTATCTGAGGCATAAGAACATGAATAATGTGTTTCTAAACAAAAAGAAGAATCCATGATTTGCTATGCTAATGAAAATCTAGTTAGGGGGATATTTAATAATTTGCAGGTTGAAGACATGACTAAAAATTGAAATGAACAAGTAATCTAGAGCTAATGGTGAGGGTTTATTTCTTCCATGGCAGGATGCAAATTATAAGCATCATGGCTCGTATTGTATTTTATGTGGTTGAATCTATTTGGTGACTTGTGTTTATTTCGTTGGCAATGTTTTGATGAGTTTCTGACTTAAGTTTTTTTGCCAAGTGGCTGTGATATTGTTATAAACATAACTTGAACTAATTTCTACCAAGGAAAACATAGCTAGATGGTTTTACTAAGCGCATTTAAAAAAAAAAAAAATGTATGAATTTTCTTTACTTAGGAGCAATTTAATTATTGTGGTGTATTATTTTGATATCTACATCCGTAATTGTCTTGTTTAATGGTATACTTTTTCTACATTTTGATAAATTTATCTTTCTACAAGTCCATCACATTGTTCTCTCTTGCTCTCCTAAACGGCTGCCACTCTCATCCTTAATTATTTCCTTTTATGAGTACTTACTTATTGAAGGTTTGTAACAACTTAATGTGGAAATAACCTATAGTTGTGATTGAAAATTACTTGTGAATTGACTACTCTAATCTAAGGGAACCTGATAATTGGAATACTTCAAAAGAACTTAAGAAACGACTTAAAAAAAACTTGGTAGTTCGATTGGCGACTAAGGTCAAGTTCTTTCATCCCGACAACGACTTTGAGCAACTATTGATCGGTAAGCATTTACTTTCCTCCCTATGTTCTCTCTCAAGGTTGGAACAAAAGTGCTACCTCAATTTTAGGTAAATTTGAATGCCAACAAATAGACCTAAGTTTAATAATAAGTGGGGTAGGGGAGCATTCAACTATTCTCACTACAATATTTTGAAATCAAAGTTTGTGAAGTTCAAATGAAGTTCAAAATTCTCAATCCTAGGTTAAGTTAATAATGATTAAATTTGACAATTTGGAAGCAAGTGTTAGTGGAGAAAATAGTACTTTATATGATTTTTTATATGTAACTGATTGAGTAAAAAATGAATTGTAATTTTGAAATTTATGCATTTTTTGAAATAGGTTTATAGGTTTGGGCCTTAGGATATTAAGAAATAATAAGAGGTATGTTAGCAATTACTTGAGGAGTTAGAGGCGTGTGGTTATAAATAGGGGAGGCGTGTGGTTAAAATGGTTTCCATTTAGGCTCTAAGAGATGATTCTCTAGGAGAAAAGAGAGGTTTCAAGTCCTATTCAAACTTGGGTTATCTTGTATACCTATTTCTATATTACCATACTGTTATTTTCTTCCATTTGAAACTTTTCTTTCTTTCTTTTAGGGCAACTCGTTTTCGGAGAGTAGGGATGTGGCGTGTTTTGTGAACGTGCCGCAACAATGAAGCCCAAACTCATTTATTTTCGCTATGACGAAATTATTGCACTTTTGCGGTATATGCTAAGTTTGTTATGAGTCTGATGAGTTTTTTTTAATGATTTTGGAGGGCTTGAGATTTGTTTGATTGATTCTTCTCTTAGATGAGTTTGAAGAATTTTTAAGTTTGATCTTCTTTTAGGTTTTTAATTATGGCTGGTGAGTAGAAAGTTCGAGTGGTTCGTTGTCCCAAATGCGAGAATCTCTTGCTTGAACCTTCCAGACTCTCTGTTTACCAGTGTAAAGGTATGAGTTTGCTTTGATCCTTTTTGTTCTCTCTTGAGAAATTAATTTGGTTGTTTGTGTGATGTGGTAACATGTGTGTTTGAAAATGTTGGCTGCTTTTAGATGATGTAGGTCAAGTTGTCCACTTAGGATATGTTTGGAGTAGTTTTCCAAATGCTTAAAAGGTGGTTTTAAGTGTTAACCATTTTCAAGCACCAACAATCATGGGTTTCCTTTATAATCAAATAAGGGTATTAAGAATGACTTCAACCCATATGGGTTAATTTTCATGAGTTATTTTATGCTGAGAAATTAATTTGGTTGTATGCATGATGTGGTAACATGTGTGTTTGAAAATGTTGGCTGCTTTTAGATGATGTAGGTCAAGTTGTCCACTTAGGATATGTTTGGAGTAGTTTTCCAAATGCTTAAAAGGTGGTTTTAAGTGTTAACCATTTTCAAGCACCAACAATCATGGGTTTGCTTTATAATCAAATAAGGGTATTAAGATGACTTCAACCCATAGTGGATTAATTTTCATGAGATATTTTCATAGCTAAATGTTTTGAGTCGAACGTTTGTCCTACTTAATAGTCAAAGTGAGAGTAATGTAGCTCCAACCGCCAAAGCGAGTATAACTCTAGTATTTGACCACGTTTAGGTGTATATAAGTTACTTTATATTCTCTATTGCAACTTCTAATTCAAAGCTTTATTACTACATTGTGCAGGTACTTTGTTCAAGCTGAGGATCGCTTGCATCTACAGTTATCGTGCAACTTATCAATCCACGTATACTTCACACAAGGGATAGCAAACCATGCTTCTTTGTTATATTGTAAACTTTCTAGTTTTCAAACCCTTTGTACACATTTTAAGAATTATAAATTTATTGATATTGATTTCTTTTTTGTTCAAGTGTAATGTTCAAATTATTTAGTCATATATGAAATAATATTGTTGAATAAAATTTATGGGCGGCATATTATAAATCTTTCTTGACAGGTAAAGACAATAAAACAGGTTGTAAATATGCATAAAAAGGTGTCATGAAAACTAATAAATTGACATCAATAAAAATTCATATTAAATAAATTGATGACTATAAAAAAGTGTCAATATAAAAGTTATAATGACAATATTTAAGTGTCGTTAATACTTCTTCAATGACTATATATATGTGTCATTAATGGTTCAATCATGACTAAAATAAAATGTCATAAATAGCTCAACCATGACTTTGTATATGAGTCATCAATGGATCAATCATGACTATAATAAAATGTCATAACTGGTTTTACGATGACATTTGTAAATTTTCGCTATTACTTCATTAATGACTATGTATATGTGTCATTAATGGTTCATCTATGACTATAATATAGTGTCATAATTGATTCTACCATGACACTTTTATTATAGTGTCATGGTTGAACCTTTCGTGACAGCGGATACAATGACTTTTGATTTTAGTCATGGAAGGTGTTCATGACTATAAATTATAGTCATGGAATGTACTTTTTCTTCTTTTTTTTTTTTGCAATTGATTTTCTTTTTTTTTTACTATGTCTTCCCATTATTTAATGTTTACTGTTGTTTTTCATTCCATCATAAAGTAAATTTATGAGGCTCACGTTAAAATGGAATTGTAGAAGCATGTAATAGGAGTAAACAGTGAGGTGTTAATTGGAGCATGTGAAATTAGGATTTTATTTTATAATAAATGTTGACCGGTCATCCTTTGATGAATATATTTATTGTTGAGTTTTCTTTTTCCAATTGAATAAGTTATTTATGAGGTAGAGGTTTATAAAATTCTAGCTAAAAATAAAGAAGACGATGGTATTTTAAGTGTAAAGAAGACGATGCTTATATGTAACGGTCCGGAATTTCATCCCGGTCTTCCCGGTTTGCCCCAAGGGCATTTTGGTAATTTGGTCGGGCCGGTTATGTCTTTTCCAATTGCCAAAAAAATTATGAGATGAATTAAATGGGATTGGGAAGCTTGGTGAAGGTGTTTGGGCTTGGTAAAAGGCAAAATTAAATAGGGAATTAAATAGCACGTCAGGCGAGATTCGAACTAGGGGCGCTTGGGAAGCTAGTTGGGTGTCGTTGCCAATTGAGCCACCGAGAGCTCTTGTTAATCTGTGCGAGCCATCTTATTCTTAAGCCTGGTTCAAATGAGTTTTAGTTTAAAGGCAGAGTTCGCCCGAGCCTTCTTCCCCATTTCTTCTTCTTCCTTCGCGATTTTTCTCTCGACCGACTGCGATTCTTCTTCGCGATTTCTCCCTCGCCAGCTCCAATTCGACCGAGTTTCTTCTCCATTTCGAAGTCGATTTCCATCCTCGAGCAGCCGGTAAGTGCTCTTCTTCTTCTTCTCCTTCAATTCCTTCTCCCCTGTTTCGCTGTTGCCATTGATGGCCGAGAGAGTGATGCGAGTGAATTGGTGTGTGTGTGAAGTTTTTGTGCAGCTAGCCGAGTGGAATTCGCCCTAGAAGAAGAAGTTCCATCGTCTTCTCCATCGCCAATTCGAGTTCCGTCTGAATCGCGCGCAGAAGCCAGCCATCACGCGCATCGCCGAGCCGCATCGCACCGAGTCCGCGCGCAGCGGCGCCCAGCGCCGTGTCGCGTGTCCTGCTGCCGAGCCGAGCCACCAAGCCGAGCCTAGTGAGAGCCGAGCAGAGCCTAATTATTTTATTTAATTTAGATTTTTGTGTGTAATTGTGTTGTACTTGTTAGGTTCCCGGTAGCTAGCTCGAGATCGTTCGCAGCTTAGGATTTCGTGTTTAATCGCCCCCCGACCAAGGTAAGGATTTCTTACCGGAGTTGTGTGGACCCTGCGATATATTATGTGATTGCTGATTGATTGCTTGTTTGTGTTTATTGACATGTGTAGCTAAGTGCTCTATTCTAAATTCCCGACTGGCATGAATTTCTACGTTGTTTCTCATGTTAGTCCATGCTAGGTTGTTTCTTCTGGCATGCTCGTATCTGTTCTCGCTTTGTAGTATCATGCTAGGTTCGTTGTATTCTTATTGAGCACGTATTGGAATATATTGGATTGTTTGCTGATTGCTATGACAGGTTAGAGTGCAGGTAGATAGCATCATCCGGATCGAGTGCATAACGAACCTTGCATACCCGACAGGGACGTACGAGATGGAGCTCCGTCCCTGATCCCGTTAGGGAATAGCTAACTCTAACAGCTGGCCTTGCAATCTTGGGTGAGGGTGGCAGACTGTTAAATGCCCCAACGGTCGAGATGATGACTTGGCATTGCCTCGTCCCCGGCAGTCGGCACGTCCTCAGCGTGTTCGGCCGTAGCCCTTGAGTGCCACCTGTTAAGGTAAGGACAGCTTCCTGGTGTAAGCCTACCACGACCGGTTCCTTAGCCCCAGTGCGGTGGAGCAGGTGACATAGTTCACGTGTCCGTGTCTCTCACCCTATGTCGGTGACACCGATCCAAAGATTTAGTTAGGCGTGGTGGTGGACATGGGCAAATTGCCCTAGACCCGGCACCCCCATAGTGCTGCAGCAGCGCGCGCGGTGCATGCTTACGCTCATTACAGCGCCGACCGGAGAGCTCCTCGGGATCTTGAGCTAGTGTACCTTTCATTCGACAGTAGACAGGCTGAGGCCGGGACTTGTTTCTCGTATAGGACGTATTGTGTGACGGATTGTGTGGTGGATTATTCCGGACTAAGACCCTGAGTTGGCATCCGAGGTCCAAATATGGACTCAAGCTATGTGCTCTATTCTGTGTTTATACTCATAGCTTGCATACACTCATCTAGATGACCATGTATATCGTATTGTACCCTGGTTGGGGATTCTTACTGAGTAATTCGTTAATCACCCTTATTATTGTGGTTTTTCCACAGGTAACCGAGATGCGAGACAGGATGGCTGAAGGAGGAGCTGTGATCATGGGGCCCAGTCATCAAACTCTGATTTTGTGTTATGACTCTTTATGTTTTATTTTCCCCTGAATGCATGTAGCCAGGCACGGAGCCTAGGATGTTTTCTAAATGTTTTGTGGATTCCAGCATTGTTGTATCTGGACAGGTTTTGAATGATTTTAATAAATCTCTGATCAGAGTAAACTTTGGAAATGTATTTATCATGGAACAGTGCTTGGAAACAGAGGGACGTGTTTCAGGAAAATTATCCGACTTTGAACCAATGTTTGAATGTTTTGTTTTTAATTGGAATCTGAAATTATGTTTGTATAATGTCCTTTACTTCGAATGCATGCATTGGGGTAAGGGCCCATTTAGAGCCTCATTCGGGTCGGGTCTTTACAATTGGTATCAGAGCTCAGAGTCATAGATTCTGTAGATTGACCTTTTGTTGTAGGTCGTTTTTCCCATGATCACCAGCACTCCGACAGTCATCAGGTACGCCTAAGTGTACTATTTGTTGTAGAAAAGGGTTAAGAATTTACAATACTTTCCTCTAGTGTATGCCTTGTATAGTGTTGTAGAGCGGAGACGAGCAGGTTCTGACTCGTTTTTGGTTTGAGCGTAGATCGCTAGCATGCCAATCCCCCGCGCCGGAAGAGGACGCCCGAGAGGAGGCCAAGGTAGCAGGATCGGATCTGATACTGCCGGAACATCGTTCCAAGCCGAGATCGACAAAGATTCCGCTGTAGCTCCTCTCGCTGAGCCCGCAGTAGGCGTTGAGGCGATCGAGTCTTTGTGAGATCGCTCATGGAGCAGAATTTGCTGATTCTATGAGGGCTATGGTGGTCGATCTATTGAGTGACCAGAGGGCAGAGACCCAGGCTTTGTTGGCCGAGCAGTGGGAAGAGTCCCGAGCCCATATCGAGCAGTTGACTCGCTTGTTTCAGCAGGGCGCAGCTCCACAGGAGCCAGCAGCCCTTGTGGCAGATGTGGCAGAGGGTGCCGAGGAGCTTGGAAAATTGTTAAAGGATTTCGTGAAGTGGAACCCAGAGAAGTTTGATGCCACAGGTGATACTTTAGCAGCAGCCAGATGGATTGCCCATTTGAAGTACACCTTCCTGATTATGGTGTGCCCCGATGTTTAGAGACCGAGGTGTGCAGCCCATGTGCTAGGAGGCACAGCTAGATGGTGGTGGGAGTCCACTCTGAGTGAAAGACCAGCTGGGTCTCCACCTGCCACCTGGGAGTTCTTCAAGTCTGAGTTCAGGGTCAAGTATATTAGTGATGAGGCCCAAGAGAAGATGGTAGAGCTTTTTCAGAATCTGAAGCAGGGTTCTGATTCTATAGAGGAGTATGACAGGAAATTCTCGGAGTACGGTTATTTTGCTCCGCAGTTGATAGCTACCCCAGAGTTGAAGATTCGGAAGTTCATTTCAGGTTTGAGGCAGGGTGTGTCTTAGGATGTCAGGGCTCAGGCTCCTGACACTTATGCTAGAGCTGTTCAGCTAGCCACAATTTACAATGGAAAGTATCCTGTTGAGCGGATTGTTGCCGCTCCAAAGGTCAGCCATCTGTCCCACCAGTGGGGGCGAGAAAGAGGAGGTTTGAGTTCGAGAGGAGCGCGGCCGCGCCGTCGGGACAATTTCAAAAAGCGAGATCGCGTAGGGTTCCGGCTCGTTTCCACCTCCGCCAGCGTGGTCCCGTGCGCGATTCCCTTTGTGCTACATGTGGAAGAGCCTACTTTGGAGCTTGTCAGACCGGGCCTAGGCTGTGTTTTCGATGTGGTAGAGAGGGGCATCTGGCCCGTTTACGTGATCGACCAGGCTATGGCGATTCAAACCGATCAGGCAGCAGCCGGTAGGGTCGGGTGTTCGCTACGAACCGTCAGGAGGCCGAGCGTGCGGATGCCGCTGTGGCAAATACGCTTCTTATTTTGGATCATTGCGCATTTGTCTTATTTGATTCTGGTTCTACGCATTCGTTTGTATCTGTATTGTTTGCTGAGCGTGCTAGGTTGAGATTAGAGCCTCTAGGTTTTGAGTTATCTGTTGCAACTTCTTCGAGAGTTAATAAGTTGGCTAGAGATAAGATTAAAGATGGCCGGATCGGGATATTCGGGGAATTGCTTGTAGCTACGCTCATAGTTCGGCCTATGAGTGGTTTCGATGTGATTCTTGGTATGAAGTGGTTAGCTGCTAACCACGCATTGATTGACTGCCACCGGAAAGAAGTAGTGTTCAGGCCGCCGGGTCGGCCCAGCTTCAAGTTTCTTGGAGTCCAGGGAGAAGGTTGCCCGCCGATGGTGTCAGCTGTGAAAGCTCGTCGTTTGCTAGCTCTTGGAGCTTGGGGCTACCTAGCCAAGTTGTCATGAGAGAGCCGTCCCTCACTGACTGTTGATCAAGTGCCGGTCGTGCGAGAGTTTGCGGATGTGTTTCCTGAGGAGTTACCGGGGTTGCCCCCGAAGAGAGAGGTTGACTTCACAATTGACCTCGAGCCAGGGACCCTCCCTATCTCGAAGGCTCCGTATCGTATGGCGCCAGCCGAGTTGAAGGAACTGAAGGTTCAGTTGTAGGAGATGTTAGATCGAGGGTTCATCCGTCCGAGTGTGTCCCCGTGGGGAGCACCAATTCTGTTTGTGAAGAAAAAGGATGGTTCGATGCGCTTATGCATTGATTATCGCGAGCTTAATAAGGTGAGAGTGAAGAATAAGTATTCGTTGCCCCGTATTGACGATTTGTTCGATCAGCTTCAGGGAGCTTCCGTGTTCTCCAAGATAGATTTGAGATCCGGTTATCATCAGTTGCGGATTAGGGACGCCGACAATCCTAAGACAGCGTTCAGGTCTAGATATGGACACTATGAGTTTGGGGTCATGTCGTTTGGATTGACTAATGCACCAGCAGCATTCATGGACATGATGGATAAGGTGTTCAAAGCATTTTTGGACAGCTTCATCATCGTGTTCATTGACGATATTCTGATCTTTTCGAGGTCTAAGGAGGATCATGCAGAGCATTTGAGGTAAGTGTTGACAGCTTTGACGGAAAACCAGCTTTATGCGAAGTTTTCCAAATGCGAGTTTTGGTTGGAACAAATGGCCTTCCTAGGTCACGTAGTTTCGAGGGATGGTATAGCCGTGGATCCCGCGAAGATTGAGGCCGTGAGTTCGTGGGCCAAGCCGACTTCAGTTACCGAGATACGCAGCTTTCTGGGTTTGGCAGGTTACTACCGTCGGTTTGTTAAGGATTTTTCCGCCATAGCCTCACCCCTCACTCGTCTAACGAGGAAGGGTGTCGAGTTTATTTGGGACAGTAAGTGCGACGAGAGCTTTGCCAGGCTCAAGCGCGAGCTTTGACTTCAACACTGATGTTGGCGATCCGGGGAACAGTGGTTTCGTGGTCTACAAAGTGATGCTTCCAAGTTCGGGTTAAGTTGTGTGTTGATGCACCACGGAAGGTCCTTGCTTATGCTTCCCGCCACCAAGCCATATGAGCGAACTACCCGACTCATGATATGAAGTTGGCGGCAGAGGTGGTGTTTGCAATCAAAGATTTGGAGGCATTACCTGTATGGTGAGCGGATTCAGATGTTTACCGATCATCAGAGCCTCAAGTATCTGTTTACTCAAAAAGAGTTGAATATGAGGCAGAGGAGATGGTTAGAGTTAGTAAAAGATTATGACTGCGAGATTTTGTACCATCCGGGTAGAGCCAATGTTGTAGCTGATGCGTTGAGTAGGAAGACGTCGCACTCATGGTGTTGTTGAGTTCCCACCAGTTGCGGAGAGAGTTCGAGCGGGCCGAGGTTGCGATGTTGTTGGGTGAGGTTGCCGCCGAGTAGCTCGATTGATGATTCGACCATCGATTAGACAAATGGATTATCGAGAGCCAGCTGAGTAACCCCGCCCTTAAGAGATTATTTGACAGAGTTAGTGCTGACGGAGATTTTGACTTCGTATATTCACCAGACAGTGGGCTGACTTACAGAGGCCAGTTGTGCGTTTCGGATGTGGCAGGATTCCGAGCAGAGTTGCTCTCTGAGGCCCACAGTTCTCCATTTGCTTGGCACCCCGGGGGTACCAAGATGTATCAGGACCTTAAGCAGACATTCTGGTGGATGGGTATGAAAAGAGATGTTGCGGAGTTTGTCAGTCGATGCCTCACTTGTCAACAAGTAAAGGCGCCCAGGTAGAGACCAGCCGGTTTGTTGCAGCCGCTGAGTGTGCCTCAGTGGAAATGGGAAGAGATCTCCATGGATTTTATTTCTGGTTTGCCGAGGACTTCGAGGAAGTTCTCTCAGATTTGGGTGATAGTCGACCGATTGACTAAGAGCGCACACTTCATTCCCGGTAGAGACACTTATACCGTGGAACAGTGGGCGTAGTTGTTTTTGGAGCAGATCATTCGTTATCATGGTGTGCCTGTGAGAATTGTGTCTGACCGTGATTCGAGGTTCACTTCTCATTTCTGGAGAGCGCTCCAGAAGGGTTTAGGCAATCGAGTGCGCGCTTCAAAGACTTTTTTCACCCTCGGTGATCGATGGATGGTGAGAGGAGGTGAACCAGATTCTCGAGGACATGTTGAGGGCTTGTGTGTTGGATTTCCCGGGCAGTTGGGACCAGTATCTATATCTGATGGAGTTTGCCTATAACAACAGTTATCAGTCAACGTTTCAGATGGCTCCATTTGAGGCTTCGTATGGTAAGCTTTGCCGATCTCTTGTGTTCTGGGAAGAGGTTGGTGATAGACAGGTTTTGGGTCCCGAGTTGCTGCAGTTGACTAATGGTGTTGTGCAGAAGATTAGAGCTCGCATGTTGACACTCGAGCGCAGCGAGAAAAATTTACGCCGATGTGCGGCGTCGAGATTTGGAATTTGAGGTTGGACAGCATGTCTTCCTAAAGGTTGCACCAATGCGAGGTGTTTTGAGGTTTGGTAAGAGTGGAAAGCTGAGTCCCCGTTTTTTTGGTCCATTTGAGATTCTGGAGAGGATTGGCAAAGTTGTTTATCGGTTAGCCCTGCCTCCGTCGTTGTCAGCGGTACACTATGTTTTTCATGTTTCGATGTTGAGGCAGTACGTGCCGGACCCGTCGCATATTGTTGATTTTAAGCCCTTACAGCTGAATGAGGATTTGAGCTTCGAGGAGAAGCCAGTGGGGATTCTTGCCTTCGAGACAAAGACGTTGCGTAATCGTGAGATCTGTTTGGTAAAGGTTCAGTGGAGAAGTCAAAGTTCAGAAGAAGCCACTTGGGAGCGGGAAGATGATATGAGATTGCATTATCCCGAGCTGTTCCAGTCTTAAGGACTTTCGAGGACGAAAGTCATAAAAGGGAGGGAATATTGTAACGGCCCAGAATTTCATCCCGGTCTTCCCGGTTTGCCCCAGGGGCATTTTGGTAATTTGGTCGGGCCGACAGGGCCGGTTATGTCTTTTCCAATTGCCAAAAAAATTATGAGATGAATTAAATGGGATTGGGAAGCTTGGTGAAGGTGTTTGGGCTTGGTAAAAGGCAAAATTAAATAGGGAATTAAATAACGCGTCGGGCGAGATTCGAAGCAAGGGCACTTGGGAAGCTAGTTGGGTGTCGATGCCAATTGAGCCACCGAGCGCTCTTGTTAATCTGTGCGCGCCATCTTATTCTTAAGCCTGGTTCAAATGAGTTTTAGTTTAAAGGCAGAGTTCGCCCGAGCCTTCTTCCCCATTTCTTCTTCTTCCTTCGCGATTTTTCTCTCGGCCGACTGCGATTCTTCTTAGCGATTTCTCCCTCGCCAGCTCCAATTCGACCAAGTTTCTTCTCCATTTCGAAGTCGATTTCCATCCTCGAGCAGCCGGTAAGTGCTCTTCTTCTTCTTCTCCTTCAATTCCTTCTCCCCTGTTTCGCTGTTGCCATTGATGGCCGAGAGAGTGATGCGAGTGAATTGGTGTGTGTGTGTGAAGTTTTTGTGCAGCTAGCCGAGTGGAATTCGCCCGAGAAGAAGAAGCTCCATCGTCTTCTCCATCGCCAATTCGAGTTCTGCATGCGATCGCGCGCGCGAAGCCATCGCGCAGATCGCCGAGCAAAGATCGCGACGCAGTCCGCGCAGCGCGCGCCAGCGTCGTCGTGTCGCGTGTCTGCCGCTTCACCCACCCGCCTAAGCCGAGCCACCGAGCCTAGCCGAGCAGAGCCGAGCCGAGCCTAGTGAGAGCCGAGCAGAGCCTAATTATTTTATTTAATTTAGATTTTTGTGTGTAATTGTGTTGTGCTTGTTAGGTTCTCGGTAGCTAGCTCGAGATCGTTCGCAGCTTAGGATTTCGTGTTTAATCGCCCCCCAACCAAGGTAAGGATTTCTTACCGGAGTTGTGTGGACCCTGCGATATATTATGTGATTGCTGATTGATTGCTTGTTTGTGTTTATTGACATGTGTAGCTAAGTGCTCTATTCTAAATTCTCGACTGGCATGAATTTCTACGTTGTTTCTCATGTTAGTCCATGCTAGGTTGTTCCTTCTGGCATGCTCGTATCTGTTCTCGCTTCGTAGTATCATGCTAGGTTCGTTGTATTCTTATTGAGCACGTATTGGAATATATTGGATTGTTTGTTGATTGCTATGACAGGTTAGAGTGCAGGTAGATAGCATCATCCGGGTCGGATGCATAAGGAACCTTGCATCCCCGACAGGGACGGACGAAATGGAGCTCCGTCCCTGATCCCGTTAGGGAATAGCTAACCCTAACGGCTGGCCCTACAATCTTGGGTGAGGGTGGCAGACTATTAAATGCCCCAACGGTCAGGATGATGACTTGGCATTGCCTCGTCCCCGACAGTCGGCACGTCCTCAGCGTGTTCGGTTGTAGCCCTTGAGTGCCACATGTTAAGGTATGGACAGTTTCCTGGTGTAAGCCTACCACGACCGGTTCCTTAGCCCCAGGTGCGGTGGAGCAGGCTGACATAGTTCACGTGTCCAGGTCTCACACCCCTATGTCAGTGACACCGATCCAAAGATTTAGTTAGGCGTGGTGGCTGGACATGGGCAGCTTGCCCCTAGACCCGGCACCCCCCATAGTCTGCAGTAGCGCGCGTTGCATGCTTACGCTCATTACAGAGCCGACCGGAGAGCTCCTCGGGATCTTGAGCTAGTGTACCTTTCATTCGACAGTAGACAGGCTGAGGCCGTGACCTGTTTCTCGTATAGGGCGTATTGTGTGACGGATTGTGTGGTGGATTATTCCGGACTAAGACCCTGAGTTGGCATCCGAGGTCCAAATATGGACTCAAGCTATGTGCTCTATTCTGTGTTTATACTCATAGCTTGCATACACTCATCTAGATGACCATGTATATCGTATTGTACCCTGTTGGGATTCTTCTTGAGTAATTCGTTACTCACCCTTATTATTGTGGTTTTTCCACAGTGCTAAGATCGAGATGCGAGACAAGATGGCTGAAGGAGGAGCTGTGATCATGGGGCCCAGTCATCAAACTCTGATTTTGTGTTATGACTCTTTATGTTTTATTTTCCCCTGAATGCATGTAGCCGGGCACGGAGCCTAGGATGTTTTCTAAATGTTTTGTGGATTCCAGCATTGTTGTATCTGGACAGGTTTTGAATGATTTTAATAAATTCTCTTATCAGAGTACACTTTGGAAATGTATTTATCTTGGAACAGGTGCTTGGAAACAGGGACAGGTTTCAGGAAAATTGTCTGGACTTTGAACTGAATGTTTGAATGTTTTGTTTTTAATTGGAATCCGAAATCATGTTTGTATAATGTCCTTTACTTCGAATGCATGCATTGGGGTAATGACCCATTTAGAGCCCCATTCGGGTCGGGTCTTTACATTATAGAATACTTCAATAGGGTATAAAAAGCTATAAAATCTTATAAATGTATAGCAACAAGAAAAAAACAAATTATGGAAGATATAATAGCAGTATAATACAATTGTTATAAAAACTTATTGTAACTAATAATAAAAAAAGAGCAAGATAGATGAGCTATGTATTCATGGTCTATTATACCCATTGTTATAGCTAATAAAAAATGCTACCAAAAGTTCTTGACTTTTAATAGCATGGGTTTTTAGGACTTTCGAAAAAAGCTATAAGAACTCTATTATAGCATTTTTTGTTGGCTATCGTATCCTTTTTGTTTTCTTCTTGTAGTGAACTCGTAAGTATGTTACTTAAGTCTAATTCGCATGCTTAATAGATTAGTGTAAGATCTCTTACATTTTAGAGAAGATTTTAGGACTAAACGTTTGACTATTGCATGCATCCCACTGTATAAATTGCAACACTATTTGAGTCAGACTTAGTGTGAACAAATGCAAAAGAAAACGTTTTAAATAGTAAAGTATGACAATTTCTCCTCACTGCTTAATTACTCCTAATACTGTTGACGCTTCTCATGAGTATCTTAACTGTAGCCTTGTGTTCAAACTCTTTTTTAACGCATTTTCTATCTTCGCGTAATAGTGAATACATTATCAACCAAGCCCCCAAGATTTTACTTTTTCCCATTTTGATTCTAAATTACAATTTGTTAGTAAATTCATAGTCCTTATATAGAACGATTAAATTACTTATCACTTGACTGCAGACTGTGTATACTTGTGCAATTATAGATTCAGTTCTATAATTTTACAAAACATACTAAATCTACATCAATCATTTAGAGGTTTCTTGGTTTGGATTATGTTCTTAGTAGATTTTGGTCAAAGTAACGAATCCTAACCTCTAGTCTAAGATCTTATGGTTAATATATAAGCTTGTTTAGTTGTAGTCTGTTGACTAATTATCGTATTATGATGATGTGATTGATTAAATGATGAAATACCTTATGGTATTGTGAAGCATGCACTGCGATGTATTATGCTATGCTATTGATATTTGGACTAGGATGAGCATGTAAAGATTTCTTCTTGTATGTATGTCTTGATATGTATGAGTTCATGTGCGTTGCATGTTGATGTTGTTGTTCAATAGGAAAACAGTTTTGAGATCCATGCTTGACTCTGATGTCTCATAGGGAATTTGTTTGATTCATAGCTCATGTTGATGTGGATCAATAGATGTGGCTAGGATTCGGGTAAAGATAGAGGTGTTGTTTAGGTGGACAGTGTGGGCCAATATCCCTTATGGTGTTTAAGAACGTTGATCAATCAGGTTCTCTTCCTACTAAATTTTACATGTCAATATCTGATAACTCTCAATAAGAGAGTTATTTGGGTTGTAATATGATGCACTTAGCATCAGAACCTTGCTTGAACCAAGATATTATCATCATTGAATAAGTTTTTATGATAAGAAATCCTAAATTATACATAGGGCTACAAATTGAGAATTTAAACTGATTTCATGTATGTGAATGTGAGTAATTGCGTAATTTACAATTGCGTAATTTACAATTCATATAATGTTTTACTAATCTAGTCTGTGTTGCAAGAAAAAATACAACAGTAGAAGAATTTAACGAATGATGAATGTCTGATTTATGTGATAGCATCGCAATTCGCAAAAATTGTGGGTAGATATTCTCACACAAGCGCAAATATGTAAAGAATAATGTTGGAAGAAATATGTAGAAAATATTATTGCGTGATAATGAATATGGAAAGAATAATAACATATAAAATCTATTAGTAAACACTCTTGCATGTGCACAAATATGAAAATGATAATTGGTTAAAATCCTTAAGCAGATTCCAGAAATATAGGCAGATATTTGCAGAAATAAATCTTATAGACAATACTCAGTTGTTGATCATCATTTTTTGTAGCATTATAAATACCAAATAATTTCGACAACTTAAGAAGGTTGGAATGTGAAAAAAAAGCCACTAAAATCAAGAAATATTTCTTCTTCAATCAAACAATAGAGACTCTTGGCAGCTGTTGTTTTAACTCTGCAAAAAGAAAGAAAAGTTCAAGAAGAATAAATAGAGGAAGAGGAAAAAGATGAAATCGAGACTAACAAAGAAAGACCACACGAATAAGTCGTATTGGTGCAAAGGAAACAAAGCTTTAACAGAAACAAATGACCAAAAAAGAAGGAAAAAAGCACGGGGCATGCTCCAACGGAAAGATACATAAAGCAGAAAATTTGAAAAGAAAATAAGAGAAAAAAAAACACTTCAAAATAGATTTTTCCATCAAGAATGGAGTTTTGGAAGAGAACTAGGATATTTTCCACCACCAATTGCAAACCAAATAGAACAACGAGGTTGGAGGCAACTTTACAACCTTAAGGTAGAGGCATGCCCAAAATGGATCTGAAAGTTCTTTGCAATCATCCTCAAAGGAAACACCTACACTAGAATGGTAAAGATATGCAATGTTGACTTGAGTGCAACTGCATGGAACGAAATGTTGCAACTCCACAATGGTGTTGATGCGCAATATAATAGAATGATGCTACAACCATGAGCTGCCCATTTAAGAAATTATTTGGAATTCATCAAGGCTAAAAAAGCGTCATAAATATCAAATTCTTGGGCTAAGCATTTGCAAGCAGCCTATTTTGTGCATGAGGCCCACGTCTGGCTATCATTTGGTCAAAACTGCCTTGATGCCTACAACACATGACACAATAATAATGACGAGTTAGACTTTATTGGTTTATGTGATAATGAATGGCTTAGCATCAACCTCTTGGTGGAAGAGGTTCGACGTTGCAACATAAAACAATGAGAAAAATATTATTTCCCCATATGATTATGCAAATGATTATCAGCCAAGGAGTGTGTGCAAGTCATGGAAACTACACTCTACCACTAAAGAAACCCTTATTTGCACAAATGGAGCTTAGGCTTAAATTACTTAAAGGGACTTCAAATGGAGTGGGTCTAGCAATGGGGATTGATAAGATGTTGGAGCGTATGGCAATCTAAGATCAAAACAATAGGTTCATTATAGAACAACTGCAAAGGTTTTTGCAATATGTTCATGATCAGGATGTCGTGTGACAACAATTTCTCAACATTGTAGCTAAAACTCAAACCTCCTCAATCTCTAAAAAGCTTGTTCCAAGCCTAGGAAGTGCCAGCTTCATCCTAGTGAATGAAGAAGCAAACTCGTCTGATCTAGAAACTTGAAGGAGGCTTCTGACCTTTTCTTATCTCTCTTTAAACTTTTAATTTTAAAGGAATGATAGTTATTTCTATGTTTCTACGTTTTTTTAGGTTAAGTTTTTTGTATCCTAGCCCCACCTGCCCAAAAAAAATATTATTATCTTTTAATATAAAATATTTTCTAGGGATAACTTTGCGTCTATTATGCTCTAAACATTATAGAATCAAAATTACGCTTCGGATATTCTAACAATTTGTCGAACAAGTTTTGCTTAAGCTTAAATAATTGGACATTCAAGCTAATTCTTAGCAGAAATTGTAATTAAAAATTTTCAAAAGCTGAATAATACTTAAACAAATATTCAATCTTAATGCCTTGGTGAATTCTAGTTTGGGGGAAATGCTACCTACACTTTCATTGAAAACAATGAAAATTTTAAGTTTTAGGGCGAGGTCAGGTTTGATTAAACATTTTAATAAAAAAAAAAACAAAGTTAATATTATGTTGAGTCAAATGGCTAGTAAGCCTAAACTGTTTTGGGACACTCTACCGCTTACAGATTTTAAAAACCCAAGTTTTCAAAGGAATAAGATTTAAAAGACCTTACTTAACTCATGCATGTAAATTCATTATAAACCATCAAAATAGGAAACGAAAGGATAGTTACATAATAAAAACGGTGAGAAAATTTTATTTATAAAAATAATTAATTCTACGGGATACCAAAAGAGTATAAATATGTAAATACAAATAATACTTTAACAGCGAAATAAAATATGCTAGAATAAACTTCTAGACTCTAATGCAACAGTCTCTATAGTCAACATTAGCGGCTCTGGTAAGTATCCTGATTCAAGTACCTCGGAAAAATTCACATGAAAAGAGGTGAGTTTTGACACTTCGTAAGGATCCCTTGTTCGGGGTACAACATGTATACAATCAAGAGCATATCAAGTAATACAACATAAGCCATAAGATTTTATCAAGGAGTATGCAGACTTATGCTTCTATGAGCTGCCTAAAAGCTAGTGTCAAAATACTAAAATACCCTCTAGAGTCCTATGATCCACTTGGTCAATCTGGGTAACCAATGATAGAGAGAGTATATTGGCGAGCTAAGTAGCCTAACGCCTTTTTAGGCCTCAAACACTCACAGTGAGTTCATGCATCTCATCGCCCATAGTGGGTTATTGCCCACGCATTCCCAAAATCATAGTAAGGCATTTAAGTTACCATCAGGCATATTCCATGAGGTATAGGTTCTCGATTGAACAACAAATATATCTCGGGTCCCCTATGGGATGCCGGATCAACAACTCCTCGATGGGGATAGCAATGCAATACTAATTAACCATGGAACATCTTAGCCTATCATGCAACCACAACAAAAATACTAGGCTAGTTTACCATGGAACATCCTAGCCTATCATGCATAAACATATAATACAAGAAAATACTAGGCTAGTTCAAAGTGAAATATCATGGCCTAACATACAACTACATAAGTCGAGCATATCCAGATAAGATCAATAGTACCATGACTCAAGGAAGGTACACGTTATCATACATGCAATTATAAGTACGAGTCAACCACCATAAGCACATAATTCTAGGCAACATATTATTATGTTATTAACCAAAAACCACTAACAAAGGGAACAAATTTCTTACCTTGGTTGAATCCAAAGAATCTACACTAAAACCCACGTGAAAATTGCTCATTGAAGCGTAACAATGATTCTAAGACATGTAGAACACAATCAAGACAAAACTAGAACCTCAGACTACCAAAAGATAGACTTAGAGCATCAAAATTATAAAAGAAGGAGATTTTGGAAATTTGGTTAATTATCAATGACAACATGTGGGTCAAAGACTACAAGTTAGAAGCTCAGGAGGCTTGATAGCTCTCAAATAGAGCATAATTCGGGTTATTAAATTAAGCATTTCTTAGGAATTATAGGACATTTCAATAAGAAAAAAGCTAAAATGCGAACGAAAAAGATAAAATTCATACGCATCCACACATAAGTATTAAGAACGACAACATTACATTTTCTGAGCAAAAGAGAACAATAAACGCACTAATTAATGTGTTTTTTTCGTGCATGACTGATTGGGATGCTATCGCATTGGCAAAGAGATTAACGTAGTAGGAACCCACAACAAACTTGAAGAGGAAAATATCGCATTCGAAGAATCAAGTCACCATAGAAATCTTGAAAAATCAATTAACAGAGATCCGGGCGAAATGGAGGACAATGTATAACATTCCAAACTTGTCGACCAAGTAATTCAACCCTATTAAGAAACAACAGAAACTCTAGAGGGGCGTCGGTTTACCGAGAGTCCGTTCGCCTAGGAGATATTAGTTGTTTCATCTTTATTCTATCATTTTTTTCTTATAAAAAATATAGCAACATTTTTGTTTTCATCTTCATATATGCTACCTTCATCAAAACTTTTTTTCATAATGAATGATTGAAAATGTATCAAATTTCTTTCTTTTTTTCAATTTCGGGGAGAGTTTTTTGTTCATAACATTTTTTAAAATTCAAAATTCTAGATTGAATGTTTATTTTTTCTTAGAATAATTTCATCTTATTTACTAAATTAGTCTTACATCTTGTTAATTTAATTTGTAATTTCATATTCAAGAATTTAGTTAAATTTTGTTTTGAAATATAACTTTAAAAGTTAAAGTAATTTTAAAGTGTGCTCTCGTCGAATTTACAATTTTTAACTTATAATTGATGTGAATCGATGAACTAAATCTAAATTCATTCATGTACACCTCTAACTCATGACAACTTCATATTTCATTCTCTCTAAAAAATTTGTTAAGACTTGCACTCAAATAGGATTGACCATTCATAAATTATTTAATTTTGTAATATATTGATGAACTCAATGACCCAACTCAACTCAACTTGAAAAATATATGGGTTGAGTTGGGTTGGATTATTTCTTTAATTGGGTTGGAAAGTGACCAACTCGAATTTTTGTGTTGCATTGAAAATTTTCCTCAATTCAACCCATGTACACTCCTAATAAAATTTTAATATAAAGTGTATATATATATATATATATATATTTGAAAGGAGATTTTGCATGTAATTTTATATCCAAATTAAGTTCTATTACCGACAGAATTCAATCAGTAATAGAGTTCTATCACTAATTAAATTCTATCGCTCATAGAAAATCGTGTGAACATATATCAATGTAAATCTTATAAATAAGAAAAGATTGTATTGAAATCTTTGGAATACAACAATATTAAGATATTTCATATCCTCCCTAATCTCATTGCTTACTTCATAACATTGATATATTTTTGTTGAATTATTTCGTTATATTTATGAAGATATAAACACTATCTTAAGTCGAGGGGATGAGCATTTTGACAAAATTGACCATTAATGGGTGGCTTTCATTTTTTAATCTTATCAGAATCCCGAGGCGCACAAAGGGACAAAAATAATCACGTAAGCTAAAAACCATCTCCACCTATTCTGTAACCCAATAACACTCTTCCACGCACAATTAAAATATGTTATGAATATTCAATAGAATATTCGAATTAGACATTAACTATTTTTTTAGTCCCTTTTTTTGGTCATTATCTTTAGGGTTTTTTTTTCTTCTTTTTTTTTTTACAAGATGGTGGAAAGAATTACAAATATAGATTCTAGGGATAATCCGTAACTATGGAGTCGACCCATTCAGTGAGTGTTTTTTTTTTTGACATAAGGAATGGTACCATTCTTCAAAAATTACTCGTTTATTTTTTTTTTTTTTGTAGAAAATAACCATGGTTAACCAATTTTCAACCACTTTATTAAAACTCACATTAAATTTACTAAATTTTATATTAAATTTATCATTTAATTATTATTAATTTCAATCTTCAAACAAATAATTGATTACTCAACTATTATTAATACCAATTCTCAATCGAGTAATTAACCATTCCTAATTACTATTAACCATTTTATTATCTTTCACTCTATTATTTTCTTACAAAAAAACAAACGTACGTTAATGAGAGTTACAAATATAAATAGTAATAGAAATATTTGTAAACAAATCCAGAGATAATTATGATTTAGATTTCGATACTTTTTCACCTTCTATTTTTTTTAATTTGATATTTAATCATGATCATGTAAATATGATTTCGGACATTACAATTTAAAATTTCTAATTTAGTCTCACCACTTCTTTAAAAAATTCACTTTAATTCATGTATTTTTTAAAAGTGAACAATTAGCCCATTCAATTTCAATTTTCAATCAAAATTTTTAGTATGGAATTTCACTCAATAAATTTCTTGAAATGTAGTCATAATTTATACTTTATGTAAAATTTATGTTTAATTTCTTTTAAATGTGGAATAAATTGGCAAATACTCACAATAAGAGTGAGTAGCCTTAGGTTTCATTGTTTGATGAAAATTCAGTTCAATACTATAATCACAGGTTTGATAATTGGAGTTGATATTTATAAAGAATTGGAGATTTTATACATGTGTTAGCGGGTGTATTTTATTGCTTCAAAAGTGTTAGCATTTTATACCCAAGATCTTTCTCTTAACTTAACAATGTGGGATAACTTCGTTTGCACAACAATCCTCCCCTTAAACAAAATACACCAAGTCATATGAGTCTTGTAACTTCTTATTCTATTTCGGGATACCACCTGTCAAGTACATCGAACAATACGAGACTCGCCGCTCATTTTTTCTACGGGAGTCTTGATCTCCATATTGCTAAATTAAGAGTCGAGTTCTGATACTACTGGTTGGAAAAAAATCTTCTCTAATTACTACATGAATAAGAAAATCTAGCCAAATACCATCTTCCATAATTGAACATGTGACTTTATATTGAATTAGATTACCACCAAACAATAAAATAATGATATTTTAATAATGTCTATTTAGTGAAAAATGATTAAATAAAATCTTTCATATTCTTGTTTATATTTATTTATATTCTCAAATTTATTTAAATGTAAAACTATTCGATACAAATATTAATGAAAGGGCATATTTGAAATAAAAAAAATACTCAAATTTAATTTTAGTAAAATATTTATCAAATTTAATGTTAGTATTCGTTATTTAAATATAATTTTTTTTTGAGAAACTAAATATAAAATTATTTAATATAAAATGAATAAATGGTTTTTTCCCATGTTTTATTAAAGTTATCTATATTTCATTTTTATTGTGCTATTTTATTAGTGTGATTTTTAAAAAAAATAATAATTTGGATAAGGGAATTCGAACTCATGACCTTCTCGTTCACAAGTTGCACCGATCATTGAACTATTTTTCTTGACATTTTTTTCTCAAAAAAAAAATCTCTTGCCATTTATTAATGTGATTTTGAATGTTAGGTAGTTTGATGTAAAGTTTTAATTAACCAGTTGTTTTTAAGTATTCTTTATATTCAAAGCTTATAGTTTGTATTATAAAATTAATTAATTAAAAAGATTACGAGGCATAAAATTACATAAATTTTACTCAGCAAATGAATTTAACTTTTCAATTTAATTTTTTAATAAAAATTTTCTTGAAAAATGTATTTTTAACAAACATGATAAATAATCGAGGGTTAGTGACGTAGTTGGTTATCTTGATTGGTGTTAATCTATTTTAACTCCACCGTCACAAATTTGAGCCTGGAAATGAATATTTAGCTCTCATATTATGGTCTTCTTTCCCTCTTAGGTATCCTATGAAGTACAAAATATTGTTCCAAAAAAATTAATCAATTTAAAAACTTAATGGTGTAAAAACCTTTATTATTCCAATCTATGAGATGTCTTATTATTCTTGTTAAATTTAGTCTATTTCTTGTGTGAAACCAACGTTTGTCACTAACTTTTCTAAATTAATCTTTATATATTATAATTAATCATGAGTAACACAATTTGAATAATCATTTGGGCACAATAATTAAAAATAATACTTCTAAGCTATAGTGTAAGGTAGTAAGTTAGATATAAACCAAAATAAACATTTTGATAATATAGAGATACAAAATGAATCAAAAGGTGAAGTATAAAGATTAAAAAAAAAAAAAGTTAATGAAACTAATTAAAAAAAAAAAAAAAATGGTACTGAGAAAGAAATAATGGGGGAATCAAGATGATAGAGTGGTCCGCGGCGTAGGGGATTGATTCTCGGGTGGATCATGTGCATGCGCTTTCAACTGTACGAACCATACCACTATAAAAAAATATTAAAGAAAAGCGGAGAATGGGTAAACGTGGACGGTGGATATAAAGCCACGTGGCAACCAGCCATTCGCTGTTTTTCACGTCAAGCCTCATCATCGATGGCCCACTTTCCCATTTATTTTAGTTGGATATAATATAAAATTGTATTAAGTAATGTAAACGCAAACCTAGAAATTAAAAAAAATAATAATAATAATAATAAGGAAAGAAGTGACAGCCGACACTTGTCGCCTCCAGAGCGCCCTAATATAGAGAAGAAGAAAAATAAAAACACACAAAAAAAGAGTGCGAAATTCAAAGATTTTTTTTTTTTTTTTGACAAATCTTGGTTTCTCTTTGTGGGCTTTTTGGATTGCTTTCCCCTCATTTTCTGCTTGATTGTTTGGTGTTTGGATATGGTTTTTGATCGCTTCTTGCTTTAGTTCATAGCTTGGGTTGTTGAGCTCTTTGAATTTGTTGTTTATAGAGTTTTCTGTGTAATTTGTGTGTGAACGAGACTTGTAGCAGTGAGGGCTTTCTGGGTTTTTGAATCTGTAAATCTGTTTTGTTTTCAATTCGTCTTGTGGTGTCTGGAGTTTCAATCTCGGTCTGAAGGCTAAATGATCTTGAATTTGGAGCGATATTTTGGTGGTTGGATGGAGTTTTGGTTCTGATTGAATCAGATTCTGTGTAGAGGTTGAAAGCGATGAATTTCAAGGGTTTTGGGAATGACCCATCTGGCGGAAACGGCGGAGGAGGTGGAAGACTTCCGGCGAACTATCCATTGGCCCGACAATCGTCGATATACTCGCTGACGTTCGATGAATTTCAGAGTATGGGGAGTATTGGGAAGGATTTTGGGTCGATGAACATGGATGAGCTGTTGAAGAACATTTGGAGCGCTGAAGAAATGCAAACCATGGCATCTTCTTCTTCTGCTAAAGAAGGAGCTGCCAGTGTTGGTGTTGGTGTTGGTGTTGGCGGTGGGCATTTGCAGAGACAGGGCTCTTTGACTCTGCCGCGGACGCTCAGCTTGAAGAAGGTGGATGAGGTTTGGAAGGGCATAATCAATGAATATGGCGTTGCTTCAGATGGGAATACCACTGTTGCTTCTAGTTTGCAACAGAGGCAGCAAACTCTTGGGGAGATGACTCTTGAAGAGTTTTTGTTCAAAGCTGGCGTTGTGAGAGAGGATACTCAACTGCCTGCAAATCCCAACAATGGAGGGTTCTTTCCCACCAACACTGGTTTTGGCATTGATTTTCAGCGGCCAGGTAAAACTATTGACATTAACAACCACGTTCCGGTTCAATCGTCGAACTTATCGTTGAATGTCAATGGGGTTAGAGCACATCCGCCGCAGCCAATATTTCCAAAGCAGTCTGTTGTGACCTATGGATCTCAGTTGCCTTTACCTAGTGATGGTCAGCTGGCTAGTCCAGGAATTAGAGGTGGGATTATGGGGATTGCAGATCAAGGGTTGAGCACAAATTTGATGCAAGGCTCTGCGTTGCCGAGTGGAAGGATGGGAATGGTTAGTTTAGCAACTGGGCCGATGCCTGTTGCAACAGGATCACCAGCAAACCAATTATCATCTGATGGGATTGGAAAGAGCAATGGCAATACCTCGTCCGTGTCTCCGGTGCCTTACGCTCTTAATGGAGTACGAGGGAGGAGAAGCAATGGGACTGTGGAGAAGGTTGTTGAGAGGAGGCAGCGGAGAATGATAAAAAATCGAGAGTCAGCTGCTAGATCGCGGGCTCGAAAGCAGGTTAGCTGTTGTTCAATGTAACTTTGTTAATTGTTTTTGTACCATATGGCTTGAATTCTTGTTGACGTGCTTCCAAGCTGCCATGTGCACCTGGAATTGTGGAAAAAAATGGTTATTTGCAAACTAAAGCTGTGTGAAACCAACCATTTGATTCATTTGTGTCCGCAATTACTTAAGCATGTCATATCATACATGTAGATGATATAATAATCCATGAGGCAATGTTTCTCTATATTATCTCTGGCCGTCCCTATTCAACAAATGTATTTATGTTGTTGCAGATAAGCATATATGCCATTTTACATTTCCAAACTGTCCTTGAAATTGGACCAATATTTTATTTGTTGCTAACTATCATAAATGTAGAATTAGAAGGATTCGATCTCTTAATCCACCCTAAGTGGGAAAACTGGACCATATGGTATGTTTAATGTTGTTAGCTAACCACAATCGGACTACGTTTGAAGTTTTAAGTATTTTGTATGTTTTGTTGAGGCACGCAAGTCTCAAACCAGTCAAATATGAATGCATTAATGTTGGTTTTGTATTAATTGGGATTGTCCATGATTTTGGCTTTGCTCATATTAGGCTTACACGATGGAATTGGAAGCTGAAGTTGACAAGCTAAAAAAGGAGAACCAAGAACTCCAGAAAAAACAGGTATGTAACTGTCTCTATGTCAAAAGAGTGAGCTAGTTAATCAAGTAACGGCCATTGCCAACTCTCAATTATTATTTTGTGTTGTTGCTGCAGGCAGAAATCTTGGAAATGCAAAAGAACCTGGTACGCCTTCTCCATTGATATCTTTTTATTCTTAAGTTTAATAATTTAGACCGCATTTGATAACCGTTTTATTTTTAGTTTTTGGTTTTTGAAATTTAAGCCTACAACAATTTCCTTACTATTTGTTTTTCTTTACATAGTTATCTACATCTCAACTATACTTTTAGAAACAACTCAAAAAAAAAACTATACTTTTAGAAACCGAACCAAAAATTGGAAACAAAAAAAAAATCTCAGAAGTTTATTTTTGTTTTTGAAATTTGGTTGGCATTCACAAAAAATCAAATAGTTATCAAACGAGGCATATGTTTCCATTTCAACGGTCATTCTTGTTTTAGGTCATTCTTGTTTTAAGAGTGATCTGTACTCAACTATAATGATGACAGACACCTGACAATTTTCATCTCTTTTATCAAGTCATACATGATTATTTCAATAAATCCTCTGCTGTTAGTCCAACGTGCAAGCTTTCTCTGTACCTTTCTTTTCGTCAAACCATTCTTACTTTTGATATAACAATCTTCTCCATGTGACACCCTCTGCTTTATATTGTTCTTGATGAAAGCTACATTTTCAAATTCTGATATTTGGTTGTAGGCATTGGAAGTAATGAATAAGCAACAAGGAATCAAGAAGCGATGCTTAAGGCGAACGCAGTCCATGGTGATTTTAGAGGATGTTGTCTGATCTCATGCCAAAAGAATAATGTCATAGATGGTGGCGTCCATATGATTATTCTGCTGTAGGTTGAGAGTTGTGGGTGCTCTGCAGAAGATTGGTACCTTTAGAATGAAAGAAAAGCACGTTTGGAGTTCGATTCGTTTTCGAGAAATGCCACTTCATACAGCTCCTCGACCAAGAGAGAAAGAAGTTTTTTTTGGCATTTTGTAATATGGTCAAGCATCTGCCGCTGTGGTTGTGATAAATGCCAATCCTGCATGCAGGTGACGCCAGGTTCTATTCATTGGCATGTCAATGGCGGCAATTGCCATTTGGTTTCCTTTGTAATGTTTGGATCATGATGTTTTAATTTTTTCTTCTGCTTCAGTTGTAAGCTTTATAGACTAGCCAAACTAAAACATACATCCTTGAATTTTACTAAACCTTGATTCTCTGACAAGAATTCTCCTTCCCAGCTCCACCTTTTGACAGCTCCACCTTTAGACTCTTTATTGCTCTGTCAAAATCCAGATGTGATTAAACTTTCGTCCCAAGGGGCAGCCTAGCGATTGAGGCTAAAGATTTCAAGGCATGCTTTCTTGAGAGATTCCTGGTTCGAGGCAGTTGGAAAGCGCTTAAACTAGAATACTGTTCGAAGTATTTCAGTGTTATAGTCTAGGGACGGATCAGTGTTGTGCCGGGTATAGGGGAGCGAAACTCCGATTTTTCAGTTTTCAAAAAAAGAAAAAAAGAAAAGAAAAGATGTGATTAAACTCCCTGCCTCTTAAGTCGTAACCAAATTGTGGATTAATTGTTTTTATCTGCTAAAAAACAGCTGGAAGGAAGAAAAATAGAAAAAGAACATACAAATTTATTTCTTTTTTGTTTCAACCAATTTGGTATCAGATGGAGGAAACAACCGTCCTCTCGCCATTCTAAGAAACGTTGGAAAGATTTATCAGTTGATGAACAAATGGAACAACTGACGTTCAACCAAAAATGTTTTTGGTAACCATCCAGGAAGGCAAATTGATAGGAAGAATGCTGCTGGCAAAATCCACTACAATTTGGAGATATCCAAACTAACGAAACAATTCAAGATTAAATTACACCCAGACATCATCATCCAAAATTCAAATCTTCAAGTAAAGAAGAAAACGAATTCAGGGGAGAAAGGTATGTGACTGTAGAAACTAAATTCAAATACGACAATAATAAAACACAACTAACAATTGTGCAAGTTTTCGCTTTAGATTGCACATAACAATTTCTCTAAAAAACACTTTTCCTTTAATTTTCAATTACTTTCTCTACAAGTTTTTTTCTCTCTTCACTCTCTTTTTGCTCTACAATTTTCAAGGAAGGAACATTCTATTTATAACTTATTACAAACTTGGTCTTCAAATTCTTACCATAAACATTTTCCACTAATTGCTCAATCAAGGATCCACTAATTCCTTAATTAGCTCCATAATTAATTCTCTTAATTGTCCAACCACTAATTCCTCAATTAACAATTATTCCAAACTACATTAATATATATTTAATTTTATTCCATCAAAACTCCTCCATAAACTTGAATGCTTCTGTCATCTATCATACCAATCATCTTCTTGAATTTATCGAACAATACTTTCGATAACGACTTTGTGAGAATATTCGCAATTTTATCTTGACTCGCAACATGTTTCAGTTCCACGCTTCCTTCATTCACATGATCTCGGATAAAGTGAAAACGAACATCAATATATTTGCTACTTTCATGATTCACTAAATTCTTTGCTAACTCAATTGCTAATCTGTTGTCTACTTGAATCACTGTCGCACCAAGTTGCTTTAACTCCATCTTGCTCAACAAAATTCTCAGCCATATCATATGACAAACGAACCAAGAAGCTGCAACATATTCAGCTTCGCATGTTGAAAGCGTCACGATCGGTTGTTTCTTTGACTGCCAAGTGAATGATGTATTGCCAATAAAAAATGCATATCCTAATACACTTTTTCGATCGTCTATGTCTCCGCACCAATCACAGTCAGAATAACTACTCAACTTGTACTCTTCCGCTTTCGAATAAACTCCATTCAATAATTGCCATTGTATCACAGTAACAATACATGTGTAACAATCTTTTATTTTCTTCTATAACTAATGATGGATTTTGAGAACAAAACTCTTAATCCATGGTAGAGGAAATCAAGATAAAGAGGCAAGAGCATATCAAGAGACAAAAGCACTACAAATTCCTAACTCATTACAAGTTTAATAAGCAACTATAATTTCATAACAAATCATGATTACAAGTTCCTATTTATAGTACAAATTTTGAACTCAGTATAAGATAATATGATTGACTTCTAACATTGAAGAACCTAATAGAAGTCAATTAATTTAACTGATATAAGCCAATTAGTTTTTTAGTGATAGAAGTCAATCAGTTGTTAAATTGATTGACTTCTATCATTTAATCACTAACTAACTTCTATCACTTAAACACTGATTGACTTCTATCACTTAAAACTAATTGGTTTCTATCAGTTAAATTGATTGACTTCTATCAATTGAACACTTGATTGATTTCTATCAACTGAACTGATAAAAATCAATTTAATTGAATACGTTAGCCAGAAAAAATTCATGAAATGTAGAATGTACCTTTTTAAAGTACTTCTATCATTACAAGTTCATAACAGATCACTACAATCACATGCTAAAAAAAAGATTCATTATGCAATCACGAAGAGCCCAAACGAAGAGGAAGTCAAAAGAGATAGAAAAAGATGAAGAAATGAAATGTGAAATGTGAAACGAAAAGGAGAAAAAGGAATTCTAATGTTGGAGGTGGAATGTGAAAAAGAATAAGGAAACCAATTGTATTGAAATGGATTTGTGTTGATTGAAGTGGGCTACAAAACGCAAAGCTTATTTTTTAAGCCCGAAAATTGTTTAGTGAAATGGGCCGCAAAATAGGGTTTGTGAATGCGTGGGCTTTTTTATCTTTTTACCAGGCTCGTTTACTTTTCTTGCTATAAATGAATATCTTTAAAATGTGACTCATATAATTCATTTGTTCTATTTTTATATACATGCAAAAGTCCCTAGTAAATAACATAGAATAAATAAGTATAAATAAATAAATTGTCAGAAAGAATATAGTTTTAATGGCATCTTATATGATCAAGTAACTATAAAATTTAAAAAATTTCATGTACAATAAAAAAAAAACTAAAAAATTTCTATGAATAGCAACTTAAAAAAATATCGGGTATAACAAAAAATTAGGTTGTGCCTCGTAAAAAAAAAATCCCATGCTCGTGATGGTTTCAATTAGTGAATAGATAGTTTTCAATTAGTTTACATATAATTTATAATCAATGTCATAAAAAGTCTTCAATTAATCTTGAAAAATATAATTTTTAATTAATGTCACAGATAGTTTCCAATAGGCAGCATAACAGATAATTTTCAATCTAGACAGTGAAGGGTAGAATTAAAATATACAAAAAAAGAAAAAAAATGCTCAAAATTATGCTATGGCCAAAATATTTCTAAAAAATTACTATAATTAAAATAGAAAACTAAAAAAATGTTACCTAGAACAAATTTTTAAATAAAAAAATTGAAATAAAGGTGAAAATTTTAATTAAAGAAAAAACATGCGGGTTAATCCTTCCTGGCCAAACGTGAAACCTTCTATTCTTAATAATAATCATATACACAACTATCAAAAGAAAGAGATATTAGTTGCCAACAAAAATATAGCTTAGCATCAATATACATATAATGACCAAAAGATTGTTAACAAGGTTGAGAGGAAAAAGTTTCTTGTGTTTTATTTATCCATGGAGCCTCTCTTAAATAGAGGAAGGTAAATAAGAGGAGCTTTTACAAGAAATCGTTCTTTAACAGAATAAGAACTAACAAACTAACCTAAAACAGAATGAAGAAGAAAGGGAAATATTCTTGATAGAAATATTCTTGATACCCCCCCTTCAAGATGGACAATCATGAAGATTGATAATTCCCATCTTGATCATGAACTCCTGAAGGGTGGCAGCAGGGAGGGATTTGGTAAACATGTCCGCTAATTGAGCAGCTGATCGAATCGGTAGCAACTTTAAAAGGCCTTCTTCAAGTTTTTCACGTATTAAATGACAATCGACTTCGATGTGCTTGGTTCGTTCGTGGAAAACAGGGTTATTGGCTATTGCAATGGCAGCCAAATTGTCGCAATAGACAAGAGCAGGTGAGGGACTTTTGATATGGAGATCTTTGAACAATGAGTATAGCCAAGTGATCTCACAAGTTACATTTGCTAAGGCACGGTATTCGGCTTCAGCTGAGGAGCGAGATACAGTGGCTTGTTTCTTTGTCTTCCAAGATACCAAGGAATCACCCAAAAAGATACAAAAGCCAGTTACAGATCGTCTTGAATCCATACAAGCAGCCCAATCGGAGTCGACGAAGGCTTTAAGTTGAAAGGAATTAACTGACCGCAACAAGATTCCTTGGCCGACACTTCCTTTTAAATATTTTAAAAGATAGATGGCTGCAGCGAAATGGTCATCCCGTGGAGAAGACACAAACTGACTGAGTTTGTGAACAGGGAATGATATATCAGGCCGTGTCACTTGGAGGTAAAGTAGTCGACCTATCAATCTCCTATATTCAGTTGCCTTTTCAGTATTAAGAAGAGAACCACAAGTAGCAGTGAGTTTTGCATTTGGAATCATGGGTGAACTAACCACTTTTGCACCAAGAACACCATAATCTTCTAGTAACTGAAGGCAATACTTCCTTTGTGATAGGTATAAGCCATTTTTAGAGCGAGAGAACTCGAGACCTAAGAAGTATTTAGCATTCCTCAAGTCTTTTAACATAAAGTGAGACTTCAAGAGGGTTTTAACAGTGTTAACATGTGTCAACGAAGGTCCAGTTACTAAAATGTCGTCTACATAAACCAGTAATGCTACAAAACTGTCACCGATGCCCTTCGTAAACAAGGAATAATCAGCCTTGGATTGAGTAAAGCCATTTTGAAGGAGAACTTGAGAGAATTTCGAAAACCATTGCCGTGATGCTTGCTTGAGACCATAGATGGATCTATTTAGTTTACAAACAAGGGGAGAAGGGCTGGTAGTTTGTTTATCAGAATAGTAGCCCTGTGGGAGACTCATGTAAACTTCTTCAAAAAGGTTGCCATTTAAAAAAGCGTTGTTGACGTCCAACTGAGATATGGACCAGCCGTGAGAAGCAGCAAGACTTAACACCACCTTGACAGAAACAACCTTAGCAACAGGTGAAAAGGTGTCAAGGTAATCAACTCCTTCTATTTGGCTATATCCCTTAGCGACGAGGCGTGCTTTGTACCTGGAAATGTTTCCATCGGCTCCATACTTTACTTTGTAGATCCATTTGCATCCAACAATGTGATGTCCAAGGGGTAATGGAACCAAAGTCCAAGTATTTGTTCTTTCCATGGCTTCAATTTCTTTATTCATAGCATCCTTCCATTGAGGATATTTTATAGCTTGGTGGTAATAGGTTGGTTAAAAAACAACAGATATATTTAGAATATATCTCCTTTGTTCCTCAGAAAATCGATCATAGGACAAAACATTTCCTATCGAGTGAGGATGAGTGCTTCCTAAAGAAGAATTTTCAAGGAGATGACAGTGATAATCTTTCAAAAACGAAGGAGGATTACGTTGCCTTGTAGACCGTCAGACCTCCGGTAAAACACGGGAGTCGCTTGGCGGGTCAACATTTTGTTCAACAGAACCATTGCTGACACTTGCATCAGTAGTTTGTCGAGAGCTGGACTGATTTTCAGGATGTTCAGAGATATTAGGAGAGAGTGCTCATGTAGAAGAAACACTTTGCTCGCTGCATAGATGAGTGTTTTCAACAATAGGAGCTGTTGTTTCTTCTTGGGATATAAGGCTAAAAACCTTGCTAATGGAAGGCATTGGCTCCATAAGAAGAATCTGAGATCGAACAGCAGCATATGAGTCATTGAGCCCCATAAGAAAAAGCATGACATATTCTGAATCTAAATGTGCAAGAAAAGGTTTTAATCCGCCACAAGAACACTCATTCCGGGCCTGAACTCACTCAATTCTTGCCAAAGAGTTTTCATCTTAGTGAAGAAGGTTTCTACCGAGGAAGAACCTTGCACAGTGGTCACAAGTTCTTTACGAAGTTGAAAGATGCGTGGACCATTAGATTCCTTGAATCTTTCCCCCAATTCTTCCCAGATTTCTTGCACACTTCCATTGTAAACGATACTTGCAGCAATTTCTTTGGATACAGAATTCATTATCCAAGAACAAATAACGTCGTTGTTACATTTCCAAGACGCCGCTAGTTTCGAATTTGCTGCAGGTTTCTTGATGGTGCCATTCACAAACCCCTCTTTGTTCTTGCCGGAGAGAGCTATGCTCATAGCAAGTTTCCATGAAACGTAGTTGGCGGCTCCAGTGAGCGGCTGAGAAACGAGAGTGGCGGTGGCGCTAAAGGAATGATGCAAAGAATAAAGGTTCATCTGTGCTTCGATTGTTGCGGAATCGATAGAGCTCAAGACTTCTGGTTCTGCCATGGCTTATGGATCTGCCATTGATGAACAGAGAAGATGCTTGGAAGAAAATCACACAATTTTGGGAATTGATCTATCTTTGCTCTGATACCATAACAAGGTTGAGAGGAAAAAGTTTCTTGTGTTTTATTTATCCATGGAGCCTCTCTTAAATAGAGGAAGGTAAATAAGAGGAGCTTTTACAAGAAATCGTTCTTTAACAGAATAAGAACTAACAAACTAACCTAAAACAGAATGAAGAAGAAAGGGAAATATTCTTGATAGAAATATTCTTGATAATTGTGGACACCAAACCCCACCCTAGTTGATGTAATCTCAAAGAAAAAAAGAAAAAAAGAAAGAGATTAGTTTGTATATTAAAAAAATAAAGGAAAAAAAATTCATTTCCATCATTTTCACGGTATAAAAGCTGTGCCCATTTAATTAAAATCGTTTGTATCAAATTAAAAGTCAATAGTTTTGTTCAATCAATAACATCACAACCGACAGATCGGTGAACTACGTACTGTGAGAAGAAGGAAACCAAAACCAACCTTATATTTCTTCTGTTTTTTGTGGTTCTTTTCATAGAAATTGAAAACATCATAACCGACATCTAAATAGGTAGTTTCACCGACAACGAACTTTGTGGTTGAATTTATTATTATAATTTGTCCAAAATTATAAGTTTGGTTCAAATGCATAGGTTCCAATTAGGGGTTCGGTTGGGAGGGATTTTCAACCCAAGTCAAATTTTTTTTTATCAAAGTAAGCCTATATTATACAAAAATACAATGCATTCTCCAATCAAGGCAATAAATTTGTATAAATATTAAATATGTAAAATGTACACTAAAAAGTCACGCACTATTAATTCTATAATCATGATTTATATAGGAGATTTCAACTATAAAACATAAAACAAATAGATAATCAAAACAAAAAAGATATATAACATAATTTGACTATATATTTTACATGATATATAAATTATAAAGACTTGAAAAATATTAAAGAATATAGAAAAATAAAAAGTCTAACAATAATAATTAAATAAAATAAATATAAGTATGTGATAAGTAAAAATATATATTTTTAAAATAAATAATCATTTTGGGTTGGTCAGGTTGGGTTGGATTAATCTTAGGTCCATCCTTGATCTAACCCAACCTATAAAAATTTCATGATTTTGAACCCAATCCAACCCAAAATTTTGTTTAACCCAATCCAACCCGTCAAATTAGGTTGGGTTGGTTCAGGTTATTCGGGTTTCGGGTTGTTTGAACACCCCCTAGTTCCAATGCTGTATTAATAATTTTAAAAATTAGAATTTAGGGAAAAAAAAAGTGAAAATTCATTTTTATAATTTTAAAAATTAAAATATAATTCTTATAATTGGATAAAACTTTTCTTTTTGACAGGATAATTGGATAAATTTGTTTTTTAAAAAATAGTTATTGCAATTAACTACTTAGAAGTCAGTTAATCATCTATAAATAATGCAATTGTTAGTCAAATAATTAATGAATAAAAAATTATATTACTTACAAATGAATAATAAGTGTTTACATATTTAATTTGAATTCGTGATCGAAAAGTTGATATAGATTACAACTCATCCAAATAACCAACGTACTACCAACCTATTCGATAGAGGGTAGAGTTTATATTCTTTTTTATATATATATATATAGATTTAGAAATATAATGGTGAGTTGCTATAATGTACCATTTACCTTTGTTATTTGTGAAGCTAAACAAATGGGGCCATGTGAGCCCATAACCATATTTACCCTAAAAATGATGTGAATGAGCTTTATAAATTGAAAGAATTGCAGCCTCAATTTTATAGAGGGTGAGTGAGTTGCTGCAGCCGCGAGATTTTTCAAAGGAAAAATTGCACTGAGTTTAAAATAAAGAAGTAAGTGAGTTTCTTTGAGTGTTGTTGCAAGAGAGGTCTTGTTCCTTTGAAGAGTTTATTTTTCTTCGAGTAACTCAAACCAATGATGCTTTCGCTGTTGTTTAACAACAAAAAGCTAAATGAGTAGTCTTGCATTTTTCTGAGGAAGATGATGTTAAATAAATTTAGCGAACAATATGAGTGTTTTAACGGTTGTGTTTTGAAGGCATAGTTCGAATGCAGCGAAATCAAGGAAGTGAACATACCTTGTAGTGATTGAGGAAGCACCATAGACGTGTGGTATAATTTGAGAAGAAATAGAAAGTCGTACAACCATGTCCACACGTTGACCAAACGAAAAAGGTGGGAAGGTGATAGATCGTGGAGTATATGCGCGAATTTCAGACGCAGTAACGAGGGCCTTTATAAGTGGACTTGCATCGAACAAGAAGGGGGTTGTTGGAGGCTAAGAATGAGAGTGAAAAGGCTGATGCAACGTAAATTGAAGAAACAACTTGTACGCGGATGGATGATTTGTGGGAGCCAAGTAGTCGCATTTTCTAAGCATTTCGTATTTTCTACTTAGTTTATTTTTTTTCCAATTTGTATTTCCCTTGTTTGCATTCATTAGTACAAGACTTTTGACTTCGTATTATATATTCTTTTATGGAAAGTTTTCTTCATATCTCGCTGTTTTCAATTAGAAGCATGAGCAGCTAATTTATGTTTATTTGAAATTATAAGTTTATGCAGTTCACTCACGCAAAGGAAGTTAATTCTAAATTCATGGAAGTTATTAAGTATAGTGACTTCGAGATTGCCATACAATCTAATTTTGCTTCGAGAGAATAAAATTTAGGCGAACTTGCATGTCTACACTGGGTTTTGTTAAGTTAGCGCTTACAATTCATCCTCACTTAGAGATAAAGAGTACTAGTGTGTTAACTTAAGTGTTAATTAGAACGACGAGGTTCGAGAGGGGTTGCTGCGACGAAGTATATAACTTATTATTTCTAATTCTCTTACTAATCAGTACAACTCTTAACCGCGCCCAGTTAATTAATCTTACTCATTTCCAATATTTCACATTCTCGACTCATACATGGTAGCATTGACAAATAGGTTGCAATTCCCTGAGGAGACGATCTTTACTTATTAAAACTTCGCTATAACAACCATGTGTACTTGCACGAGAATTCAATAAGTCGCGGTTGCGAAAGCAAAGCCAAACCTCACCACTTTTTGCAAAACACCCCTCCCTTAATATGTACTTAAAAAAATTTATGAATTTAAGATTTCAAATAAATTTTATTAAATTTATAATAAATAAATTTGAATGGAAGGAATTAAAAAAAAATTGAGATATTTGAAATGTGTAGAAATTTTGATTTTTATAAATTTAATGTGGGTCAGAGTCAGGCATTGAAAATAGCATTCCAATTATTATACTTCGAAAAAGAGAAAAATGATGGTCCTTCACATTTTCAAGGTCAATCTATTGGCATGCATTTGCTTGATTCCTTTGTAACATTTACTAATAAATAAATGATATTTGCAGATTTACATTTATTTAATCTGCCCATCACAGTAAGAATATTAGGGAATATGAGTTTTATTTCCTCTGCGATGTGTTCCATCTTTCTTACAATATATCTATCTTTTCTTATAAAAGTACGTAAATACTAAGTAAATTTCAAAAACAAAAACAAGAATTTGGAAGCTACTTTTGAATGCTTTTAAGTTTTGATTTGATTTCTAAAACTATAAGCAAGATGAAGATACTTAAATAAAAAAAAATATGTGATAAAATAATTGTTGCATTCTTAAATTTTAAAAACTAAAGAACTAAAAACTAAAAATTAAAGTAAAATGGTTATCAATGGGAGAGTCTTTAACTTTCACATTTCCAATTTTCATACTTTTTTAAATATAGTTATCGGAAATAAACCAAACTTTTTGTTTTTGTTTTCTTTTTAAATGAATTAAATCAAACTTAACGGAGGTTAAAATGTTGTTATTTTATTTTCAAAAATAAAAATGTGGTTATTTTCTTAAAAAAAAGTCACGAAATACAATTCCTTCCGGGCTGTTTGAATGAGATTTTAGAGGAGTGTTTTAAAGAGTGATTATTAATAGCTTGTTTGGATGTAGTTTTTCGTAGAGTGATTATTAATAGCTCGTTGGGATGTGATTTTCAATTTGGGAAGTTGTAGAAGATGGTCGTTACTTTTTGAATGACGTGACATTTATAATTTTTTTTATATATAATAATTTATAGTTTCACTTTATTTATTTATTATTTAAAATTCCAAATTATTTTTTATAATTTGAAATTTCCTTTAAAATATTTATTTTATTTATATTTTATATTTTAAGTTTTTTGTGAGAATGCCTTTATTTTTCGTGATAATATCATTTTATTATCCTAAAAAAAATCATCTTTTTCTGGTTGATAATGTCACCTTTTTTTTCCATAAAATTATTTCATTTACTTTTTAATGGTTCTTTTGTGCTAATTATTAAAATTAATAATAGTAAATAGATGAAAAAATTCAAATCAAAACAAATAATTTATAAAACTATCGTTATTTTAAAATTATGGAATAAATTATAAAAATACGATATTATTAATGTGAATACTCTTTTATTAATTAGTTGAAAATTAATAATATTAAATAATTAAAAATGAAATATATTTTTTTTAACAAATATTTTTAATTAAATTCTTTAAAATTAAAGATAAGAGGTAAAATAAAAAATACAATAATAAATATATTAAAAAAAAATTTTAAAATTAAATATTAAGTGACTCAATAGAAAATATAACCATAATATATATATATATATATATATATATATATATATTTCATAAAAAAAATGTTAAAAACACATAAAAAAACATGAACTTAGGAAATAAAACAGTATAATGAAATATTAGATAAAAAATTTAAAAAATGAATACCAAAAACAATATCAATTAATTAATTTAAAATATTAATTTTCTAAAAAATATATAAAAATTATAAAAAAAATTATGAAATATATTTTCTAAATCATAATATTGGAAAAATGAGTAGAATACATAATAATAACAATAAAATAAAAATATATCATGATAAAGTTTTTATAAAAATATAAATTATTTTAAGAAAATGTGAAAATGAAAGTATGTTAAATTTTTTTTAAAAAGAATCATTAAATAAAAAAATGCTAAAAAATAAAATAAGAATACAATATTTGAAAAAATTGAAAATCAAAAGTTGTTTAAACAAAAATTAAAAAACAAATATAGAAGTTTCAAAACAAATTCTCAAAAAAAAAGAAACTTGAAAAAGGGAAAAAAAGGTTGGCCACGTGGCCCAAATCGCCCGCCGCTGGCAAAACCGAAGGCCACTTGAGAATGGACACAATCGATACGTCGTTTGCTCGCCACACAAACGACCTTCAACCTCCAATCCCAATTCCCATTACAAAATTTACAATTTTCTTTACTCATAGTCAAATTTTTTCTGTAATTTTACAGGCCTTAAGAAATGCGTTTCTTGTCGATGGAAACGGGGAGATTACTCTGTTTTTTCTAACGTAGAAGAAGAGCGACCCCATTATCTCAAGAACTTGGAGCGATTGTCTTTCAGTTCTGATCGTACCAGCGAATGAAGAAGTCGCCGGAAATGGGGTTTCATGATCAAACGGCGTCGTCCAGAGCCAACGGCGATTCCAGTCCCGATTCTGTCATTTACGCTCTCTTCTCTTCTTCCTCCCCCAGCGTCGACCGCTCTTCTTTTGCATCCGATTCCCTCTTCTCCGACATCTCACTTGTAATCCTCCTTCCCTTGTCTTCTCCTTCCATTCGTTCTTATTGGGTTTTCTTTATTTTTTCTGGTGTTTTCGTTTTCTCTGAGTATTTCCAAACATTGGAGACGAATTGGGGAAATGGGGTTGTTTAATTCTTGCTTTGTTTTGATGGGGTTTACGATTTTGTTACTATTTTCTGATGTTGAAAACCAATTGAGGGAATTTCTGTAATGAAATAGGGGTTTTTGTGACGATGATTGATTTTGATTTTGTGTGATTTTAACTGCAGCAATTGGCAGGGAATGATGAGGAAAACAGCCATGAGAGTTGCGGTGGTCCAGATCCAAACAAAATTGCACTAACCAACAACCACAGTCGTCTCTATACAAAGGGAGAAAAAGCGAAAGGTACAGCTACATTTTAAGCTTTGTGGCAAAACAATGACAAAAGCAATAAAGATAGGTAGAATCTCAGAAACAAACACCACACAAACTTTTTGCCTACTTCAAATTCTATTCTTATTGGTTTTTCTCGCACTTAATTCCCAGTTGTTCAAAAGGATTACAGCAATGGCGATTTAGAGGACGAAAATCGAGCCGTTGATTCCCCTAGGAATTCCTTTTCTCTTGCCCTCAAAGGTACTGCAGATCCTACTCCATTCTCCTTTCTCAGTCTTTATTTGCAATGTTTACTTGAACTGGGTTGGTTTTACAGAGTGTCAAGATCAGAGATCCAAATCTGAAGCTCAATCTAGCAAGCTAGATAGCAGGAGGCCTGCTTCATTGGATATAAGCAACGGTACTACAGCTATCTCACCTCGTTTGGCGGCTGTCAAGAAGAATCCTGTCGTTACAACGCGTAAGATTGGAACATTTCCAAGCCCCGTGACACCGAATTATCGGCACAATAGCTTTGGTATGCAAAAGGGTTGGAGCTCAGAGCGAGTGCCATTGCACAACAATGGTGGCCCGAGACATACTAATAATCCTGCATTGCTGACTCTCAACAGCGGCAGAACATTGCCATCGAAATGGGAAGATGCTGAAAGGTGGATCTTTAGTCCTATATCTGGCAACGGGGTTGTAAGGAATTCAGTTCAACATCCTCAACGGCGGCCGAAGTCAAAGAGTGGGCCACTTGGTCCTCCTGGTATTGCATACCATTCGTTGTATTCGACTGCTGCTCCTGCCTATGAAGGAGGGACTTTAGGGAATTTCATTGCAGGGTCGCCATTTTCAGCTGGAGTTATATCAACAAATGGTTTGGCTGTTCATTCAGGTGGGCATGAAGGGCCTTTTCATGGAAAAACAGAGCCCTCCATGGCACGATCAGTCAGTGTTCATGGCTGCTCTGAAATGTTGGGTCAATTGTCATCAACAACAGGCTTGCAAAAAGGTAAAAGGTGCTCATTAGTTGGAAAGTTTAAGCAAAACTCAATGATCATCTTATATTGCATTATGATTACTAGGTATGTTCCTGCAATTGTATAATGGATCTTAATTTTCGAGTAGGGACATGATAATAATGCATATTATCCACAACATAAAACTTCTTTGGACCATATTGATGTAATGAAAAAGATGATGATATCGTGCTTGGGAGTATGGTCCATACTAAAGCAGGTTACTATTTATACCAAAATGTAGAGAGTTTTTAATTTTGCTATGTGTAAAATGGTTCTGCAGAATCAGAGGAAAATCTAACTACGGTCAAGGATACCGAGACAGGTGTTTCTCGTGTTGTTTCAAGAAGGGACATGGCTACACAAATGAGCCCAGAAAGTAGTGTGCATTCATCTCCCAGGATGAAGTGGTCGACCACTGCCTCCAGTTTATCTGCTACACGCATGTTGGAGCTGGAAGCTGTCTCTTCTAAATTGGAGATCAGGGATGTGCAAGTTGATAATCAGGTTACTATGACAAGATGGTCCAAGAAACATAAAGGGTCATTTCCTTGGAAAGACACTCTTGAGGACTGGAGAAAGAAAGATGCGGATGCAGTTTATCGGTGTTCGGATTTAGACGTTCCTAACATAAGAAATTGTCTTTCGAAGTATGTTTACCTGCTTGTATCACATGCATCTGACTAGTACTAAATCCTACAATTCATTTATTATGTAAGGAAAGATAAGCATATCAAATTTAAATTTATTCCAACAGGTGATCTGCTTACTTTGATTTCTTTTTCAATTCTGACTCCGTTTGCAGGGATAAGCGAGAGGAAGCAACAATTACTGCATGGGAGAATCTACAGCGAGCAAAAGCTGATGCAGCTATACGAAAGCTAGAGGTTACGAATACATCATTTCATTTTTTCCTACAAATACACATCTGATTTATGATAAATCTTCTCATTGATGAATTATATTATACTTTTCTTAGTTATGAAATGTAATTAGCATTTGAGAAATGCTGGATATAAATACTTTTGGTCTTGCTCCTACTCATTGAAAATCATGCATCAGATGAAGCTGGAGAAGAAGAGAGCAACGTCGATGGATAAGATCATGAATAAACTGAAATCTTCTCAGAAGAAAGCCCAAGAAATGAGGAGCTCAGTCATGGCAAACCAGTCCCCCCAAGATAACAGGACATCTTCTATCAAGTCCTTATCTTTCTATCGAACCCGACATATGGGTTCCTTAAGTGGTTGTTTCACCTGCCATGCTTTTTAGTTCTCAATTCATACTCCAATCCACTGGCATGGCCATTCTACCAGGTTACACTTCTTTCTTGGTTAAACTATCTGTCTCTAATTTTCTTACCACTCGAGTTGAAAATCAAAATAGATTTCGAATAGCAAATACCTTAAAGCATCGTATTCATGGCTGCATTTGTTACAGTGGAGCTTGATCTACTCTTGATCTTCGTTTCACATTCATATAAAGCAATTTCAATATAATATCTCGTGGGAAGATCTGCATACTTGAAGCCACAATCTTTTGTTTGGTAGGATCAAGATTTTATCAGAAGAATACTTTATCAGCTGGGCTCCATATGTCTGCAGCTTGTTATTGAACAGAAGTTTCGTTTTCATCAAAAGTTTTCATGAATGTTGTTGATCAATCGAATCATGGATTTTGTCTTGGCAGGTAGAGTTGAGATGTCAACTGATAAATATCGTTTGAGAACACGGGTCAACATAGATCACTGAATCCACGCGAACGTGGTATCGATACAGTTTTCTCGTGGCATGGTTAGTTATTCTACTAAAGAATTCAAGTGAGCTGTAAAACATTCCTAGCCAACTTCATGGGAGATGAAGTAACAGAAGCTTCTGTAGCTAACTTCTATTGAGTCGAAAGTTTGAAACTCGAAGTTTTCGTGGACATTTGTAACTAAAATAACCTCTCTCCTTTTTCAGTTGTTTTTGTTTTACTACTCAATTGTAAGTTTGATAGAGTGCTTGCTGTGTGTGTAAATGTCAGTCGTTGGAAGAGAGTGTTAGTGGACAAATTAATTAATAGTTTTATTCTGTTTTTCTTTCAGATATCAGCAATGTATAATCTAAACTAATCTAATCCAGACAGGGATGGTATATTTTAAAGACAAAATCCAACATGTTTAGCAAATCTGCCTGGTATAAAAGGTAAGCCTGCAAAATAAAACTTGTCAAAGGGGAGGATTATTAAACGCAATTAAGTGGTGATTAGTGTCGATTATTTCATGATGTGCTGAAGAATGTGTTGAAGAAGCAATGGAGGATCATTCATTTCTCAAAGGGTGGTTCTACAAATTCTAGATCTACTCTAAATCAAATGAAAATCAAATAAAGTAAAGAAGAATAAATGGAGAAGAGAGACAAAGCACATCGAATTTAAGTGGTTCGGGAACATCTTTATTCCACTGTTATGAATCGATTGCGCTTGATCGATTCACCATCATAATGCCATTACTAAAATTGTACAAGAGTTTTCAAGGTGGTGGCTAGAGTTTTTACTCTCACTCTCAAAGATGAAGAAAGCCACAAATTTGCTTTATATAGTAGCACCTAAATACTAACTTCCAATATTAACCCAAGTCAAGTTATAAGTAACTCCTCAAATAGACTAATGATGTGAATTCACCTAATAATAATTCTCATTATTTCTGGTCGATAAAATATAAAATAATTTGAAGATAAGAAATGTTCATTATATTAAAAATTTGATAGGATTGTTATTAGGTGCTATTAATAAATATACACGTAGCTGGTTAGGGCTTTTTGGTTGTACTTAGTGGCGTTACAAATTATTTTAATATTTTAATTGTAATTGTACTAATTTTTTTTTGTAATTTTAATATTTTGGTATTAGAATTTAGTGATTTCTCAAGAAGAAGGCACTTAGTTCTATCATATAAATTAAATATTCACTTTGTTCAAAAGCTCAAGTTTTTTTTTTTTTTTTTAAAGAAATTCAAAAGCTAAGTTTACAAGTAGTGGTAAATTTAATATTTTCTCATTTCACACGATAAATTAGCTGGTAGCTAATGCAAAACACATAATAAATATTTTTTTTCTTGAGTTCAACAAAAAAATTGAGAATAAAAGCCTTCAGACTTATAACTTCTTAATAATGACACAATAAATGTATTTATTACACAACGTATGTTATAATTTGAACTGATAACTCTTTTCAGGCAACATTTAAAAATAGTAGACTATTCAACGTCACTGCCAGTGAAGTGTTACGCTCGTTGGAGGTGATGAATGTTAGCAATTTATCTCAAAACACAAATATTCCTGATAAAAAATTAATTAATAAGATAAACATAATTGAGTAATGGAGAAAAAGAAGACAAGATATATATAGTGGTTCCGGAATATCCCTAATCTACTGTCGAACAAAAAAGACAATTTCCATTACTCACATAAATGAATTGGAGGAGAAGGAAGAATAATGCCCAAACCCTAAACCTCACAAAATTCTTTACATCTCTAATGTCTCTCTCAAAGAAAATCCCAACCATAAGGATGCTTAAATAGGGTGTTACAAATTGGTTCACAAAAAACCTAACTCATAAGACTCAAATGGGAATACAAAATTACCCTAAGGTAACAACATTTTTTTTAGTACATAGTGGGGGAAGGGGGACCAACAAACCCTACATAGAGAGCACAACTACTCTAAAATAATATGAGAGCCAAATACCGATTTCCGGGCTCGAACTCGTGACTGTGGAGTTGAATGGATTAACACCAGACAAGATAACCAACTGCGCCACTGACCCTCGGTAAGGTAACAACATTTAACCTATGATAAAAAGGTTAAATACACTAAATTCCCTAAAACAAATATGTGAGTTACAAACCAACAATTACCCTCTTGACGAGCATATGGAGCAATGAAAAACAACACCTGGTTCCAAATGGTCGCGAATAAATCAGACAGCTCCAAGTTTGAGTAAATCAGTGAGATACTCAAAACTATTTGCAGCTAGCAAAATCTTCAAAATATCAGCTGATATGAGATCAGTGTGGATCTTGAACAAAACAATTTTTATCTCATGTACTGCATTACAAAAAAATGAACCTAAAAAATACATGTTTGGTTCGATCAAAATAGATTTTTTAGATAATACTAAAACATCTTGATTATCAAAATGTAGAACAGTGTAGAACAAATTCAAAATTTCAGAAATCAACCCCTTAACCAAAACTGATTCCTTAAATGATTCAACAAAAACAAAATGTCCAACCTCAGTAGAATAAAGAACAACAACATACCTCAAATTCAATTTCTAACTGATCACACTACCATAGAGCATGAGCATATAACCTGTTAAATTTCTCTTATTCATATCAGTCGCACAACTCAAATCATCAAAATCAACAAATTTAATGAATAGACATTTGGATGTAATCTTTAGATCCTTCATATCAAATTCGCAACTCAACTGACGTACCAAATTTCTAATCTCTGAACAACTGATTGAAGCAAACAAAATGTCAACAAAATACAAGAGAACTAAAAACAAATCATTATAAACCAAATTTTGCAAATGCCAAACTAAACTATGGTAGCCCTCTTGAACATAACCAAGTGACTATACCAAATCCTCATCCAAAATTTCATACAAGAAATGTGTAGTAACAATCAAATGACCAAAATGTGTCACCCTAGAATGACCAATGTCATCTTCATGTGTGAAATCTTTCGCCACAAGCCTAACCTTGTAGCGAGGTTTATCCAAACTTTTAAGCAACTTATAAATGAAAAACAAATATTCAAACCAAAATTCAGAGTCAGAACAATATAAGGTATAACTCAATGAGTCTATTTTCTCAAAACTAGGCTCTAGTTTTATAACCAATCTCTGTCTATCTCTAATCAGTTGGTAAGAATGAAGCCGTGAGGGCAAAAAATAGACACAATTTCCATGAAACCAAATTATCAAATTTCTAGGACAAATGATACGAATCAGACAACTGATTCATTGCATGTACCTGAAGGACCTATTACAAGAAACAAGGCAAAGAAGATTCAAGAGGCTTATATATTACATCTTCAAAAGCTTGGCAATGCACAAGAAGAGATAAAGCTTTTTTCATTCTAAATTTACTTACAACATTAGTACAACAAGTGAAGAAGAGATTGAAGTGAAGATGGCATGAGAGAAGTCATTTATTTTGGAAGATGACAATATGGCAGAATTTTAAATAAAGAAATTTCAAGATTTCTTATTTTTGGACTTTTTGATTTCAATGCTTGCCAACCATGCTCATAATTGCAAGGGACCTTCTAGAAGAGTTGGTTGAGTCAATTTAAAGCATATCTACCCTTTTGTCTAGCATTTAAGCCATGCAATTGAGTTTTGGTTTCGTAGGCCTTATTTTCTACAAAATGCATTTAATAGCTTTTTGTGTCCTTTTTGTATTCCAAGGCATGCATGAATTTTTGGCCTTTAAAATGACTTGTAGTACATCATTTTGGAGAGATTTATGATTGAAAAAACTTGTGTTTTCTTGAACCTCATTTGGTGTTTCATTTCTTTCAAATCTTGCTTTAGGTTTGAAGTTAAATCAATTCATTAGATTAGTCTTGATCAAACTAATTCTGGAGTAAGTTGTGTTAGGATCTAAGAGTGACCATTTTAGATTTTGAGTGTGATCTAAGTTAGATATCATTGTGAGTTCTCACAAGGATCCTAGAGAACCCCTAGCTTTGTAAAATTCAAGCAACGTTTGACGCTTATCATTTGGTATCAGAGCCTCGACATTCTTTGACCGAATCTTGAGGTGAACTATCTTTACTTTGTGTTATTTTGTTATTTTTATTTTATTATTTATTATTTATTTTTTTTATCTCTTTCAATTTTCTATTCAAACAAGCACATTTGTATTCTTTAGAGTACTTTGTAGAATGCATTTGTATTGCTCTTGGATCATCAAAAAAAAAAAAAAAAAATCGTAGCAAAAAAAAAAAAAAAAAACTCATTGAAAAAAAAGTATCAAAGATCCAAGGCACATTGAAGTTCTTGTTATTTGTTTATGTTTTGTTTTTATTAGCTGTTGATCCTAATTTTAAATACTCTAGTTTAGTATATGAAAGTTAATTGTTGAATTGGTTTTATATCAAGTTTAAAGCAAGATTGCACCAAATTCTTAGACCAACCCTTACATTTTTGACCTAGTACCAAAAGCCTACTTTTGAGTGTTAAACACGAGTGTCCCGAGTGAAATATTTGTGAGAAGTGTGAAGTGTGAAGAGGTCCATTTTGATATTTGCAACATGTCACATAATGAGGAAAAAGCACCACAAGTTTCGGATGTTAATGTTGCTATTCTTCAAGCCCTTCAAGGTATGATGGAATTGATGATGGAAGATAGAGAGGAAAGGAGAGCATATCACCGACGAGAAGAACGAGCATTGCAAGATGATGAAAGTATGTTAGACTTGGTTGGACAAGAGAGACTAGGTGGAGGAAAAGGTAATGCAAGGGGAGGAAGAAATAATCATGTGAATATCATGCAACTTAGAAGGATCGAAAGAATGCATGGAGATAGAGAAGCTGGAGTTTAAACTCAAAATTCCACCCTTTAGTGGAATGACGGACTCTGAGGCATACTTGCAATGGGAAAGAAAAATAGAACATGTGTTTGATTGTAATTCATATAGTGAGAACAAGAAGATGAAGCTTGCTATTGCCGAATACACAAACCACACCGGTGAATGGTATCAACATCTCAAATCCGAAAGAAGAAGAAAAGAGGAGGATCCAATAGAGACATGGGAAGAACTTAAAGAAGCTATGAGAAGGATGTATGTTCCCAAACATTATGAAAGAGATTTGAAAACTAAATTGCAAGCATTGAGGCAGGGAACAAAAAGTGTGGCTGGATATTATCAAGAGATGGAGTCATTGATGGAAAGAGCAAAAATACGAGAAGACGAGGAGGACACCATGTCTAGGTTTCTTGGATGTTTAAATCGAGAAATTGGTCATCCGGTTGATAGGAATCCACTAACTTACCTTGAAGACATGTATCATTATGCCATAAAAATTGAAGATCAATTGAAGGAAGAAAAGGAACATTCGAAAAGGTATTCATCTAAACCTCATACTTTTTCAAATTCTAATACTTGGAGCAAGGATAGTTTTGTGCATAGGAATGAATCAATGCAACAAAAAGGGAAGTTTGTGGCTACCAAAAGAGTAGAGGCCGAGAACTCCAATATTAAAAAGAATGAAGTTCCAAAGGAGGTAAGAGAGAAGTCTAGGTCTATTCAATGTTGGAAGTGCAAAGGATTTGGGCACATGAGCAAGGAATGTGTGAATAAAAGAGTTATGGTGATAAGAAATGGTGCAATTGATTCGGATGACGATTGTGAGGAGCACGATGAAGAACTTGAAGCAGAATATGGAGCACATGATGATGAGTACATTGAAGAAGGTAACTTCATTTCTTTGTTCACAAGAAGGGTACTTAATGTGCAAATTAAAGAAGAAAAAGTTGAAGATCAAAGGGAAAACTTGTTTCATACAAGATGCTTGGTTAAAGGAAACCCATGTAGTGTGGTAATTGATAGTGGAAGTTGTACAAATGTGGTGAGTAGCTTTCTTGTTAAAAGACTCCAACTAACTACTCGTCCACATTCGAAACCATACAAGCTTCAATGGTTGACCAACAAAGGAGAGCTTAAGGTAAACTCTCAAGCTCTTAGTCCTTTTACTTTGGGGAGATATAAAGATCAAGTTCTTTGTTATGTTGTACCTATGCATGCGGGGGATATTTTGTTAGGCCGACCTTGGCAATATGATAGAGAGGTCACTTTTGATGGATTGAGAAATAAGTATACTTTTACTTTGAGTGGAAAAAAATTTACTTTACTTCCATTGTCATCATATGAAGTACATTGTTATCATTTGAAATTAGAAAAGAAAAGAAAAGAAAAGAATTTGAAGAACAAGAGAGGAGAGAAGAAAGTAAGGCAAGAGAGAAGAGTGAAAAAAGAGAGAAAAGTGAGGGGCAAAAGGTGAGTGAAAATAAAGAGAGAAAAGAGTGATTTTGAGGAAAAAAAAGAAAGGATGTGAGTTTGGTTATACAAAAAAGGGAAGTGAGGAAAGTTTTAGCGCAAGAACCAAAATTTGTACTTATGTGCAAAGAGATATGTTTGGTAAATGAGCCCAAATCTGAAAATGTTTTGCCAAGTGTTTTTAAGTCTCTTTTGCAGGAATTTAATGACATGTTTCCACATGAAGATGCACCTATGGGATTACCCCCTCTAAGAGGAATTGAGCACCAAATTAACTTCATTCTCAGAGCAACTCTTCCAAACATGGCTGCCTATAGGATCAATCCAACCGAAACAAAGGGGATTCAAAGGTAAGTGGAAGAACTCATGGATAAAGGCTATGTTAGGGAAAGAATGAGTCCTTGTTCGGTTTCGGTTATTTTAGTACCAAAGAAAGATGGCACTTGGAGGATGTGTGTTGATTGTCGAGCTATCAACAAGATAACGGTAAAGTATCGACATCCTATTCCTAGATTAGATGATATGCTAGATGAATTACATGGTGCAAACTTGTTTTCAAAAATAGATCTTAAGAGTGGTTATCATAAAATTAGAATGCATGTAGGAGATGAGTGGAAAACTGCTTTTAAAACAAAGTTTGGGCTTTATGAGTGGCTTGTTATCCCATTTGGCCTTACTAATGCACCAAGTACTTTTATGCAATTAATGAATCATGTTTTGAGAGAATATATTGGGAAATTTATTGTGGTATACTTTGATGATATCCTTGTTTACTCAAAAAGCTTGAATGATCATGTTTTGCATGTTAAGCAATTTTACTTAAACTTAGAGATGAGAAGCTTTATGCGAACTTCAAAAAGTGTAGTTTTTGTCTAGACCAAGTTAATTCCCTAGGATTCATTGTTGGAAAGAATGGAGTGCAAGTTGATGAAGAAAAGGTTAAGGCTATTCGAGAATGGCCAACACCCACGAATGCAACCGAGGTAAGATCTTTTCATGGTTTGGCTAGTTTCAATAGGAGGTTTATTAAGGATTTCAGTAGCATAGCCTCACCATTGAATGAACTTGTTAAGAAGAATGTGAAATTTGAATGGAAACAAAAGCAAGAAAATGCATTCAATGAACTTATAGAAAAATTGACTAATGTACCTTTTCTTTCTCTACCTAACTTTGATAAATCTTTTGAGATTGAATGTGATGCAAGTGGAATAGGTATAGGGGCTGTTTTGATGAAAGAGAAAAGACCTATCATGTTCTTTAGTGAAAAGCTAAATGGAGCACAACTTAAATACCCGACATATGACAAAGAGCTATATGCACTTGTTAGGGCTTTGCAAGTTTGGCGACATTACTTGTGGCCAAAAGAGTTTGTCATCCATATGGATCATGAAAGTTTGAAGCATCTCAAGAGCCAAACAAAGCTAAATAAGAGAAATGCGAGGTGGGTAGAATTCATTGAGACATTTCCTTATGTCTTTCAGTACAAGAAAGGTAAGGACAATGTGGTGGCTGATGCATTGTTAAGAAGGTATGCATTATTTTCTTCTCTAAGTGCAAAAATTCTTGGTTTTAAACACATGATTGAGTTGTACAAAGTTGAGAAATCTGAATTTCATGATGTTTATATGCAATGCTTAGGAGGAAACAATGTTCATGATCATATTGTATTTGATGACATGCTTTTTAGGAAAGGGAAGCTTTGTATTCCTAAGTGTTCAATTAGAGAGTTACTTGTAAAAGAAGCTCATGGGGGAGGACTTATGGGACATTTTGGGGGAATTTAGAACATATAGCATGTTGAGGAAGGATGTGAACAAAGTATGCAAACAATGTTTCAAATGTAAAGAGGCTAAGTCTAAGACACAACCACATGATCTTTACACACCTTTAGATGTTCCTAGCGAACCTTGGGTTGACATTAACATGGATTTTGTTTTAGGATCACCAAAGACTAAGAGACATCATGATAGCATTTTTGTTGTTGTTGATAGGTTTAGTGAGATGGCACATTTCGTTCCATGTAACAAAACAGATGATGCTACTAACATAGCTAATCTTTTCTTTAGGGAAGTGGTTAGATTACATGGAATTCCCAAAACAATTGTGAGTGATAGAGATGTCAAATTTTTAAGTCAGTTTTGAAAGGTCTTATGAGGAAAATTGGGTACCAAGCTTTTTTTTTCTACAACATGTCACCCCCAAACTGATGGGCAAACCAAGGTGGGGTTAATAGAACGTTTGGAGCCCTACTTAGACCCTTAATTTCAAAGAATCTGAATACATGGGAAGTGACTCTACCATTTGTGGAATTTGCATACAATAGAGCGATACATAGTACCACTCATTGTTCATCTTTTGTGATTGTGTATGGCTTTAATCCTTTAACTCCACTAGATTTATCACCATTGCCTCTTAATATGTTTACTAGTGATGCAGCATCTTTTAAGGCCGAATACGTAAAGGAATTGCACAAAGAAATCAAAGAAAGGATTGAAAAGAACAATGAGAACCTAATCACTACCGAAAATCATGGGAGAAAGCAATTGATTTTTAAAAAGGGGGATGGGGTTTGGGTTCATCTATAAAAAGAGAGGTTTCCGGATCAAAGGAAGTCTAAACTACAACCAAGGGGAGATGGTTCTTTTCAAGTACTTGAACGAATCAATGATAATGCATACAAGCTAGATCTTCAAGGTGAGTACAATGTAAGTTCTACTTTTAATGTGGCTGACTTGACTCATTTTGATGTAGGAACTGAAGATCTTGATTTGAGGTCAAATCCTTTTAAAGAAAGGGGGGATGATACGAATCAGACAACTAGAGGCTTATATATTGCATCATCAAAAGCTTGGCAATGCACAAGAAGAGATAAAGCTTTTTCATTCCGAATTTATTTACAACATTAGCACAACAAATGAAGAAGAGATTGAAGGGAAGATGGTATAAGAGTAGTCATTTATTTTGGAAGATGACAACATGGCAGAATTTTAAATAAAGAAATTTCAAGATTTCTTATTTTGGGACTTTTTTATTTCAATGCTTGCCAACCATGCTCATAATTGCAAGGGACCTTCTAGAAGAGTTGGTTGAGTCTATTTAAAGCATATCTACCCTTTTGTCTAGGATTTAAGCCATGCAATTGAGTTTTGGTTTCCTAGGCTTTATTTTCTACAAAATGCATTTAATAGCCTTTTGAGTTCTTTTTGTATTCCAAGGTATGCACGAATTTTTTGCCTTTAAAATGGCTTGTAATACATCATTTTGGAGAGATTTATGATTGAAAAAACTTGTGTTTTCTTGAATCCCATTTGGTGTTTCATTTCTTTCAAATCTTGCTTTAGGTTTGAAGTTAAATAAACTCATTGGATTAGTCTTGATCAAACTAATTCTGGAGTGAGTTGTTTTAGGATCTAAGAGTGACCATTTTAGATTTTGAGTGTGATCTAAGTTAGCTATCATTGTGAGTTCTTACAAGGATTCTAGAAGAACCTCTAGCTTTGTAAAATTCAAGCAACATTTGGCGCTTATCAACAAATTTGTAAAAACACCACAAACTTGGATCCTAGATGGACCCACCAAATTAGAATGGATGTGCCACCAAACTCTATCAAACTTATGTTTTTCATTTGTAAAACTAAGTATAGAGAAATTATCCAGACCAAACTCTATCAAACTTATGTTTTTCATCTGCAAAATTAAGTATAGAAAAATTATCCATGATGCAATGCTCACAAAAAAGAATTTCCAAAGGTTAACAAATAAAATTCTTAAATGTTCAGATTTAAATTCACCAATAATAGCACTTCCTAAAAGCACGTACAAACCATTCACCAATTTTCCAATTAACTTAGCAGGATTATTCTTAGTAACCAATAAGAATCCATTACTAGACTCGAATGTACAACCTCACTTATCCAAAGTACTCAAGGATATCAAATTTCTTCTTAATCCTAGGATATATCTAAATGATGATAGAACATGGGTGGTCCCATAATCCAATTTCAGCTTAACTGAACCAATCCCTTTGACTTCACAATGTTGATCATAACCCATAATTACCTTAACACACTCTCACATTCAACCAAATAAACCAAAAAACTGTCTAAAAGGAGACATAGCAAATTGTTCTCTTTAAACTTATCAAGCAAAAAATTAAGGAGAATTACAGCTTGATTTTCATAATTTAATTTATCACTAGAGTTGACGAAATCCCAACAAAATTTATTAAATTCATCAATATTCTCTTCTAGACCATTTGAAAAATACATGCGGAAAATAAATAACCTCTCTTTAAACCAATTTGCCAAATTGAGAGGTATACCAAAAACTCCGTTCAAAGAATAAAAATATTTTTAAATCTTGAAAAATAGTACTAGTAGCTTCAAAATTCAAATAGTGCCACCAATATTCAATTATCAAATTTTAGTAGTCATTTAATCAATTACCAATTATCATTGGAACTAACAAAATCACTATTCAAATAAACTTAAAAACAATTTGCAAAAGTCCAAAAATAAAGCTCGAAGTCAATTGCATGCTGCCAAAATCCAAATTCAAAGTTCTCTAAGTTGTCTCCATGGAACGCCCAAAAAATTCTTAAATAATGTATTGCTCTCAAAATTTGCATAAACCAGTGCCACTAATTGAAATTTAATAACCTAAAACACGATTACATGAATTTAACATCTGTTGCAAAACTAAAAACAACTTAATAGTTTGACGTAAATCATTCGTAAATGTTGAATTTTTAAAAACCAAACTGTCAATTTCATATTTGGTTTCAAATTAAACTTTCAAATTTCAAAAACATCTCAGAAGCAAAACCATGCTGACTTAAAATCTTATGGTCCAAACATAAAAGAACTGAGAGAACTTTTGGGATAAAAAATTGAAAAACAAACTTTCCAAAGAACTCTTCTGACAATAGCTCTTATACTAATTGTTAGCAAATTATCTCAAAACACAAATGTGCTTGATAATAAATCAATGAAGAAGATAAAAATAATTGAGTAAATGGAGGAGGAGACAAGATATATAGTGGTACGTGAATATCCCTAATCCACTGTCTAACCAAAGAGGCAATTTCCATTACTCACATAAACAAATTGGAGGAGAAGTTAGAACAATGTCCAAATATTAAACCTCCCCAAATGCTCTAGATCTCTAATGTCTCCCTCAAATGCTTAAATAGGGTGTTACAAATTGGGTCACAAAAAATCCTCACTCACAAGGCACAAATGGGAATACAAAATTACCTCAAGGTAACAACATTTAGCCTATAGTAAAAAGATTTAATACACAAAATTTCCTAATAAAAATATGTGAGTCACAAACCACAATGGCATTTGAAAGAGAACACGTGCAAAAAGGAAAAAAAATGTCAGTGAAAGGGATTGACCAATTGGAAAGAACACATGGATCGATGAAGTTCAATTATCTAACATGGGATGGTTGGTTTGTGTAATGGGAATTTCTTGAACAAGATTGAAAGTCAACTGGGTCTCCCAAATCAATTCGATTGGTTTTCGAAACGACCAGTTCTCCTGAACTAGGTAGGGTTCACTACCAAATTGTGGATTCATTTGAATAAGACGATTTTTTCTCCTGACTCTTTCTTTCAGGCGATTCCTTCCATATTTGCACTAGTCTTTATTGCTTCGCTGGACTCTTTTTCTGTTGTTTATATTGAAGTTTTATTTTTCTTTAACTTTAGATTTTTGGACTATTTTTAACATTAGGTGTATTTTAGGCCTCTCTATCCTTGGTTTAGGACAAAGGTGTTTTATTGGTATGAACCATGGTAGAATTGGTGGACAAAGAATCTCTTGTTTGGAGTTTAGGTTGATCGGTCCGGGGTAAGGAAAGACTCATTTTGGGTTATTTAACTTTGATAGAGTCACGAACCTCAGTAATCCTCATGCTTCAAGAATTTTTCGCCAAAGTACTTGAAAACTCAAGCACGACAATATTGACGCTAGATTGGCCTTCTTTGAAAATTTTGAATTTATGTATTTAGAATAGTCTAGATTTTGTTTTTGCTTAATATTTTTCATGGTTATTCTTTTAATTAGGTTTCTATTTGGTTTGCCACCCTCCTATGTGGGTTTAGGATCAATGTTGTTATTGGAGGATGTCTCTGTTAGTGGTTGTACCTAATTTAGGAGATTAGGATGTAAGGTTTGTTATTAATTTAATGAAGTTACCATTGTTTCAGAAAAGAAAAAAAATTGTAGAACTAAAAACTTCAAATTGAATAGTAGAAGTGGATGATTCTTTTGAGGGTGTTTTAGTCCAGGCTATTTAGAGAGGCAAAGTTCTTAAAAGATTGAAGTTCTTCCTTTGAGTTTTTTGGCTAAGATTAGTTAAGTAATACCTACATGCTGCAACATCTTTGACTAAGGCCTCAAAGCTCTAGGCTATTAGTGCGACTAACCTTGTCTAGAAATGTGCCATAAAACCCATATAATCACTAAACCTGTATGTTCAAGTTGATAGGAAAAAAATTTCGTTAATATTCGACAATCTCTACCATGGTAGCCATGCCAAGATTACAGAAAGATCTAGGAAGTTTTTTAATCTTTCTCCATTTTATGGAAATATCTTCAATGACTAGACTAGACTTTTGACTCCTTCTTTATAGAGCTTTGCAATTATAAATTTTTTCAGAAGTTGATAGGTGACAATAATACAATGTGATTGAAAAAACTCAGCAAAAAATGTTGTTATTATGCTGGAATTTCACTTTTATCTTACCAGGAGACATGAAGGAAAATTGACATACCCTTAAGGGATAATAAACATGGTAGCTTTTATTTTTCTTGCTCATTTTAGATTACCCAGGTGAAGCCCATAAACAAACCATTTCACAACTATCTAAGTCTGCTCTATTTTTTACTCCTATGCCATTCACCTTTCACCTCTGCGCCCTACATTTTTTACTAAAATTACAGTCCTCAACCGATGGGCTGCTCATCGTACATAGATAGAACTAACTTGATAATTGGAAAAAACAATAAAATAAGCAATCTAGCTAGCATTTTCATATTGTTTTTCCATCAACCCATTCCTGGCGATTAAAGCTTTAAGTGATCTTCATGATCATTATGTATGGAAGAATGTGGGATCCAACAATGAGTGGCGGCTTATTGGTAAATTCAACGTGAAATTTTTTCCGTTATCATTCAGTTTTTTTTTTCAGGATCGGAAAATTCATTCATATAGATGATGGATATAGCTGCTAGATGTGCTATGTTTCCTTTAGAATCGAAAAACTTTTCAATTCATAGGAGATATGTGAGGAGGCTATTTGGCCATATCTAATCACACATAGATCAGATGACTTGATGTCAAAGCAGGCAAGATCTGAGTCTTACCCAATAAGTCTGGTTTCCTTCTAGCCTCTATTGCTTTGCCTAGTTCATTTGTTGGAGAAGACATTACTGTCAAAATCAGGGGTTTGACCACTGGAAAAAAAACATTTCGATAAAATTAATGACAAGGATCAATCATTGGGCGTTAATGAAGAGATTTTGAATAAAAGTCAGCCTTGTAGTTATTCTCAAGTCGTTGCAAATATTGTCTTCCCATCAAAACGATGTTTTTAATTCAAAATGAGAGGAATTAATCTCCCTTGATTTGTAAGCCTATTATTGATAATAATCTTGTATTAAACCATTAGTCTATCTAGGTCACTGAATCTTTTACTTTTCCTCCTTTCTTAAAGGATATTTTACTGCAGTCAAATCCAATCTTTCAAATTATCTTATGATTTTCACCTTCGATATTTTGAACTCCAATAAAATCCATTAATCTAATCCAATTGATTAACTTGAGTATATTTCAAACATTTATCCTCTTGCCTCAACCACCTTTGCATAATTTAACAACACCTATTCACCATCCTTCTCTCAACCATCTTTATCCACTATCACTTTCACTAAAGGCTCATCATCCCATCAACTGGCTAGCATTCAAACAACTTCCTCAACTATTGATTACTTACTTTTTCTCTCAACTGAATATGATATCTCCCTTACGAGTCATTTCTCTACCTATTCTCCCCCCCCCCCTCCCCCTTCCTCCGACAAGACTTTGACCCCTAACCTTTAGATTCTTTTGTGTTCGAGGATTGAACCTGACATTATTTATGAGGAAACCTTAGCTACACTTCCTCCCTTTCCCATATACCTGCTATCACCCTCAATTAACCACCAACTGAGCTAACCACTGCCCCAACCCTACCCATTAATAATCCTTCCTCTATTTCTAATGTCCATATCTTAGACACATATCAAATTATCTACTTCAACATAAGGTTGCCATAGTCTCTCTACCTCTTATCACATAACCCTTACCTCAACTAAAAAAGCCATTTGTCAATCATAAAACTGTTGCGAAAAAAAGAAGTTAAGTTGACTATTATAGAGGTTGCCTTAGTTGGCCTCTAAATTTCATTAATTGGAATGTTTGAGGTTTATCTTCTTGAAAGAAGCATGCTTTGGTTAAATAGACTCTTAAGCAACACAATCCTAGAATTGTACTTCTTTAAGAAATTAAACTTCTTAGTATGAATGATAGACTGGTTAAATCTATCTAGATCTTGTCTTTTATTAGCGAACTAGCCTTGGATGCCATTAATTATAATGGGGCATCCTCATTCTCTAGAGTGAACCCACTTTCACTATAAGAGAGGTGGTTAGAGGCCATTGGACTATATTTGTTCATGTTTACTTACTCGATAGATTTCCTTTTTTGCTCAGATTTGTTTATGGACCATCAGAGGATGATTTTACTGACATGTTTTCGCAAGAATTTGATGAGTTTTCTACATTGGAGGAGATTGTTGGATCATTGGAGGTGACTTTGATGTAACTTGCTGGTCATGGGAGAAACCTCATGACCATATGATTTCCCGAAGTATGAGGACATTCAATGAAATAATCTTGGCTTATAATTTATCAGATATTTGTTTGTAGAATGGTTGCTTCACTTGGTCTATTTTTTACTTAACCTAATATCTCTATTGTTTGGATAGATTCTTAATCATGGATGATTGTTTGCAAAAGTTTGGGAATGCGTCTTAGAGAAGATTTCCTTTTATAAATTTAGAATCATGGATCATTATCCTGTTGTACTATCATTTGATGCTATTGTTTGACTTCTTATCCATTTCGGCTTGAAAATAATTTGCTTTAAAATCTAGGTTTAAGTCTCTAATTGGGGATTGGTGGAACCAAAATCTTCTTGTAGGTTGGTTGGGAAATAGTTTTAGGATGAAATTAAAAGGGTTCGAAGAAAGTGATTCAGAATTGGTGTAGACTTAAGAAGCTTGAGTCTTCTTAGCTCCCGTCATTATTATCCACATTAAAAGTTCTAGATAAATTGCAAGATGTCGGTCCGTTGTGATCACCTTAGATTGAATCACGTAGATCTATTGAAGATCAAATTGAAATATTAACTACTAAAGAGCACATTTCTTCGAAGCAAAGGTGTAAACTTCAGTGGCTCAGAGAAGGAGATGAGATTTCGAGCTTTTTCTATAGAATATTGGCTAAACATAAAAGAAATCAAATATATGATTTTTGAAATTTTTATCGAAGGAAGGTATTAGTGTTTTGTAAGCAATTGACATTGAAGTTGTATTTCTTGATTTCTACAATTCTCTTTTTGTGCTTAGGTGCAATTATTCGGTGCGATATAAATAAGCTAATGATAAATTCTGAGTGTGAAACAAAGTTCTATGCTTTGAATCACATTAATATGCAAGTATACGCAGTCGAGTATGCAGCAAGTGATAAGTATTTATATTTTATCATTTTTCGCAAGGATTTGACGTCTGTAATATGTTAATTAATCTAAGAGTCGTACAAGAAAAGTAAAAACAATGATGTTGGGATTTTGGTTTTGTTTATTATCTAAATGCGCAATGAACTAAGTAAGGCTCATGTGAAGGTTATGGAACGCATCTAACAATTTCTAGGGTAAATTGCGGTAGTAGTAATTGCCATACTTCGCCTAACAATCACTTCTATTCGCATTAAGCCCAACCGTTGCGACTTAATGTAATTAGCATCTGGCGCCGCGTATGCACTAGTTATGCGTTTATTCCTAAACTCTGATTTAAAGTATGAAAGACTTAATACTAACCTACTATACATGCAAACTAGCCTTAGCTTATTTCCTCTTCCGATTTATAACCTAATAATGTGTGTAGATGATTGATCGATAGTTTCTATTAAATTAAGATCCTAATCCAACATGCTTCAATTAACAACTCTTTTTACCCAAGTACATGTTTTCTACAACCCGCCCCCTTAACCTTTGCATAAGATGCTTAGCTAGACATGAAAGTAAGGAAAAGAATAAATAAGAATAAATCAAAAGTCATTGCAAAAGAAAAATGAATTAATTCAAATGCAAGAACATTTTGAAGAGAAATAATGATGCTGGAAATGAATAAAACATAAATGGTGGCGGATGCTTGAAGAATAGGACTCCGTGTCAATAGGAACATGAACCTCGCTTCGAAATCCTCATCCCAAGTGTGGGAGAAGAAATCCTAAAACAGGCACCCTTTCTCTCTTGGTTCTTCTCCTATTTATGGGCTTTGAAATGTTTGGAGACTAAGGAATCGACTTGGAAGGTAAGGATTAGATTTGGAAATATCTTTATTACCTTTTATTGCATTTTATCTTTGGTAGCTTATCCCCTGATTCGTGCAACAGATTTCCTCTGATTGATTTTGGAAATCACGTCTTTGCTAATTAAGGTATGAATCACATGATTATTGCAGTTTGTCTATCCCGCACTATGTTAGTTGGCATTAGTTCGACATCCGATTCGGTTATTGAGGCTTTGAAAACTGGTCTGATCTGCTATTTTTGCATTAATGTTTGAAGATCTGCATTTCTCTTCCCATTTTAGCATCGCTTTGCATTTCGTCCAACGACCTTTGCGAATATACTTGGAAGATCATGCAGGTCTACAACCTCCAAAGCATCTTGATGTGCGTTTTGAACTTCCGCTTCTCCTTTGAATGCGATGCTAACCATGTTTCCAATTCTTGTAGATATAACAATAAATTAGCATATCATGGGTTCTTTGGCATTTAAGTACAAATGCGCTAATTTTCCTAACCTTTTATATTTAAGCTCATAAATCATACATGCAACTTATTTATATAAATTTCCTATCTTGATGCTATTCTAATTCTAAAATTCATTTAATTGATGCACAAATATCTTCCGAATATATTAAGATATTAGCCTAAATAATGCTATCTTCGAAAGCTATCATGCTTCTACTTGATTTCTGCTGGATAATTTTGATAAAAGTCTTTATTTCTCATGATCAAGAAAATGGGCTTAGGATTCCTTTTAAAACTTTATTGATGACTGGACTCTATTATGTAAAGAAGGTGTAGTGGTCCAAGTTAGACATTGAAAAAGCTTTTGATACGGTTGACTCGAACCATTTAGATGCGATTTTGCATGCAAATGATTTTTGCTTTCCTCGAAGGAAATGAATTATAGGTTGTATTTCGAGTGTATATTACATAATCCTTATTAGTGGGAGGTTGTAACGGCCCAGTTTTCTATCCCGATTCTTGAGGAGCTTTCGGTTCAGATTCAGTGGTTCGGATGGGCCGTTAGAGCTGTTTTGACCCTTAGGGGCATTTTGGTCTTTTTGCTCCCCGGGCAGGATTTGTGGTTTTTCAGGGTTTCGAGGCAACTCCTGCCTTTGTTGAGGCTTGTTTGTTGTGGGCTGCGAGTCCCGAGATGTTTGGGCTTTTCGTTTGGGAGTTCGGTTGTGATTTGGGTTTTGGGCAAAGTTATGGTTGTTTGGGTGTTTCCTTTGGGATTCGAGCCCGGGCCCTTGGTGTTGATTTGGGAGGTTGATTTCAGTGAGATTTGTTGTTTGGAAAGGTTGCTTCAGTCGGGTCTCGAAGGAGGAAGCCGGGAAATGGGATTTAAGGATTTTAAGGATTTTTTGGAAAATTGGAAAATTGGATTTTATTTGGATAAGGATGGAAAATAAATAAAAGAGAAAAAGAAAAGAAAAAAAAAGAAAAATATCATTTTCTTTCCCCCCATTTTTCCCCTTTCTCTCTCGTCCAACCCGAGCCCCCCTCTTGGCCCCTCACCTCCCTGCCCGAGCAGCCCCTGGTCGCCCACCCTAGCCGCCCAGCCCTAGCCAGCCCCAGCGCCCAGCTCGCCCAGGGTCGCGAGCCTAGCCGCCCAGCTCGCCCTGCCGCGCGCACAGCGCCGAGCCCAGCCTTGCTCGCCCCTGCCCCAGCGTCGCCCAGGTCGCTCAGCCCTCGCCCTGGTCCGAGTCACCCAGCCCTCGCCTTGGTCCGAGTCGCCCAGCCCCGTGCCGTGCCGAGCCAGCCCGAGTGTCCTGTAGCTCGTGTCGCTCTCGCCCTAGCGTCCTGTAGCTCGTCGCCTCGCGCGCGCGCCTCTGTGCTTGCCGAGCTCGCGCCCGCGCGTCGTTCCACTGTCTTGAGAGCGCGCGCGCGCGGCGCCAGCCCAGTGCTCTCCGCGTCCGCGCCGCCGCCTCGCCCGGCACGCCGCGCGTGCGACTCCGCGCCCGATGTCGCCCAGCGCGCCCCTACCTGCGCTTCGGCCAAACTTGTTGTGTGTTGGCTTGGCCCGAGCCTTGTGTCTTCTCGGATGGTATTTCCCAGTCTTTTCTTCGTTGGGCGGATTTATTGGTGGCTGCTGGTTATGGATTTATTTGGGTTGTTTATGTATTTGATTTGGGTGCTTTGTTTGATGTTTAGGCTGTTCGGGATCGATTAGAGGCTCGAGGATTCGCTCGTAGATTTATTATAATTATTGTTTTTCTGCTTGTTCCAGGTAAGGATTTCTTACCTTGGTTGTGTGGACCCTGCGATATATCTCGATATGCCTTGCTTGTTTGCTGATTGTTATGAGCATGTTAGAGATAGAGCTTTGATTGATTTCTTGCTAGCATGTTTGCCTGATTTTACATGTTAGTGCCATGCTAGGTTTGTTCTGCCAGCATGCTTATGGTTCCTGCTTAAGTTGTAGTATCATGCTAGGTAATGTGATTATTGTCGGTCATTGCTTGCTAGCCAGGAATCATTGATTTTGCTCTATACTCTTAGATAGAGTTGTAGGGTTTGTCATCATCCAGAGGCTGAGCGGACATAACGTACTTTGTCCCCAGCGATCGGGAGTAGTGTGCGAAGCATAACGTATCTTGCTTCCCCCGTCGCTAAGGTGGATTTAGCTCGGTCGGGAGTAAAGTGTCTTGCGCAGCATAACGTATCTTGCTACCCCCCCGACCCGCCGGTTGTGGACTTAGCTACCCACTTCGGCAATAGCCTAGTTTGTAGCCTGCTAGAGCGGAACCCCGCCCAACGGTGTAAGCCTACCTTGGCCGGTTCTTAGCTTCGTGTCGGTGGATCAGCCGCACAGATGATGGCCGAGGGCCTCGCTCTCGTGATCGCGACACCGCTTCCGAGTCATAGGCATGTGCACTGCCCGCGTAGTTTGCCCTTAGGCCCCGCATTTACTTCCGGTTGCAGAGGAGCATGCGGTGTGCGCGCGCACGCGTTAGTTGCCGGTTCGAGAGAGCTCTCCCGGGCTAATGTCGTGAGTACACCATTCCTTCCGTTAGAGCGACTTCGTACTCTCCGTAAGTCCAGATTAGTGCAAGGGCAAGGAGGCCCTTGAGGACATTTTAGGATCGGTGTATTCCCCGAGTGACAGATACCTCGGCGATGTCCCGGGATTGGTCGATGTATCCAATCCCGTTTAGGCCTAAGAAAGAGACTTCCGATGGCTCCAGATCTTGTTTTATGAGCTCGTTGAGCTATGATCCGTGTTGATAGTCGCTTGCTTGGATGTTGAGGTGCTAGATGACTGATGTATCGTATTGTACCCGGTTGGGGATTTTTACCGAGTATCTTTATACTCACCCTTATTTATCTTTCGGTAGCTTGGGACAACACCGGGATGGCTAGCGGAGGAGCCGATTGATCATGGGGGCCGCCGCCGACACTCTGTCTTTTATTATTGCATTGTTTATTCAGCATGTAGATGGACAGGAGTCCTAGGGGAACATTGTTTAAAACGTTGTTTAAATTGTATTGTATCTTTTTATAAATACTGGCCAGGATGTTTTACTTCGTTGGATGGTTTAAATGTAAATTGATGGTTATGTTTTAAGGGTTCCCCCTTCTCATATGTTTTGAAAGGTTTTTAAATATGAGCACTAAACCGCTTGTTATCATATTTAACTTGCATGCTGAGTGAGAACCCCGGTTTAGGACCATGTTTTGGGTCGGGTTCGTCACAGAGGTCAAAAGGGGAAATTGTTTCCGTCAAGAGGTATTCAACAAGATGATCAAATTTCTTCTTTCCTCTATATTCTTGTTTCGAATTGTCTTAGTCGTCTCATGACTCATAGTGCCAACATCGGGAAAATTGTACCACATTTTGTTGGAACCTCAGCTTTCAGAGTCAACTGATAAATCTCAATTAGAGAGTTATTTAGTCCTCTTTAAGATGTATTTATTGAAGAAATCATGCACTTTCATCATAGACCAATGCATAGAATACTTCTAAGATAGAGAATTTGTTATAAAATACTATGCATGTTAGAAATGAGGCAGTGATTAGGAAATCAAAGAAATTAAGTGTTTTTTTGTGCTAAGAAGCTAAATTTTGCAGCATTATGGATAGAATTTCTAGAATCCCCATTTTCGCTAAATGTTTTTATTGCAGGGCTTTAACGTTCTAGAAACATTGAATTCATGCCTCAATTGGTAAAGTCTGAGGAGAGAAAAGAAGAGCTATTCAGGAGCAAGTCAATGTTGTAAGCACTAGATCAAAGGGGGACAGCTTCTGCAACAAGGCTGCCAACTCTGCACCTGCGTCAGAAAAGCTGGAAAAGGCAGATATTGTCGGTTGGGGATCAAAAGCAAGGGCCATTTTGCCCTAGAATCTGGACCGTTGATCTTGGCAAAGAAGAGGGTATATATAGATCATTTTGGGATGAAAAAGGCAGCTCTCATTATTCCTTTTTTGGTTCTTCCTTGAATACAGAGCACTTGGGAGAGGAGTCCTCGTTGTGCGGAGCATTTCTACAGCATTTCTGCAGTTTTCTTCCTGAGTTTTTCTTCTTTTTATGTTCTGTATTTTGATATTCCCGTTCAGACTTTGGTTGTAGTTCATATTCCTGCACTATATTGCTTAAACGTTTGAGCTTAATCGTATTTTGAAGTTTCTTCTCTTTCTTCCTCTTGTTTTTCATGATCTGCACATTCTTTTTACTATTTTGAGTGTTACTGTTCCATTGCTGCACTGTTCATAGTTGTTTGTTTTGCTGTATGAGTTTTGGTTGCATGATGGTTACATCATTCTTATACTATGTTTCTGTTCTTTCCATTATGAGCATGAGCTAAACGCATATAGGTGAAGGCTGAGGGAAGTGTGTGTGATGCATGTATCTTGGGAAAGTAGGGGGATGTTAGGCTAAGACATAATAGGTGTTTTAACTAAAAGCATGTTTCGACTGATCATCCATTCATGTTTGCTTGTCTTTTCATCTCGAGAGAGAGAGAAGGATTAGAGATAACCCATGTCTATTAGTTTCAATGTTAGGAGCTCCTACTTGTTAAAGAGGGAGGCTAGAAATAGTCACCTCGCTAGTGCGCATTTCAACTTTATAGCTTCGAGTTGATGCTTCTCATCTTAATGCTCAGATCGTAGGACCGAATCCAATTGTTATGCAGAATTCGAATGTCAATAATGCCAATGCTGCTAACCCAAATGCTAATCCCAACCAACCAATAGATGAAAGGGATAGAGCAATCAGAGATTGTATTAATTATGCTACACATGGGCTGAATCTTGGAATTGTAAGACCGGATATTAGAGCTAGAAATTTCGAACCTAAGCCTTTTATGTTTCAGATGCTGCAAACAATTGAGCAGTTCTATGGTCATGCATCTGAAGATCCTCATGTGCATCTTGGCTCATTTCTCGAAGCTACAAATTCATTTAGGATTCCAGAAGTCACGGAAGACAATTTGCTATTGACATTATTCCCATACTCGCTGCGAGATGGAGCAAAAGCATGGTTAAACACTTTGCCAGCAGGGTCAATAAAAACTTGGGATCAATTAGTGGAGAAGTTTTTGATCAAGTACTTCTCGCCAACCAAAAATGCAGATATTCGACATGAAATTATCGGATTTCGACAGCATGGTGAGGAATCAGTGAGTGAAGTGTGGGAACGTTATAAAGACCTGTTGCGAAGGTGTCCACATAGTGGTATATCGTATCCAGTGTAGATGGAACTGTTCTACAACGGATTAGATAACCCATCCAAGATCATGTTAGATACGACAGCCAACGGATCTCTGATGAACAAAAAATTATAGAGAGGCTTACAATATCTTGGAGACATTTTCGATGAATAACAATCAATGGTCCCAACCAAGACGGAGTACTACAAAGAAAGGAGGGTATTTAGCCGTGGATGAGTTGACAGCATTGCGAGTTGAATTAGCAAGTTTATCCAATGAGATGAAGAATATGCGAATGGAGAGTGCTGCTAAGACAGAGAAAGCTGCGCCTGTCAACCAAATACAATCTGAAAGTTGTGTTTACTACGACGAAGGACATACCTATGACTTCTGTCCACACAATTCTGCTTCAGTAATGTACATGGGAAATGCAAATAATTCGAGGCCAGCCAACAATCAGTATTCAAGCACTTACAATTCTAGTTGGAGGCAACACCCAAATTTTTCGTGGGGAGGTTATGGAAATGTTGCGCACACTCAGCAAGGGCAAGCAAAAATGCAGCAATCTCTTGGGTTCACGAATCATAACACACAAGGATTTAACAATCAAGGCTACCAAAAGCCAGCTCAGCCTCTACAAATTCCAGGTACTTCCTTAGAAAGCTTGTTCAAAGAGTACATTGCGAAAAACGATGCGAGTATGCAGAGTCAGCAGGTAGCAATGAGAAACTTAGAGGTTCAAGTGGGCCAATTAGCATCTGAATTAAGGAATAGGCCTTTGGGGAAGCTGCCATCAGACACTAAATCTTCAAAGAGAGACGGAAAGGAACAAGTGCAGTCAATAGAGTTAAAGAGTGGGAAGCCCCTGAGAGATGATCCAAAAATTAAAGCTTACCATGAAAAGAAAGCATTTCTGGAAGAGATTCCAGAAGAAGAAAATGCAGCAGAATCTGATGCTGCTGACATTGAATAAAAAAAGAGGTAAATGCCGAAGGAAATGCATCTGAGCCTGTTAAGAGTCAATTAGGGCAAGGAAAGCCTGTCGTGGAGAATTTTACAGTGGGGTGGGACAATAAGTCGAATAACCAGGTGAAAAAACAATTACCAGCTTTTAAACTGCCTCCACCACCGTACCCACTAAGGCTTCAAAAGAAGAAGCAAGCTGGAGCGCATTTTGAGAAATTTTGGGACATCTTGAAGCAGATTCACATAAACATACCGTTGATTGATGCTTTGAAGCAAATGCCAAATTGTGCAAAACTTTTGGAGGATGTCTTATCAGAAAAAAGTAAGTTAGAAGAATTTAAGGTAGTCTCATTAAATCAGGAATGCAATGTTATTATCAGAAATAAGCTTCCCAGTAAAGAGAGTGACCCGGGTGCCTTCACGATTCCAGTTACGATAGACGGGCATCATATAGGTCTAGCATTAGGTGACTTGGGAGCTAGTATCAACCTAATGTCTTTATCTATTTACAAGAAGTTTGGAATTGGAGAAGCACGTCCCACAACCATGACTATTCAGCTCGCCGATCGGTTTATCACGCATCCAGAAGGAAAAATAGAAGACATATTAGTACAAGTGGATAAATTCATCTTTCCCCCAGATTTCATTATTTTAGACTATGAAGCTGACAAAGACATACCCATCATTTTAGGCAGACCTTTCCTGAATACCGGCCGAACTTTAGTGGATGTGTATAAGGGTACGATAACGTTGAGAATGAACGATCAAGAAGTGAAATTTAGCATCGACAACTCCATGAAGTACCCTTCCGACATCGAACATTGCTCATTCCTGAGTGCAACTGAAGAAATGCTGGGAGCTGTTTCTCAGCATGACAGAATGGCAGACCCGTTAGAAGACTTGCTTGGGGCATTGAGCATCGACCAGTTGGAAGCATGTAATGCGCTGTTACATCTGAATCAATTTGATTCTCTGGATCTAGGGGAACGCACGAGTGTGCCAATGTTGCCATCAATAGAGACATCACCATCGTTGTAATTAAAACCACTGCCGCAGCATTTGAAATACGCATACTTGGGAGCCAAGCATACCCTTCCATTTATCATATCAGCTGAGCTAATTCCAAAGAATGAAAGAATGCTGCTTGATCTATTGCAGCAGCACAAGAAGGCGATCTATTGGACGCTCGCAGACATCACAGGAATAAGCCCATCCGACTACATGAACAAGATCAATTTGGAGAAGGGCCAATTCAAGTAGAGAGAGCAGCAACGGAGGTTAAATCTCGCAATGAAGGAAGTAGTAAAAAAGAAAGTGATAAAGTGGCTGGATGCTTGAATCATTTACCCAATCAATGACAGTAACTGGGTAAGTCCAGTTCAATGTGTTCCAAAGAAGGGAGGAATGACTGTGATAAAAAATGATGCCAATGGGTTAATCCCAAGCAGAACTGTTACGAGGTGGAGAGTTTGCATGGATTATAAAAGACTCAATAAAGCTACCAAGAAGGATCATTTCCCATTGCCATACATAGATCAGATGCTTGATAGGTTGGCAGGGCAAGAATACTATTGCTTTTTGGATGGCTACTCCGGATATAATTAGATTATGATAGATCCTAAAGACCAAGAGAAGACGACATTCACATGTCCGTATGGTAAATTTGCATTTAGGCGAATGTCTTTTGGGCTCTGCAATGCACCCGCTACATTTCAGCGCTACATGTTAGCAATCTTCTCAGACATGATTGAAGAAATAGTTGAGATCTTTATGGATGATTTCACCGTGTTTGGGAAAACATTCGACTTGTGCCTGCTCAACTTAGGAAGAGTGCTCAAGCGTTGCGAGGAAACAAATTTAGTTCTGATTTGGGAAAAATGCCATTTTATGGTGAAAGAGGTAATAGTCCTTGGGCACCGCATTTCGAAAGAAGGTATCGAGGTGGATCGTGCAAAAATTGAAGTTATTGAAAAGTTGGAACCCCCGAGTAATGTTAAGGGCATTAGAAATTTTTTGGGGCATGCTGGGTTTTATAGGAGGTTCATCAAGGATTTCTCTAAGATATCCAAGCCTCTATGTGAATTGTTAGAAGTTAATCGAGAATTCAAATTTAGTGAAAATTGTGTGAAAGCCTTCAATGAGTTGAAAAATGCTCTCATCATAGCGCCAATCATAATAGCACCGGATTGGAATAAGCCGTTTGAGCTACTGTGCGATGCAAGCGATTACGCTGTGGGTGCGGTGCTTGGGCAAAGAATTGATAGGTTGCTTCAACCAATTTACTATGCCATCAAAACTCTTAATGAAGCTCAGCTCAATTACACAACAATAGAAAAGGAGCTGCTAGCAGTGGTTTTTGCACTTGAAAAGTTTCGATCTTACCTTGTGGGATCGCAAATTATCGTATTTACTAACCATGCTACAATTCGGTATTTTATGAGCAAATTAGATGCTAAGCCCAGGCTAATTCGATGCATTTTGCTGCTACGAGAGTTTGATATTGAAGTTAGAGATAAAAAAGGAAACGAGAATGTTGTGGCGGATCACTTGTCAAGGTTAAAGCAAGCACATGAAATGAACAAAAACATCCCAATTGAGGAAAGTTTTTCAGATGAGAAACTGTTGGTGGCCACAACATTACCAGCCGCAGAACGACCTTGGTTTGCTGATTTCGCTAATTATCACGCAAGTGGAGTTCTCCCGGAGGGCCTAACGAGAGAGCAGACCAAGAAGTTTTACACAGATGTAAAGTTTTATTTTTGGGATGAGCCGTTTCTGTTCCGACAATGTGCTGACAACATTATTAGACGATGTGTCCCTGAAGGCGAGGTGAAAGAAATCTTGCAACGATGTCATAGCTCGCCTTATGGTGGACACTTTGGAGGAACAAGAAGTGCAGCCAAAATATTTCAATCTGGGTTGTACTGGCCTTCGATTTTTAAGGATGCCCATTATTTTGCTAAAACATGTGATAAATGTCAGAGGCGTGGAAATATTGGAGTACGGGATGAAATGCCAATGACATGCATCTTCAAAGTTGAGCTGTTTGATGTTTAGGGAATTGATTTCATGGGCCCATTCCCTCAATCAAAGGGTAGTCTTTACATTTTGGTTGCGGTAGACTATGTCTCAAAGTGGGTGGAAGCAATTGCCAGCCCAGTTAATGATGCCCAAACGGTGACTCAGTTCTTGCATAGAAATATTTTTATGCGATTTGGAACGCCAAGGGCATTGGTGAGCGACGAGGGAACACACTTTATTAATCGAGCAATGGCCAATGTCTTGATGAAGTATAATATTAAACATAGAGTGGCTACACCATATCACCCTCAATCAAATGGGCAGGCGAAAATTTCGAACAAGGAAATTAAGAGCATTCTGGAAAAAGTTGTGGGACCTTCAAGAAAAGACTGGTCGATGCGGCTTGAAGATTCGCTTTGGGCATACTGAACAACATTCAAAACTCCCTTAGGAATGTCTCCATATCAGCTAATTTTTGGAAAGTCGTGTCATTTGCCTCTAGAGCTAGAGCATAGAGCATTTTGGGTTCTGAAGAATTGAACTTAGATCTAACTTTAGCTGGGCCGGCAAGGATGATACAGCTCCTCGAGCTAGATGAACACATGCAGCATGCTTATGAAAATGCTAAGTTATACAAAGAAAGAACAAAGGCTTGGCACGACAACAAGATAAAGCCAAAAACATTTGAGATAGGGCAAAGAGTATTATTATATAATTCAGGATTTAAATTATTCCCTAGAAAATTGAAATCTAAATGGTTTGGGCCTTTCAGAATTTTGTAGGTTTATGCGAGTGGAGCTGTTAAGCTAATAAATGAGGAAGATGGAAGTGAATTCATGGTGAACGGGCAATGTTTAAAGCAATATTGGGGCAAGGATTTCAGGAAGGAAAAATCCTCGTGGCCCCTTTCAAACGAGTAGGAAGTCAGAAGAGCTTGGTGCAATGGAATGTTCGGTATTTTTAATTTGAGCTCCAAGCAATAGTTGTTGCATTAATATTTCCGATTCATTTATAGTTAATGCTTTATTTTATGTTGTTTATTTCCTGTTATTTTTTCATTTAAAATTAAGTTAATTAGGGGTAGTTAGGAAGAAAATTGGATGGAAGAAGAAGATGATCAAGCAGCTTCAAGTTCCAGCTCCCAGTTCTGATGGAAGTCTCTGTCTCTTGTCTCTCTGCCTTTCATGTTTTTTATATTAATATGTGTTTGTGTTGTTTTGTGCTAGCTAGTTTTAATGTTTTAGGTTGTTGATAGCAACGCTTAGTATTCTGCCTTTTTTCATTAGTGTTTTGTTATCATTAGTAAAATTCCCGTATTCTCAGCGTTGTGTTCTGCTTTTGAAATTTCCCGAGCAAACTAAAGACTTAGCCTAGGTTTTGAGCCTTTAGTTAAGTATGCCTTTTGAAATAATCCTAACCTAACAATGAATGAATCCCTGATCGGAACAAGGAAATAAGAGAGCTCTAAAATGCTAAATCTGAAAGCTTAAAACATTCTGCAAGAAATCTTGAAAACATTGAGTTTAGGGAAACTAAGCCTCACCTTCATTGAGGACAATGAAGATTTCAAGTCTGGGGGTGGGGGAAAGCCCGTGCATGAGAAAAAATGACAAAATTTTTAAATTCAAAACAAAGACCAAAGCATTTTGATTAAGCTATGAGAAAAGCATCCTTGAGAAAATTTTTAAAAAGTCAATGCCGCAAGCATTAAAATAAAGTGAATAGTGAAGAAGAAAATCTTGGAAAAAATATGTTGTTGCTGAATAAGGCCAAAGGACAAGTGTTGTAATAAGGGAAAAAGCCGAGCTGTGTAAAGAGAGAAAAGCCCAAAAAGGGAACTAAGGCTAGTAGCCATAGTACTGAGAGCATCCCGATTCCTTCCAACGCCTCAACTTCGGTTGTTTCCGCTGCTTAAGTGTGTCATTTTAAGAACTATGGAATTTGGGTGTAGTCGGTTTGAGGGGGCTCGAAGTGCTAAAAGGGTGTGTGCGTGGGAAAGAATGCTTTAATTAGATGCTTTGGCTAAACTTAGGAGGATCAAGGGATTGAGTGAGATGTTTTGGAGTCGTAGGCTTTAGTATTTAAGGGTGCTTAAGTTCTTATTCTAGCAGGGAAGAATTCTTTATTAGGGATAAAAATTATTTTAAAAAGCATGCAAGACTAAAAGTGATAAGAGAAAGTTGAGAGCTATAGTTTATGACGAAAATTTATGTGGCAGAACTGCAATGTTAAGTATTCGGGAATGGATCTTTTTGATAACTCATGCATGATAGGAGCATTGAAAGAAGCATTCTTTGTGAAGCATTGCTCGGGACGAGCTATGGTTCAAGTCTGGGGGTTTGATAACTCTCAATTATTGAGTTATTTAGTCCTCTTTAGGATATATTTATTGAAAAAAATCATGCACTTTCATCATAGACCAATGCATAGAATACTTCTAAGATAGAGAATTTGTTATAAAATACTATGCATGTTAGAAATGAGGCAGTAATTAGGAAATCAAAGAAATTAAGTGTTTTTTGTGCTAAGAAGCTAAAGTTTGCAGCATTATGGATAGCATTTCTGGAATCCCCATTTTCGCTAAATGTTTTTATTGCAGGGCTTTAAAGTTCTAGAAGCATTGAATTCATGCCTCAATTGGTGAAGTCTGAGGAGAGAAAAGATGAGCTATTCGGGAGCAAGAATGTTGTAAGCACTCGATCAAAGGGGGACAGCTTCTACAACAAGGCTGCCAACTCTACATCTACGTCAAAAAGGCTGGAAAAGGCAGATATTGTCGGTTGGGGATCAAAAGTAAGGGCCATTTTGCCCTAGAATCTGGACCGTTGATCTTGGTAAAGAAGAGGGTATATATAGATCATTTTGGGATGAAAAAGGCAGCTCTCATTATTCCTTTTTTGGTTCGGCCTTGAATTCAGAGCACCTGAGAGAGGAGTCCTCGTTGTGCGGAGCATTTCTATAGCATTTCTGCAGTTTTCTTCCTGAGTTTTTCTTCTTTTTATGTTCTGTATTTTGATATTCCCGTTCAGACTTTGGTTGTAGTTCATATTCCTGCACTATATTGCTTAAACGTTTGAGCTTAATCGTATTTTGAAGTTTCTTCTCTTTCTTCCTCTTGTTTTTCATGATCTACACATTCTTTTTACTATGTTGAGTGTTACTGTTCCATTGCTGCACTGTTCATAGTTGTTTGTTTTGCTGTATGAGTTCTGGTTGCATGATGGTTACAACATTTTTATACTCTGTTTCTGTTCTTTCCATTATGAGCATGAGCTAAATGCATATAGGTGAAAGTTAAGGGAAGTGTGTGTGATGCATGTATCTTGGGAAAGTAGGGGGGATGTTAGGCTAAAACATAATAGGTGCTTTAACTAAAGCATGTTTCGACCGATCATCCATTCATGTTTGCTTGTCTTTTAATCTCGAGAGAGAGGGGGATTAGAGAAAACTTATTCATGTCCATTAGTTTCAATGTTAGGAACTCCTACTTGTTAAAGAGGGAGGCTAGAGATAGTCACCTTGCTAGTGCGTATTTCAGCGTTTATAGCTTCGAGTTTAGATGCGAGAGCTCAAGCTCGAAGAGAATGAATGCATCTTGAGAAAGAACATTTGATCACATGTTGTGCGGAGTCTGCTTCTCACCATAGTCTTACCCTTAATGCATGTTAATCACACTCAACCTACCCTCAACTCGAACCTATTCTCTTATTGAAGTATTTCCCCTGTTTTTCCAGTTGTTAGCATTTCTGTTTTATTATCTTCATATCGAACGTTTATAGCCTTGTGATAGTTTGCTATCTGGTTCTGTGAAGTTGTTACCATTGCATGTGTTACTGTTTATTTTCCAATGTTTACGTCATTTGTTTCATTAATGTAGTTATATAGTTTTAGTCAATTAGATAGTATAATCACCCACCACATTTTCCTTTACTTTCTGTATTTGACTTTTTGATTAACACTTATTTAGAGTTAAACCAGTCCCTGTAGAGAATGACTTTTATCTTATCACTTGACTACGATTGACTGCGTATACTTGCGTATTAATCTGTTGAATGTTTGCAACATTATGTATTATTGTGTAAAACGACCAGATTATTACTTATTTATTAAGCAGCATCAACACGATCATCAACCATCTCCAATTTGCGGATGATACATTTATTATTCTCTAAAACTGATAAATTTGCATCGAAGGATTATTTCAAATGGTCAAAATATTGGAACATGCTTCTAGGCTTAAGGTTAATTTGTCCAAAAGTGAATTGATAGGTATTCATGTGGATCCTTCTTGTATATATTAGGGTGGCCACACACTTTGGGTGCAACACAAGGTTATTGGCCATCGACTTGTCTAGGCCTTATATTGGGTGGAAATCATAGAGCAATCTCTTTTTTGGACCTGATTTTTTAATGCATGGAGAAGACACTACATAATTGGAAGTATGCATTTATCTCTAAAGGCAACCAACATACACTACTACAAAAAATGAGTTAGTTGACACGTATAGAACGTCAACTATATAGTATAGTTGACGCTCTTGAGAGCGTCAACGAATCGACTGTCAACTAAAGTCACTATAGTTGACGCTTGCTAAAGCGTCGTCCAATGATATAATTGACATGTTCAAAATGTCAAGACCATAAGTGATTGACATATTAGAAGCGCCATGTGAAGGTTTAATCGACGTTTATAGAACGTCAACCGAGAGTTTTGTTGACGTTTTGTAAATGTCAACAGTTGTTTCAAAACGTCAAGTAAATGGACATGGATTGACATTCTTTAAACGTCAACGAAAGTATTGGTTGACATTTTGAATTTATCTAGATTTCATGTTCATCCTGTCAAATGATTTATTACTATTACAAATTTTTTTTACAAAAGTAGCATAAACTTAATATATATTTTTAGTACTAATAGTTTACATATTACAAAGAAAGTATGGAACCACATTCTCATCTTTGAACATTTTTCAAAGTTGTCTTTCTAAATATACACAAAAAATACTCATTCCAAAAAGTAGCTCAACTATTTCCATAACTAGCTATATACACAAAAAAGAACATGAAATATTTTACAAAGTTTGTAGTCTTCCTAAATATATTCAAGAACATGAACAAAATACCACATTCCACACGCACTTCATGCAGCTCACATATAGGGTACTTGACATATTCAGCCTATTCCACACACACTTGATCCAGCTCATATGAGTCTTTTGTATCAATCTGCTAACATTAACTAATAGGAATGGGTTATAAAGATTAGACCAAAGTCAACAAATCATCTTTACATATACCACATGGTGTTCTCTTTTCACAAAAAAGAAAACAAAAGATATCTCATTATTTTGAAGTTTATTTAAAAAAAAAACAATCAAAATCAAAAAGAAAAAAAAAGTGTACATACCTTAAGGACGAACGTTGAAGGAGAAATAAAGGGGCTGCTTTGGTTGTTCAACAAGCTAATTTCTAGAAGCATAAATGGAGAAATCGTGAATGAGAACAGAAACACTAATATGGAGAAGTCATGAAATTTCTAGAAACACAAACAAGTTTGTTTTGAAGTATGTTGAAGGAGACAAAAGACTTAGTAAAAAAAAGGAACGAAAATAAAATAATGAAATTAATTACTTTAAAATCACAGAACTTGCAATGTGATTGTGGACTTGATAATATCATAGAACTTTTTACATAAAGATTAGAGTAAAATATAAGTTTAGTTCATATAGTAGGTAAAAGTTAGAGCTTAATTTTCATGGTTTAAAAAACTAGAGTTTTATTCTATCGATATTCAAGGACCAAAACAAAAACGCTCCACTGAAAAACTTGAAACTTAATATAAAAACACATACTGGAGATAAACAAAGTCTGAGACACAATAGTTGCAGTTATGGGCTTGCAAAGAATAGAGTTGGGATTTTTAAGAAAGAAACAAAAAACAAAAAATAAAGAATAGATAAACAAGTTTATCAATAAGCCCAAACAAAGGCTTTAAGAAATAGCAAAATGCAAAGAAAGGTTAATTTCGAGTTCATCTATTGTAGTCGAAGAGAAAGCAAGACACAAGGGGAAGAAGGTGAAAAGAAAAAAAATTAAAGACAAACATTTTTCCATAAACATTGAAATGTTAGTCTGCATGATTCAACCATCAATAGAGTCCATGATTCAACCATCAATAGAGTCCATGAAGTAAAACAAGAATGTTTGAATGAAATTGATTATGAGGATTAATCCATGATTCAACCATCAATAGAGTCCCAAATCCTAAATGGAGAGATAGAACTCAAAATGAGATCAATCCATGATTCAACCAATATCAATAGACACAAACATATAAGTTTGAATTACTAGATTGGTAATTTACGCACCTAACAAAGTACTAGATTCTTTCCTCAAAATTTTAAGGGTGGTCATGCCGAAGTTTATGGTTTGTTTTACAAATTACAGAGAATGAAAGAAGACAAAGTCATAACCCTAAATTTAATTTGAACAATTTATCGCATCTAACACCGAAACAAAATTCCAAATAGTGTTAACTAAATTGGTATTAACCATTCAAAATCATATTTCGAAACAGAGCATTTTGTTTTACTTCTAGGGCTAATGAACTTCAATTAAAGTCTAAAATAAGAAACCATTGCTATCCATTATATTCTCACATTTTTCTGTTAGCATTCATATCTAACCATCTTTTATAACATATAAAGTAACCAAACTAAAACAAAAACCAACATAAATTAGTCCATAACAATTTCATTGGAGCTTCCTAACATATAAGGCAAACAAAACAAGCTAAGCTAACAACAATGTTAGACAAAATATTCAGCTAAACATGATAAAAAAAAAAAAAATCTTAAAGTACAATAACGTTTTGACACTGCCAAGTCAAATATGCATATGCCACATTCAATTTCAAGGATTCAAAACAGAAATTTGTTCAAAAGCAAAAGGAAAACCCATACAACAAAGAAATAGAAGAGAAAGCAACACAATCTCTTCCAAGTTAATAGAGAATGAACATGTTCAAAAAGATGAAAAAACTCAGGCACAAGATTGATGAAGCTTATAAGTTCAACAAATTTATAAATTCTATCTCCCATAATATGAACTTACCCCACAAGAAAATCAAGGAATTAAGAAGAAGAAGAAAAGAAATAACAACTGTGATTATTTAATAAAACTCTAATGACACAAACTTTTTTAACCCCTTTTCAAATGAGACGAGTATTTCACTTAATCAGAGGAAACAAACCTATGATCAATATTTTGAAAATAAACCAAATGAATAAAGAAATGATAAAGAGAACTACACCCTATTTTGGGAGTAAAAAGAACCAAAATTCTCTTTATATTTTTCTTTATTTATCCTTCAATACAGTTATAATTTAGGCATGTTCTTCCATCATTTTAAAAAATTGTATTACATTTAGTTAATCTGAGAAAAAACAAACATAAACCACAAAGAACGAAAGAATTAGGGTTTGAAAAGATAACAAATATGAAAACAGAGAATGTTTTTTAGCATTTGAGGGAATGGGAAGTGGGAATGGTAACGAAAGAAAAAAGAAATATGAGAGAATTTGGGGTTTCACCTCATTACCAAAGGGAAGTATCCCATCCTCACCTTTTTAATGTAGGACAATTCCAACAAAAAAGATTTAGGGCCAACAAACATCAATTTAGAATAATATCCATAAACCAAACCTCACTTTGAATCTAGAACTTGGGACCTTAAAGGGAGCATACCGCCAATGCTCAAGCCTTCAACCACCGCCCCCCTTTGGGGACCATAACTTATTATCATCATACTTGTAACACTCAAGTCAAGTTTAGGTCCTCAAGAGCTGGAATTAAACTCTTCTGCTAAGCTACACATACATGATAATAAAAACTTACATTTAAGGTCATCAAGATTCTTATCCATGAATCCATACCTTGACTAAAACCTCAAAACATACCCAATTGTTATAAAAAACTAACGATAACTTCTTGACAAATGCACAAGTATAAAGGCAGATTAAAATGGTTCGTACACTTTCCATAAATCTTGAAACAAGCAACTCATTCTAAAATACACTTAAAAAGAGTAGGATTATAGTACCTCACTCCATTGAACCTTTGACCTCCTTCATCATATCAGCTTCTTATTTCATCACTTCCTTCTTCAGAAGGGTAGGTGCCTTCTCCACCAAATCCTTAGCCTCCTTCAAATCAAAACTCATAAACATTTTCACTTTCTATGGTCGATTTCCCTTCTCCAAGCGGATGACTCTGTATTTGCTTGTTTTCTGCGCAAAACTCATTCATCAACACTCAAATCTTTCTTTCACCAACTTCAGATAGACAAGGATTCTAAGATTTACCGTATTACAGCCTCCAAACTCTGAATCGTGCTAGCAAGAGAGGAAAATCCCCATGGGAACAAGCTACTGCAAAAGGAAATCGAACAAGTTGTTTATCGATTTCAAATATGTAGGGATTCCAAGTGAATTTGGGAAGAAAGTCGCGGCTAGGGCTACACTTTTGTTTTCTCTTTCTTTTTAAAAACTTAAATAAAAATTATTTCCTTAATTTATTTTAAATTACTGTTAGTTGACACTTTGTGTATGTCAACATAAATATCATTAAAGTTAACGCGCATAGAGCGTCAACTAAAACCTAGCGAAATACTAAAGAAAAAAAATCGCGTCTTTTTACATTTATTGACGCTCTTGATATTTGAAGTATGTTTACTTGACGTTTTTTCTTAAAAACGTCAAGTATTTAAAATAATCAAGCATTAACTATACCTTTTTTTGTAGTAGTGATACATTGATTCAAGCCACTCAATCTAGTATGCCAACCTATTAATCTTCATTATTTCAGGTTTTGTCAGTCATTTTAAAGCGTTTTGGGAAGCTTTTGAGAGATTTCTTTTGGGAAGTATTAAAGGAGATGGTGGACTTTACAATGTGAATTGGGAGACTACCTAGCTTCCCAAACTAATGGGTGGCCTTGGTATTGAAAGCTTGCAACAAAGGAATTAAGCTCTTCTAACTAAATAGATCTTGTATTATGTTTAAGAGCCTATTGCATTATGGAGAAGACTTATTGATGTTAAGTGTTATGCTTCTTCGAATGCTTCTAGGTCGCCAAAGGCCATTAGATCAAATGTGTTTTGAGCTCCTTGTTGATTTATGTGTGCAACTTTGAATATTATGGAAGAGAAAATTACTCGTCAAGCTGGCAATGGCACAACCACTCATTTTTTACGGATTCTTGGTTAGCTTGTTGAGTGAGTAATCCATTTTTCATAGATTGCTTCGCTTCACACAACAAGATCTCGCCACAGCCGACGTGTAGAACCATTAAACAAGTTCTTAGAACCTGAGACTTCATAGGAAACTAACCAACATGGAGGCTATTGAGTGGTCATATTTTTCTAGTCATCTAGATCGATTCAGATTTCAAAATATAGTAGATTCAGTCCCTAATTGGCAGCCCAGCGATTGAGGCTAAGGATTTCAAGGTATGCTTTCTTGAGAGATCTCTGGTTCGAGGCCGTTGGGAAGCGCTTAAACTAAAATACCCTTTGAAGTATCCTGATGCCACAGTCTAGGGACGAATCAGTGGTGCCCCGAGTATAGGGGAGTAAAACTCCGATTTCCCGATTTTCAAAAAATATATATAGTAGATTCATGAATTTGGCCAATTGAGCAAAACATGTTCTCAATTAAATTCGTATATCAAGTTTTGGTTGGTTAAGAGGATTCGAATGACAAATATCTATATTTGGCTATTTGGAAGGATTTTTATCCAACGAAAATTAAGATTTTTCTTTAAGAGCTTAGTCGAGGTGAAGTTAATAGAGCTGATTGATTATAAAGATTAATGCTTTATTTAACTCTTTCTCTAGGACAGTGTGTCATGTGCGAAATAAATGGTGAATGCAAATCACACTTATTCATCTATCGTTACATTACAACGAATTTCTGAATTTAATACTTTGCAGGCTGGTCTTTGGTATTTCCAAATGAAATTAAAACTCTTTTATCTACCATCCATTGGAAAAACAATTCCCTGATTATTACATGAATAAGAAAACAAATATAACTAATAAAGTAAAAATGAAAAATTGACAAAACAGAACATATGAATTTATGTGCAAAAACTTCAAACCAAAGAAAAATAAACCACGGACAAAAAAAACTTTTCTACTTTTGAAAATTTGGTACAATCACAATAAATTATCTCTCTAGATCCTAACTATATAATCACTCTCTTCAAAACCTTCACTCTACAAGGAAGTACAAAATGAATTTAATTAGAGTCATTACACAAAACTTAAGATGTAAATAATTGAGATGCTTTAAAACAAAAAGCACATGCCCTTTGTATAATATTTTGCCAAAAACCAAACACCATCTTTGGGAGTCACTCATTCTATGGATTGAAGCAAATTCTTTGGTGGTTAGGATTTTGTAGAGCCTTCTTATGGCTCTTTTATGAGGAAAGAAATAATAGAACTTTCCAAGACAATATCAAGGAATTCTGAATATTTTCTAGAACAAACTCTATAAACTATGTATTTTTAGTTCAATGATAAGCCCATTTTTTCTTCTTATAGCATATCTTACTTTATTTCCAATTGAAAGCTTTTTTTGTTAGCCCATTGGGTATTGGGATTTTTCCCCATATTTTTAAATTTCAAATGAAATTTACTCTCTTCAAGAACAAAACAAAGATTGAACAATTTATAGTGTTTTCTGTTACTTATGGGCTTTTGCACCAGAAACTGAGACTAAAACACACCATTTGATATGATATTCAGCAATAAAAAGATCATATATGTGAGGTGTACATGATCTAGATTGGATTGAGTTGAGTTGAGTTGGAAGAATTTCTTAGGACCAATCTAAATTTTTGAGTTGGTCAATTCACCTTCTCATCCAACCCTATGTATTAAACTAACCCAACTCAATGCAACACATTCTTCGGGTTGAGCAGGATTCTTTGGTTGTGCTAATTTTTTTTTTCTTTTAAAACTCTAACGTATAATTTAAATATTTTTAAGAAATAAATTGAAAATACTTGATATCATACTAAAGCCTAGTATCATATTTTATTAGTGTATATTTCTTACAAATATAAATATTTCGGAATTTGGGGGGCCATTAACCCCACATGGAGCTCTGAAACCATATTAGAGAATATGGGGTTCCACCTCAAAACCTTGGTTTTGAGGTGGAACCCCATAATCTCTAATATGGTATTGGAGCCCATAAAGTCCAAATGGGTAATTGAGATCCGATTCAAGAATGGTGAGCCCAAAATAGGCACCATCTTGAGGGGGCATGTTAGGATCTCACAAATATCTCACATTGGAAAGTGGGAGAGTCCAACATCAATTTATAAGACATATGGGTTACTCCCCTCATGACCAATTGGTTTTGAGGTGGAACCTCATATTCTCTAGTATGGTATCAGAGTCCACATGAGTTATTGGTCTCCCAAATTCCGATCAGACTAAAAAATGCTTTGAATTCAAAAAAGCGGGTGTGGACCCCACCAAAGCCGGCCACAAATTCGGATCCAATTCAAGATGGCATTTCCCAATATATGGCCGTCATCTTGAGGGGGCATGTTGGAGATACTCACTTTTGGTGCAATTATCCCACATTGATAAGGTGAAGATTCTTCAACACATTTATAAGGGATATGAGTTACTCCCCACATTACCAATTGGTTTTGAGGTGGAACCCCATATACTCTAATACTCACACACACAAATATATATAACACATCAAATCCAATAAAAATTACATAATCATAATCCAACACAATTCAAAAAAAATTATAACACAACTAATTTTTACCGATTTGAGTTGGATAGTCTGAATGGCTCCCAAGACAATTAGGAAAATGTCTAAAATTAAGAAATATATTTAAATAATCTCTGCCATACTTTAAATTTTAAATAAATATCTACTTTAAATTTTTTTAAAATAAATTATTAATCTACAAAATTAAAATAGACATTTATACCCTTAATTTATTCCCAATTTTTTAGTTGTATAAATCAGGTTTTTTTTATTTGTATATGAAAAAAAAAATCCTCATATCTAAAATTGGGAAAAAAAATCTTATGACATCTTTGACTTAACTAATAACAAATTCAAATATACTTAAAAGATAATAAACAAAAAATCTAAAAAACAATCATAGGAGATCTTTGCCTTAAAAATTGGAAATGACGGTTACTAAAAATCTCCCCCAAATGAATAATATTAAGTCTACTAACTAAAGTTAAGATTAAAAACATAAATGCATTTAACTCACTCGATGTGCCGCTCCACTTGAACTACGTTGAATTTTGTGTTGGAATGTGTGAGAGATATTATCCACCATATAAATTGCAAATGATGAAGTTGAAGGGTCGATAAAAAATATAACCCTAAAATATATCATCTCCGTTGTGTACCCAAGAGAACGACAAAAACACCATACATAAACTGTACACACTCTAATATTCACAAATTCATCCTACATAAACTGTAGACACGGTACACACTCCAATATTCACAAATTCATTCTACATAAACTGTAGACACGGTAAATTCATCTTCGGTTAGGGCTATACTCTTCCGCCCCTTATTTGAAGAGATAAAAGTTATAATTTGAAGTAGAAAACACCACAACCACATTGTACACAAATGGTATACACTCTAATGGTATACACTCCATTCACAAATTCTCATTCTATCTTAACTGTATGCATGATACGTTCATCTTGGGTTAGAGTTATACCCTTATTCGTAAAGATATAGACTAAAAATTTTAGAGTTTTTGTTCAAAGCAAGTCGTGCACCAATAAAAGTTAGAATACACAGTTCCATTATCTCATACTCACTGTGATAGACTCAAGTAACTTCCATTAATGGAGTGCTCCTCTTTATCCCTTGGAAAAATTATTGTGCAATGCTTCAATGCTCTGTGGAATGAATCATGTGCCTTTTCTCACAAGAATTGAAAAATGTTTCGTCAACTAAGAAAGAGACTTCCCTAAATGAGCTTCTCTTATTCTCTTTTGGCATTTTCCTCGACTTTAACCAACATTGTGCAAAGAACTGTTGCTGTCGAAAATTTTGTATAAAAAGATGTGAGACCTCGTTTTTAAATAATAATAATAATATTATTAGATACTCAATATTTCCAACTAGCTTAGAATATGAGATGTGTAATCTAACGGAAGTGATACTAAAATTTAGATATTCAAGTTTTTTGTTTAAATATTTGAAAAGGAGATATTTTGAAATTTAAAAAAAAAATCATTCAAAAAGAGAGAGGGGTAGTTATTTATTCCTTAAATTAAGGATTTGAGATTTTACCAACAATTTTTTTAAAAAAATAAAGTACTAAAAATCTTTTTTATTTTTAGAAAACAATAATTTGAAAATCTAGAATAAGGACACTTTGGGAATAAATTTATTATCTCTCATTCCTGATTCTTTATTTAGACAATGATTTAAAGTAAAAAATATGGTAGACAATATCTAAATAAGTACGTGAGAAATAGACAATTACTACTATTTTCCTAAAACAAAACTATGCCACTCTAATACATGCGGGAGGGTCCACAAATTAAGCCCATTTGTACCAAAACCATAAATAGATTCAGCCCACACAAAAACTTTTTCTTTTTTTTTTTGGGAGAAAAGTACATATATCATGGGATTATGAATTACTTAGCCTAAATCTATCATAATCTCAATTACACATCAATGATAATACTACTAGGACTCATAATCATAGTAATAATTACATAATGTGGATCAAATTTCAAAGTTCCTCATCTCATTATTCAAACTAAGAAAATTAAGACCTGAGAAGTAAGAACAACACCAAATTTGCTTATTGGATTTTGAGTTGCAAGAAAGTGAAGGGAGAGAGGTTAGTGAACTTTTCTTTTTAATCATGCCTTGAAAAGTGATGACAAAGGGGAAAGTGTCCCATGATTATAAACTGTGAATAATAATTACTGTCATTAATTATTCCTCTTCCACTTCATTTCCACTTTCACCACCCCAGCCCATACAAGTCCTGTCATACTTATGCCTCTTTAATTTCCTTTTCTTTTTTCTTTTTTAGTTTTTCTCATAAAAGAAAAATATCATAAGGGAAAATTAACTTTTTGGTCTATAGGTTTGAAATTTAGTTTCTATAGAGTTCAATCGCTATGTTTAAAAAATGAACATTTTACCTTTAACATTTTAATAATGTTCGCTTTTGGTTCCTAGATTTTGAGTATAGTTTGTTCCCTATATTTCTAATTAAACATTTTTACCTTTAACATTTCAATAACGCTCAGTATTAATCTTTGTGTATTTTTTAGTTTAATTTTATAATAATTTTTGTAAGAAAAAAAATTCACGTCAAAATTAAACTAATCACTTTATCATTATATTAGTATTTAAAATTAGTCTAATTAGTATTTTAGTTAACTTTACATTATGTAACTAACATTTTCATTATCTAAATGACTAAAATTGATCATTATCAAAATTCAAAAGTAAATTGTTCAATTTTGAAACATAGAAATTAGACCTCAAATCTAAGGATTAAAAATATATATTTTTATTCGTTTAATCTAAAAAGAAAGATTTTTTTTTTATTTGATCAAATAAATAAATATAATTGTCCAAAAGCAACTAAATTAAGATTTCTTTTCGTTTTCTCTAATTTATTTTTTTTAGGTTACATGACCATTTTTTCATGCATTTTTTTAATTATTATTTTAATCTAAAAATAATATGTATTTAGGGGGAAAATTATTTTTTTTAAAATTTTGGAGTCTAATTTATATTTGGTACAAATGTTTCAAAATTGAATGATTTTACTCATAATATTTTAATAAGATTTAGCAATGCTTAATTTTAGTCAGTGAGATAACAAAATATATAACCTAAAATTGACAAGGCTAATTTTAAATTTTAATATATTGATAAATTGATTATTTTATTTTTGAATTGAATTTATTTTTTAAAAAAATAAATATAAAAAAAATACACATAGATCAAAAGTGAGCATTATTGAAATATTAAAAATAAAAGTGTTCAAACATAAGGACCAAAAGTGAACATTATTGAAATGTCATCGCAAAAATATTCACTTTTAAAATTTTGGGACCAAAGTAAAATTTAAACTCCAAACTTATGGACCAAAAAAATATTTTTCCCAAACAAAAATATGTCTCAGACACAAATTTGTGAAGATTTGTTCATGGATAGACCCAACCTTACATTTAGATAGAGCAATTTTAAATTCTTAAAAAACCATAAAATCTTATAGACTCTTGTAAATCACTATAAACTATTTTAATATAATACCACTTTTACTTCAAAACAAAATTTTAATCTCAAAAAAAAAAAAAAAAAAAAAACAAAACAATTTTTTTTTATCATAACTATTCACAATTTTCAATCCAAAAAAAAAAAACCACAATCACCTATAACTTCTCTAGCCGACACAAAGGTAATTTTTCTATTAAAATGAAGAATTTTGTGACAATTACTCAAATTCTTTTCTTTTTAAAAAAAAAAAAATCAAAAAATCAGAGCTTCACTCCCTATACTCGGGACACCACTAGTCTGTCCCTAAACTATGATACTTCGAAGGGTATTCTAATTTAAACGCTTTCCAGCGACTTTGAAATAAGAATCTCTAAAAAAGCATATCTTGAAGTTCTTAACCTCAATTGCAGAGCTGCTTCTGAAGATGAAAAGTACTCAAATTCGTGGATTCAAATAAGCTTTAATTTTAATCAAACATGTTAAAATGATTCAAAATTCCTCACAGCTATTATTCCTCGTTTCCTAAACACATCATCCAATGGACCTTTGATTATAATTATAATATTTGATATGTAATCTGTAGTGGACAGACTGAAATTCCATTAAGGAATAAAGATCAGTGGGACTTTCCTTCAGTTCAATCATCGATCCAACACTCCTTATTCCCTATAAAGCTGCTTCTTTCCTTTCCTTTCCTTTTACTTTTTCTTTTCTTTTCTTTTTTTCTTTCCTTTTTTTTTTTTTTCTTTCTCTCTTTCTTTTTATTTTCCTCTCCTTCATTCTTTCTCCTTGTGGGGTCTCTGCACCTTTCCTTCACTTGGTATCTATTTGTTTTCCTCATAGATTTTATGAATCATTCATCTCTTTCAAAATCCCATTATTCCCACTTTCCTTCCTCACTCATTTCTCTTTTCTACCTCCTCACACTACAAACAAAAATCATAACTACTTGAATGAAAAATAACATGTACATTTACCATTCAGATCATGTCTTTTTGAATCACTCCAAATTTACAAGCAATTGCTGTTATAGTTTATTGTTTTTGACAATGACACTACCTTTACCTACCACTTCAACCATTTCAATGGATTTAAATCATTTGTCTATTTCATTATATGAAGGTAGAATTCATGTTTGTTTTAATTCATCAAGCCAAAAACTAAATCATAAAATACAGAGAAACTATTCAAATCCATTTATCTTCTTCTTTCTCTATTTATGGATCGTGAAAACAGCTTAGAGAGCTCTTTAACAAAAGCCAACATCAGAAAAAAGCACCAGCATTGTAAGTTTTGGTTCCACTTTTGGCAACAGTAGCCATGGTGCTAAAGAGAAGAGAAGAAAAAAATAAAAAGGAATAATATCTCTCTTTCAGCCAATCTACTTTATCTTTTTTTATACATATAACTTTCAAGGAATGGTTTTGTTTTCATATATGTGGAAGCTAAGCTTACATACTGAGTTGAATGGGAATTAAATCAATCTTTTCATTTCTTTATGAAAATGAAGAGAAGTGATAACACACACACAACAACTTATCTTTGTTTTAAAATAAAGGGAAGTGAGAGAAAATAATATTGTATGCTTTAGCTGAACGATCTGTATCTGATGACTCATCATGCAATGCCTTTTCTTGTTGACGTGATTGAGCAGCCAAAAGGGTTTTTGTTTTCTTAGTGGATAATTAGGTGGTGGGTTGTGGAATTTTGTTTTGTTTTAAAAAAGGAAAAAATATATGATTATATAGTTAAAAAGAAAAAAAATGTATTAATTAAAACAGGAGAATGAGATTGAATGTGTCACATAGCAAATCCATGAAATGATTCTTGGATGATTCTATGACCAAAGAAGGTTTATGGGTTGTTCCATAAGTTGAGGTTAACTTTGTAGAATTCTATTTTTATTTATTTTTTGTAAATGGAGCATGGCATAATTGACAATCATTTAGGGCAAAAAAGAGAGAAAAGATTGAAACTTTAAGCATGAGCTGGAAAATGGAGGGACCCACAGATGAATATTAGGGTTTGATCTCATATGGATTCATCTGATCTGAATCCCTTGGATTGAGGGGAAGGGTTTTAGGCAAATGGAAAAGGAAAAGCTATTATTCTACAATAAAGTTGGTAATTTTGTACCTTTACATATGAAGGAAATATATACATATAAGAACTCGCTTTTTGTATCAGACTGTTATTAGGGCCAAATTAGTTTTAAGATCTGCATCTAATAATTTTAAAGAGGTGGCCTCATTGCATTCATTTTTTTTGTTTTTTACATTATTGAAACTAACTTAAGTGCATTTCAATTATTTTAACATGATTGGTCATTGCCAACAAATACAATAACTTAGAGGTACCCGTGTACGCCCATTGACCAAGAAGTCATGGCTTCAAATCTTCCTCCCTTGACTGTTGTTATCTCAAAAGAAAATTAAAAGACACATAGTTTTTCATCTAATTTTATAACATTTGATGTCAAGGAAGCTCGTAAGAAATTATAGGTAATTATTGTAAATTGAAGTCATTATCCATTAATTTTTTTAGGACTCTTTTGATCACTAGACTTCGCATAATGATTAACAATTTCATTGAATAGTTTGTCTAATTTTGTTTGAAGGGGAAAGACTAATTTTATGAATTAGGGCAAAGGCCAAAATGGGACCCTCTTCTTTTGAAATATACCCTGTATATATGAATTAGGGCAAAGTCACAGTATCAAAAGAAGGGAGGAAGAAAAAGGGAATGTGATATCCATGTGATCTAACAGCCTTTGTGTTCCCCTCTTCCATCCACATTCTAAAACATCTTTTTCTTCTTAATCTATTGTGATCCTATTGAATAATCAATGCACATGTGTGTTCATATTTTTTACCATTTTTTAATATATATATATATATATATATAAAATAAAACCCATTGCTAGGCCCCCATTGATTTTCCAATTCTAGGGTCGGGCCATAACCCGGTCATTTCATCAATTTAAAAGCATGTCATTAGTGGAATTCCAAGGCCCAATATCACATCAACCTGTCGGATAGATTCTAACCTTGATGTTAACTTATTTGTTATGTACTATGTCTTGTGTATATGTTTTATACATACATTTTATGTGTAGTAAACATATTAGGTTAATTAAGAACTAAATTTGTTTCAAAAGTTAGAACTTGATACAAGAGAATCATAACGCGAGAGATGCACAAATCTATTATTTTCAATTCATATGACTGTGATATCATTGTTCTTGATTAGAGATCTTTCTTGTAATCACTTGACTTTTATATGTAACTTACATGTTTTGCCTTTAGTGAAATATGATGTTTGAGAATGTATTCTTCAATATCTACTTTTTTTGTACATCATTATATCGAAGGTAATTTACGTTATATATTCATGTGATGGATCTATTGAGTGAAAAAAAAAAGACTTCGAATAAGCTCATTTTCATGTTGAAGGGAAGGTTCTGATTGTTAATAGAATGAAGAAAAAAAAGGCACTTTTTTATATAGTAGAAGTTGTGGTTGGTGTCTTCTTTGAAAAGAAAATGGGGGAAAGACATAAACATTTGCTGTATTTTTCTCTCCTTTTGATGATACTTTTGTAAAGTGACTTCAAATTAGCTTTACTTGTTGATAAGAAACGATTGGTCATATAAAAGACCAATTTATTTTTCCTTATATATATGGAAAATTCTTTTGATTAATTAAAAGGTGGGTAGATCTTAATGTCTTTTGTTGGGAGAAAATCAAAGTACTTTTGCATGGAAATGAAAATAATATATTTTCTTTGGAATAAATTTGAATTATAAATCATGATGTATCTATCTTCCAAAAAACAAAATGTAAATCATGATGTGTAGTGTAAACTTTATTATTTTAAGGCATTATCAACTTGCAATTAAAAATCAATTAACATGATTAGATATCATGCCATATCTTTTTATATACACAAAAGGCTTTAATATTGTGTTCATCTCTAATGTATAAGGTTTTCTTTTTCTTTTATTTTATTTTGGTCTTCAAAATTTTAAATTATTTATTTAAGTCTTTATATTTACTTTCGAATAGTTCTTTTTAGCTTAACCTTTGCGTTTAAGAACTCGTTTTAGTCGCTACCATTTACTATTTCAATTAATAGTTTCATTAAAAATCTACTTGACAATAAACATACTATACTATGTATAACTTCAAATATTTAGTTAAGTAAATATCTATCTATCGAGTAGACTAACAACGTCATTCCATTGCAATTTTACTAATTGATTTATGATAAAATAATAATTAATATTAAAAAAAACTCTAATTTATGGAAAAAGGACCAAAATCAATTTAATTAAATAGTAATTGATATGTGATCAAAACTTTAAAAATTAATGGACTGAATGGGTCAATGACGGGATGATTTCATTGTTTGGTTGTAAACCAGTTTAACGTGTGACAAGTTCGATCCCGAGAATCGGTATTTGTCTCCCTCTCCCGATATGTATTAAAAAAAACTTTAAAATTTAATGGTGGTTGAATTAAAAAATCTTCCGACTATAAAATTAACTTCAAGAGATCATTACTGATAGGAAGAATGTCTAAAAAGTAAATTTTTAGATAAATTGGATAAATTTTATCTTGACTACTAAATTTGATGAAATTAAAAATGAATAGTAATAGTTATCGATTGGGCAGACCCGCAGCTTCTTCAACATGTTAATGGGAGCTGTCAAGCAAGAGAAACTATATACATCAATATTGTTGAGTTTATATTTTATGGATTAGGCTAGAATGGAGAATTTTCTCAACTAATTATATGGAAATATCCGCTTACAATCTCTACGATTAATTGTCCTAAATTGAACATTTTTAAAAATTACAACGTTATCTCCATCGTTTTAAATTGATTTTTTTTCCTTCTTAAATTGAAAATATGTACCTTGCATTCCTTTTTTAATGAATAAATAGTATTTTTGAAAAAAAAAATTTATTTGGCTCGATTTATATGTATATAAAGTTAAAGTAGTTTTTCATTAATATTAGGGTTCAAAATCTCATTAATATTAGGGTACAAAATCTTCTTTAACTTTAATTAGTAATTTTGTTCAAAATAGAAGTATACTTTGAACATACAAGACAAAATCAGTAAGTTTTTTTTTTTCATTTACGTGAATGTTCAGCTCAACTTAAATGCACCTCGACTAATGTCACGAGATATAAAGTTCAACCTTACAACGTTTGAATATCAAGGAAATTTATAGGAAATTAATTTTTAGGTAGATAGCCACCATAGAGAAACTATTACCTAGACCCTCTTTGATCACTAAGCCAGTTAATGATGATTAACAAAATTTGTAAATTTTGAAAATTTTAATTTACAAATTTATATTCTTTTTTGTGTACATCGCTATAACTTTTTAAGATGTTGCCTTATTTAGTATTATACCTATCCGAACATGCTTAGTAGTAGAGTTTTGATGCTGTATACTAGTGATGGTATGATAACAACCTAATGTTTTTTTTTTGTTTGAAAATCGGTTTCGCTCCTCTATATCAGCAGTATTACTAGTCCGTCCCTAGACTGTGGCACCGAAATACTTCAAAGAGTATTTTCCATTTAACCATTAGAAGCGACCTCGAACCAGTGATCTTTCAAGAAAATATGTTTTGAAGTCCTTAGCCTCAACCCAATGTTATACATTTAATTTCAATAGCACCTAAATCTATAAATCAACATTTTAGCTCTTGACATAAAGTTACAAAAGAAAGGTTGTCATACTCATACATTTTTACTATGGGGTTTTAGCTAAATAAGTAACCACATATGGATGTAATTAGTCCTAAAGGGGAATTGAATATATTTCTGGTCTTACATGTAAAATAGAGGAGAATATTCAAATTGATTGTATACAAATAATTTATTAGAAATACAAAATAAATTCCACATTAGTATTGATTTTAACCTTAATTGTAATTAGTATGCATTTCTTCAGTCGAGGTTTGAGATTCAAATTATTCATTTATGAAAATTAAAATTTAGTCCCTATGATTTTAAAATATAATAGTGAATTCTTGTGATTTGGTCCCTATGATTTTAAAATCTAAAATTTGGTTCTTATGATTTGATAAAAACTAAAAAAATAGTTATTATCTTTATAATTGTTGTTGAATTAAGTACATATAAATGACTATGTTCATGCCAAAACAAAGTAGTATGCATCATGTATCAGATAATAACTTGCTGATTACAAGTCTAATTATCAAATGTTGTTGGATTTAAAAAAAAAAGACTACGTAAATATAAAAGATGTTATATTTTTTTGTTCAATCAATCACTTTACTCGTATTGTTTATTATTGACATATGAATATATAACTAACTTTCACCTATTTCATCCACCAACAATTATGAATGAAAATGACTATTTTTTGGGTTTTATTAAATTATAGTTTTTAAAATACACAGATAAAATTGTCCAAAATATAGAAAATAAATTCTAAAATTTTAAATTAGAGGTACTAAATTCTAACTTTTATCAAACTAAATATATAATTTACCTAAGGTAAATGGGTATCTTGTTATCAAAATAAATATAACTTTAAGTGACATAAAATTTGTAGAATTGATCCGATTAAAAAAAAACGGGTATCTTGTTGAATCCATATTAGGCATTAATTACGGAGTGATTTGTTAGTGGGATCCATATACCCCTCGTGAACTTCAATTCCCTTTCTCTCTCTCCGTTAAATACACTCATTTCTGAGATGATTCAGATCCTCACTCTGTTTGTTTATCAAATCAATACCACCCCCTTAATTCCTTCTTTATTCTTCCCTTCTTTCAATTAAAGTCATTAATTGAGGGTAAAAAGGCTCAAACTTTCTTAAGTTCTTTAGACCAAATAAAAAGAAGAAGAAAAAAAAAAAAAACAGTGCACGCGGTTGGAGCATTTATTAAAAGACAACTTTCTCCCATGTGGTTTGATTAATTGAAATGTAAAGTGTTCATATCATAATAATATAAATTTGTCTTAAAAAAGCAACCCTATTCTTTTACTAAGAAGAGGAGTTATTTGAGAGTTGCATCTTTTTAAGAAAAGAACAGAGAAAAGGAGAGACATATATTGAGGTACATAAGATAATTTATAGTATCCTATTACAAGTAGGTATAATGGTTTTGTTGTTGGTGGCCGTTGAGATGGAGATGGTAAAGACAAAAATAAAACAAAATAATAATTATAATAATAACAGAGGGAGGAGAAGAGACAGAGAAGAGAACCTTGTGTGTGTTTTTGTCCTATAAAAATTACATAAAATTTTTATTATTTTTTCACATGGCCAAACAGAGGGAAAAAGCGGGTGAAATATGTGAATGCATGCAATATATATATCGTACACAAATACGTACAATAACGCTACACACATAGAAAGAAGAAATGGATTTTATTTTTTAATATTAATTTCATTAATGTAATGGACACTGTTGTAAAGCTCGTCGTAATTTTGTGGCTGAGTTGAATGTATATATTTTAAGTTAAACGAGGGTGATGGAGATTGATGGATTCCAATCCATAATTTTTAAGTTATTGGACATTCACTATGATGTTGAATTATTGTTTCACTTGAATATAAAAGGGGAGAGTCCTATAATCTACCCATGTGGTATGAGTCGTACAAAAACAAAGATTTTTAATATTTTTATTTATAAAATTTTTTTATATGTGTCATGAAAATGACAATCAACAACCAACATGAAGATAAAGAAAACATAGAAGAGAAGAAAAAAAAAAAAAAAATTTATGTGGTTCACTAATATTGTGTTAGCTAGTTCAAGGGCAGAGCGAGAGCACAATTTTAGTATGGAGAAAAAAATACAAAATGAACTTTATATCGAATAGGGTTTAATTCGAGTTTATATATACGCTCTCATTATAGAATGTGTAAACGAAAAACAGAATGTGGATGCGCAAACATATGCAGAACGCATTTGTGCATACAGAATGTGATTACGCATGCAGGATCATAATGGCGAATTGCAGTATGCGAAAATGTATGCCAAAAGCGGGAACAAATACAGAGTGCGTAAGTGCACATGAATGAAAAAAGTATAAAATAAGTCCCCCAACTACTAATCGCTAACGTTTAAGACATATCTGAGCAATATGCCTTTAATGATGTCACTTGGGCAAATTGTAGAAGTCCCTTATACATTCATGTATTGCAAATTTTACTCATAAGAAGGTGTGCAAAGAGAAGTTATTTCTACAAGTGCTGGTTAAAATTTGGCTTATTGTTAAGAAACCTTATTATTAAATGTAAAGTCAATCTTAGGAAAAGATTATGAGTATATAAGTAATGTCGAACACTATGAAGTTAGCTGTTTTGTAGAGTTTTTGAAATTAGTCTGTAATGGCTAATTAGAGAGAGTGAGATTATGGTGGGAGGTTGGTTAAATAATAGCGATGATGATGGAGAGTGGGGGAGGGGTTGATACAGTTCCACAGTGATTTTAAAATTAGAATAGAATCTTCCGTTGGTTCGCATGAAAGAGAGAGAAATTTGGGTGGTGGGAGCTGTGGGCTCGGTACGATCTCTGTGTGTCTCAGTTTAATTCATATATCACTGGTGGTTTATTTTATTAAAAAAAAAAAAACAAACAAAAAATGATGGACCCATATTTTCAGCCTCTTTCTAGTGAAGAACTTTGTCTCATATGATTCAAACAAAAATATTTTCAACTAGGGCTCTTCGCCCAAAATATGATCAAATATTTTCCAATTCACAATTTACCTATGTCAATAATGTGTAATCGGCTAATCCAATCTCAGTGTGTTTTTGTATACGTTGGATAGGGTAAATGAGAGGGAATAATTTACCGTGGCTGGTAAAATGAATACGGTTAATAAAGAGTAGGGTAAAAAATTGTCACGTATAAAAAAAGACAAAGGAAAAATCACGTGAATGGTATACAGAAAAGCAGAAGCAGAGAAGCCTATACCAAATTTTAAAAACATGATTGTCTTCATTAACATAAATTATAAATTCAATATTGTCAGTCCTCTCTCTGAAACGGTTCCACCCTTCAAAAAAACGTCAGTGTTTCGTCTCACAAACGTCTCGGCATCAAATCAAATTCGGACAACTACCGAAATGTCTATTTTTTAGATAATTATTTAGTAAATGTCTACCATTTAAAAAACTTTAAAAGAGGATCTAAATCTGATTTTCTATAAATAATTAAATAATTAATTAGATTGCAATTGACTAATATGCCCTTATTAATACTTTTAATTTATGTGAATTATTAAAATAGATTTTAGATTCATTCCTAACCACCTTCAAAGAAAAAAACAAAAATTAAATATTTAAATAACATAAAATCTAAATTTATAACCACCCAAAAATAAATTTGATAATTAAAAAAATATTTGATCATTTTGTTTTTAAATAAAAAGTTATAAAGATTAGTTTGTTATGAAATATGGAAAATAAAACAACATAAATTTGACGGTACATATGGTACACATCTTTATACACATTGTGATAAATGAATACTAAATTCTTAAACGAAAATTTAGTAAGCAAAAAAAAATTACATATTACTTGACAATACCTGTAAATTTTGCTAGAATTCACTATGTATCCATATGTATACAAGGGATGTATGTTAAACGTGCTGACAGTTGTGTGCATACTCTCTCCACCTGAAACTGTATGAAATTGGAAAGATTGTAGGTTAGAGGAGTACACGATGGTGGGAATACTCTCCTTGTTACATCAAATCATGTGTGACCATTTGAATGTTGACGATGATCAATATGCAAAAAAAAAAAAAAAAAAAAATCAGATCAAATTTTGCTGGAATTAACTGTGTATTTATTTGTACACTAAAGGATTCATGTTAAACATGCTTACACTTGTGTGTATACTTGTAGATAGCGATTGCTCTACCTGAAACTGTATAAAATTAGAGAGATTGTGGGCTAGAGGGGTGCACAAAAGTGGAAATACTCTTCTTGTTACATCGAATCATGTGTGATCATTCAAACGTTGATGATGACCAATCTGAAAAACAAAAATTAAATTTTACTAGAATTGTGTACTCATGTGTACACCAAGAGATGCATGTTAAACGTGCTTACACTTGTGTGCATACTCGTTGACAACATTTGCTCCACCTGGAATTGTATAAAATAAGAAATATTGCAGGCTGGAGGAGTACGCAACAATGGAGATACTTTCATTGTTACATCAAATCGTGTATGCCCAATGGAACGTTAATGTCGACCAATCTGAAAAAAAAAATCGTTAATACTTATTTCGAAGTGTAATGTGGTAAAGATCAAATTGCATAGAAGTTGAAAAAGAATGGTCGTATGTAGGAGATGACGTGTGAGTTGGAATACGAAGAAATTGAAAAAAAAAATATGAAGAAAAAAAAAATTACACCCCTTATTTGGAAGAGAAAAAGTTGGAAGAAGAAAGAAACTCCAAGAAAAACAAAAATAACTTAAATTTTCTTAAGAACGGATGGCCAATCTTATAATCTGAATATAAAGTTTCGTCATTTCAATCTCCATTGAATGCAATTGTAATTGAAAATAACGAGGAGAATCAAGGGATAGGAAATGAGGAAAATAAAGAAGGTAATTGAGATTGGAGAAGGAGTAGAGAACTCTCAGTAGAATGAGATTTAAAGATTTTCAAAATTTTGGCAGCGATCATGGTTGATTTGTAAATGATTTGATAAAATATTTTATAACAAATGTTTTGTTATAAACTGATATGAAAGTAAGTAAAGATCATAAGTAGAAAAGAGAATATAGAGAGAAAATTATGAGAATTCTTATTCAATGGTATCATCTACAAGCATTTCAACACTTATATTTATAGTGTTGTGAAGATGTTAAGTTGGCTATTAGATAATCAATCATGGCTAAAACTAAGGGGTAGTGGGTAATAGGGAAAGAATACTCATTAGTGGTGAGTGGGGTAGTTACATTATCTAAAAATAGATAGCTATTATTCATAACACTCCCCCTTAGCTATCTATTGTATACAAGTTTATGTACTTGAACAAGTATTGCCTCATTAAAAACCTTGCTAGGAAAACCCATTGGGAAAAACCTTAGTCAAGGGAAAAAGAGTGCAATACTTTTGCTCCCCTCATAAAAGCATCACTTTGAGTTTGCATTCCAACTTTAAGAATCAATTTCTCGAATGTTGCAGTAATCAATGTCTTTGTAAATACTATTGTTTTACGAATCTTCATGATATAACGATTCCTTCACATGTAAATAGATAATTAGCTTCAGATCTAGTTTTGTGAGGATCAAATAAATTTCTCTTATCTGCATAACTAATTAGATAATCAAGGTTCAATTTGTTAGAAAACATAAGTGCAGTTATGGCAATAAGATACGACACTTGATCAATGACCAAGTATTTATTGATCAACATCTTCTCGAGCATGTAAAATGTTGTTCTTTATATTAAGTTACAAAACATCATTCGAGTGTTCAAGAGATATGTTTTTATATACATAAAATCTCGATAAAAAAAATTATGAAATAATTGATAATTAAATATTTCATCTGCTAAATACTTAATTTGAAAGCCAATGCAACACTTTATTTTTTGAAATCTTACAACTCAAATTCTTTCATAATATATATTCTATTGAAATTAGAAGCTTTTCAAGAATTTCTATCATATTTATATCACCAATATATATACATAAATAATAATAAATCCTGATTGTGGTTTCTTTAGAATTATATTCATAAGATGTGCATGATCTTTTTACATATGTCAGGATGATTAGATAGTTTGATGTTAGTTATTGCATCCACCATAAGAGAATATTTCTCCTCACAATCAACATCAGGTCTTTACAAGAACTTTTATGTACCAAGTCTTGTTTTATCTCATGACCTTTTTTTTTCCATTTCTTTTATAAACAAATACTCATTTTCATCAAACATGTGTTTACATCTTTAGAGGTATGGAGTACAAGTCCAGAACTCTTTGTTTTGAAAGTGAGTGTAATTCTATTTATATTGCTTCTTACTACTATAGATAATCATTTAAGTGTCGACAGTCTTTGACAAATCTATGTCAGAATTCTCACTTTCATAAATAATATCAAGAACAACATTATAACTCAGAATGTTGTCAACAACTATATCAATTTGGTTCCATTTTTCCATGTCATGACATAACTGATCGAGATCTCTTTATTATTCTCATATACATTTTCAACATTCGTTTGACTAGTCAAATTTAAGATTTCTTCTGGAAATCCACATTCTCGAGAAATTTTACCTTTGGAACTCATTACTCTACTATGCTTCAAGCATGTGATAAATTATTAGTTGTGACAACATGTTGTAATATCAATTCTTGATGATGCATTTGCATCTTAATTACTTTCTTTATCACCTCTAAATACATCTAGCATTCGATTTTCAAATGAATTATCATTTGAACTTCTGGTTCACAATGATACGTAGAATACTTAAATAAGACAATATATAATTTGTCTTTGAACTTCTGGTTCACATTGATCTGTATGAAGATCTAAATGAGTATTTTTCCAACTTTTCTCAATTCTCCCTCTAATGTTGGAAAACTTTTGCTCATCAATATCAATTAGCATATTGTGTAATAAACATAACCCAACAAGGGTTCACGATATCTAATAATTAAGAAAATATATATTTCTAGTCTCATCTGGAGACTGGAATTAGTATATTGTGGTGGAGCAATCTAAACAGTTAATGCACATTAAAAAATTTCAGATGGAATATATTTGACTTCTAGTCATAAGCTAATTGTATTGGGAGTATTTATGGTAGGTTGCATGTCTAATATATATATATGCAACACTTGTGTCCAACACATTGTCATGATATAACTATTTATACCAATTAGTATACACATATCTTAATACATGAACTTCAGGTTCTTTAAAGTTTTGTATACTTTCTAAAGTATATCATGGTAAACTTTGCTTTTCTATGCAAAATAATATTTAGTTTTAGAAAGTTTAAAGAAAGCCTACTAGACTTTATGTAATTTTGACTTTGGATTCTAATTCAATTAATTCAACTTTCAGGTTAGTTTCTAGGTAGAGGTGTTCCATTTCTGTCAACTTAAATACCTCATCCTAGACAGAACAATCCTTAGACAAAGTTGAAATTAATCATTTTTTATGCTTAAATCACCAAATATGTCATATTCTATTCAATGGGTAAAAAAAAAAATTGATCATGATCTCTTTAGGAGATTCTTGCAAATTTGAAGTTTTACTTCCAAACATTATTATTTCATTATAACATTCACTTCAGGGAATGATATTGATAATTAATCCTTAATACTTTCTCATCACATAAAAACACTTTTCTTGATATCATTAATACAATACCATATTTACATGAGTTCATTAAATCAAAATTATTTATTATTGTACAAACATGCAACTACAGATGCATATAATTAAAGTGATAAACATTTCTCAATTCAAGAATTGTGCACCTACCTATGCTTTTATCATATACAATTCTTAATTTTTAATCACGTAACTTCTGGTACATTAATATAAAATAATTACTGTCGATGCAACTTCGAGCGCATCAAATATAAACTAATTATGAGGTGAATGATTAACCACATATTTCTAGAGAATAATGAACATGAATGATACCAGAATGATACCATAACTATATTAAAAACATTTAAGATGTATAACATTACTTTAATTATGTGTATTATTTAATGCATAAAATTCAACATATTTTAAGAAATGATTAACCCATGCATATAACGAAACATATTTTATGATATAATTTAAATTCAATATTAGTATAAATCATGCAACTTATCTTAAATATCTATTACCATAATATTTGATACAAATCTAACCATCATTAAACTGAAATATATCATGTTTTTTTTCACCTTTTAAAATGGTAAACTAATCCCCTCAAATTTTGGAAATAATACTCACAAAAATAAAAAACAATACTGTGTCTGCTTTAAAAAAAAACTAAAATCATATTTGAGAACTCAAGCTCTAAATAATGCTGATTTTACAAATAAATTGGGTGAAGTGTGAAAATCCAATGACTACATAATGTAACAAAAGCAATAAAAAGTGAAACTACTTACACTGTAATATTCTCCTTCCCAAAAATAGAAAATTTAAAATCCACACATTGTTTTAGCCTAAAAAATTGGAACAAACTTCGTGCCACACGTTTAAGAGAACGAAAAAGTAAAGTAGAATTTCAAATGAGGCTAGAAAATACTAAAATTTCGTGTAATCGTGCTCATACACCAATAATTTAGTCTTCTAATTCTATTCAAAACATTTCGAAATTGTATTCTTCTAAAAGCTTTCAATAAAAACAATTCAATTTTTAGGAAAATGAGTAAATATATTTTTCAAACAACTAAAAACTTTTAAGTTTATTGAACAATGTAAGACTCATCAAGCATAAGATATCATATGGAGGGAAAGAATTAAGATCTACATAATATTCATCTATTTGTTATGTTAAATTTCTTTTAGAAAAATATATATAGTTACACAAAAAAAAAACATGATTACAAGAAGAAACCATTCATTGAATCTACTTTTGTGAGAAATAATAAAAGTAATTAATGATCTCCTAGATCAAAACTTAACCTCAAATCCTAGATCGAAACTAATAAAAAAATCTTTGGGATTATCATAGATACACGTATATAATTCAATAATGTTTATAATAACTCAAATCATATAAATAGTAATACTAGGACTCTTGAAAATATATTTCATAGATTGGATTAATCTAAGCACTAGCTCATAGCTATGGTAAAGAAATAGATACATATTAATTTCTAAAGCTGGTCAAATTCTCTTTAATCAATGACTAAATTTCATAAAATAAATTTAAAGACTAAGCATTAATAATAGAGCTACATATATAAATTTTTTTTATGAATTAGAAAGTGAAATATTTGATTAGTTAAACCAAATAAAATGTTCATGCAATAATACATACTTAATTTTTCTTTTATTAGTACAGTTCATGTATAAAGCTGAAATAAAAGAAATTATGAGGCATCAATTAATTAAAACAAGATATATACCTGACCAATTTCCCCTTAGCTTGAACTCTGTTGTTCTCCACAGGTAAAAAAAATAACCTCCATAGTATTGTCGATCTATTGCCGCACATCATTATGAAGAATTTTTTTCAAAACAATTGATATATTTTTTAACAAATGAATAAAATACCATATATCTTCAACGGATGTTTTTCCTTTCCATCCAATTGATCATGTGTCATGTCTCTTTCTCTTATGAAATGAAGATCTCAGTGATTAGAACTTCGTGCTGATAACGTGTTATAAACTGATATGAAAGTAAGTAAAGATCATAAGTAGAAAAGAGAATATAGAGAGAAAATTATGAGAATTCTTATTCAATGGTATCATCTACAAGCATTTCAACACTTATATTTATAGTGTTGTGAAGATGTTAAGTTGGCTATTAGATAATCAATCATGGCTAAAACTAAGGGGTAGTGGGTAATAAGGAAAGAATACTCATTAGTGGTGAGTGGGGTAGTTACATTATCTAAAAATAGATAGCTATTATTCATAACATGTTTGATATTTTATACAGATCTTGTTTGTTAAAATATATTTTTAGTTAAAATGAGTTATTTCCTCCTTATTTTATGGGTGTTGGATTTGACGTATTTTAATGAAGATTTAATTATGTTTTTTTAAAACTATTTAATAGGTTAAATAATCCAATTAAAGCAAGGGCATTTTGGAGATAGTATAATTATCTCTCCTTCCAGATTTTTTTAAAGTGAAAAACAAAAAAAACATTCTTTTAATAAGTCTATGAAATGTAGACATTATGTATAATTTCCCAATAAAATTTTACCAAAATCTATGGGCCCATTTGGTAACGTTCCTGTTTGTGTGTTTGATAACTATTTCTGCTTCTTGTTTCTAAGAAAATCAAGAAACAGAAAAAAATCTTGCAAAATAACAAAAGTCCAAATTAGGATTTGAACTTGGGCCAAGTCTTTAAAATTTGCCATCACCACCTAACCACTCAGCCACAACCATCTTTTGTTAACTCAATAATAGTTTAATTATACAACACATAAAGCGATAGCTTTTAGAAGAAGAAAAAAAGAACGGAACTCAAGAAACTTGTTTTGGCAGTTTCTACTTTTTCTATCAAATATGAGAAACGTTTTTTTAATTTTTAAGAACAAGAAACAGGAATGATTATCAAACAAGTCTGTTTCCCAAAAAATCATAAACGAGAAGCAGGAAACGGGAACGTTATCAAACGGGCCCTATATTTCTTACTTCTAATTAATTTTTGAAAGAACAGAGAACTGTTTTTCCCATTTCCATTGCTTCTCGGTAATTGAAATTTCTTCTTAGCTTTTTTTTTCTTTAAAAAATGAGACTTCCCAAAATTGTCCCATATTAATTTAATAAGGGAAAAAATTATAGGTATTAAGTTTTGAAATCTTTCAAATGAAACAAAAAGAAAAGGCATAGAGATTTATGTCCAAAATAGACAATATCATGTCAATGAATTTATTTGTTATTCTTATCAATTAGTATTGAGTCATGTTGGTAGAATGCTCCAATGTGTGACAAAGAAGCTGAAAACCTAGAGACTAGTCATGTAAAAATTTGATTTAGTCTCAAGAGAAGAGTTTGGTCTAAATATGTTCGAGGTTGACAGATTGGCTAAAGATGTACAGTTAAAAGAATAAGAGTTAGTTGAACATGTACGTAGTCTTTTTAGAAAAAAGATACTTAATTCAAAGGGAGAAGAGAGAAAAGATTACAAGGCAAGAACTACAAGAATGTGAGCCAATTAAGGACTATAATAGAAACAGAATAATTTTTAAATAAAGCAGATTTTATACTCCATTGAGTCGCAGTGAGAGCTATATCTTCCCAAAGAGTCTGAGAAGAGAGAAAAGATTACAAGGCAAGAACTACAAGAATGTGAGCCAATTAAGGACTATAATAGAAACAGAATAATTTTTAAATAAAGCAGATTTTATACTCCATTGAGTCGCAGTGAGAGCTAAATCTTCCCAAAGAGTCTGAGGAGATTTCCATTTATGATCAGGGGAGAATAGCCTGACTTTTCTTTCTTTCCAAATCCACCATAGAGCAGCACCTCTGAGATTTGCAGTAATAATCATACGTTGAGAGTGAGCTGTGAAACAAAAATAATCGAAGATGAGTAAATTAAAAGTTTCATAGCTTAAGATAGTTGTAGTATATGTATCTGGCAGATTATGCCAAATTCTTTGTGTAAACGGACACCAGGTGAAAATATGTTCTATTTACTCATTATTGCATAAGCAGAGAGAACATCGAGATGGGCCAAGACAATTAGAGGGTTGGCGCTTTTGCATAACATCATAGGTATTAATGCCTTTATAGAATAGAGCCCAGATGAATATTTTGACTTTTTAGCAATGGCATTTTCCCAAAAGTTGATGTTTGGTTTGTAAGGCTGAATCATATCCAAGTCACTAAGGATAATTTTCATCTCTTTGACGGAATAGATGAAGTTGGAAGTAAGTTTCCATAGGATATAATCAGGGTGAGTAGCATGGATATTGCTAGGTCGAGGCCACTAATTTGATATGTTGTTCCATTGATCAAGCTCTCTGTCAAAAAGAGGACGAAAAGGATGAAGGTTCCAACTAGAATTTGTCTCATCCCAAGATTGATTAACAGTTATGTCTTTGTGGGAGGATAAAGCATAAAAACGAGGGAGCATATCACATAGCTTGTCATTTGTAGCCCATTGGTCGTGCCAGAAACTAATCTTCTTCCCATTATTAATTTTCCATTGTAGCATAGGCTGCATAACTTGGCAATTTTTAACAATGCTCATCCATGGAGATCTAAGACTACTGAAGTTGCTAAGAGAGGGAATGCCCCCAATATTGATGGGTTTATACTTAGCCATGATCACCAATTTTCATAATGAATTATCTTCAGAATAAAATCTAAAACTAATGTACGTAGTCTTGGCATAAATTCGTTTTATAGACTTAGGTTATACTCTTAAAACAAGACGAGTTGGTTTGGATCTCGCACTGCGACAAAGAAAAACTTCATTGATGGTCAAATCCCATCAACTAAGATTGAAAAACTGTATGGCGTGAATTACCGATGATTTTCTGGCTGTCAAACAAAACATCCGTATAACACCGTTGCGAAAACTATCTTCAAACCGATGTTTTCCTCTAGCCATCACCATTTTTAAAATACCCGACAATAATATTAACTTTTGTGTTGCTTAATTAATCCTACATCGGGAATTTGTTAAAATTCCACCACCCACTTCAATATATATAGACAAACATATTTCCATTTTAAATTACAACACAAACAACAAGAATATAATATATATAAAGAATTTTCTAAATTCCTTTTATATTAATTTCTAATTGCATATAGAAATTAATTTTTGTGAGTTCAAATATTTGGGTGTATTGGGATTTTGGTGACTGCTTGACTGTGTATTTTGTAATCCCGTCTTTGGAACTCTAGTGGAATATTCTTGCCTTCTTCGCCTGTGAATGTAGGCTTCATCTGAACCACGTAAGATCGTTTTCTCTCTATTCCATTTATTTAGTTTGCCATCACCATAATTAGAATCTAATTTACTTCCGCTACATCGATATTAAGTGGTATATGTGAAGATCGAGTAAATTTTTCAACAAGTGGTATCAGAGCTTTGGTTGATTTGTTTTAGTGTTTCATTTGGTTGAGATAATTTATTATGGAAACTGTGAAACATCATATACCGATTTTGGATCGTAATACTAGATTTTCATTATGGCAGGCTAAAATGCGGCTAGTACTTGTCCAAATAGATTTAGAAGAAGCTTTATTAGGAATTACTAAAATGTCAGCTTCTTGGACTCAAGAAGAAAAGAAAAGTAAAGATCGAAAGGCGCTTAGTTTAATACATTTGCATTTTCTCATCAAATTTTGCAAGATGTTTTGAAAGAGAGCAATGCTGATGGTTTATGGTTAAGGTTAGAATAGATTTGCATGACGAAATCTTTAACCACAAAATTGCATTTGAAGCAACGTTTATTTTTCTTATCATATGGATGAAGGATCATCTTTAGATAACCATTTAGTTGGTTTTAAAGAAATTGCCTTTGATTGAGAATCCATGGAGATTAGTTATGATGGTGAAGATTTGCCTTAATTTTGTTGTGTTCTCTACCACCCTCATATGCAAATTTTACAGATACGATTTTATATATAATCATGATACTCACACTTTAAATGAAGTTTAATTATGATAATCTGTTTAATAAAGAAAAATTTAACATATTATTGGAGGAGCTGAGTGTTCTGCAGAGGGGTTAGTAGTTTAAGGGAGAACACATGAGAAGAAAAATGATGGTAATTAGAGGAATCGATCAAAATCGAGAAATAAAAATAAAATCTTGCGATTATTGTAAGAAAAAAGGCAATATTATTTCTGAATAATACAAATTACAGAATAAGAATTAGAGAACATCTCCATTTTCAAAAGTGAAAGCAAAATGAAAGCTCCTCAGACTGGTGTTGTTGAAGATGTCGATAGTGACAGTGATCTCCTAGTTGCTTCTGATGACAAATTAAAATATGATAATTGGATTCTTGATTCAGGATGTTCATTTCATATGTGTCCCAATAGGGACTGGTTTTCAACATACGAATCAACCTCAAAAGGCACCGTATTGATGGGAAATAAATGCTTCCCGTAAGATAGTTGATATTGGAACAATTAGAATCAAGATGTTTGATGGTGTTGTCAGAACACTTTCTGAACTGAGACATATTCCCGATTTGAAGAGAAATTTAATCTCTCTGAGTACTCTTACTACACGAGGTACAAGTTCACTGGGAAGGTCGAGCTATCAAGGTTAGTAAAGGCAGTTTGACAGTCATGAAAGGACAAAAGCGTATGTCAATCTTTATGCATTAAAAGGTTCTACTGTTCTGGGTGATGTAGCAGTTTCTACACATTTGTTATCTGATAATGATATTACTCGACTTTGGCATATGCATTTGGGGCATATGAGTGAGAATGGATTAGTCAAGTTAAGCAAAAGAAGGCTTCTTGATGGACATAAAATTACTGATATTGAATTAATTTGTGAGCATTGTATTTTTGGAAAGCAAAAACGTGTCAAATTCTTGAATGGTATTCACAATACAAAGGGAACACTTGATTATATACACTCTAATCTTTGGGGTCCAGTTAAAGTGTCTTCTAAAGGTGACACATTTTATATACTAAGCATTATTGATGAATAATCTACAAAAGTTTGGGTATTTTTCATGAAGCAGAAGAGTGATGTGTTTTCTAAAGATTGGAATACCATAATTGAGAATCAGACAGGGCGTTAGATAAAATATCATACCAATGAGTTTGTTTGTTATTCTTATCAATTAGTATCAGAATCATGTTTCTATCTTAGTCATGTTGGTAGAATACTCTAATGTGTGACAAAGAAGCTGAGATTTGGTGGTAGACAGATTGGCTAAAAATGTACAATTAAAATAATAGGAGTTAGGTTGAACATGTAGTCTTGGCGGAAATTCATTTTATAGACAAACGTTATACTCTCCAGAGAAGATGAGTTGGTTTGGATCTCGCACTATGAAAAAAGCGAACTTCATTGATGGTCAAATCCCATCAGATAAGATTGAAAAATCGTATAGCGTGAATTATCGATGATTTTCTGGCTGTCAAACAAAACATCCGCATAACACCGTTGCAACAACTATCTTCAACTGACATTTTCCTCTAGCCATCACCTTTTTTAAAAACCCGACAATAATATTAACCATCATTCTAATTTGATTGTTTGGTTTTTATTTTAGCCAGCAACCGAACAAACCATCGACCATTTTACTTTAGCTTGACGGTTTATATATATATATATATATCGATACAATATTACTGATGGAAGGGGGATTCGAAAATATAATCTCATGGTTACCAAGTTATACAAGATGCGGGTAGAACTCTGCTCTTATTGGCTTGACCGTTTATATTAGCATCAATTACTATATAATCAACAATAAATGACCACTCATTTGGAAATTCTAAAATGCAATGATTCATAGCAAAATAATTGAACATGGATATTCAAAACGAAAAAATACCCATTACTACAAAAGTGTATTTAAAACAAAGCTAAGTACACATTTCCAACCAATTAAAAGTGTATCAAAATATAAATAGTACATAAAGGTTCCAATATAACTCAACTAGTACATAATAAAACAAAATAAAAAGAGAAGAAAGACTTGAACGCATAAAGTTCCAACGTAAATGTGAGTGCGACACAAATATAACTACCTAAATATATAGTATATGATGGTCAATCTCTCATGTAGTAGTTTTTATTTAAGTGGGCAAGAAAAAAAGAGAGGAGACTAAATTAGTGTAGTAAAACTATGTAACTTAGAACGGTAATGTTAGACCCATTAAAAAAAAGACTTAAACTTTTTTTTTTTTTTTAAACAAAGGTAATGATGTTCGTCCTTAAGACAAGGTACGAGAGACATTGAAAAAGTAATGTCAGAGGTGAGTCTCAAACCAAAAATTAAAAAACTTATAACAATACACGTTCTCAAAATTTCTCCAATTCATAAGTTATTTCAAAATTAATGGCAACTTTTATTGCATGAAAGCAACAAAATAACATGAATTTAAACAAATAATATATCGTCTAAAGTTTCTTATACACATATTCAAAAGTTGTGGCTATCTTTGCTAAGATAGCCACAACCCAAATGCATTCATAAATAATTAAAAAAAAAAAAAAAAAAAAAAAACACGCATTGAATATAAGAAAAAAAAAAATCTTCTTACATACCTAAGATGGCTAGCCGTCTGTTTTCAATCTTTTGAACAATTTCATCATTGCTCGAAATTCCAACATGTCTGTTCAGGTTCAAGCAGCTTTTTATGAAAACGACAATCAACGACCAATGCAAAGAGAACGAAAACGTAAAAGAAGAAGAAAAAACAACCCAGAAATTTACTTGGTACTTTAACGTTGTGTTAGTTAGTCTACGGGCAGAGAGGGAGCGAAGTTTTATTAACGAGAGCAAAATACACATTACAGAATGAACATCATTAGTGGCTAGGGTTTAATGAGAGTGCATATATAAACTCGAATTAAACCCTATTATAGATAAAAGGCTCATTGCATAAAAAAGACCTTAATGCGGATCAGATTGCGTTGTGGAATGCGATTAGCAAATGAGGGAGGAGTTTACGGATGCGGGATATGTTCGCGAATGAAAAATACGGATGTGTTCACGAATGAAGAATGTGGATGCATTCACGAATGCCAAAAGAAGAATGTGTTTTCTCAACGGGGGCATTGCCCCCGCACTCTCACTCGTTGACCGGGCAGCGAGACCCCCAAAGACTAATTGTAGGGCATTAAACCATTCAAGGCATATCTCAACATGCTTCTTACGATCCTTTGCACTCTCACTCGTTGACCGGACGTCTTCTTACGATCTTTTGCACTCTCACACAACCTCTTCTTATAACTTTTATATTCACTCTCTTTCTATTTTAGTTACATCTTTAAGTGTTTCAACGGTTTGTTGTAGCATTCTATCTCAAGCTTGAAGCTAGACATCTCGCTTGAAGATGAAGAAGACGTCTTCTTAGCTTTAGCTATGCATCAAACCTCAGAAGACAAGCAACATAGGCTCATAATGAATGTTGTCACCTCTAGACCACATAATAGAATGATTTATCTCTACCGCGACACACGATCGAGACCATTATGATGTCAAGTTTTGTTGTAAGTCCATCGTTTATTTTTGTGTATAAATATAACATATACTATTACCGAGTAAATTTTTTAATTAAAAAATAATTGATAATTACATGAGCTTCAAAGGCATTATTGTTTATCCATCCTTTGTCTTCAATGTATCAAACTTCTTGGAAGAGCTTGATAGGGCTTAAAACTACATCTTCCTTTTTTTTCTACATTCATAAAAGTTTTAGCTAGTATTTTACAAGTATTGAGATAAAGTACGAGGTAAAGATAATTACCTTCCCCTATATAGACATCAACGACTCAGTCCCCTCTCTATAACTATACTTTAACTGAAAACCGACTTTCCTTACCTTGTCGAGAAACTCTACGCGATTCTCATTTGTTATAGAGATACTACCAAATCAGCTGGGTTAGTGACTCACTAATGTGGCAATAAGCATTCCAACTTGGGATCCATACTCATGCAAAGATTAAATTAAATGTAAGTCATTATGTAAAAAATAAGATAACGAAAAGGGGATAGCTTAGGTACTTGTAATGTTGATGCCGACGATATGCATTCTCCTTAAATGTGGTAATTTGTATCACATTCTCCAAGCTCTTATTCACTAGACGGATTAACTATTTGAGGGAGGGTTGCGTCTTTGTTCGAGATGAGAATTGAATCATTGGGTGTCAAACACAGAAGACGAGCCTACAAAGAGGCTTGGTAGAACTTTGTTCGAATGGAGAATTGTTAGGATACAAACAAAGTTGTGCCATATTGGTTAAATAAGAGAAAGATCATAGATACATAAGCGATGCCAACCATCTCTATTTGTATGCAGTCTTTTGAGTAAATCAAAATAAAATCATGAGAGTTTATGCTCAAAGTTGCCAATTTATCATACCAATGTAGAAATCTAAGTGTACATTCAGATATTGTTATAGAGTCTAACGGTATATTCAATGAGAATATAGTCAAAGTGGGTCCAAGCACTAAAAATTAAAATTACAAATTTGGTTTTGAATTTTTAATATTTGTGTTTATTTAGTCCATAAACTTTAAAAAATATAGGGGCTTTTGCATGTATATTACAAAATGGATAAAATATTAAATGAATAGCACAATAATGAAAATATTTGCACATATAGCAAAAATTGTAAATTGACAGACTTCATATTGATAGATTCTATCGATAAAGGGTGATAGAATCAATTACTAATAAATAAAGTAAATTGATAGACTTCCATCAGATTCTATCAATAGTTTATCAATAAGAACCGATAGAATCAATCACTGATAAAATTGATAGACTTCCATCACTAGAGAATGATAGATTCTATCAAAGTCTTCTATAAAAAAGGTAAATATTTTTTTTTTAAATAGCAGAATTTACTATAAAAGAATTATTTTTAAAAATGAGCTATAATTATAAACTGTGGTAAAAAAGTTGCTATGCAGCGTAAATTCCCAAAAATATATCTAATATGTTCTTAACTTTCGATTTGTGTCTAATAGACTTCAATACTCATTTTTTTAAGTAACTAATTTACTAGATATAATTTATATCTAATAGAATCCTAAACTTTAACATCCATAATTGTTTTTAATAGATAAAAAAATATATTGAATTGAGAAAGTGACTTATCAAACTCTCTAAACTACTAAAGAGACCGATTTAAAAAATTAGGGACTAAAGTTTAATACAATTTAATTTATGCATCTAACCTTTTTTTTAATAAAATTGTATAATACCTTAAACATTTTTTTTTATAAGAAGTTAATACCTTAAATAATTAAGATACCTTTAGGATAGCAACATTAATATATTATGTTAAATCAACCATACCCAAAAAGAAATACTGAGTAGGTAGGTAGGTTAAAATATAAATTTATTTGTGTAAATGTATCTCAAAATAAATAGATTGATAAGCAATTAATTTATGAAATAGTTGCACATAACTTTTTTGAAATGCCATAATGTAACTATCTACCCAAAAAATAAGGTGTCTGAAAAGATAAAAAGTAAAAATAGGGTGATCATATTAAGGTGGGGAAGTATAAGAGATAATAGTTGTTTTATTTTTCCAATAATGATAGAATCCTAGAGGTGATCAGAATAATTATAATCATCTGAGTATCTAATTGAAATAATTAGGCATCATTTTTGAAGCCATCTCTATTAACTTTGGGTGGCTTATATGTTTAGATCATATGATATCCCACTTTTACTTTGCATGGTCACTCATCATAACAAAATATGAAACCTTTTTGGATGATATCTCTGTTTGTTCATATCCACCAACTCATTAATTTATTTAATTTAATCAAAGATTTTTCCATGCAATCTTTGTTTCAATTATGACATTGGAGATTTTCGACCACCTTCTTTCTTTCATTGGTTCTTTTTTCAATTATGTTGTCTTACTCTAATTTTGTTGTTGTTTTTTTTTTTTTTAAATTAGCTATTAGAGAAAGATTAGAAACAAACCTCATTCGTACAATGAATTTCAACTGAATGGAAAATTGTTAAGTTTGAGAATTATGAAGTTTTTGTGGAAATCCATTTTGGCTAATAACTCAACTAAATAATTCAAACATGCATGACATTTAGTTTTAAAGAAATTATTATTATTATTATTATTATTATTATTATTATTATTATTATTATGGTCCTAATATGTTTGGAAAAGATATTGTTATGGTCCAAAAAGGAATTATTATGGTCCTAATTAATTGAAGAGTATTCGAGAGTAAAGATATTAAAAAGAATGATACTTTTTTTGTTCAGGAAGGATTTTTTTTTTCAGCTCAACCACAGATTTGAGTGAAGAGATGTGAACTTGTGATATTTGCTCATTCAATCCTACAAGATCATCCCATTTAACGGATGTTCCTTAATTACGTGAAAAACTATTTCTTTGTATGAAATATATTTATTATATATCGACCATTTAAAAGAAAAATAAAATGTAAATCATTAAAATAGTGCTCTCTTCCGTTTGTAATTAAATCCTGACAAATAAAAAGTGTATATTTTATAAGTAGAGAAACTATATAAAGATGGTGTATACCGAAGTTCAGTAACATAGTTGATTATCTTGTCTAGTGTTAATCTATTTCAACTCCACGGTCACGAGTTCAAACCCGAAAATCGGTATTTGACTCTCATATTATTTGATAGTAGTTGTGCCTTTACGTAGGGTTTTGTTGGTCTCCCTTCCCTACTAAAACTATAAAGATGGTGTGAAATTGTTTATTTTAATCTTTATATTTTTAAATACCTACTTTCAACTCATATATTTTTAATAAAGTTTTAAAATAGTTAGATAAGTTTGAAGTTAATTTTTAATGAAACTAAATAAATAATAATTTCAATATAAGAAAAATGTAATGCAAACATATACCTAATATTTATGAAAAAGAAATTGATATAAAGTAATTATTTTTAATGAAAAGTAATAAAAACAACCAATTTTTAAGTATAAGAATTAAGATTTACCATATAAACTTGTGACATTTTAATTGTATATATATATATATCTACTATTCTTTAACAAAAGAAAAAAGAATTTGGTAATCATTTCATATTATTTCTTGCTTACTTTTGTTTTTGTTTTTTTAAAAAAGGCACATTTAAATACGTTTCATTATGACTTGCTCTTTGTTGCCGTTCTCTATTTCCTTTAGCAGAAAGTTTGAGGTAAATTCGTTTTTTAAGAGCAAGATAATAAAAAAAAAATCCAAATAGTTTTAAAAACTTAAAAAACGTAAGAAAGGACACTAAACTCTACCAAAAAGTTGTAAAACTATGTTACATCAATTATGTCACAAAGTTCATGCATCATATTTTTAACCAAACAGTTATGCAGATCAGAAAACGGAAGAAAATGAGTTCATGAATTGACCAAATAAACCTTTTGGAGGGGTGTTTCTTTGACATATTTAGGTAGGAGTTAGAAGTGGGAGTTATCAACTCCTCTTCGAAAACCTACATTCAAACGAGTTTTTATTAACTCCTCCTCATTTTTACTTTTAAAAATAACTCTCATTTCTAACCATTCATTTTTAATAATTCATTTATAACTACTCAAAATAACTCCTCAATATAACTCTTTAACCCAAAAACTACTTAAATATGTCAAACAAACAGCCGGTTGAAGTCTAATTTTCCTCGAATCACTAAAAAGAAAAAGACAATCAATTAAAACAAACACAGAACATTGTAGTTTCTGTCGAAAACTGTACTGAGAAAACAAAAGGAAAAACTCATGTAGCCATTTCTTTGGAGGATATATATGAAGTAAAAAGAAAAGCTTCCATTCTAATAATTGAACTCGTATATATTCAAATAACAGATATAAAAATCATAATTTTATGAGAAATTTTTCCAACATCAAATTAAGAAGCAACCATTCTTTATTTCTCTACTGTGCCTCAACTTTAAGTGGGTGTGAGTGAGATTAATGTCAGAAAAAAAAAAACAAAAAAAGTAAATAAAAAAAAAAAAAAAGAGAAAGAGAGAGTCACGGGTTTGTCTTGAAATGCCCTTATTTCCACAGTCCTATACAGACAGACACATATTCTCTCTCTCACTAACCGAGGAGAGAGAAACTCTTTTTTTTTTTTTTTTTTTTTTTATAATGAAGATAATTATATAATAAATAATATTTGATTAATAAACCGAAAAGTTAAAAAATCTTCACATTACAGTTACATATTTCCACACCATCACATCCCTTCTTTTCTCTCACCAAATTTTATTTGCTTTTATCCCACAAACACAAACACACACACTCTGTCCCTCTCATTCCTTTGTTTCTTAGAAATATTTGCTATCCTCTTCCCTTCTTCAAACAAAAAATGTCTCTAATGCTTGACAATTGTGATGGCATCTTACTTTCTTTGGACTCTCACAAGTCTGTTCCAGCCCCATTTCTCTCCAAAACCTACCAACTCGTCGACGATCCCTCCACCGATCACATTGTCTCGTGGGGTGAGGACGACTCTACTTTCGTCGTATGGCGACCCCCCGAGTTCGCTCGCGATCTCCTTCCCAACTACTTCAAACACAACAATTTCTCCAGCTTTGTTCGTCAGCTCAACACTTATGTACGTTCAAATACATAACACCATGTTTCACTCATCCCCATTGGTAAAGTTTACATTTTTATTACTCTTTGGGGCGTTTTCTAACATGGGGTTTTCTTAAAATAGGGTTTTAGGAAGATTGTGCCGGACAGATGGGAGTTTGCCAACGAGTTCTTCAGAAAAGGTGAGAAGCATTTGTTGTGTGAGATTCATAGGCGAAAAACTGCTCAGCCTCAACTTCCTTACAACCATCACCATCTAGGAAATGTACCCGGGTCGAGTTTCTTCCCATTTTCGACTCGGGTTAGCATCTCTCCCTCGGATTCGGATGAACAAATCAATTGGTATGACTCGCCACCCGTACTTGCACCACCGAGGGCTGCACCCGGTGGATTTTCGGTTCTTTCGGGTGGAAATACTAATACGAGTTACAACTCGATCAGCTCGGTGAAAGCTTTGTCTGAGGATAATGAGAGGTTGAGGAGGAATAATTCAATGCTGATTTCTGAGCTTGCTCATATGAGGAAACTTTATAATGATATAATCTATTTTGTTCAAAACCACGTGAAGCCTGTTTCTCCTAGCAATTCTTTCCCTTCTTTGCTCCTTTGTCATCCTTCTACCACTCCTAATTCACAAAAACCCCTTAATCAGTTTCTTGGATTATATCCTCCCTCTAATGCTAATACTAAGCCTATTTCTGGCACTGTTGCTACGGCTCACTTTGTCGGTTCTCCAACAGCAACGTCAAAGAGTGCAGTTACCGATCTCGACACGTTTGGTGGAGAGCGAGGAACCGAGAGCGACAACAATAGTTGCAAAACCAAGCTGTTTGGCGTTCCGCTTTCGTCCAAGAAAAGAATGCACCCTGATAGTACTAATTACGCTTCCATTTCTTCCAATGTCTCAGATACCAACAAGAACTCTCGCTTGGTCTTGGAAAAAGGTGACAACTTGGGGCTCAATCTTATGCCTCCTTCTACATGCTAGCCCTTTTTCTGTTCCTCCATACCCTTTCTTCAATTCTTAAGATCATTCAATTTTTTTTTTCTTCTTTTTTGTTCTTCGAGAGCAGATCGGTTCGGTTTGAGAACTGTTGGAGCGCATTTGTGTGTGAGAGCTAGTGAATGTGTTTGTGATTATCTGTACATCAATCTTTGTTATTCTAGACCCAATTGAAAGTTAATTACTTGCAGGTGAGATTTGGTACTTGAGAGAACAAACAAAAAGAAGAATCTCATTAAATTAAGCGTCATAAATTGTTTTGCTTTATGTTTCTAATTTGTTCCCATTTTTCACCATGCTTTTCCTGCTACCATCTCTGAAAATTTTAGTTCCATTAATAGACATAGAGTTAGAGAGAGAGAAATGGGGGAGATTTGATACATATATTTCATTTCCTTTTTACCCTCGGATGAAAAAGATACATTCCAGAAGAATTAATGGATTTAATTTAAAGAATAATGTCTTTAAATAGCAAGAAAATATGACATCAAGAAGATTTGTTCATAAAGCACATGCGGCTGACACCTAATTATATCACTATATTTTTCTGAGTTGGGATTTATAGATAATAATCACACACATATCATCTCGTCATTATTGTCAAAAATAGGAAAGTTTACTATGATGTTTTACTAGGAAAAATAAAAGGGTTATTTCGATAATTACTTCAAAATAATCGTTTTCTATGTCATATTTATTTATTATTATTTTTTTAGAATGAAATATTGGTTGGAAATTTTGGAAAAGAAAGGAAGTAAAATGGAGGACTGAAATGTACACATCAGGGGTTCTATAATACAAGTTGTTTGTTCTACATTGAGGACCAGAAACCTGTGTCTTTTACTACTTTTTAAGTGTATAAATCTGAGTAAGGGACCAATGTCCTTATTTTTTTGGCCCCTTCTCTTATTCTTTCACAACCTTCAAAGCTCACCCTGCCCTCCAAAAACTGAACCACCTAAAAAGGAACCATTTTGACTGTTAGATGACAAAACGAAATTAAACTCTATTCTAAGTATTTGTTTCAATAATATCATAGGATGATGCATGGGTCTCTTTAATTCAAAGGCTTAAGACTATACTTTATCACATTATTTAATGCAATTGACATAATGTATCAATGCTATTTTGACTTCTTTTTTTGGATCGAACCCGTGACTGCAGAGTGGATATGGATTAACATCAAATCAGATAATCAATTGTACCACCGACAGGTTATTTTGCCTTCCTTATTGAGGATATATTTAACCGTTGAGTTGTTATACCCATGTTGATTCAATAATCTTTCTTTGGAAGCTTATTTTTTAAAAAATTGGTGTAGAAGAGAGAGGAGCTTATAGAAGCTAGAAGAGACACTACCCAAAATCCCCAACATAAGGAATAAATCATGTAATTATAAGTCCATTGACGTGATCCTTCTTTTTGTCAACATATAAACTTCAAAAGAGGGTTTGGGGCTTTTGGGTGATTAAGTAAAGTGAACTTTCCTCGTTAAAAATATTTGTAAATTCTTAACTTTTTAAAAGAAATTGCAAATAAGAAGAAAAATTTCAAATATAGAAAATTTTAAGCTGTCATAAACATTTTTATTAGATAAAAGAGATGTTTATTTGGTTAGTTTCTATCCTGTTTATTTTTTGGTTATCTATCAATGTTTGGATCAGGTTACTTCCATATAGGGATCATTTGACTTTATAATATATGAATGTGTTTTAAAAAATTAATTTCTACATAGATAGTAATCATAAATTAAATTTATAACCTTTAAATTTTTAATAAATATAACAGAAAGAGGGGGCTGATTGCTTCAATCGGTAACTAAGAAGTTAGGGGATTCGACTCCCTCCACCCGAGTTATAGTTGGAAAAAAATTTAATAATCATTAAATATGAGAAAAAAAGGGTTTTTGCATGTATATTACAAAATGACTAAAATATTACATAAATAGTACAATAATGAAATATTTGCACATATAGCAGAAAATGTAAATTGATTGACTTTCATATTGATAGATTCTATCAATCGAGACTGATAGAATCAATTACTCATAAATAAAGTAAATTGATAGACTTCCATTAGATTCAATCAATAATGGCTGATAGAATCAATCACCGATAAAATAGATAGATTTTCATCACTAGAGAACGATAGATTCTATCAAAGTCTTCGATAAAAAAGGGTAAATAGAGATTTTTAAAAAAATAATCAGAATTTGCTATAAACGAATTATTTTTAAAAAGTTGTTATAATTGTAAACTGTGGTAAAAAAGTTGTCATATAGTCCAAATTCCAGAAAACAATTCATTTAAGAATGCATAATTATAATTAATTACCAATTATTAACTAATGATATTTAAATATATTTTTTTTCAAATTCAAAAAGTTAAATGTTCAAATCCTTACTTTAAATATTGTTGAAAAAAATGATCATTTCAAAATAATAATAATAATAAGATAGCTTCAACAAAATGTAAGAAAGTAGATTTAAACTCTTACTGTTTAAAAACAAATACATGTTTTAGTTTTTAAATTAAGTTCACATGAGTAAAACCATTAAGAGCATAATTTATAGTGGTTTGATGTATCAATAACTATTAAGAGGATGAGTTCAAGTTACAACTCCAACTTCAAATGTTGTTAATTTAACAAAAGTTTGGTTAAATATATGACTAAAATAAAAACAAATTATTTTTCTAATACACAACTGTTGTAAAAGCAGATACTAGTACTCATTCTTCTTCTTTTTTTTTTAATGAAAACATTTCTATCTACGAATACAAGGAATCTAGCTTCTGAGGAAATGCGAAAGGCGAGACATCCAAAAAATGATGTCAGCCTCTAGAATCCCAGCTACAAAATAAAAACACATATCATAGGGAACTATGATTAAACTGATGGATAAGCTTAAAACTAATGTACCCCTGAAATAATTATTTGCAACAACCCAACAGAAAAGATATATTAAGTCAAGAATCTCACATTAAAAATGATGAATATAAATAATCTCATAAATTATAAAAAACACATGAACTATTTTTTTAATTATCAATTAATTTTGAGATAGTATATATATTTGACTAATATAGTATATCAAAAAGTTATAAAGTCTAAACAAGTTTAAAACATAAATCTAAATTCAATCTAAGAATTAATTGCCTAATTAAATATACGTTATCTTTTTTCTTTTTTTTTTGAGGAAAAAATATACCTTATCTTAAGAGATATGTTACGTCGAAAAGAACAATATATGTCTCATTATTTATAGGGAAGAAAAATAATAAATTCAACAAGTGTTGATATCGAAACTAGAATCGTTGGGATCTATTATGATTTCGTATTTATCGAAGACTTGGAGTAACCTGCTACAAGAGAGAAAGCAAGTGAGGGTTGTCGTGCTAGGTCACTAACACTTTGACATTCAAATCAATATTTTGGTGAAAGAAGAGAATGTTTTAAAGAGAATGTTGAATCGTAGCATGAAAATTAACTTAGATTCTTCCTGCCTTTATTTAAATATAAATAGGATCCTTCAAACGTAATCGTCATTGTCGGATTGATGGCTCATTTCAGTTGCACATTAAAAGGGGAAGTTATACTCCTATCAAAAGTGTTGAATAAACTTAAATGTAATTTTAATGTATTTTGGAATAATTATTAATTGAGATTAGTGGGTTATTAATTAAGAAATTAATGGATAGTCAATTTAGGAGCTAATTAAGGAATTAGTGAATCCTTAATTGAGAAATTAGTGGGAAACATTTTTTGAAAGAACTTTGAGACCAGATTGTAATAGAGCTATAAATAAGTAGATTATTTCATTGTGAAGTGTAGAGAGAAAGAGGGAGAAAAAAGTGTAAGAGAAGAATTACTACATTGTAAAATAAAGTAAATTGCTTGTAGAGAAATTTTTGTGGGTTTTGTCTCTCCAATACACTCCAATTACGGAGCAAAAAACTTGCGTGATTGTTTTATTTAATTGTCGATTTCTACAAATTGGTATCAGGGTCAATGGAGAACGTGACGAGACAAATGTCGCTGCCACGATTGACGAAGGTGAACTACAAGAATTGGAGCATCCAGATGAAAGCTCTTCTCGGATCTCATGATGAATGGGAAGTGGTCGAAGAAGATTTTGTAGAACTAGAAGATACCACAAATTATACGGTGATTCAAACCAAAGCATTGAAAGAGACGCATTCGAAGGATAAAATAGCATTATACATGTTATTTCGTTCAGTTGGCGAATCAGATTTTGAGAGATTGTGAGTGAAACAACTTCAAAAGAAGCGTGGAACACTTTAGAGAAAGTGTTCAAAGGAGCGGACCGTGTAAAGCAAGTGCGTCTTCAAAATCTTCGCAAATAGTTGGAGAGCATAAAGATGAAGAAGTTAGAAAGCGTATCTGACTACATCATACGTGTGCAGACAGTGGTGAATCAACTCAATCGCAATGATGAAAAGCTAACAGATGCACGAGTTGTGGAAAAGATTTTGAGATCATCGACAGATAATTTCGAGAATGTTGTATGCATAATAGAAGAGTCAAAGGATCTTGTGACGCTCACTGTTGACGAGCTTTCTAGTTCTTTTAAGGTACAAGAGCAGCGTAAGAACAAGAAGAAAGATGAAACGTTGGAGCAAGCGCTTAAAGTCAAGGCATCACTCGAAGATGGAAAGGTGCTCTATTGTAAACAATTTCAAGGCAAAGGTCGTGGATATGGTCGTAGTCGTCAAAGCTACAGTTATGATGCAGAGAAGGGACACATTAGTCACTATGCAAGTGATTGCTATTCCGAAAAATGCTACAAGAAGAGGCAGTAGATCGAATCAGTCCAATATTGAATGCTACAATTGTCACAAGTATGGTCACTATAGGAGTGATTTTTATCCTGAAAAATGCTACAATTGCGGTAAAGAATGACATTTTATGACACATTTCCGAGAAGAGAAAAAAGTTGAAGAAACAACCAACTTGGCATCAGAAGGCAATGCGAATGAAGTTCTTCTATTGATGGCGCATAAAAAAGGGCAACAACAATGATATTGTGTGGTATCTCGACACAGGGGCAAGTAACCATATTTCCGGAAATGAGCATCTGTTCAAAGAGATGCGAAAAATTGAAGACGACCATGTTTCTTTTGGCAATGTGTCAAAAGTAAAGGTCGAAGGCAAATGTACAATTTCTTTTTCGCCGAAGTATTGGCTTGACAGGGTCAATCCATGATGTTTATTATGTACTAGATCTCAAAATAAATATTTTGAGTTTTGGGCAACTCAGAGAGAAAGGTTACTCTATATTCTTGAAAGACCGGTTGTTGCATTTAAAGGACAAGAAAGAGCGTTTAGTCACTTGAGTCGAGATGGGAAGAAATCGCATGCATAGACTGAATTTGAAGAGTGTACGAGAAAAGTGTTTTCGAATCGATGTAGAAGATTAGGCATCATTGTGGCATCTTCGTTTTGGAAACCTACACCATGGTGGTCTAAAAGAGTTTGCGAAGAAGGCGCAACTTGTTGCGAAGGGATACAAGCAGAAAGTGAGAATTAACTATGATGAAGTTTTTGCTCTCATTGCAAGAATGGAGAATACGACTGCTCATTTCGCAAGCAACACAATTTAAATATCCAGTTTATCAGATCGATGTCCAGACGACATTCTTAAATAGTGTGATTAAAGAAGAAATGTATATTGAGCAACCACCTGAATATGTGAAAATTGGAGAAGATAAGAAAGTGCTCAAATTGAAGAAAGTACTTTACGGTTGAAAGAAGCATCGGATCGTGGAATACTCACATTGATAAGTGTTTTAAGGAAAACAGATACAAGAAATGTCATTACGAGCATGAACTTTACACAAAGCAGAGTGGAGGTAATGTGATATTTGTTGTTATTTATATTGATGATTTGATATTTATGGGTAATAGAAATGCGATGATAGAAGAGTTTAAGAGCATAATGAACCGAGAGTTTGAGAGGAAAATTTTGGGTTTGCTGAAATTTTTCCTTGATTTAGAGGTTAAACAAGAAGAGACGGGTATCTTTGTATTGTAGGAGCAATTTGCGAAAGAGATTTTGAAGAAGTACAATATGACGAATTGCAATCCGGTTTCAACACCGATGAACTAGGTACGAAACTTTCAAAGTTCGATGAAGGAGAACGTGTAGATGCGAGAAAATATTGAGGTTTGGTAGGAAGTCTTTGCTATCTCGCATGCACAAGGCCAGACATTACATTGAGTGTTGGAATTGTTAGTCGGTTTATGGAGGAGCCTGTTTATTCGCAATTGGAAAGCATTAAAGCAAATTTTGCGATACATCCAAGGAGCAATGTCACTTGGGATGTTTTATACAAAAGCGAATGATTACAAGTTGAGTGGTTACCATGAAGGTGATAGGTGCGGAGACATAGACAATTGGAAAATTACTTCCGGATATGCATTCTTTATGGGAAATACAACATTTACTTGGGTGTAAAAAAAACAACCGATCGTGACGCTTTAGACATGCGAAACTGAATATGTTGCAGCTTTTTGGTGCGTTTGTTAGGCGATATGGCTGAGAAATTTGTTGAGTAAGATAAAACTAAAACAACTTTTTGCGATAGTCAAGTTTATAACAGATCAACAATTAAGTTAGCAAAGAATCCAATGAATCATGAAAGAAGAAAACATATTGAATCTGACGTTCGTTTCATTTTATCCGAAATCATGTGAAGGAAGGAAGCGTGAAATTGCTGCATGTTGCAAGCCTGGATCAAGTTGCGGATATTTTCTCAAATCCGTTCTGAAAGTATTGTTCATGAAATTCAAGAAGATGATTGACATAGCAGATGAGAGAAGCATTTACGTTTATAGAGAAGTTTTTTTTAATAAACTCAAATGCAATTTTAATGTATTTTGGAATAATTGTTAATTGAAGAATTAGTGGGTAGACGATTAAAGAATTAATGGGTAGTCAATTTAGGAGTTAATTAAGGAAGTAGTGGATCATTAATTGGGAAATTAGTGGGAAACGTTTTTGGAAAGAACTTGGAGATCAAGTTGTAATAGAGTTATAAATAGGTGGCTTATTTCATTGTGAAGTGTAGAGAGAAAGAGACAGCAAAACGTGTAAGAAAAGGATTACAAAATTGTGAAATAAAGTAAATTGCTTGTAGAGAAAATTTTGTGGGTTTTGTCTCTCCAATCACCAAGCGAAAAACTTGCGTGATTGTTTTATTTGGCTATCGATTTCTACAAAAAGTAACTCCAATGGTTGGATTGTACTGGTATGACAGCCAAGCTTGGTGAAGTTGTGCTTGAATTGAGACGATCTCTTGTAGGACACAAAATTTCTTGGAATGATTTTCTTGATTGAATTTTACCTAATTAGACACATATCATTTGAGCAGATTCTAAATGAGAGAAGTTAGTGTCATCTCGACCACCAAAGATTGTTATAGTTGTTTGAGAGGTTGTGGCCTGACTTTGAGGGCTCAAAGAAACCTTTCACTCCATTTTAGGGTTGGTGCTCGATCCCGAGGGATCGGGTGGAGTCACCCTGACTTGTGTAGAGGTCGATCATTTTTCTCGATCCATCTTTTTTTTTTTTATTGAGGCTCGGTCTTCATTAAGATATTCTTGTCACTTTTGAGTTAAGCTTTCTTCGACTTAATTTATTTTTTTTAAATGACAATAATTGAGGATGAAAGATTTGAACTCATAACTACTATGATCATCGAGTATTTACTGATGACTAGCCAACCTCACTTCTTCACCTTTACACTCAAATTCTTTTCATACCAAAAACATCATCTACTTATAAAATACAGATTTTACAAATTACATTTAACACATTAATTATTTCCTCGTTTTTTAATGAATAAAAGCACTGAAAAAAGAAATTAGAAAAGAGAGACATAATTTGAAATAGTGGTGTGAAGTCCAAGTTGACATATGTCAGTTCAGAGCGAGTAAATAAATAAAGAAATAATTGAATTTGTAAAGCAGACAAAGTCACAGTAGAGAGTGGTGAAAGGTAAAGTCAAAAAAGATCCAATTTTTGAACAAAGAGATAAAAACAAAACCAAAAGAAAATAAAAAAAGAAAGAAAGAAAAAAAGGTTAGTTTCAGAATATCTTTGTCGTGCAATGATTTCGTTTCGTACGATAAATCCCAACCTTTTGCATAAACCCACCAGCTCAGCTGCTCTCAACTTTTGTACATATATCAAAACTATATTATTATATTTATCTTTCTTGAGTTTCGCACGTGACTCTCTACATGCATACGTGCGAATGACTCGTGTGAGGTTTAAACTTGGTGGTTGAGAAAAGTGGGTGTGAAGTGAGAATTTTTGAATTTAGCCCTTTAGCCATCGTTTTCTGCGTATTCAGTCTTTTAAAAGTAAAATTTTATTTTCTGTTTTCTTAAAAAAGCTTTTTTTAGCTTTCGTATTTTCTTTACCATTCTTTCTATTTGCTTTCCGCGCATTTTCTTACCTAAACTTTTCTATTTTCTTGGAGCTAATAATTAATTCCATATTCAAATACATGATGAAAGTCAGTGGGGACAAATTTCATACCATATTCAAAGGAAGAAGAAGGTTTTTGAAAATGGACCAATCAAAATGAACCAATATTCATTAATGACCTTGAATGTTATACATATAAGAACCATGCATGAAAATTAGCAATATTACAAAGCTACCTTAATGTATTAAAAACGCAAATATCCTTATACCTTATGACTCAAATTCTAATGCTTCTCCTGTTTTTTAATTTACGAGAAAAACTTAGCTATACATAAATATATACTTTTTACGTATGTGACATATTTGATGTTGCATAATATTCTCCTTTTCTTTTGTCTTTTGTTTTAAGATTTTTTCTACGCCACATACTAAAAGTTGAGTTAGGTAAGTTTTTCTCTTTCTATTATATATATTTATTATTATTTAAATTGTTTTTTTTAGAAATATTATTATTTAAAGTTAAATAGAAGTATCACCATAAAGAATACAATAAGCAAAAAAGAAAAAAAGATGGACTAGACACGTCCTTTACGGTTTGTAATAGTAAGAAAATGATTTTTAAATAATTGGGGATAAATTTGGAAAGGAATTCTTTTTAATCGAGGGAATTTCTGATCTCAGTCAACTGATTCCTGAAGCTCACTTTGATTGCTCAATAAATAGAGAATATTTTGCAGTGATGGAAATGAAAAAGAAAATCCTCCAAAGGTTACAAGATAGGAAGAAACCATAACTCTGCCCTACTTTTGAAAAGATCATTTGTATTTTTTTTTCCCTTTAAATTCTGTTCGTATTGATGATAACACCTTATTTGATTGACAAAACATTTAAATTATTCCCCAAACAATCATTTTTCTTCATAAGAAATTATCAGTATTACCTAAATGATACTTTATTTTACTATGATTATAACATATGTATAGTTTTTTTTTAATGCTTTATGAGTATTAAAAATATGGAAACTATAATTTCTCAAAAAAAATATGAAAACTATAATAGAATGAGGTCAAAGAGAATAAACAAAATTACTCATTTGGTTTTTGTCGATGATGTGTTATTATTCTCTAATTACTGATGAAGGTAAAATGGAGAACTTATTACCGAATGTCAGTAGCGCAATGATTTTATTGTTTGGTTATAAATCAGTTCAACACTAGCTTCACAAGTTCGAGCCGAGAATCGGTATTTGTCCCCCCTCCTTCAATATGTACTCAAAAAGTTGAATATTGTGAGCGCCTCGAAGATACCTTTGGGTTGAAAATTAAGATGAGAAAATCGGTTATATTTGGGACTAATATTGATGCTTGTGCTAAATTGGCTCTTACTGAAGCTTGGGGGTGCCTGCAATACCAGTGTTATTATTTGGAATTTGATTTAGAGCATAGATTTAGTTTTTGCACAACAAATTCCTTCTGTTGTGCAAATCGGATTTACTTCTGTTGTGCCGTTATTTGCATTCGAAATTGATATTGGGTGTTTCATCTATAGAATCGATCATGGGTGAACTCTGTTTCAGTCATAATTAATTGCAAAATTTGGATTTGGATTCTAATTGTTATCTGCTATGAAATTTTGATTTTGGCATTATCTGCTGTGGAATTGGTGATTTGGTATTATTTGATTGAAATCATTTTAATATGGAACTCCACCCGGTGGTCAACAAATTTATTAAGATTAGAGGAATTTTGCCTTTCATTTTGAAATCAGTTGCAATTTGGTGAAATCATTTGATATTTCAATTTGGTTGTGTTTGAAGAATCAATCCAAGTGCTTGATTTGGCATTTCATGTTGTGATGAATCATTTTCAATTGAAATGCAATTTGGATTTCACCAAAATTGACTTATGTGAGTGGCTTAATTTCAGAATGTGAAGGAATTGAAGGGGTGATTTGATTTTTCAATATATGATAATAGTTTATGTTGAATTTTTATGAAATTTAGCTGATTATGTTTTGATAATCCTTCAGATTTGGCTATCACAAATTTGAGCTGGAAATTGATTTGGCATGGTGAAATTTTGTTATTATGTTACAAATTCGATATTTTAAATTTTAGCTAGAATTATTTTAAATTGCAAGCTGAAAATTGTGTCGAGCACATGCCATTGTTGTGAAAATTTTGAAAATTAATTTTGAGATAGCTGCTTTGTGATTTGTTTGGATATTTGAAATTGGTTGATCTCGTCGTTTGTAGTGTTTTCAATTTGTGGATTACTTGAATTTTCTGAGTTTCACCGTTCTCCTGAAAATTGATATTCCACATAAGATGTCTGCTAGATTTGAATTAGACAAATTTGATGGGACATGGGACTTTTATTTGTGAAAAAAGGAAAATGAAAGTTCTTTTAGTGCAACAAAAGGTTGTCAGAGCCTTAGATAACCCTCCTAAGTGGCCTACTACCATGACAGAAGATGAGAAATCAGAGTCATTGGAGATAGCCTATAGTACCATCATCCTTCCATTTATCTGACAATGTCTTAAGAAGGGTTAAGTAACATAAACAATATAATGTCGCCACTTTGTGGTCCAAACTCAAAGAATTCTACATGTCTAAATCTCTATCCAATAAGATTTATTTGAAGGAGATGTTATTTGGGTTTAAGATAGATCCTTCTAAGGATTTAGAGGAAAACATTGACGTGTTCAATAACAAAATTTGTGGCGACCTGGCCAATTGTGGGGAAAAGCTCGGTTATGAGAATCAAGCCATCATTCTTCTCAATTAGTTACTCAAGAAATACAAAGAGCTTAAATCATTCATTAAGTACGTCAGAGGTACTTTGACCCTAGATATTGTTTTTGAGATTCATTGAGATATAGGGTGTTAGATATGAAAATTGAATAGAAGGATTCTAAGGCCTTGTTTGCGAAGATTAAGTCTTCTGAAGGTCAGGGCAGTTCAGCAAGTAAATCGAGCTCTAAGTTTGATAAGTGGAAACAACCGTTAGAGTAGAGGAGACTTGCTTGCAATTATTGCAGGGAAGATGATCGTACAAAATATGAATGTCCCATTCTGAAGAGGAAACGTAAGTTACCTGTTAGGAAAGTTGATGATGATTCAGCTAACTTCCTCGAAGATTGTGATTAATTGGCTGAGGTATTCTTGGCCAAAAATTTTGAAAATTTGGACCCTTATGATAATTTGTGGATTATGGACTCTGGTTGTTCATTCCACATGTCCCTTATGAGCTCAATTTTGAAAATTTGAAAATTCTGAGTTGTGGCAAGGTTTTGTTGCCTAATAATCTTCAGCTAGAGATTAAAAGAGTAGATTTTTTTCGATTTAGCATGGATAACGGTTCTGTCAAGATGCTAACATATATGAAATTTATTCCAGGCGAAACCTTATCTCGTTTGGTATTTTTTATGCTGTTGGTTATGATTACTCATCTTGAAATGGATTACTCACTATGAGTAAAAATGAGAAAATCAAGTTGTCTGGAAAGCTAAAAAGTAGTTTATACATTCTGCAAGGAAAAACTTTTCAGTGCGAGATGATGGTAGTTTTTTATTTATTTTCGAAGACTCCATTTGAAAATTTGATAGATTCTCTACATAAAGTTAATTGTGTTATTGAGAAGCAGTTGAATTATGATATTGTGTCTTCTGATATATGCTAGCATGTTGCTTCTGCTCATGCATCTGAAAATGTGTTTCTTCAGCCTTCAGTGCGTGTTAGTGACATTACACGTTTAGATCCTATCTTAGTTGCTCTTGACTGAGAATGTTCCTGCTAGTTTAGAGTGCAACGTTCGGTTGTTGGATAGGGAGTTGGCTTTTTTGTTGGATTTTTCATGTATGATGTTTGTGAAGAGACCTGAAATTTGTTTGCTCATTGTCTGCTTTTGCTGGTTTCTGATTAAGTCCAATCTAGAGGGTATTGTATACTCTTGTTCTGATGCAAATTCGTTTGCTTTTGGTTACATACATGAAGAGGGGATAGATGATCTTGATGTGTTCTTGATGTCCTTTCTCCAATTGTGTTCTTGCATGTTTCCTCACTATTGTGTTTTGATTGCATTGATCAGCTTTGGATGCAGTTCTTTTGAGAAGTTTGTGTAAAGACCCAACTAAAAATAACTAATTTTTTGTAGAACTTTACTGACATGCATGATAAAATAACTTATTAGAATAATATTTAAATAGTCAAAGATGTTTTTGATTAAAAATAAATTCTCAAACAACATTTAAGTTCAGCTCTTGGCCAGGATAAGTTTAAACAGAAATTGAAAACAACAACGATAAGTTCAAATAGTTTGTGCAAAATTGAAAAGACAAAATAAAATCAATGACACACATGTCCCCCCATGATCATTCGTTGCCTCTAGCTCAGCCACCACGGTTCACTCTTTTACCTAAGAGGGGAGAAAATGATATGTAACGACCCGACTTCCTAAATATACTCTAATGGGGTGTTACAAGTGCATGCATTTTAAAATCTTCAAAATCGATTTAACAACCACATGTGTTTTCCAACAAAGTCTCATCAAAACATGAAACGGTACTAATAGTTCGAAAACATACAAAACAGGGTTGGGGATCCCGATAGTTCAAAACAAAAGATAGTTTAGCAGAGTTTAAAATATAAAACATAAGGTTTGACACAAGTAAAACAATGTGAAAAAGAAAATGTCGACACCGTGTCAATGATCGATCCAGCTCCTAGCCTAGCCACCTCGGAATGGATCAGTACCTGAAAATGTGTGGGGTGAGTATATCGAAATATACCCAGTAAGGAGCCCAACCATAGGGTTAAGCATGTAAACAGAAACAAGTTAGAAGATACGACAAATGAGGTTAGATGCCTCGCTCATGCATGGCCGGCCCTCAGGCCGGTCACAAGCAAATAATGTCAAACAACGATGTGCAAGCCGTGAGTAAGTGACGGCTAAATGCCGAGCAATCATCTGACCAAGGTTAGAGCAAAGACCCCGAGTGAAGAGAACACACAAGTTCCCCAAACCTCAGGTCAGACACATCCCATACCGTGTCCTAAAGGGAAAAAATCACAATTATCTCGGGGGTAGCCTAACCTCTGTCAAGAACCCACCAAAGTGCACGAGAGGAGGCATGCCTCGGGTAGCCTGAACTCTGCCAGGAACCCATGATGCTGTGCTCGCGGAGACATACTCTAATGTCTCAGGGTAGCGTGGCCCTCGCTAGGGACCCACTAATGAGTCACCCGACCCTGTCGGGGAGGACCAAGAGTGAGGGGAACATACAACATCCCTAAACTTTGGGTCGGGACAACGACACACGAGTCGTGTCAGCAAGGGCATACAAAATGCGAAGAGAATCACCCAACCCTATCGGGGAGGACCACGAGTGATGAGAACACACAACATCCCTAAACCTCGGGTCTGGACAACGACACACGAGTCGTGTCAGCCATGGCATACACAATATCGAGTCAAAATCACCTAACCTGTCAGGGAGAGCCACGAGTGAGGAAAACTGTAGGGTTCTTAAATCTCAGGCTAGGGGTGCCAACTGCTAACCCCTAGCATGCGGGAGGACCGACCTGCCTGCAGACAACATCCCCACGAATGCATGCAGGCTCACCGACAGACATTCATCTGCGCCTTCATCTGTCCCAGTGGCCTCTTCCAGTAGTCTCAAGGATAAGCACGACATGACCGGCCCCCCTCCAACGTACTGGGAAGGTAACCTGCTGGAACCATGCACACAGCATATGAGGTTCCACAAGTACAAACATAGAGATTATTACTAGCACTAGAGTCACATGAGATCTAGCCTAGCCTAGGCGAGTGCACCCGGCCCACCCGAGAGTTGGTGCAACCAGCAATGTGTGCTTACATCCAAGGAACCCGTTGTTCTGCAGACAAGGTGACACGTGGATGAGATCCCACCCCTTGGTCAGAGGCGAAAGTCAACCTGTAGGCTAGTGCAACCCAACCACATGTCTTGAAGCAAAAAGGATCCATATCCCCGCTCGGTTCCTATGAGGCAATAGCAAGTCACAACAACAACAAGATATCGATCATGCAATCACGAGCCCTAAAATGTGTGGGCTAACTGCTCCTCTAGGTGGTCAACACGGTAATCAAACCTAGCTATTCTAACGCCAAACATAACATAATAAGTACAAACCCTTAGACGGTAAATCAGAGGGACTGAGCATAATCATAGTAGCATGTATACAATCAAACATGAATGGAGTCAACAACATGGAACATGCATAAACCCAACGCGATTAAGTCAATCAACAAGTTAAACAGATAAACAGTTCATCGCATATACGAGCAGAGATACATTGGATAACTGATGTTATGATCACAAGATACACATTAATAGAGATTTAACAGTTTACGAACTACACACGATTCCATGCTACAACGAGTAGAAGTAAGTTCAAACAGTGAATCACAACATCAAAGCATACATGCGACAAGTCATCCAACCTTCAATTCCCATAAATCCTATCATGCCACTATTCACATGCTTTAAACCACAAACCCGAATCATAATGAAGCTCCTTACCTTCCCGACGACTCAAACTATGAACCCGAGAGCACCTAAACATAAAACAACGTCGAGCACTTGTTAGGGGAAATTTAAACAAGCCACAAATGGGGTTAATCATCACGAGAACGAGGGGAACCTTCTGTCCGAAAACACCTCATCGGAGCACGACGGTGGCAGAGCAGTCGGTGGTGGGGTGTGGTGGCTAGCGGCGGCGCATCGTCACGGAACGGGGCGGGTCATATCTCGTTGGAAAGGTCTCGAGCTCAGGATCACGAAACAGGTCTTGGATTTGAGATCAGACTTCTCTAGCTCCTGGAAACTACATTTAAAAAAGAAGATCTAAGAGGGGTTTTTAGTCAACTCGCCGGAAACCTCCATTAAAGGCTAGATTGAAGCTTGAAAACAGACCACTAAGGGGAAAAGCGACTTACCCAAGGAAGATGAAGACAGAGAACCAAGGGAAACTTGTTGGAAACTCACCACGTCTCGTCGCCGGTGAAGGAATGATGAAACTTGCTTCTCCACTAGGAGATGCCAACTCAACTGAGTCGGATAAGACGTGACTGAAATAGTGGCGAGGCTACACAAACAGAGACGGCGGAGACATGACCGGGAGCACTTGAAACCTGCTAGAACGCGCGCATGGAGAAGCTGTCGGGTGGGCACTCGCCGAGACACTATCGAGAGCTACAGTTGAGGTCGCAAAACACAGAGAAGGGAGGGGACTGAGGTGTAGACACGTGGACAATGTGGATTGTAAGTTCTTTTCCTCACTGCTGCTGATACGTGTAGGCTGAAGATGGGGATAGGGTTTGGGTTTAACGTAAATAGAGAGAGAGAGAAGAATTGGGGAATGGGTAGTTGTGTGATAAATGGAATTAAAAAAGGTTTATATAGTGAAAACCCTTCCATTTTTGTCAATTAAAAACCTACAACCTTAATCAATTCTTATTTTCTTTTCCTTAAATAAATATGAATAATAAATAACAATAAAAACACATGAGGATTTAAACATTAGATCTAAATTAATTAAAATTAGGCTAGTTACTCTTTTTATTTATTGACTAACTATTTAATTTTCTATAAGATTTGTGTATGTTTCAAGATTATAAATTCTCAATAATAATAAAAATAAAAATAAAAAGACTAGGGTGTTACATGATAAGGGTGAGTAATGGGGATTACTCAGTAAGAACCCCTACCTAGAGTACAAAAATGCATACATTAGCTCAACACCTAACCAACAACTGCCCTCATTATCTACAACACATTCAATCTCAAAGCTATAAGCTGAGAACCTCTAGGCTCAGCTAATTGGGGAAAACACAACTGGTTCCACCTATTCAAGTACTCGTCTGGTCTATTTACATAAGAAATTTATCTGGTCCAAGTGTTACCAATAGGAACTCAACTGGTCCTAGAATAAAACCTATAGGAACACTACTAGTCCTATAATAAGGTAGGAACTCAACTGACCCTATTAAGATTAGGAACTCAACTGGTCCTAATAAATCTTATAGGAACGACTGGTCCTATAATAATGTAGGGACTCAACTGTCTCTATTAAAGATTAGGAACTCAATTGGTCCTTTTAAGATTTATAGGAACGCTACTGGTCCTATAATAATGTAGGGAATCAATTGGCCCTAGAACTCAACTATTCCTAATAAAACTTATAGGAACGCAACTGGTCCTATAAGTTACAATCATCCTATTTACTACACAGCATCCCATACTACTGAACAGTATCAAGCACAAGGAATATTCGTATAAAAATATATGATAAACAACCTATTAGTAGCTCAAACAATAAGCATAGAAGTCAACGAGGTCAAACTTAGCTCAAAGATTAAATCCATGCATCTTATAGATGATCTAGCAATTTATCAATCGAATGTTAAGCAAACAATGCATTTAAGGGCTACACAACCCTAGGTAAAAGTCCTTACCTTTGCTGATACAGAACTCCTCAATTAGCATGCTAAAACCTCGAACGAGCTATGAATTTAAACCTAGCACCGACCATAGCCTAGAGTTAACTCCTTTTTGAAATAGAACCCATAATTTCATGAGCATTTAAATAACCCAAAAACTCTTAACCCAATGTTTATAAAATATTCTTCAACCATTATTTAAAAGTAATAAATAAAATCCAATTATTTATTCTAACATAAACCTCTAAAAATAGAATATTAATAAATCCATAAAAAAAAATGCTATTTACAAACAAATTGCTTAAGGTTTAAGTATTATTAATTACTAATGTTGGACCCTCATTTTAAAATAAACTGAATCATGCTCATTTATCAAATTCACAAATTTTAAGCCCAATTATAGATAATTAAATAAATGAACAAATACCCAATATTAAAATAATTCCAGCAGGCCCATATATAGATTTAGTAACCAACAATTAAAACTCATCAACTATGAAACAACTTCCAACATTTAAATCCATTGCTCACTTTAAATCCAAACCCAACAACAAATTTCAGCATTTGAACTCATTGTTCATTTTAAGTTCAAGCCCAATAAAACACTAATTGAAAACAAGCCCAAACAACTAAATAAACATTTAAATGAGAAAATGCCATTTATTTAAAATAAATTCCAGCAACCCAAAACTATATTTAAACAATTAAAATCTCAAACCCAAGAGTTTATTAATCTATTTCCAGCGGCCCAAACTTCATTTAAATATCTAATACTTAAACCCAACTATTAAATAACAACTTCCCGCAGCCCAACTCTATTTAAACCAATAAATATTAAAAACCCATAATTAAGTGAAAACAGGCCAACCACCAAAACACAACCCAATACCTCAGTTGGGTCGCGAACTGGGTCGGACAGGCCGGTCTTGGTGGCAGCAGGCGGGTTAGCGGGTCGGCGGGTCTGGCAGCGCAAAATAGTGCTCTGCGCTTCTTCTTCTTCTTTTTTTGCGATTTCTACGGCCAAAACTCTCGATTCAGCGTGGATTTGAGAAATCCTACCGATTAGAAGCTGATTTAGATGGAAAATAAATGCCTCCAACGTTGATTCAACATGGATCATCGCGGTTAGAGAAAATTGAAGATGGGTTTGGCCGTTTTCTCACACAAACAACGTTGCGTCGCTACTCAGGTACCACTCGGTAAGAAATCCGGCACAACCACAATCCAAAATCCAGCGGAATTACGGCGAATGGCGGTGGCTGGTGGTGAGTTTTGTTTTGTGAAGAAGAAGAAGTCTGTGTGTTTTTTTTTATTCTTTTCATTTGCCTGCCCAAATGTAACTTACAGGGAGAGGGACATTTGAAAAGTTAATAAAATAACTCTCTTTTATTATTATTATTATTATTATTATTATTATTATTTGTTTATCTTAAACAACCTCACATTAACGTGCAAGGGAAAAATGAAAGGTTTTTCCATGAATTTAAAACAATCATTTAATCCATTAATTTCAATTGATATAAATGCCAGAAAATTGTGGTTTCATTTTTTTTAAACTCATAAGAAACCATAAGAGCAAACCCAATTGAAAAGTCTCGTTCATTCCCTCCGCTCATAGTTTCTCTTAATTAAAATTCCAATATTTAGATACTAAATAACAAATAATGGAAATAAAATGATTTTTCGAAAGAAAAATCTTGGTTCGTAACAGTTTGTCTCTTTCATGATTGTCAACTCGTTTGAAAGAAATGTGTTTTAATTATGGCTTTGTAAGAGATCGGTTTGCTCATTATAGTTTTAGCGAGGCTTTTAGTGCAAGTTGCATCATCTGCTTTTGTCATTTGTAGATGAATTTTTGGTTGAGTCTGGTAGTTTTGATGTATCGATTTTACAGATCTCTTGACTTGTTGTAGTATGAAAATTTATTGATTTGTGAGTTGATATGGAAGAGGTTTGTTGTGTTTGTTTGGAGTATTTGTTTTATGCTTTTGTTTCTTGCCATTATGATAGCACCGTTTATAGTTTTGTTCAGCCATTACATGGATGTTTGACATATTTTTGCTACTTATTTTTATTCGGAATATTGTTATTTGAGGGTCATTTGGGTTCTGAATGCATTTGTTTCTGAAGAGTTGATTCTTTCATGATATATTGACTCTAATTTTTGCTACTTATGTCGATATGAGAGGGTACTTCCTTATTTACTTTGATTCCATGTTACTTGGCAACTTTTGTTTTTATGTTTTGTTTGTTTTCGAAGATGTTCTTTGGAGAAAAGGTTCTGGTTTCCCTTGGTGGATTGATTTGACCTTCCTGCTGAAGTTTGAAATTCTAAGGTCTTGAATACCATTATGATTTGCTCGTGTTGAGCAAAGTTATGATTCAGTTTTTGAGATGTCCATTTTCCCTGCGGGGACCCGCCCCTAACGGGGCGGGGAATCCCCGATTAAGCCGGGAACGGGGCCGGGGATGGGGGAGAAAAAATCCCCGTTGGCTAAACGGTGCCGAGGACGGGGATTGTACTCCCCGTCCCCGATTCCCCGATCCCCGCCCCGATTATTTTATTTATTTTATTTAATATATATTTTTTAATTCTACTCCTTTAATTTTCAAATAAATATATCTTTGTTGATGATATTTTCTATACATATGAATATTTTCTTTGATAATTAACATTATAACTGAAACTTATAGATATATATATTTTTTTTAAATCTAATTTTTTGAATTTTTTATCCAAAAAATATTTTAAAAAATGAAAAGAAAAAATTGTAAAAATCCCATGAGGAACTCCGATCCCCGCCGGTGCCCCGTGGAATCTCGCCCGATCCCCGAAAAAAAAACCGAGGATTTTTCCGGGGACGGGGATTGAATTTTATGGCGGGGACGGGGTCGGGGAAGCCATTCCCCGGCCCCGCCCCGCCCCGTGGACATCTCTATCCAGTTTTGCATGGAATTCTGATATTTTGTTGCCATTTGTTTATGATATGTACTTCAAGAGAGTATTTGTTATTACTTGAATTACACATCATTATCTCATTTGGTGAGTTAATTATAGTTTGGGTTAATATTGGGGGTTAGTTAACTAACCATGAGAGTTGTGTATTTGGGTGCTAGTATATAAAGCCCCATTGGGTTATCTTCTTCCTTGAGAGAGATTTAAAAACTTTACCCACCTTTTGAGCCCTTGTACAAATCTATGGCAATGGCATTATGAGTGAACTCGATTAAGCTCGATCGATTCATATTTTTACAGTGGAGTAGGCCTAGTTCGAACCACTTTACATTTGGTGTGTTATCTCTTCTCCTATCCTTCTTTACTTTTGGTTTGATTTCATCTCTATTAGTTTTGTTTGATCTTGGATTTGGATTAGATCTATCATTTGAAATTTGATTTAGAGCATAGATCTAGTTTTTGCAGAACAATAAGGAATTTCCCATTAGCTATCTTGGCCTTCTCTTGGGTGATCAGCCTCCCAAGCTGTCTTTTTAGGAGCCTAATATTGAACGGATTCAGATCAAATTCAGCCATTGGCAATATAGATATTTATCTAAAGGGGGAACTTCACTCTCATTCAATCTATTTTGAGCCAGCTACCATTTTATTATTTATTAGTTTTTAAAGCGCCCCCGATTTGTTTTATCAAGAAGAACGAAAAAGTTATGTGAAGTTTCTTATGGAAAGACATTAATCTCAAGAGTAGTGGATATAAATTAATTCGTTGGGATATTACTTCTCTTTTGAGAAACTCCAGAGGTCTTGACATTGGTAGGATTGGGACTCATAACTGTAAATGGATATGGAAATATTAAACTCACGAAGCTGGCTGATTTGCCTAGAGTTTGCAAATATGCAAGCTTGAAAGCTCCTAGGAAATTCATTACAAAATTTAAAGATATTGTACATCGTAACATGAAGAAGCAAATTCACATTGGTAAATCAACCTTCTTTTGGATCGACTATTGGACTAATGATGGCCTTATTCACAATTTTTCCCTTCAATTTCTTTTCTTTGGCTGAGAACAAACATGGCACAATCACAGATATTTTGTGCAATACTGAAGACTAGCACCTCCATTCCTAAAAATGTTAAAATTTTTCTTTGGGTTGGATTTTACAACGGTCTTAAAAATATGAATATGATACAAAGGCATAACCCTACCTATGCTTTAAATCTGAATTGGTGTACCATGTGCAAATCTTCTTGTAAAACTATAGATCATTTATTTATGTCATGTGGTTATGCCAAGAAGGTTAGGAATCTCATGCCATTTGATTGTCTTACTGAAGTTGTGTTGAAACATGGAATTCAAATTCTTCATTCAATAATGAACCCAATAATGAGTTTAAATAAACTATAAAAGATAACCTAATTATAAAAGAAAAATATAATATCTAATCATAAAAGAAAAAATGACCTAATTATAAAAAGATAAGATAATCCTAACCATAAAGATTGAAAAATAATATTTAATCTAATTCTAACTGGAACAAATAACTAAAAATAATAAAATAAACATAAACCAACACTCCCCTCAAGCTGGATTGTATATAGATTATATGTCACGCCTAGAGTGAAATTCATCAGAATTGGTGTTCATTAATGCTTTAGCAACTCGATGACACCAATTGGGACGATGGTGTGTCAATTGGGATGATGCGCAACCAAGTGAGAAAAGCGCCGCCAACTGGTGAGAAAAGTGCCTTCAATTGGAAAAAGAGGAGGAGCGCCAATTGGAAAATCTAAAAAAATGCCAATTGGAAAATTTTTGAAAAATGACAATTAGGAAAGCTAGACAGGACCAATTGAGAATACTGATGCCAGGGCCAATTGGAAATGCTCGACAGGGAAAATTGAGAACAGATTCATACCAGGATGTTTCTTCTTGACAAGACAAACCTAATTCTCAGCCCAAAAATCCAAGCTTATAATGAAGCAAGAACCCTTGAATTAAGAAATTAATACCTCCTTATGCATTTGGGAACAACCATGAGAAAAGCTAGAATTTGATTACCTCTTAAGTTTAAAGATCTAGAAGCAAGATATGAAAGATCTTGTTCTAGATTGAGTCACTCCATAATCAAGCTTGATTAAAGCTGGATTGAATGGCTCGAATGCAATCTATCACAAGAATTGCAAGGGGAACTTAGAAAAGAGGCAAAGAACATACTCTAAAATTCTAAGAAAAGGATCTCTAGTAGAGAACTAATTTTCATTCATTCAAAATCCGAGTTTTTCAACTTAGTTCATGGCTATTTATAGCCTAAGAAAATTAAACCTAAAAAAGGAAACTAATATAATTACCATAATGCCCCTTTTGCAAAATATAACCTAAAACATTAAAAACAAGATTTTAAAACGTAAAATTTCATAAAAACTCCTAAAATACTAAAATTGAGGTTTGTGTTGCAAACTCTAACATTTGTATTTCTCCTTGAGTAATTGAAGTTCTTGTGGAATGATTCATTAATTCCATAGTCAAGTTCAATCTTGCATACATTGACTTCCAAAGCATCAAATGATTCTTCTTCCTTTGAAATGGTTTCTAGAACATGAAATAGATTTTGAACTGAGGCTATCCACTATTATGAATGCATGCTGAATCTTCTTTGCTTTGGAACGTGTAATAGGTCCAGGTGAAACTTGTGGAACTCCACGATCCTCATCATCTTCCCCCTCTTCGAAAGGATTCATCCTCGAATCAGGATAATCATCACCTACATCAAAAGCACTCAAGTTAGCAACATTAAAAGTAGAACTTACTGAAAAGTCACCTGAAAGATCGATTTTGTAGGCATTGTTGTTAACCCTCTCAAGAACTTGAAATGTACCCAAACCCAATCTCCTTGTTTAAAAATGAGTTCCTTTCGTCCTTGTCAATTTGCAAAGCAACTTGAAAATTTTGTTTCTCAATTGTCTCTTTCACATCCTTGTGCCAATTCTTGATAAAATCTGCCTTATTTGTAGTTGCATCACTCACAAAAACATTAGAAGGAATATGAAGCAAATCAAGAGGTAATTGGATTAAATCCATAAACTTAAAAAGGAGAACAATGAGTGGTACTATGAATTGCTTTATCATATGAAAACTCTAAAAATAGCAAACATTCCTCTTAAGACTTAATGTTCTTAGAAATAATAGCTCTAAGCAAAGTTCCCAAAGTTCTATTAAGCACCTCAGTTTGCTCATCAGTTTGGGGATGACATGTGGTTGAAAATAGTAGTTTAGTGCCTAATTTACCCCATAATACTTTCCAAAAGTGACTTAAACATTTAACATCCTTATCACTAACAATAGTTTTAGGAACTCCATGTAATCGTACTACTTCTCTAAAAAAAAATATCAGCCACTTGCTTTGCTTCATCTGTTTTGTTACATGTTATAAAATGAGCCATTTTACAAAATCTATCAACCATGACAAAAATACTATCTTTACTCCTCTTTGTTCAAGTAAAACCAAGAATAAAATCCATAGATATATCAGTCCATGGTTCATTAGGTACATTCAAAGGAGTATACAATCCATTTAGCCGTGTTCTAGACTTAGCCTGTTTGCATTTAAAACATTGGCTACAAACCTTATGAACATCATGTTTCATCTTAGGCAAAAAAAAAAAAAAAAAGTTCATGCAACATATCATAAGTTTTATGAATCCCAAAATTTCCCATTAAGCCACCACCATGGGCTTCTTTCACAAGTAAATCTCATATAGAACATTTAGGAACACAAATTTTACTTTTCTTAAACGAAAATTCATGAAAGACATAATAAGCATCCAAAACTTTTCCAACTCGACAAGATGAAAAAATGGTTCCAAAATCTTTGTCATCTTTATATAGCTCTTTAATATGCTTAAATTCAAGAATTTTTGCACTAAGAGAAGTAAAGAGATTGTATCTTCTTGACAATGCATCAACGACCATATTATCTTTACTGTGCTTATATTTGATGACATAGGGAAATGTTTCAATAAACTCTACCTACTTTGCATGCATACAATTCAATTTACTTTAGCCCTTAAGATGCTTCAAGCTCTCATGATCAGTGTGAATCATGAATTCTCTTGGCCATAAGTAGTGTTGCCATACCTGCAATGTACGGACTAAAGCAAACAATTCTTTATCATAGGTAGGATAGTTCAATGCTGCCCCATTTAGTTTTTCACTAGAGTTCATCAAAGGCTTTCCATCTTGCATCAAAACAGCACCTATGCCCAAACCACTTGCATCACACTCAATTTTAAAGGTCTTGTCAAAGTTAGGCAAGACAAGTAATGGTGCATTGGTTAATTTCTCCTTAAGTTCATTAAAGGCTTTATCTTGCTTTCCCCCCACTTAAACACAACATTTTTTTTTTCACTAAATCATTCAATGGTGCAGCTATGGTACTAAAGTCCTTTATAAACCTCTTGTAAAAGCTAGCTAACCCATGAAAACTCCTTACTTCACTTGCATTTGTTAGTGTGGCCAATCTCGAATTGCTTTAACTTTCTCAATGTCTACCTCTACTCCATTTTTACCAACTATAAATCCAAGAAAGTTAACTTTTTCCATGCAAAAAAAATACTTATTTAAATTAGCATAAAGTTCCTCATTTCTAAGTGTAGTTAGAACTGACCTAACATGTTTAACATGTTCAAGCAAAGTCTTTGAAGAAATTAGAATATCATCAAAATACATAACAACATACTTTCCTAAATATTCTCTCAAAACATAGTTCATTAAATGCATAAATGTGCTAGGAGCATTAGTTAGCCCAAAAGGCATAATAAGCCATTCATACAACCCAAACTTAGTTTTAAAAGCTGTTTTCCTTTCATCTTCTACATGCATTCTAATTTGATGATATTCAGATTTTAAATCAATCTTTGTAAATAAACATGAACCATGCAATTCATCAAATATATCATCTAGTCTAGGAATAGGGTGTCGATACTTTATAGTGATTTTGTTGATGGCTCTACAATCCACACACATTCGCCAAGTTCTATCCTTTTTCGGCACCAATATGATAGGTACTGAACATGGACTCAAACCTTTTCGTACATAGCCTTTATCAATGAGATCCTCCACTTTTCTTTGAATTTCCTTGGTCTCAATTGGATTGGCTCTATAAGCTGGCCTATTGAGAATGATAGCCCCTAAAATGAAGTCTATTTTGTGTTCAATTCCTCGAATGGGAGGTAGTCCTTTAGGTACTTCATCTTCAAACACATCCTCAAATTCTTGTAAAAGAGATTGAAACACACTAGGCAAAGAAAAAATATTATCGTTAGAAGCCAAATACCCTTCCTTGTACATAAGCACAAAGATTGGTTTTTGGGAAAACATTGCCCTTTTCACCTCTCCCACTCTAGCAAAACAACTCACTTTTTTTTCTTTTTTATCAATTACATCACTTTTTTCACTCTCCTTTCCACATTTTTTATCTCTTTTTATTTTTCTCTATTTTTTCACTCATTTCTTTTTTTTTTTCTTTTAATTCTCTGTCTCCGTACTCTCTCTTTTTGTTCTCCAACTTCAATTAATCAATGTATACATCATTAGAACTCAAAGGTACAAGAGTTGTTTTTCTTCCTTATTTTGTGAAAGAATACCTATTCAAATAACCATCATACATGACCTTCCTATCAAATTGCCAAGGTCTACCAAGCAATATATCTCCAGCGAGCATAAGTAACACATCATAAAGAATCTCATCTTGATACTTTCCTAAAGAAAAAGTAATTAAAGCTTGAGAAACTACTATCATTGAGCCATTGGAGCTTGTAAGGTTTAGGATGGTGTTGAATTGGAATTTGCAACCTCTTGATAAAAAATGTACTTACGATGTTGGTGCAACTTCCACTATCAATAACAAGATTACAAGGAGTTCCATTAACCAGACATCATGTATGGAATAAGTTGTCTCTTTGGTCATCAACATCATTCTCCTTAATTTAAGTGGTAAGGAGTCTTCTTGTTACAATGGCCAAATGACTCTCATCTTCCAATTCCTCCTCATTCTCATTGATTTTTTCATCAACTAACTCGTCTTCGTCGCTGTCCTCTCCATCAGTGACAACTTCTCCATTTTTAATGATCATGACTCTCTTGTCAAGACAATCACGACTAATATGTCCACTCCCTTGACATTTCCAAGATTTTATATCTCTATTTCTCTCTCGAACCTTCTTATATCCTCCTATTTTCTCCTTGCCTTTAGAACTTTTGGCATTGTCCTTGTTTGTCAAACTTCTACTTGCCTTTAGGCTTCAAATGAACCTTAACATTATTTGCATTCTTTTTCCTAGTATTGGCAGAATAGTAGTAGACTTAGAAGAAGAATACCTCTTGGAATTTTCTTTCTCCCATGCTAATTGTCTTTCAATTTTGATGGCAAGGTGTAACAATTCCTTCATATCAAAGTAAGGTTGTCTATCAACTTGATAAAACCTTTTGCATTCTAAAACTTTGATAAAACCTTTTGAATACATTGACTTCCAAAGCATCAAATGGTTCTTCTTCCCTTGAAAAGGTTTCTAGCACATGAAATGGATTTTGAACTAATGTTATCCCGTGTTGAAGGTGAAGAATGAATGCTTGTTGAATCTTCTTTGCTTTGGAACGTGTAATAGGTCCAAGTGAAACTTGTGGAACTCCATGATCCTTATCACTCTGGTTGGAGGCAATTCATTAACGCCTTTGACGAGAGAAAATTTGGTTGATTTTATTTTTCAATGAATATGAAAAAAAATGGTGAGGAAGATTAGATGGGATGGTTTGTATTTTCTAGATTTTGAGATGAGTAAAATGAAATAGACGTTTGAGGAGATGTTTTTTTTTCCTCAAAGAGGAAGAAAATGATGTAGAAGAAAGTGAAGATAAAAGGTCTACAGTTTACTCGGATCAAAATGAAAAATTTGACACTCTGATACTATGTTGAAAGATGGAATTCAAATTCTTCATTTAATAATGAACCCAACAATAGGTTTAAATAAACTACAAGAGATGACCTAATTATAAAAGGAAAATATAATATCTAATCATAAAAGAAAACGATAACCTAATCATAAAAAGAAAAGATAATATCTAATTATAAAAGGTAAACATAGAAAAATAATATTTAATCTAATTCTAAAAGGAAAAATAATTAAAAATAATAAAATAAACATAAACCAACAAGTTGATTCCTCTATGCTGGCAATATTCCTTGGCAAAGTCGTGGAGGTTCCATCCAACAATGCTAAAGTGGTGATGGTGCAGAACTTGATTGTGCACTCTTCGGCTGGCTTTAGGTTGAAAGAAATTATCGCATTTTTGGGGAAAATTACAAAGATAAATCGACCTCTCAACTTTGGGAAGATGTTATAACTTCGACTGTGACTTTGTGCGCTAAATCTATGTTTATAAATATTTCGTCGTATCTAACATAGTGTTAAATTGGTTAATTATGCCTTCTTCTTGGCTTTCTTCTGCCACTTTTTATATATCATGGTATCCTTTTCCAAAAAAAAGAAAAGAAAAAGGAATAAATGATAATTGATATGTGTATTCCACCAAAATAAGTAAATTCAATTATAATTAATATACACTCTTCGACCAAAGAGTTATATCGAATCTCTTATACATATATTAAAAATTGAAAGGCATATAAGAGCCTATAAAACGAAATCAATAGTTTCTAAGAGTAATGGTCTAATATGAACATCATATGGTCGTAAGGAAAAGTGATAGAATTGCTAATAAGATATAGTTCCTTATGTTGGAGTTTTGGCAAAATTTCATCCTTGATCTATTAAAATTTAATTTCATTCTTCACTACGTTACTACAAATTTGGCTTTTAATGTCAAACAGAATCGAAGAACTTTTATATCAGACAGCCGTCCGACATCAAAGAAGGTAACATTAAAGGTCTTTCATGAAAGACTATCTATCAAATCAAAAGATTTAAATTACCAATTTAGTTTTTGAAAATTTTCTTTTATCTGATATGTTCATGAACCTTAAAAAGTGTTTATAGGTTTTTTATCGGTCTTAAACCATGTGACGTTAGATAAGGGTCAAATTGAAGCCATTACTTGGGAGTCGTAGCTTTGATTATCTCTAAGTAGCGCGTGTCAATTTCGACAATGATAAGTCAATATAATTTAATTTTGAATTTAATAAGTTCCTAAATTTTAAAGATGCCAAGTAGGTTATTTATGACTAGCAGTTTTTAAATGAATGAATCTTATTAGATATAAAATTGACTTTTTTTTGTTTAACACGGAATTAAACTTTTAAATTATTGTACAATAGCCTATTTAAAAAAAAAATTAATAAAAAGTTTTATCAAACACAAAATCAAAACCATCAATATATGATAGTGTTGGGAAAAAATGGAATATGAAGTGAATATTGCGGAAGCAAAAGTCAAATCAAAGTCTCAATGTTTGTTGAACAAAGAGAGAAAAAGTGAGAGTAAAACAAATAAGAATATGTTTCTATTAGAAATGAGGAAATTGGTGATACAAACTTCTCATGGAAGTTCACCCTTTTATAGGTACAAAATATGGAGCCTATTTAATTTCTATAACTTAAAAATTAAAAATAGAAACTTAAAACAACTTAAAACATAAAACTTACATGGAGTTAAGTTATCTTGTAAAATGAAACTTAAAACAATTAATAAAAAAAACATAAGCCATAAATAAAATTGAAAATAATTAAAAAGAAAAAACTCATAAACTTTAACACTCCTCCTTGAGGTTTTTCTTTGTGACACCCAGCTTTTGGCGTAGAAACACAAATTTCCTATGCGGTAGAGCTTTCGTGAGAATATCGACAAGTTGTTCTTCAGAACTGCAAAAAATAAGTTTAATGTCGCCTTCTTTCTCTGCTTCCCTCAATAAATGGAATTTAACTTTGATGTGTTTCGTTCTACCATGTTGTACTGGATTTGATGCAATAGCAATAGCTGACTTGTTATCACAAAATAAATTTGTAGGCTTGTCAGGTTCAAATCTCAAATCACTAAGCAGTTTGCGAAGCCATATTGCTTGATTTGCAATCGATGCGGTGAAAATATATTCAAACCTGCGATGGATTGAGCTACAACTTCTTGTTTTCTTGAATTCCAAGAAAATATTCCGTACCAAGAGAAAAACATAACTGGAAGTACTTTTGGAATCATCATCACAACCAGCCCAATCACTATCAGAATATCCAGTCAATTCCAAATCACCGGTAAATTTGAACCAAATTCCAAAATCAAGAGTGCCTTTTAAATATCTAAGGACTCTTTTGGCAATACCAAAATGAGTTTCACTAGGTGAATTCATATATCTTAAGAGCAAACTTGCAAAAAACATCAAGTCCGGCCTAGATCTTTGTCAAAAATACAAGAGACTTCCTACTAAACTTCTATAGTTTGTAGGATTAGAAAGTTACTCACCATCATTTTTTGAGACTTTCAAGTTTATATCTAAAGGAGTCGAGGCAACCTTACATTTTTCCATCTTAAATTTCTTCAAAATTCCTTGAGCATACTTTCTTTGGGCAATAAAAATTCCCTCATCTTCTTGATGAATTTCTATACTAAGAAAATAATGCATATAACCAAGGTCTGACATCTCAAACATTTTTTCCATCTCAACTTTAAAATCTTGCAGCATTTGGTAATCATTTCCGGTCACTAGCATATCATCAACATAAAGAGAAAGAATGAGTTGTTTAGAGTTGTCACCAACCTTAACATAGAGAGTAGTTTCGCTCATACTCCTTTGGAAACCTTGAAGAAGCAAGTAAGAATCAATCTTACTATACCAAGCACGAGGTGCCTGTTTCAGTCCATAGAGAGCTTTCTTCAGACGGTATACTTTGTTTTCTTGGCCTTTATCCACGAACCCTTCTGGTTGGTTCACATAAATCTCCTCCTCAAGATCGCCATTCAAAAAAGTTGACTTGACATCTAGATGAAATATTTTCCATCCCAAGTGTGCAATGCAAAGCAATAATCAATCGTATTGTGTCGTGTCGTCGTGCAAGCTGGAGCAAATGTATCTCCATAATCAATTCCAGTTTGTTGTGCATAACCTTTAACCACTAACCTTGCTTTATATTTGTTGATTGAACCATCGAATTATACTTCACTCAATACCCATTTCACACCCAAGACGTTCTTTCCTTGAGGTTGATCTACAAGCTCCCACGATTATTTTTATGGATCATCTCCAATTCTTCTTTCATAGCAACAATCCATTCAAAGAGATCGTGAAGCTTCATAATAAGTATTTGGTTCAACAATAACAAGATTACAACTTTCATACACATCAGCAAGTGATCTCACCTTATAATTTGGATCATCACCTGTTGCATCAACACGGTCATCATCATTTGAGAGAGGATTTTGATCATTAGAATCAATTGAATCAAAAGAAGATTCATTTTGTTCTAAGACTTCAAAATTGGTGGATAAGTCTCGCACAATAGTTTACTTATAAAAATCCCAATAAGAATCTTCATCAACGATGACATCACGACTCAAGATTATCTTTTCACCATCCAAATATAAAATTCTATACCCTTTTGAATCAGTGGCATAGCCAACAAATACTCCTTTAGTTGCCTTCGCATCAAGTTTTGATCTCTTAATAGGAGGAACAAAAAAGTAACATATAGATCCAAAAATCTTCAAGTTTTTAACGGAAGGTTTTTTACCTGACCAAGCTTCATAAGGAGTCTTGCCTTCAACTGCCCTTGTAGGTAGTCTATTGAGAAAGTAAATAGCAGTGCTTACAGCTTCTGCCCAAAATATCTTTGGTAATTTTTTTCCAAAGAGAAGACATCTTGCCATCTCCATCACGGTTCTGTTTTTCCTTTCTGATACACCATTCTGTTGTGGTGTATAGGTAATAGATAATTGATGTTTGATTCCCAAGTCTTCACAAAACCTATCAAATTGCTTGGAAGTATATTCCTTCCCGTTATCGGTTCTCAAAGTTTTAAGCTTACAACCACTTTGAGTTTGAACCAAATTTACAAACTTTTTGAAAATCTCAAAAACTTGAGCTTTTTCAATAAAAAAATATACCCATGTCATCCTGGTAAAATCATCAATAAATAAAATAAAATATTTATTGTTCCCAATAGATGTATTGCGCATGGGACCGCAAACATCACTATGCACCAATTCAAGTTTGTCTTTGGCTCTAAAACTACCATCTGTTGGAAAAGGTAGTATGTGCATCTTCCCTTCTTGACAACTTTCACAAATTTGGTCAAATGATGTAAAATTTGAGAGGTCATCAACCATTTTAGAAGAATGCAAAATTTTCAAGGCCTTGTTGTTGTAGTGGCCAAAACGATGATGCCACTTTTTGCTTTCTTCTACTTTGGCATTTAGTGCATGGTGACATAAAGATTCACCATTTAAAAGGAAAGCATTTCCAACCATGGCGACCCTTGCAATTTCTACTCCTTGCTGGTCATAAATTACACAAACTTGGTCCTTGAAAACCACAGAAAACTTGTTATGCAACAATTGAGCAATACTAAGCAAGTTTTGAGATAATCTCGGAACATATAAAACATTGGATATTTTCTTTTCACCTTGCTTAGTATGCATAATGACAAGATACTTTACCTTCAGATAGTACTGTCTCGCCATGTCCAAGAATGATCTTAGACTTTATAGATCTATCAACTTGGCTAAAAAGATTGATATCTTTAGCCATGTGCATGGTGCATCCACTATCAATAAGCCAGGAGGTTGACTCTTTGTCATCAATATGGGAAGCCATAAACAAAAAATTTGTTTCTTCTTTATTGTCGGCACAATTTGCTTGTTCATGAGGATCTTGAGTTTGATTTTTCTTGGCATAACAAAATTTATCTGTATGACCATTCTTGTTGCAGTAATCACAATGATAGGTTTGCTTGTTTTTATACCAACATTTTTTCTCATCATGATTGGTTTTTTTGCAATAACGACAAGAAGGAAATTTACCTTTATTTGAAACTCCTCCTTTTCCCTTGCTCTCTTGTACTTTGGTTGTTTGTCTATCATTTTCTGCAAAAGATTTCTTGCCTTTAGACTTAACATGAAATGCACCCTCAACATGCTCCTCATTACGAATTGTGTCCCTTTGCTCTTGGGCTTGCAATTTGCTAATTAACTCAGCTATGGTTAGAGTAGTCAAATCTGAAGACTCCTCTAAGCTGAGATCTTTGACTCAAATTTGTTCTAACACCGACCATTATTTTTTCCACAACTCTTTGATCAAGAAAAGTTTCACCAAAGAAGTCTTATCTGGTTTACAATAGTCATCACTTTTGTTGTGTAGTCCCTTACAGAATCTGAATCCTTCATTTTTAGCATTTCAAACTCTCTTTTGAGAGTCAATAATTTGACAGCCTTCACCCTTGCACTGCCTTCAAATTCCCCTTGCAATTTATCCCAAGCTTCTTTTGCTGTTTTACAATCAATAATCCTAGCAAATATATGATCTGATAAAGCAGCATGAATCACAGATAGAGCTTTGGGCTTCTTCAATTTCTCCTCTTCATGTAATCTGATCTGATTCAACGTTGGATTTTCTCCTAATGGTTGAGGATCAGCATCAGTAGAAACACATTCCCAAAGGTCGAGGGCTTTGAGATAGGATTGCATTTTAACAACCCAAAATTGGTAATTTTCACCATTAAAAAGTGGAGGAGAGGTGACACCAAAATTTGAAGACATATTCAAATACAAAAAATAAAATTTTCACTCTCAAATACAATCACAGGCCTTTAAATCTGAGGCTCTGATACCACTGTTGGGAAAAAATGGAATATGAAGTGAATATTGCGGAAGCAAAAGTCAAATCAAAGTCTCAATGTTTGTTGAACAAAGAGAGAAAAAGTGAGAGTGAAACAAATAAGAATATGTTTCTATTAGAAATGAGGAAATTGGTGATACAAACTTCTCATGGAAGTTCACCCTTTTATAGGTACAAAATATGGAGCCTATTTAATTTCTATAACTTAAAAATTAAAAATAGAAACTTAAAACAACTTAAAACATAAAACTTACATGGAGTTAAGTTATCTTGTAAAATGAAACTTAAAATAATTAATAAAAAAAAACATAAGCCATAAATAAAATTGAAAATAATTAAAAAGAAAAAACTCATAAACTTTAACAGATAGATACAAAATTGAAATTGAAGTCATTGAAACTACAAAATTGAAGGTTAACATTGATTGAAGACTTATTAAAGTTTAAAACTTATAATTCAACCAATAAAGATGATAAAAATGTCTTTCTCATTTCATAGGCTGGCCTTAGTCTTCTTAAAACAAGAACTTGGCGCTACTAGATTATTTGACCCAATGTCACTTTAAAGGATAGGGATCATTGATAGTCTTTTGGGCCCAATCTATTAGAAATAAACATTGCATATATCTATGAAAAAAATTAACTCTCTTTTGTTCCTAAAAAAAATCAGCTAGCAAAAATATGGTAAAGAATTCTAACACAAAACTACTATTTTAACATGAAAATACCTCCTCAAAGCAAGAAGTAAAAAGCGGAAAACCAAAGTCAAACCTCCTCTATAATCAATAATCCGCTACAATAATTCTCCCTAGTTACAAATATTGTCTACAACATCAAATATCTCAAGATTAAATATCTCAACAACAAATGACATGATATTAAGAGAAATAAATAAAAATATCTCACAAATTGTAGTACCCAAACAACCACTAAATTCTGGCATTAGGAAGCTTCAATTCTAATCTCCACTACTCAGATTGAAGACCCTCGTGTCATGATTAGGCCGTCAAACTTCCAGCTCAATCCAACGGCGGATTGACCTAAAAAAATCACTAGTGCTATTTTTCTTTTCTATTTCTCTCTCTCTCTAAGCTGCTATTTCGGTTTCTTTTTTTCAAAGTAGACTTAAAAATGACAAAAAACCACTCTATATATATGTCCTAATGAGCTTTTGTTCGCAGGATTCACACGTGTACAAATGATTAAGATTCTGAGAGAATGAATGTTGATGTGAGAGGTTCACCACTTCTCTAAGTCGAACTAGATTTTACTTCGCTATTTGTGTGATTCCTGAAAAATGTGCAAGATACGCAGTCTGATTCTAGCAAGTTTTAATGTAAATAAAAGGTTATTCTCTACAGGAACTCTTAGACTGTTTAGGGTCGGTTTCGTGCAAGAGTCGAAGTAACAATGTTGTGAATTAAAGTTTAGGTTGGTTGCAATTACTTAAGTGAATGAAAAAATACCAGTAAATACAAGAGGATAAGTATCAGAAGGGTTAAGGTTTTTAGGGGTTCACTTAACCGGAACAACTAGCGAAGGTGAACACCAACACAATTTCCTTGGGTCCTCTTAGACACTAGCACTCGACTCTCTTGAGCACTTAGCTTAGTTCTCTAGAACTAAACAACTATTCTACAAAGTTAGCATCATGCGAACCTTATCTCTAACAGTTCATAATTAACAAAAAAATTGGCAATTCTGAGGTTATACATGCAGGTTCGCTCCTACTTGACTCTCTCAAATGAACACAGAGTTCATACAATGGGTTGATTCACACATTGTAAATTAAATGTAAACAACATGCACAACGAGTTCAATTCGCCAGTTCCTTCGCTACTGTGAAATCCCTTACTTCCCCGAAACCTCCCGACAACAAATTTAGCTACTCATGCTTGTAGCAAGCATTTGTAAAACAAGGGAAGAATTTAAAGGCATAATTAACGTAACTAAAAGAAAGTAAACAAGAAGTAGAGATTAGAAAACTCCTGCAACTTTAACTCAGAAAAGATTCAGGCAACTCCGGTTACAAAACACCACAGGTATTGTCTTGAAAGTCAACAAAATCTACAATTACACCTAATAACAAGCTCGACGAACTCACTCGTGGCTGAAAAAATAAACAGAAAACTCAACGGAAGTAAACTTTTAATCAGATAGGAAGAATGGCTATAAAACACTTAAGAAATGAAACTTGGCCGCCTCTGAATTTGAGGTAGCTCTCGCCTAATATAGGCCTCCCAACAATTCGCTGCAACATCTACTTCACGATCCTCCTCTGCAAAAAGGTTGCTCCATGATCCACTTTTTCGGGTCCATTAGAGCCGATATGAATGAACGGTAGGGATGAACTTTGGAATCACTGATCTTTGCCAACGCGTCCTTGGATTAGACATTTTCTCTCTTTTCCAACATCTTCTTCGCTGCGTTGTGACTGCGAACACTGGTTGGCTTCTTTTGGATGTTAAAACGCATTTGGCTTCGTTGGGTTGGTCTTGCGTTCCTCATTCCTTTTACTCAGCTGCTTTCGCTTTGCCGAAGTTCCCTGCAACGAAAGACAAGCATTGATTCCTTTTTTTAAAAAACCCTTAGCAATAATTTCCTTCAATTAATCCTGCTTTGCTGCAAATAACTTCAAGTTTTCATTTTTAACAGACTTTCGCTAGATCTTTCGCTTTAACCTTAACTTCGGTCCGCAAGAGCGAACTTTCATTTCAACATTTTTCTTTTGTAAATATCTTAATTTAAGCTATTTTAACTCTCAATTCTTGAGAGTTATCAACTTTATTGTGGACCTTCACATCAAGTGAAAAGACACATCAAATCTCCCATTTTTCACTAATGTTTAAAGTCTACTATCGCCGTTCTTTCATCAAAAGGCTATCAATTTGACAATTAATTTTTTAAGCATTAAAATAAATCGTTAGAACATTAGTGTAGCGAATATTTCTAGACTCCTATTAAGTGCCAGCAAACGCTGCACAAACCTAATGAACATACATGGAATTCTCAATCTATCCCTATTTTCTCAAGAGCGAATAGAAAGCAAATGCTATGTGGTCTCTCAAACAACGTATGCCAAGATTAACTTAATTGCATGTTATCATAAATATCTCTCAATTGCAAGTTTTAAAAATTAATTACATTTCATATTATCTTTATCCTTCCCGTGATAAAATTAGTTTATGCTAATAAGAAAGAAAACAATAAAATAAACAATAATAACGTACGTAAGAAAACATCTTCATAAATCAACTGTAAATGTTTCACAAGGCATAAGTGAAAGTGTGAAGTAAATGGGTAGAGTAAAATGAAGGGGAAATTATACTGGATTTACTCTTCTCACAAATAATTAAAAATTTAAGCAAACGTTTTTTTTTTAAAAAGAATTACATTTATAGTCATTAATATTGTATTAAAAATACTGATTAATGTAGTATTATGTACTATTAATATAGTATTTTTTTTTTTATTAATATAGTATTAAAGAAAGTATTATTAGTACCAATAACTATAATTGTTATTTTTTTTTTAAAGTGACCATATTGATAAATATTTTGTACATTTGGCTAATCTTGCAAGTTTTCCTAAAATGAAAGCAATAAAGAAAGTAAAGACTCGGGTAAGTAGAATGAAAGAAATAAAAGTAAACAATAAAGAAAAGTAATAAAAGTGTGTTGCCTATGGAGCTTCTTGCAGAGTCAAAACCAACAATGGTCAAAAGAATCTCTATTTCTGAGTTGAAGAAGAAGAGCTTAGCAACGAGTCGCCTTATTTCGCACGTTCCAACTTTCTTCATACATTGAAGAACTTGAGTATTTATAATGTTGGATCAAATGATAAAGATCGGTTGAGATTTTTCTATCGCAAATATCCATATTTTTTCCATATATGCGAGATAATTCTCTTTAACTATATTCTTTCCATAAATGTTTCCATGCAAGAAAACTTTTACTAGAAGATTTTGTCCGACATTATTTTTCCTTAGTTGCGTTTATGCGGACATATTTGTTTCTAGATTTTATTCGACTTTCTTCTTTTCATTTTTATGCTTGCGCAAAGATATTTGCTACTGATTATATCTTTTCCATATTTTCTCATGTGTAGGAATATTTGTTGATATTTTACGGATTGTAAGGTTGTTGCATAGATCTAACATTCTTCTTTCTTAACTTATTTCACTGTTGCGATTTTTCCTACAGCAATAGATTGAATTAGCTTTATATGAGAACAAACACAATTTATATTAAACATAATTCAAATCATATACATTTGTGAGCCAAACTAGTTCAAATCTTTGATTGCTATTGATGGCATTTTTTTGATGCTACACAATTTTTGATTAACTAACTCTAAACGAAGTTGCACTACAGAAGTATATGTAGTCAAAATATAGTCAAGTAATAAATATATTTCTATCGATCTCCACAGTGAAGTGGTATTTTTTAGTTAATATTATTAATCTAAGAGTCAACAGTTAAATAAGAGAAAGTTAAAGTGGGTTCGTAAAACAGAAATAACAAAGATAATTCATGAAAGTAAGGTTCGAGTTAAGATTACGAAATGGGGACATCATTTTCTCAAGGGTATGTTCTTAGTAAAAAGTGACCAGAAATAACATTTAATGTTTGAGTAAACATTAAGTGTATTGTTAGTCGACCCATGTTAATTTAAACAACTATTGCAAACAACTTCTCATTTTCCTTTTCCCTCAAGTTATACTACCTACACCATTGTTTCCTATCATTTGTCTATAACATTAAGTTCATAGTTTACATAGGAAAAAGAGGAAACATAATGTAAATTGCAGTACACATTCAGACGAAAAGGTAAATAACAGAAAGTATCTTAAACAAAAGGAACAAGAACATAGAAGAATAAGCAGTACGCATGAGAAAGAAATCAAAACTTGCATTAAAAATAGTACAAAAAAGTGCTACAACCTATCACTATCAAAACTGAAAGTACGACTTGCTAAAAATAAAGAAAGCTATAAAGAAAGCAGTAAATGGTGACTGGTACAGAGGTTGAAATTTGACTTAACGGAGAATTACTCTCCTTTTATTTATAAAGTTTTGGGATGTTTGTGAATCAAGGGACTAAATTTTAAGAGATTTGATCTATAGTTTATCCTTTGCGATAATTGTTTCTTCTGAATTATCTTCTTTAGATTTCTGTGATTCTGTTCCGGGAGATCTTCTGAATTATCTACCCTAGATCTCCGTGATTATGTAGCCTTTGATGCATCTGACATTGCATTCTAAACTTCTAAATCTCCTTTGAATTTGAAGCTTGTCATGTTCCCATCTCTCGCATAATTGACAATATTTTAGCGAGACTTGGGATCTTATCATTCCACTACAAAAAGGGCCCGACATTCATAGTTTACTTCTCAAAATTTTAACTTTCCAAAATTTTTAATCCTAAGCTCTTAAAACCCATATGCATGATATTTATATAAATCGTCTTACTTAATTTTATTCTAACTCTAAGAATTACTCAAATTTATGTACAAAACACTTAGAATGCAGTAAGTTAGTAGCCTAAATAACTTTCTGAACTTCTTATCATAAAGGCCTTATAGTGGTAGCTAAAGGAGAGAAGAGGCCTTCATTTTATTTGATGCAAGCAGATATTATTGGCTTTGATATCACTATAGTGAACAATGAACAGAGTATTGAGTTTTTTGATAAAAGACTTATTCATATCATTGAAAAGAGTTTGATGATTCTTGCCAAGAAAAATCATCTTTCTAGACTAAAGAGTTTGGCTTTGAAGATAGGTGCTTATAGTTAGGTAGAAAAGCAAACAACTAGTTTCTTTTAAAGCATCACAACTTTCAAGGATATCAGAAGTACTTGACATAGTATTTTATGATGTGTTGTCCTATGAACATAAAAACAATTTGGAGGTGCATTATACTTTGTGACTTTTATAGATAATCAATCAAGAAAAAACGTATGTTTATACCTTGAAATCTAAAGATTAGGTGTTGCAAATGTTTAAAGAAACTTCATGCTCTTGTTGAATTTGAAGTTTCTTACATTATGTAGAGGCCCATAAAATAGGCTCATTAGGGCTTATTATAAATAAAGTGAAATTTCACATAAGAGTTCACCGAGAGAAAGAAAAGTGACATGATGGGTTTCAAATATCTGAATGATACAAATTGGATTTGGTGCTTTCTACAACTAGATTCTAATGGGTGGTTCGGTTCTTTAATTGTGAAATCTTTCTATTTATTTCTCTCGACATAATGTATTTGTTGCGAAGATATTTAATCTTGAGGTATTTGATGTTGTATACCTCTAATTGTAATTAGGGAGAATTTATTTGTAGCTCATTATTGATTAGATTGGAGGTTTGACTCCGATCTGTGGTTTCTTACTCCTCGATTTGAGGAGGTTTTTCCACATTAAGATCGTTTTTTTTTTGTGTTTGAATTCTTTACCATATTTATGCTTGTTATTTTTATTTGGAACACAAGAGAGAGAATAATTGGTCCCTAGATATATAGTGTTTGTTCCTAACATGATCTGTAGTTCTTAACCTTTTGAGGAGTTAGAGTTGCTCGTCCCTTGGCTTGATTCTTTGTGTCTCCTTTGAGCCTAACTTCGTTCTCTTTATTTGGTTCTTTTGGTCAAAGTATTTACCATCAAAATTTTTAACCTCACTACTACAAAAAAGATATTTCTTAATGCCTATGGAATATCAAGTAGGAAATTACTTGATACTTTTTAAAACGTCAAATATACTAATGTCAAGTAATATATCTTTACTTCACAGTCGCATAAACGTCAACTATATATATAGTTGATATTCTATACTTGTCAAATACATAATTTTTTTTACATTTGTGAAGCGTCAAGAATAGTTAAATAATTGACACTATGCAAACGTAAGTATAGTGCGACACTTGACACACTTCAAGCATCAAATATATGAGTTTGTTGACACGTTATGAGTGTCAAGTACAGTTATTGTTTGACGCTTAATGAGCGTCAAGTAAACATTTAAAATTGGTGTTCGACATTTCATAACCGTCAAGTTATAAAAATTCGATGACACATAATAAACGTCAAGTACAATTTTAGTAATAACGTTGAATAAATGTCATGAAATGTATTATGTTTTTTTTTTAATTTAAGATACTCATTCCAAAATTTTCTTGCAAACCTAAAATATTTCAAACTCAAATATTTAACAACGTACCAGTAACAAGAATAAATAAGATTTATATTTTATCAACCAATTGTTCCATCTACAAAAAAAGAATGTAAGGATAAGGTGAACCTATTATTCCATATACCCAGAAAACAACCTACACAGTAATAATCTTGTTCCATGTATACAAAAAAGAACATACTCTGTTATTCATTATACGAAACGTAGTTGGTGACTAAAATTCTACAAAAAAAAAAAAAAAAAAAAATCATATTTTCCCATAAATTGCAATCGTTAAATTCAATTAATTGTTGTTCCTTAATATAAAAATGCACCATAATCTTCCAAGAATTTTTTTTTTCTCTGATCAAGAAATACTTTTTGAAGTGACTAATTGAGAATATTAACTCAAACTAACCCTACCAAGTACAAGCAACGAAGAAAAAAGGAATTAAATTCTTAACGACAGAGTAGGACAATCTTCCACACCCAATTAAAGGTTAAAGTACATCACAAAAGTGAAGCAAGTAGTATTACAAAATAAGACATTTTCCATTTTTAGGGTAACAATCGAGCTTAAAATGACCAAATATTTACAAGCTCTTCCAAATGAAAATTAAAAACAAGAACAAAATCAAGAAAATTTGCCCCGCACAAACACAAACACACCAGGAATCAAAATTGAAAGTGATGGATCTAGAATAAATGGAAGAAGCCATAATTTTAAACACGTTTTCTCAAGTCATGCTGACTCAAAAACAATTGCAAGTGTGCAAATTTAAACTTTCAAATTCAAATTTAAGATAACTGTTCCTGTTGAATTTATTTTAAAAATAATAAGTAAATAACAAACCCACGGCCAAGATATTTCAAAAATAGAATTACTTAAATAAAGAAACAAATACTGGCAAAAGCATTCATGTCGAAGTGTTACAAAACGTTTAACAGAAATAACAGGAGACTAAAGCTTAGCATGACCACAAGTAACAAAGATTAATAACTAAATGAACAGCCTAGAGAGAGCTAGTGCAGTAAGATCCACCCATGATCTTTTCAGCACCTCCCAATTAACCGTCTTAATGGTGTCTATGATTACTTGTGGAAAGAAAATAACCACAGAAAGTGTGAGTATAAAAGAATACTCCGTAAGAACTCCTAAACAAGGGTACAATACACAAAGAAGAACTCAACATGCTAGCAATACATATATATCCTCGTCTTCATATAGCTTACTAACTAACTATGAGTTCCATTACATGCCTTTCTCAATCCATCGTCCTTACTCTCAACTTAACTTAGCTTTCTACTTGGTCATGAGATTCGTTATATGACTTTTCTTTGTGAGGCTCTGAAGACACTCACTGAAGCTCAGCATGACATGTTATGAAGTACGTTACACAACTCTCTTGTGAGGCCTTTGAGACACTCAGGTAAATGCAAGAATATAACAGGCTATGAAGTTCGTTACATAACTCTCTTATGAGACCCTTGAGACACTCACCTGTTTCAGATAATATGACTGGTCATGAAGTTCGTTACACAAATATCTAGCTCAAGCACAACTTTTCAGGACTGGTATACTAACGACACCGGTTCAGGTTAGCCATCTACCCGACACTCGGTGCATGTACGCATACACCGCATCGTGCTAAAAACCAGTCAGGTGTAGACCTACACTGACTGACCTTGTCGAGGTCGACATGCCTAGCGACTCGAAGAATGGAGTCCATTGAGACATGGTCCTAGAGACCTTCACTAGTGATCTAATTCAGAATGTTCTCACCTATCGCCCCAAGCTAAAACCCTCTCAAAGCAGGCATACACTATGATCAGGGCCCACCTATAGGGCTACAAACTAGGCATCACCGGGGCAACGCGTTATAACACATCCTCAGCTATCGGGGGTAGGATTATATTTTTCAAGGACTCCGATCCAATGAGACAATAGTACGTCATGTCTCTACAGCCTCTAGATGATGACAACTAAAAGTTCTATTACAATAGTTTATCATCTCAATCCTAATAGATCATCAAACATGCTCAATATTCTTATATGGTCACCCTAATAGGATATTACTCATTACATGATTGAGACTAGCTATACGCTTGCACATGCATCATCATAAGGATCATACTTATCACGAGGACACTAAGAACATAACACAAAAATCATAGAGCATGCAATAGAAAGAAAATTAACACACCAGAACCCCATAATCCCGGCATACTTCATAGTTAATTAATATATAAGACATACAAAAGTGGCACCTCGGAATCCCATAATCTTGAAGCACAACATGCAGAACAATCAGAAACATATACACATATTACACACATATCAGCAATAATTCAGAACCAACCATCCAACACAGACAATCCTACATCAAGCCACATCCATATCTAACCACAATACATAAAGCAACACAATGAATTTCGCCCTGTGCAGGGTCCACACAACCCGGGTAGAGAATCCTTACCTCTTTCAATAATACAACATAAACCAAGAAAATGCTCATGATTTGTAGCCAACAAAAACTTGACACGAACAACAACCTAACAAAACACAAGAAAAAATAAACTCTCAATCTCAACTAAAAATCCACAGCTTACCAATAACACAAAAATTCATCAATGTTCATAATACGGCTTACCCAAAATAGGGAACGAACATGTCTGTTCAACGCTTGGTGAAGCACAAAACAACCCAAAAAAATACCCTTCATTAATTTAACCAAACCCAACGAGATTTTCTTCCAATACTTACCCCAAAATGTAGACCATACTCCAAGAGTCCAAATACTTGGCGAAACACAAATCCAATGAAAACACGCCCCACGCCTAGCAACAAACCATCAATATTCAAAGTCAACAATCAAACCCTAATGATTAAAAACAACAAAACAGTGTCAGTTCTAAGATCTTACCTAAGAACTCAAATAGAACGTCATGGAACAAGACTTGTGGCTGTGAAAAAAAACGAGCAGAGGAATGACTTTGTTGAACCGCAGCTCTTGGTGCAGACCGGGCATGCGTAGACAAATTGGTGCAACTAGCGAGTATTATTATTTCTTTAAATGAGCTGAATGGGCCTACTTAAATAAAATTTCCACCCATTTATCCCTTTTACTTTTAGAAGAGAATCTCTTTTTATGCCTTACTACATAAAAAAAAATTCCTTTATACTTTTTAGGGAAAAATACATAAACCCATCCCTAAAGTATAACGTTTGTAACAATTAAACCCTTAAACTTTTAATTTGATTAATCCTTACCCTTGAAGTTCCACAAGTGTTGCAATTGACCCTCTTCGGAGATTTTCACATGTGAAAATAAGGGTATATTTGTCCTAGAAATATTTTCTTAAAAAAAATCGATAAATGAATGCCAGTTGTATTTTAATCGAAAAATCTTCTAGGCCAAAAAGAATCTAACTTTCGTCTATCTTATTTTAAAAAGAAAAATATAAATCTTTTAAATATAAATATCAATTTTGCTATAAAATCCATAATCTCTATTCTTTTAATCTCAATAACATAAATTCAATTTACTCAAAATAAATTATTTATTCAAAATATTTATTTTATTATATTTTTTTAACCGAACTGAATGTTTACTTTTATATATAAATATTTTTTTTCTAAATGCATAAACTCTTTTTTTTTAATGCATAACCTCATTTTTTATTCCAATTTGGTTCAATAAATTATGATAATTGTAGTAACTAGACAACATTCCAAAAATATTTGCAAATATAGGTGCCTTTTATTTTTTTGCAAAGTTAATTTTTTATTAAAATTCATAACTATTAATTTTTCATTAAAACCATTTTGCCTTTTATCACATTTAATACTGAATTTTCGAATTAAAACACCCATTTAAAACATACTTCCCATCCATAAAAACATAACATATTCAATTGTCAACCCTTTTAATGCAAAGAGATTTTAATTTCTTTTCTCATTTATTTCTCATCTTTCTTTCTTTTCCTTTTTTGTTTCACCTTTCTTCCTCCATTTTCTTTTCTACACTTCCTTTCATTCTCTCTTTTCACATTCCGGCCACCACGTATAATAAATTTTTGTCAACCATAAAGCTCTGATCGGACGATATAATCATATGAGTTCAGTCATCTTTCCTCAATAAACTCCGTTTTTCATAGTATTTGTATCACGTCTTTGTTCCTTATCCTTCACCATTAGCAGGTTACTGTTCATTTTCAATATAATCGTGATTCGATATGTCTCAAATTGTTCAATATGGTATATTTTATTCCTATTTATGTCATTTTTGTACATTTAATTCATTTATATTCCAGTCTTTAGAATGTCAAAAATCATGTTTAGAAATGAAGTAAAATCATATTTAGAACAATAGTATCTACGTAATTTCCAATCCATATTGTTGTATAATTGGCTGTATACACATCTACAAAACTGTATAATTGAGTATATACCATATGCTCACACGTCCTCAATTTCTATCACATTTTCTCTTCTCTGTTTTACCAACCCTTTCTCTCTCTTCCATCTTCTCTATCCTCCTCTAACTTGTGCCCCCATTATTGTTTAATTAAGATTGAATATCTCTAACATTCTCTCATTAAATTAGGTAACTTCACACTTTTATCATCCATTTCTTTCTTCTTTTTTTTCTTTTCAAATACTCAATTCTAGTTGCTTTTGTTCAAATATATTGGTGGGTATTACCCAATTTATCCTCCCAATTTATCCCATATATGTATTGAAAATCACTCGAAAGATTGTGAAATTATCCCCTCTGTTAAATTCGAACTAGTGCTCACCGAGAACCTATCCTAAGCATACAATGATTGTTTCTTTGATTTCAGGACTCAAAGAATGCCAAACAAAAAGTTTATTATGGCTGAAAAAAATTTCCAGCCATGAACAAACATTCAAAACAATGAGTAAAAGGATAGAGAATAGAGAAATTTACACAACAATGTATAGTGGTTAGATACGTACGCCCTACTCCACTGTTCCCGAGCGATAAACGCTCGAGCGAGACAATATTATTAGAGATTAAAGATCCAATGTTCAAGATTACATAAGCAAAAATAAACTACAAGGCTAATCCTATTACAATAAGAGATCGAAACTAGAGAGCCAAATTTCCATAAGGTAGGAAAAAGAAATTTGGACACCACCTTGGTTAGGATTTGGAGAGAAGTTCAAGATTGTAGCCTTCTCCTTCATGAATCACCTTCTCTTTGATGCTCTTCAACTTTGCAAGACTTTCTAACAAAACCCCAAGTTGAATCTGTAAAGACCCGACCCAAACTACGGTCTAAACCTAAGTCCTTAACTCAAAATGCATGAAAATAGTATTCACAATCTCGGGCATGTAAATTTAAAACAAAACTCCTTTAAAACAACTCAGAAGAGCAAGGTTATAAGAGTATAAATTCATTAAATAGTCATAGGGTACCCTAAAGTCAAAACATCAAAACTCGATAAAACATGTTCCACTTATCATGCCCTTAAATAGTTCATGCAGAAGCAAAGAATTTAGAAGACTCTAAACAGAATAATGCAGCGGGTCCCATGGTCATCTTCAGCTCGTCCGATCACCCATCTCGATACAATCTTGTAGTACTTGTGGTATTCCACAGTGGAAAGGGTGAGTTTTGCAACTCTGTAAGGATTCCCCACATCGGGGTAAAGACATGCATCAGGTCAAAAGCATCACGAACATGCAAGATAGCAATATAATCAAGGGGTCCACAAAACCCGAGCTCCTGGGAGAAAAAGGGTTAGGAACCATGTCCAAGATCCACGCCACGCAGAGCGGTCTGAGGCCACAAACCAAAGACCTAAAGGCCACTAGAGACCACAAATCTCTAAGGCAATCTGGGATACCTACTCCAGGCCGAGGGATCCTGCGAGTAGAGAAGCCTTGTAGCTAAGGGACCACAAATCCCACAGGTCTCATACTCACGGTGAGGGTGGATCCAGCACGCTCACCAAAGGGCCACAAACCCAACCCTGGAGAGCACCCTAGGCTACTAGTAAAATGCCGACAGGGCCGTGAGCCTGGTGGGCCAACCATCCCCGGGAACCCGGCGGCGAGGGACCACAAATCCCCCATCGAGAACGTGCCGGCCACAAACCATGAACATCCGCTTACTAGTATCCTCTATCCGGTCTTCGTGTTTCGTTTGCGTCCAAACGAAGCACCAAGCCGTGCATCAAACATCATGCAAGCCCCCAACGGGACGTAAGGACTGTCATGCAATACTGACTCTATCAATCAACATACAGTAGTTTATGCATATCCATATCATCAACATAATCTACATGCTTGCCTTTACATGATATCAATCATATATTGCATGCTCTCAATACAATCAATACAAACACAAACAACATAGATTATGCCACATCAAACACATAAGTGAATACAGTCAATCCAGCACATGTTATAGCCACGGGCCTCGAGAAGGGGGTAACGGGTCCCTTACCTCGGCTGAATCTCCCAAACAACGCTTTAGAATATACTAGAAGCCTTCAACTGTCCAAACATAACTCCGAGCCCTGAAACAAGCAAACTGGTCAAAACTAGCACTTTAGACCATCAAAATCGAATCCAAAAAATCGAATTTATCAAACAGGGAAGAACCTCGAAAAACGTGTCACGGAGACACCCGGTGGCTACACGTGCCTCACAAACTCGGCTCAATGAACAGAAAATGGTTCAGGTCAAATCTGGCCAATAAAAGTCAATGGGTCAAAATTCATCATTTTACCCAAGCCAAATACCCATTAAACTCAATACCCAACATGCATTAAACTACTAGCCAAACAATCTTTAAACCATAATCCAAACAAACCTTAATTTCACATTTGGGATAACTCAAAACCCCAAACCAAACACCTTTAATCCATAACTTGAATGATTTTATACCACTAGCCAAACAAGCTCAATCCATAATTTAAATAACTATAAACTCTAACCAAACAAAGCTTAAACCAACATTAGAATGACTTAAGACCTGCAACCAAACACCATTAACTCATCACTTGAATAGCCATAAACCAACCAACAAACACTCCCCATCCTTAACTTGAATGGACCTAAGCTAGAAAACAAACACTCCAATCCACAATTTAAATAATATAATCTTGCAACCAACCAAGCTCAATCCACCATTTTAATATCTTTAAACTTAAAACAACAATTCTTAAACCTCACTTAAATAACTTTATACCAAAAAACAAACAGCCCTCTTCTTCTACAATGGAACACTAAACCCATTTGACATCTTAACAATAAGGAAGAAGGAGAGCAACCCACCTGAAAATACTCCAACGACGGCAGTGGCTAAGCTCTCGGCGACACTCCGACGACGACAGAACACGGCGACGTCTCCACGGTGACTCGCGATGCACACCGGCCAAGACCCACGCAGACGAGATCCCTGCGGCAGCTCCGATGACGCCCAACCTGCAGCTGCGATGAAACCCACATCGAACCTCAGGCTGCTACACTCGAACCTGCACCACAAGTCTCGAGCTGTGGCGAACGGAGACGAGACCCATGGACCCACTCCCGCAATGCAAGCAGCATCTCGAACGGCGATGGTTGGAACTCGGCTTCAACGACGTTGCAGCAGCGAACCCGATCAGCAAAGGACCCATGCGGCAGCACCCCCTCACGCTGACACTATCGACACGTCGACTTGATCCTAGCGACTGGCTGGTTGGAAAACAAGTGAGATAGGGAGAAAATAGGTGGATGAACAGTGATTTCCCCTTAGGGATTCCAAATTTGCTTTAAATACTTAGGTCAAAAGGTCCAAAATGCCCTTCCTTTAGCAATAAAATACAAAACCACCTTTTCCAAATAGCTTAAAAGGGAGACATGGGTTATTACAATATTCTCCCCTTAGGAAACTTTCGTCCTCGAAAGTTGACTAAAGCTTAAATAACTCAAGGCAACAAGAACGCATAACCCCTTCCACAACACTTTAACAAGAGCAATCTCACTATTCCTCAAAACTTTACATTAATTAACTAGAACTGAACATCCTTTTCTACATAAGACAAATCCTCATTTAACTCACGAGGCTCATGATCAACAAGAAAGGAGAAGTCTGGCATATACCTATGAAGTATCGAACATGGAGCACAAAATACACTGTACACACGATGAAAGCGAGCTAATGGCACACTACTGCTAAACTCTCTCGAAGATCACAAACGAGCAAACAATTTAGACCCAACTTTACTCTAATCTCAATCTCTGCATTTCCCGCATCGATGCCACTTTTAAACACAAGATTGCTACCCTCGAATTCTATATCTTTGTAACAGATGTCTGCATAACTTTTCTAACAACTCTGAACTGAAAGCATTCTAACAAGGATCTCGTGAACTGCCTCACTGGTCAACTGAAACAACTCAGGTCTCATCAACTTTCTCTCTTCAACCTTATCCCCATGGATAAGTGATCTACATTTTTCCATGCAATGCCTTAAACGGTGCCAACTAGACAATGGACTGACAACTGATAACAAGAAAACTCCCTCAGATACATCTGCTTGTCTCAACCGCATATAGAACAAAACTCATCGGAACTCAACATATCCCCCAAGGTCTGACTGGCTCTCTAGATGTGACCACATGTCTATGGATGAAAAGTTGAACTGAACCTATAGGTAGTTCCACTGCCTTCCTGAAGGCTCTTCCATAAGTGCGAAGTGGACTGAATGCCTCTATCTACAATGATACTCTACCTGAAAATCTCTCCCAAGTACGACTGTGCTCACTTCTCAATAGAATGATCTAGATACCCTAGAGTAAAGTGAGTGCACTGGGTAAGTCGATCCGCAATCACCAATATCGTGGTGAAACCTCTCGGTGCCCTAGGGAGTCCTGATATGAAACTCTTAGAGACCTTATCCCACTTCCACTCTAGAACACTTAACTAAGAGGCTGCAACAACAATGCAACTCACTTGCTAACAGTTCAACCCAAACTAGAGCCACAACAATCTCGCAGCTTGATACTCCGTAGTCACATAATTCTCATATCTCCATACATTTTGGTACCCTTGAGGTGCCAATCAAACAACAAACTATACGCCTCTAACAAGAACCTGGGATTAATTTCAACATCAGCAGACACGCAGAGTCTCTAACTGAGTTGCCACTCACACTAGAAGAAACAGACATCTCAGTGTGCTCTCCCTACTGCGATCTCGCATACAACTGACTCGCTGCAAAACTCGACCTAGAAACAACCACACTGACAACTAAGCCACAACTTTTCAATCAACACAACTCTGCTCGGCCAAACCAAGACCACCCTAACACAGAGAAATAACAAACGCCATTGAAAATGAACTTCTCTACTCGCGCAAGAGCAACCAGAAGAGCTTTACCAAGGTGGTAACGAATCTTGCGAGCATAATCTTACAAGCTCCACTATCTGCGCTTTCTCAGATTCGAGCATTTCTAGTTGGAACAAAACTCATGACTCTTATGGTTCACAATTAACTGCACTCTCTCTGAACAAGCAATGCCTCTTGGATCTACAAGCACACCACAAATGCTAACTTCAGAACATGAATCACAAATCTGCTCATTAGGCTTAAGCTGACTGGGTCCCCACGCTACATTTTCCTCTACCTCGACAAAAGCACAACACAGACCCTTTCAAAATCATCACCACAAGCCACCAAGCTAACTGACCTCTCACTACCAACTAGACGATACCAAAATCCAACTTCTTCCTGAATTATTGAATCGATCTCATACCCAATTGATCATCCAACACCCGACCTCTCTCTAGGCAACTGTGTCAACGATCCTCAGTAACTCATGCTGATCTAATTCAACTGCTCCTTGCATCGGTCCTAGCAAAATCCAAAGAAGTTTCTTGACGAGAAACCACATAACCTGAAGAAGGCTACTGAATCCAATATAAACTCACGTTTAGAAACTCCTCACCCCACTGGACTCCTCAAAGTGCTAACCAAAACTCCTGTCAACTCCTCATGATCTGACTGCGACTTAGAAAACCAAGGTATCGTTCATGTATGAACACATACTTGCTCAGGACATCCTTAACACTCTATCCATCGTGTCCATAATCGTTGCACGTCAATTCAAAAATTCAAACGACATCACTAAGAACTAACAGTGACCGAAATATCTAAAAGTTGTCTTAGAGATGTCTCTTCCTTGATCCTCAATTGATGGAAACCATAACCAAACAATCTGGATAACCAGTATGACACACTAATGTTGATCGAATGAGTATGATCTCAATTGTTACCTTAACAAGCTTTACATAGCCAACACAAAACTCATAGGTCCATCTTTCTCCTTAAGAAGCAGCCTAGGTGCTCCCACAATGACACACTTGGACGGACGAAACCTCTATCAAATAACTCCTGCAATTGAACCTGCAAGTTATTTTAACCCTATCGAGGTCATCACAAACAAAAAACTTGAGATGGGGTCATTCCCCAGCTCAAGCTTAACTTAATAGAACACTGCTCGGGGCGGAGGCAATCTTGTCAGATCCACAAGATAAACATCGGCGAACTTTATCACCACTGGAACTGAACTTACAACCCACTCAAAACTTGATACTTCTAATACTGAGGTAATAAATCCCACACTTCCTTAGCTAACTACTTCCTCACCTTCTCGGTCGAAATGGACAAAAGACTCTCTCTTACTTCCTGCCTTTGAGCTAACAGCTCAGCCTTCTGAGATGCCTAAAGAACACTTCCTTGCACTGCTAGCAATCACAACATGGTTCTCTAACAACCCCCTCCAAACCAAGAATGGGATAAATCATACTTAGAGGCAACCAGGGACGACATCTAACGATTTGCCAAACACATCCTTCCAACTGGCTTGACCTCAAACTCATCGAATCCTTAAACTTGCTGCTGACTCCCAAACCTAGATGATTTGGTAGTCTCAAACTTTCTCTCTTGCCAAACAACATGAGTGAGCTCCTCGGAAAAACTTGCAAGTCCAATTAGTTACATAAACAGACACTGCGTCATTCCCCTGCTGAAAGTAGGAGAACTGAACTAACACCCTCTGATTATCAACCTTTGGCAAGCCAACTGAGAAACAGCTCTCTAAGGTCAATCAACTCTGAACCGGTCGTACCCCCTAGGAAAAATCAGCATTGACCATTTCCAGACCTTTGTCTCAAACTCTCAAGTGAAACCATCACACTGAATCTTCTGCCCCACTGGGAAAACTTGGTGGTTGAAGATCATCTCGAACAATGACAAAGTGACAACCACGCCTCAACTACTAAGGAGATTTTAGATAATCCAACAAAGTGGTACGGATCCCACTTCTTAAACTCTTATAAGATCTTTGAAAATTCTATTTTTTTCCCTTTTTTTTCCCATCATTCCTCAAATCCTGAGCATCTGCAACAGGTATAGACGCCTGATCAACCTCCAACGCACCCTGAAGAGATTCTTGAAATTGTATTCTAGCTTGCAAACAACCAACATCTCATCTATCACTCAATTCTTAACATCAGCAACAACACTGGGTGTCTTTTTCTGTTCCAACTCTAGGGTTACACCTCATGCTGACCCCTAGAAGACTGCACCTCAAAATCAATGCTCCTCTTGAGCTAAAAAACTCAAGCTGTTCAACAGTCCTTAAACCTCTAACAAAATTTCCAGTAACTCTACTAGGAATCTCAATAGTTTACAACATACTTAGGGACATCTCGGTCCCAAAAAAAACTTTGGAAATAACATACAATAAACAAACAGTGTTAATCATAACTAAGCATGCTTTAAAATCCTTAATCCACTACCAAGTTACTTGATGGAGATCGACAGCTGAAGACCATGGGGACCAAAACAACAACCTACGATGTAAGCTAGTCTACAGAATCTATGACTCTGAGCTCTGATACCAACTGTAAAGACCCGACCCAAACTACGGTCTAAACCTAAGTCCTTAACTCAAAATGCATGAAAATAGTATTCACAATCTCGATCATGTAAATTTAAAACAAAACTCCTTTAAAACAACTCAGAAGAGCGAGGTTATAAGAGTATACATTCATTAAAACAGTCATAGGGTACCCTAAAGTCAAAACATCAAAACTCGATAAAACATGTTCCACTTATCATGCCCTTAAATAGTTCATGCAGAAGGAAGGAATTTAGAAGACTCTAAACAGAATAATGCAGCGGGTCTCATGGTCATCTTCAACTCGTCCGATCACCCATCTCGATACAATCTTGTAGTACCTGTGGTATTCCACAGTGGAAAGGGTGAGTTTTGCAACTCAGTAAGGATTCCCCACCTTGGGGTAAAGACATGCATCAAGTCAAAAGCATCACGAACATGCAAGATAACAACATAATCAAGGGGTCCACAAAACCCGAGCTCCTGGTCGAAAAAGGGTTAGGAACAATGTCCAAGATCCACGCCACGCAGAGCGGTCTGAGGCCACAAACCAAAGACCTAAAGGCCACTAGAGACCACAAATCTCTAAGAAAATCTGGGATACCTGCTCCAGGCTGAGGGATCCTGCGAGTAGAGAAGCCTGGTAGCTAAGGGACCACAAATCCCACAGGTCTCATACTCACGGTGAGGGTGGATCCAGCACGCTCACCAAAGGGCCACAAACCCAACCACATACCTGGAGAGCAACCTAGGCTACTAGTAAAATGCCGACGGGACCGTGAGACTAGTGGGCCAACCATCCACGGGAACCCGACGGCGAGGGACCACAAATCCCTCATCGAGAACGTGCCGGCCACAAACCATGCACATCCGCTTACTAGTATCCTCTATCCGGTCTCCGTGTCTCGTTTGCGTCCAAACGAAGCACCAAGTTGTGCATCAAACATCATGCAAGCCCCCAACGGGACATAAGGACTGTCATACAAGACCGACTCTATCAATCAACATACAGTAGTTTATGCATATTCATATCATCAACATAATCTACATGCTTGCCTTTACATGCTATCAATCATATATTGCATGCTCTCAGTATAATCAATACAAACACAAACAACATAGATTATCCCACATCAAACACATAAGTGAATACAGTCAATCCAGCACATGTAATAGCCACGGGCCTCGAGAAGGGGGTAACGGGTCCCTTACCTCGGCTGAATCTCCCAAACAACGCTTTAGAATATACTAGAAGCCTTCAACTGTCCAAACATAACTCCGAGCCCTGAAACAAGCAAACTGGTCAAAACTAGCACTTTAGACCATCAAAATCGAATCCAGAAAATCGAATTTATCAAACAGGGAAGAACTTCAAAAAACGTGTCACGGAGACACCCGGTGGCTACACGTGCCTCACAAACTCGGCTCGATGAACAGAAAATGGTTCGGGTCAAATCTGGTCAATAAAAGTCAATGGGTCAAAATTCATCATTTTACCCAAGCCAAATACCCATTAAACTCAATACCCAACATGCATTAAACTACTAGCCAAACAATCTTTAAACCATAATCCAAACAAACCTTAATTTCACATTTGGGATAACTCAAAACCCCAAACCAAACACCTTTAATCCATAACTTGAATGATTTTATACCACTAGCCAAACAAGCTCAATCCATAATTTAAATAACTATAAACTCTAACCAAACAAAGCTTAAACCAACATTAGAATGACTTAAGACCTGCAACCAAACACCATTAACTCATCACTTGAATAGCCATAAACCAACCAACAAACACTCCCCATCCTTAACTTGAATGGACCTAAGCTAGAAAACAAACACTCCAATCCACAATTTAAATAATATAATCTTGCAACCAACCAAGCTCAATCCACCATTTTAATATCTTTAAACTTAAAACAACAATTCTTAAACCTCACTTAAATAACTTTATACCAAAAAACAAACAGCCCTCTTCTTCTACAATGGAACACTAAACCCATTTGACATCTTAACAATAAGGAAGAAGGAGAGAAACCCACCTGAAAATACTCCAACGACGACAGTGGCTAAGCTCTCGGCCGCACTCCGACGACGACAGAACACGGCGACGTCTCCACGGTGACTCGCGACTCACACTGGCCAAGACACACGCAGACGAGATCCCTGCCGCAGGTCCGATGACGCCCAACCTGCAGTTGCGATGAAACCCACATCGAACCTCACGCTGCTACACTCGAACCTGCACCACAAGTCTCGAGTTGTGGCGAACGGAGACGAGACCCATGGACCCACTCCCGCAATGCAAGCAGCATCTCGAACGGCGACGGTTGGAGTTTCTACATAATTGATCCAATCTACAAATTTATTATAAGTGTCGGATTTATTATTCTTTAAAAGATAAACCCATACTTTTCTAGAAAAATCATCAATTATATATAGAAAGGAAATATCTAGCCCCACCATTTGAAGTTACATTAGAAGGACCCCACAAATCAGAATGCACATAATCCAATTTATTTTTACAAAAAGTTCCACCTTGACCAAATTTTACTCTTTTAGCTTTACCATAAATGCAATGTTCACATAAGTCTAGGTCAACATTTCTAAGATTGAGAATTATTTGTTGCTTAATCAACTCCTTAATTTCGGCTTCATTCATGTGTCCTAGACGCCTATGCCAAAGAGTAAATTTAGTATTATCATTTTCTTTTACTAGGTCACTAGACCCTACAATAGTTGAACCTTCAAGTGAATAAAGTGTATCATTCAAGTAGCCCTTCATTACTACACAAATGCCCTTCGTGATTTTGAATACACCTCTTTCTAACTTTATAGTGTATCCTAGCTTATCTAGCACACTAAGTGAGATTAAGTTTCTTTTTACCTTAGGTACATACCTAACATCATTAAGATACTTAATACTACCATCATGAAGTTTTAGCCTAATTGACCCTTGACCTTCTACTTCACATGATTGGCGATTACAAAACATGACCTTACCCCCTACACCGGTTTAGAAGTTACAAAGCCATTCTTTATTAGGTGTCATATGGAAAGAACAACCTGATTCTAAGATCCAAGCTCCTTCATTACTAGTTGTGCTAACCATTAGTTCTTCATTATATCCCTTACTAATATTTACACCACTAGACTCTCCTTTCCCATTACCACCACCAAATTTATTTTTAAGGTCGGGACAAAATCTTCTAATGTAGCCTACTTTTTGGCAATTATAGCATTTTCTAGAATCATTTTTATGCCCCCTTGATTTGAACCTACTCTTACGTTTCCCCTTTTTCTTGGTATTATTATTTCCATTATGTATACTAGCACTTCTACCGCTAACAAATAAAGACTCAAAATTCGCTATTTTATTTTCTCTTAATTCTTATTCTCTTACTTTAATAGCAGCAAGCCCCATATTGCATGTTAATGAATCCCTACCAAATTTCATAGCGGACTTAACATCATTATAAGCTTTAGGTAATGCATTAACTAATACTATAACATGATTTTCATCAGAAAAGATTTCACCTATGTTTTCCATTTCATAAATGATTTTATGAAGGTCATCTAGGTTTCAGTCATGCTTTTATTATTTTCCATCTTAAAACTAAAGAACCTAGATTTAAGATAGATCTTACTTGATATCGAAGCCGTTATTGTATGTAGTTTTGAGCTTGCTCCATAAAGTTGATGTCGTTTTCTATCCTCTTACTTGACCTATGATGGAATCTGACAAGTGGAAAATTATCAAACTATGTGCGATCTTATCCTTTTCTGAAAGTTGATCATTCGTTGTGCTCTCAGGAATATCCTTCTTTTCGGCGATGGCATAATCCACTTTTTGTTGTTGGAGGATTGCGAACATTTTGATCATCCATAGACCAAAGTCTCCTTTTCCATCATAGCGCTCTACCTCAATCTTTGAAGTCATCCTATCAATTCATAGAAAGGAAACCGATAGCAAGATTCTTTTCAAGGAAATTTATTGTAATAAAAAACTCTTAGCAACTAAGTATAACTAATGAATCTTTATTAACAACAAATAAAGAATGTATAAAAAAATTATACTAGATGCAATTCCTAACGATTTTTATCTCTTAGAACATACCGTTTAGAAAAAAATTACTCAAGCATCGTCACTCTAAGAATTTTCCTAAACATGCAAGATTCTAAAATAATAAATTTCATGAAAGAAACATGCTCATGTATGGCAGATTCTAGGACTAGGCTCTAATACCAACTGTTAAATTCGAACTAGTGTTCACCGAGGACCTATCCTAAGCATACAATGATTGTTTCTTTGATTTTTGGTCTCAAAGAATGCCAAACCAAACATTTAATAAGGCTGAAAACTTTTTCCAGCCATGAACAAAAATTCAATACAATGAGTAAAAGGATAGAGAATAGAGAAATTTATACAACGATGTACAGTGGTTCGGTACGTACACCCTACTCCACTGTTCCTGAGCGATAAACGCTCGAGCGAGACAATATTATTAGAGATTAAAGATCCAATGTTCAAGATTACATAAGCAAACATAAACTATAAGGCTAATCCTATTACATTAAGAGATCTAAACTAGAAAACCAAATTTCCATAAGGTAGGAGAAAGAAATTTAGACACCACCTTAGTTAGGATTTGTTGAGAACTTCAAGATTGTAGCCTTCTCCTTCAAGAATCACCTTCTCTTTGATGCTCTTCAACTTTGCAAGACTTTCCAACAAAACCCCAAGTTGAATCTTCAAGAGAAAACACACTTAAAAGAATGATACCACACAATCGGCGGAAATGGTGGGCTGTTGAGAGAGCTGAGGAACCAAAACCACGACGCCGACATTATCCTCTCTACGACGGTAGAACAGATTCAACAACATTGCCTAATGGCAGCGCTTCTACTGTTTGCCAAGAAACCACAAAGAACCCCCAATTTGGGGTTCTTTTCTTGCATGCAAAAGAAAGGGGAAAGTGAGACCTCCCCTTTCTCTCTCTTCTTTCTTTAACCCAAATTACTAGAATGCCCTCTTTTTCTTTCTATTTTTCCTCAATATAACTTCCCTTATTTTGAACACTCTTGATTTTTCCAATTGCAAAACATAGAAAAATGAAAACTGATCTCTCAATTTTAGGAACTTTGATCAACAATGCTTAAGTGAAAAATTGGATGCATGCCAACATATATAGTTAATAAAAATGGGTGTACATGGTTTAAATGAAGGGATTTTTGCATGTATAGCAAATAGTCCAAAATATTTAAATGTATAGCAGAATTTCAAAAGAAATTCTTTTGTAGCAGAAAATCATAATCGACCTTATGAAATGACAAAAAAGCCCATTTCTAACAATTGCAAACAACCCATTTCAGATTTGCACGATTCCTTCAATCACACACACAGACTCCTTCAATTACACACAGACTCTTTCAATCACCAACATCGATCAAGCGTCTTTCAACTTCCATTTGACATTTTCTTCCTTCTATCATAGACATTTCTTTTCTTCTTCTACATTTCATCTTCCGACTCTCAATTGCAACTCAATCGGTGAACTGAGCTATCAAAACTCTTTTCATATTCTTCACTCTGTTTGCTTTTTTACTTGTTTCCTCTATTCTTCATGTTTGAACTGAGCTATTGACTTCTGATTCTCAATCGGGAAGTGATTGAAGTTTTCAATGGTTTGATTTTCGTGATTTAGGTTTCATGTGTTAGATTTATGATTTAGGTTTCATGTTTAATTTTCACCCAATCAATGCATGTTTAGGATTGTTTGAAATATCTGTTTAATGGTACGACTTCTATTTCAATACTCAATCGACTTCTGTTTCAACATAGATCTATCACATATGCATAAACATTCTATCACCTATGCATAAGCCTTCTATCACTTAGGCAGAAATCTTCTATCATGTATGCATAAACATTCTATCACCTATGCATAAGTCTTCAATCACTTGGGTATAAACCTTCTATCACCTATGCATAAGCCTTTTATCACTTAGCTAGAGACTTTCTATCACCTATGCATAAGTCTTCTATGACTTAGGTAGAAACTTTTTATCACCTATGCATAAATCTTTTATGACTTAGGTAGAAACCTTTCACCTATTCATAAACCTTCTATCACTTAGGCATAAATCTTCTATCACTTATGCATAATCCTTCTATCACGTACGCATGATGCTACTGATTTTCTCCAGCCCACTAGCTAACTTCTAGTAGTTACATAATGATTGACTTCGATCATTAAAGAAATTGGCTTCTATCACTGAAGAAACTTATTCTATCACCTACAAAAATGAATGATTTCTATCACTTAAAAAATGACTGACTTCCATCACTTATAAAAATGATTGACTTCTATCACTTAGCAAACTAGCTAACTTCTATCAGTTACATAATGATTGACTTCTATCACTAAAGAAACTGACTTCTATCATTAAAGAAACTGACTTCTATCACCTACAAAAAATGAATGACTTCTATCACTTTGAAAAAAATGATTGACTTCTATCCTTTAAAAAAATGATTGACTTCTATTACTTAAAAAATAACTTACTTCTATCACTAAAGAAACTGACTTCTACACTACTACAATTCGTAGAATAGATGGCGGGTTTAAAATTTGGTTTTTAAAAATATGGAGGAAACAATGGCCAGTAGAAATGCCCGCTATTGAAAGGTTTTGATGGCGTGCACTTAAAATACATCGATGGTGGGATTTTACGCGTGCCATGAAAAATAATCAATGGCGGGCACTACCCGCCATCGATAACGTATTTTAATGGCGGGCACAAAACAAGGGACCATTTCAAAATAGACTATTTTTTAAAACAAATACCCCCAGACCATTATTCTGGGGTTTTTTTAAAAAAAAAAAACAAACAAAAGAATTCATGGCGGGCAATGCGAGCCATTGTATAGTTTACATGGCGGGTAGACACTCGCGATGGAAGATTATTGATGGCAGGGATGAGCGCGCGCTATAGAAACGATTTAATGACAGTTTTTGCCCGCCATGGATTGCACGAAATTAATGGTGGGTATTGCCCGCCATTGATTGTCTGAGCGCCATCTGTGTGTTTCGATGTCAGCGGTATTGATGGCGGCTTAGTGTCCGCCATTACTGTTATATAATGGCGATAGATGCCCGCCATTGATCCTCGATTTTCTATTAGTGTTTATGACTTACAAAAATGAATGACTTCTATCACTTTAAAAAAATGATTGACTTCCATCACTTACAAAAATGATTGAATTCTATCACTTATAAAAATAATTGACTTCTATCACTTAGTAAATCGATTGATTTCTATGAGTTGAACTACTAGAATTAAATTTTATTGAAGACAATAAAAATTGTCAATTAAAAGACTTTTAAAACCTAAAAAAAAACTGCTTTTAAAAACCAATTTTTGCTTTATTTTTTTGTTCTAAAAAAATGTTAGAAAAGTGATAAAAACACATCACAAATAAAGTTCGACCCCACATATTTGAGGTTTATTAGATCATTAATATTATTCTAAAACAATTTTTTAAAATTTTATTAAATATTTAAAATAATAATTTTTTATTTTTAAAAAACAAAAACCATTATCAAACTTATTTTTAATTTTTAGTTTTTTTTTAAAAAAAATAGTTATCAAACACATATGATTTTTATTTTTAAAACAAAAAACCAAAAAGTAAATTTTTTTTTTTAAAAAGATCAAAACTATAAAAAAAATATTTATTGATGAGAGGGATTCATGTTTAATAAATTAGAAGTCTAAATTTCTTTTTGAGGATTCAGCAAGTATAAAGAGTTTAAAGTTTTAATGAATTAGAAGACAGGTTAATGTTTGATTACTTTCACCGTAGAGGATAAAATAGGAATTAAATATTGAACGAGGGAAAAGTTGCTACGTATGAAATATTTATAAAAAAATTGCTAAACTTGAAATTATTTTGATAAGTCTTGACACGGAGAGCTAATTCCCTTAAATGAAAGTGGCCACACTAAACTAATTCTCAAGTTTGTTTTTAACCACTTAACAAAATTGGTTCTTTCATTAACTATATATTAATAATTAATTTTGATATATTTTAGTGATGTATAATTAAATGGAATCCTAATTACTGAGGGTCAGTGGTGCAGTTGGTTATCTTGTCTGGTGTTAATTCATTTCAACTCTACCGTCACGAGTTCGAGCCTGGAAATGGGTACAGTTGTGCCCTCCATGTAGGGTTTGTTGGTCCCCCTTCCCCCACTATGATGTATTCAAAAAAAAAAAAAAGGAATCCTAATTAAAGTCTATGATATATTTTAACTTTAACACCCTCTTAGTGGGTTCGTTTCAAAATCAATTGCCAATGTGAGTTTTTTATTGATGGAAACAGGAAGAATCAATGTTGTTGAGTTAGCACAACTCTTTTCTAATTGCGATGAACAAGGGAAGGGAATGTAACCCAATTATTACAAATGCGCCCCTTTGAAATTCGATTTTGGAGAAATTAACTTGTTGTTGGGCAAGAGTTAGGAATAAGATGAAAAAGGCAAGAAGAATTGAGGCGAAAAGAAAATGGTAAAGAACTTTAAGCTCATTTGGGTGTTTACGAAACTTAATCAACAAAGCCTCAATACCCACTTTCGCAGGAAGGGATCAATATATTTTAGTCTTCAAAAAATTTCCATACCTGTAACTTGGGTAAAACCTCACTTCCCTTCACTTTTACTTGTCCTTTACAAGAACGTACATTATGGCCTTCTGTTCCACACTTTTATTAATTTTAGAAGAAGTAGACGGCTCATACTTATCTCTTCTTTGTAATCTCTTTGGTCCCCTAGGTGGTCTTTTAATAAAGTGGAGAAGTATAGGTTTTGTTTCAATTCTAGGCCATAAATTTATTCCATGTATGGGTTGGAGGCAGTGAGAATAAGTGGTCTCAAGGGTACGAATGTTTCAAAGCCTATGCACATAATCTTCAGGATGTTTCTTCATGAACCAAATGCATTGTATTGAATGAGGGCAAGGTATTCCAGTCAAATCCCATCCATAGAATGTACATGTACGCCTATTTAAGTCCACTATGTATTGTTCTCTGCCATTCTCGATCGACTTCAAACTTCTCAGCTCCAGGTACTCTAGCTGACCATTTTCTAGAAATATGTTTTGCTTTTTTTAAATTGATTTGTATTCTTGGACAAATGTTTCTACACATTTCTTTGCAAATTCATTCTTCTTAACCATCCTAGACATTAGTGTCTTCCTAATCATTTCAAACATAGAAAGGATGGGTTTTCTCCTAGCTTAAAACATATAAGCAATTCACTGATATTGTTTAGCAACATATCACTCTTGGAATGTGCACTAAATGCAAGTCTTGCCCAATATTTTGCTGGTATTGCAATCAGCCAATCAATCTCATTTTCAACATATTAATGCATATTAATTTGCATACCTTTGAAGCGTTTCTTGAAATTTCCATATAAATGTCTTACAAAAAAACGATGTTCAGCTTCTGGTGCTATTTGTTTAATAGTTGGAACTAAACCCTATAAAAACAAGCAAACAAATGGAAGTAAGAGAACATGTTTTTTTTTAAAATCAAAATAACACATAATATATAAAACAAAATAAGTATCTTTTGTTGATCAATAATAAAAACCCATTTGCTTCTATTTGCATTCCCAAAATCATTTATTAAGTTATCCAAAAACCACATCCAAGAATCCTTTGAATTTACATCCACTATACCCATGCTTATTGGATAAATGCCATTATTTGCATCTATACCAACAGCAGCCAAAAGTTGTCCTTGATAATGAGTTTTTAAATGGCAGCCATTAAGACTTATTATAGGTCGAAATCCCTCTAAAACACCTTCTTTACAACCTTGAAAGCAAACATAGATTCTTCTAAACACGGGTTACATATATAACTGAGGTCTAAGAACACTTATTAAGCAAGTGGATCTTGGATTAGATCTTCTTATCTCACAATAATCCCGAATTTTAGTATATTGCATCTTGTTATTTCCATCAATAATTTGTAGAGCCATCTTTTTTGCTCTCTATTCTTGATACCTTGAAATGTTAATGTTGAACTCTTTCCTCACGGTTTCAACAGTAGACTTCCACTTCCAATCTGGATGTGACTTAAACATATCGATATAATGACCAGCAAGCCAATTGGAAGTTACATGCTTTTGCTACTTTTTCTAAAGCATGAGTGAGTATTTTAGTGACTTTATTTGATATGTACTCCTATCTAGCATTTTAGATGCATGAAACCTCCAATTACAACCCTCTTTGCATCTTACGGTCACTCTTGAAGACTCATTTTTAACATATGTCAATTCATAACCATTTTTTATTGAGTATTCTCTTAAAACAGCTCTTACGTCACCCAGTGTACCAAATGTCATCCCTAAGGATAAACTAATATTTTTCTTTAAGATCAAATTTTCTGATTCATTATATTTGTTTAATTGTCCATCTTCATCATCAGAATTAACAGGTGATTTCAAGTGACTAAAATAGCCACAATCAGACTCACCCAAGGCCTGGTCAATAAGATTTAACTCCTCATTAATCAATTCCTCTATATTTTGGAGTTCACAAACTGTGTGATCATTACTGTTGCTATCCTCTAAGTCTTCAACATAATTTTCATTTTCTTTAAACAAGGTATCAAAACCCACACCCTCACAATCGTTGCCTATGAACTTCTCTAAGGTTACACCTGCATCACCCCCAACATCGTTACCATGTATATCCCTATATACTAGCACATCGACAATGGTTTGTACCCTATTTAATGTTTCTCTCAAGTGTTCTACATAGAGATGAATTAACTTCACATGCTTAAAAGTCCTCAACATCTCCAAGATGTCTTTATCATCCCAAACAAGTCTTAACCCTTTGTAACGACCTGATTTCCTAAAATACTCTAATGGGGTGTTACGGGTGCATGCATATTAAAATCCTTGAAACCAATTTACTAATCATATGCGTTTTTCCAACAAAACCTCATAAAACATGGACATGGTGCTAATAGTTTGAAAACATACAAACAGAGTTCAGGATCCCAATAGTTCAAAATAAATACGGTTCAAAAGAGTTTAAAACATAAAAACATATGGTTCAATAGTAGTAGACAATAGGGAAAGGAAATGTCGACACCGTGTCCATGATCGATCCAGCTCCCAACCTAGCCACCTCGGAATGGACCAATACTTGAAACTGTAAGGGGTGAGTATATCGAAATATACCTAGTAAGGAGCCCCACCATGGAGTTAAGCATGTAAACAAAAACAGGTTATAAGATACGACAACTGAAGCTAAATGCCTCGCTTATACGTGGTCGGCCCTCAGGTGGGTCACGAGCAAACAATGTCAAACAACGGCGTGTAAGCCGTGATCAAGTTACTGCTAAATGTCGAGCAATCATCTGACCAAGGTCAGAGCAAAGACCCCAAGGGAGGAGAACACACAAGTTCCCCAAACCTCGGGTCGGACACATCCCATACCGTGTCCTAAGAGGAAAAATCACATTTATCTCGGAGGTAGCTTGACCTCTGTCAGGGACCCACCAAAGTGCGCTAGCGGAGGCATGCCTTGGGTAGCCTGACCTCTGCTAGGGGCCCATAAAGTTGTGCTCGTGGAGACATACTCTAATGTCTCTGGGTAGCCTGGAAAACTCTAGGGACCCACCGATAAGTCACCCGACCTTGTCGGGGAGGACCACGAGTGAGGGGAACACACAGCATCCCTAAACCTCGGGTCGGGACAACAACACACGATTCGCGTCAGCAAGGGCATACACAATGCCAAGTAACTCACCTGACCCTGTCAGGGAGAGCCAAGAGTAAAGGAAAACTGCAGGGTTCCTAAATCTCGGGCTCGAGGCGCCAACTGGTAACCCCTAGGATGCGGGAGGGCCGACCTGTCTGCAGACAACACCCTACTAATGCATGCAGGCTCACCTACATGCATTCCTCCGCGCCTTCATATGTTCTAGTGGCCTATTCCAGTAGTCTCAGGGACAAGCACGGCATGATCGACCCCCCCTCAAACGTACTGGGAAGGTAACCTGGTGAAACCATGCCCACAATATATGAGGTTCCACGAGTACACACAGAGAGATAATAACTAGCACTAGAGTCACACGAGATCTAGCCTAGCCTAGGCGAGTGCACCCGGCCCACCCGAGGGTTGGTGCGACCCGCAACATGTGCTCACTTCCAAGGAACTCGTTGTTCCGCACACAAGGTGACACATGGATGAGATCCGACCACTTGGTCGGAGGCAAGAGTCAACCAGTAGGCTAGTGCAACCCAACCACGTGTCTCGAAACAAAGATGATCCATATCCCCGCTCGGTTCCTAAGGGACACTAGCGAGTCATAGCAACAACAAGATATCAATCATGCAATCTCGAGCCCTAAAATGTGTGAGCTAGCTGCTCCTCTAGGTGGTCAACACGGTAACCATGCCTAGCTATTCTAACGCCAAAACAACGTACGGACAACCCTTTAGGTAATGAATAGAGAAATCGAGCATAATCATGGCAGCATGCATATAGTTAAACATGGGTGGAGTCAACAACATAGAACATGCATAAACCCAAGGTGATACAGTCAATCAACAAGTTAAACAGATAAACAGTTCATCGCATATACGTGTATAGATACACATCGGGTAAATAATGATACGATCACAAGATACACATTAATAGAGATTTAACAATTTACGAGCTACACATGATTTCATGCTACCACGAGTAGAAATAAGATCAAGCAGTGAATCACCACACCACAGCATGCATGCGACACATCATCCAACCTTCAATTCCCATAAATCCTATCATGCCACTATTCACATGCTTTAAACCACAAACCCGAATCATAATGAAGCTCCTTACCTTCCCGACGACTCGACCGAAACACCACAGGAACCCACGAGCTAAACGGCGTCCCGAAGCAATGAAACCCGAGAGCACCTAAACACAAAACAACGCCGAGCGTTTGTTATGGACAATCTAAACAAGCCACAAAGGGGGTTAACATCAAAAGAACGAGGAGAAGCTACTGCCCGAAAACACCTCGCTTGAGCACAGAAACGGCGGCGGCGTGTGGTGGCCGGCGGTGGCACATCGTCACGGAACGGATCGGGTCATACCTCGTTGGAAAGGTCTTGAGCTCAGGATCACGGAACAGGTGTCGGATTTGCGATCAGACTTCTCTAGCTCCCGAAAACTACGAAGAAAGAAAGTAGATCTAAGAGGGTTTTAAGCACCTTCGCCGGAAAACTCCATTGAAGGCTTGAAAACAAGCTTTAAAAACAAATCTAAAGGAGAAACAAGACTTACCCAAGGCGATTAGAACAAGAAGGAGGCTAGGATGAGGACGTCGTGCCTGTCGGACGAAGACAAGCTCACTCGCCTGCGAGCTCGTGACAAGACAACCACAAACGAAACCGGCGTGAAAAAAAACTCAAATCCTTTTCTATTTATAATTTAACCCATTTCCTCTATTGACATGTGTTTTTAAAACCCTTAGAAAATCGTAGTTTTAAATTCTTTAAATAAAAGAAGCTAAAATAGAAATTAATAACAAGGAATAACATTTAAATTAAACAAAGATCTAATTATATGTGTGTACTAAATTCATTTTATTATTAAAAATAGGACTTTAAATAGGGAGGTCTCAAGTCTACATATTTTAATAAAAACACTTAAATACCACAATAATAATATTCAAATAAAACACATAGATATTTTTAATTAAAAGCTAGGGTGTTACACCCTTCTTCAAAATTCATTCCTAGAACTAGATAATGAATTTTTGTCCATTCGAATACACCAACCTCCCTCAATATGTTATCAATTTTTGAAATAGACATCATATTAAAACTACAATTGTCAAATTCGTACACTTACCCTCCAATATATGACGTTCTACCGTTATCAGGTAAGACAAATCGACCCCTATGATGTATACACAAGGTGAAGTGGTACTCCATATATGTAAAATGCATGAAACATAGACGAAAAATCTAGTAAAATTATTTTAAAAATTTAGTATTCATTTACTATGAGTATAAAAAATCAAAATAATTTTGAAAACTTACAACTGAATCCCAACTTTATTCAACTTAATAATATTTTATACTAATTGTAATCGATATTTTTTCCATACTTACAAGCGTCACGGTATATCAATTAAAAAAAAAGGAGTTTCAATTACTAAAACAAATAAAGACAGAATATTGAAGTAACAAAAAAAAAAAAACCAAATAAAACACGGTCTATAAAAATTTGATAGAAAACTTACTTGATTTTTTGGCCAAGAAGAACAACTTTTGCAATTGAAGGCCAAGCCAAATTGCTTCACAATTTCTGGCGAGGAAAACATGTACATTTTTTTAATCGATTCTTTTGGAGGGAAAGTTTTTTTTTTTTTTTTTTTTTTTTTTTTTTTTTTTTTTTTTTAAATCGATTCTTTTGGAGGAAAAGATTATGGAATTAAAAAAAATTAGATATAAAGTAAATATTTGGTTCGGTTAAAAAATATAATAAAATAAATATATTTTTCCTTTTCTATTTAAAAAAAGATCAGGGACGAAAGCTAGTTTTTTTTTTTTTTGCAAAGAAGATTTATCGATCGATTTGTAAAATGGAGCTAGTCTTCATTTATCAATTTTTGAAAAGAAAATATTTCATGGACAGATCTACCCTTCTTTTCACACGTGAGAATCTCCAAAGGGTGTTAATTGCAACACTAGTGGAACTTCAAGAGTGGGGATTGATCAAATTAAAAGTTTAAGGGTTTAATTGTTACAAACACTAGTGGTTTATGCATTTTACCTTACTTTTTATTTTCTTCCAAAAAATCCAACTAAACCAATTCTCCACAAAATTCCCTAAGTGCCTAAAATTACAAAATTAACCCAAATTTAAATAACAATTACAAAATGGTCCCTAGGGGTAAAATTACAAAAATGCCTTTGAAGGCCATAACTAACCAGCATTTACATCGAAAATCCTAGAAAATAAATAAATTTACTTTGACGGTTTCTCTGAAATTTTGGGCTGTTACAACAAACAACCAAATCGACAATCCAAAAATCGAATATTGTAATCAACAATACGAGAATTCAAAACAGGCTAGTATACATATGTAAGTATAAAAGCGTAATTAAGAGATTGAATGATGATGAATTGAGAAAAGAGGAACAAAGCAAAACATGTAAGATCGTGCTGCAAACTTCAAATGACCGAAGTTTCATCTTCCAACATCGCTACTTTGAGAGTTGAGGTTTTTTCGGAAGGATCACGTAAGGAGAGAGTTGAAGTTTTTTGGGGAAGGATTGCGAAAAGTTATTCGAGGTTTTATTTTTATTTTGATTTATATTTATATTTTTAGTTTAAAACTTTTGTTAAAAAAAAGAAAAAAAAAAAAGAAAAAAAGTATATTTGAATAAAATGTGTGCCAACATTCCCACTTTTCAATCACATTTTTTAAAATTCATTCGATTTTAGCGAGTATCAAGCAAGATCGTGGCACACTTGATGCTTGATGAACATCAAGTATTTGTTGAAATTACTTGATGTTTTCATTATATATTGATAGATTATTTAACGTTTTAAAGAACAAATCTCAAGTATTTCAAAATAGGTAGTGTCAAGTAATGTCTTTTTTTTGTAGTAGGTAGTATATTTTTTAAAATTATTTGCATAATTGATGTAATTAATCTCATGGGCATATATACATAATCTAGTTCAACAAACCTCAATATAACTAACTGATTGAAATATTTAGAGTTTATATATATATATATATGTACATATATATATGTATATATATATATAAAGAAAAGTATTTTCGTAGTCCTTAAATTTTGGGTTTATGTTTCTAAATCAAACACTTTTACTCTTGATATTTCGATCATGCACAATTTTAATCATTATGTATTTTTTGAATTTATTTTATATTTGTCTTCATTTAAAAATTAAATTCACATCAAGATCAAGATAAACACTTCCTCAATATATTGGAATTTAAAGTTAGCATAGTCTATCGTCTTATTTAACATTCTATTATATAAATAATGATTTTATTGTGTCAAGAGGTTAAATGAGTATTATTCAAATGTTAGGAATAAAATATTTGATTTAAAAATATATCGATCATGTTGAAGCAAATTTCTAGATCTACTACTAAAATAAAATTGTAAATGTAGATCCAATCCCAAAATCAAAACACATAGAGATGAAATCATAAAGAATTAAAATTGTCATTGATGAAATCAAGAGCTCTCAAATTTGGTGGCTAGGGATTTCTCACTCTCAAAGGTGGAAGAAGACCCTAAAGAGCTTTATATACTAGCTCAATCACACACCCTACACATTAGTTAGTTACCTAACCCCAATTAACCCAAGTTAACATAACTCACCAAATGGGTTAATATACGTGACGATGTGTAATTCATATTTAACAAATTACCCTCTTGAAGTACATAACAGAATATCAAAATTCCAGGAAAACCTGGATCATAACTTTGCTCGGCATGAGCAAATCAGAACGGTCTTCAAGACCTCAAAATTTAGAACTTCAGCAGGACAGTGAACTCAATCCACTAATTGAAACCTGAACCTGTTCTCCAAAGAACATCTTCAAAAATAGAATACTCATAAAACAAATGTTGCCAAGTAACATGGAACCGAAAGCAAATGGGAGATACCCTCTTAAAAGACATATACAACACAAACTAGAGTCAATATATCTAGAACGAATCAACTCTTCAAAAACCAATGAGTTCAAAACCCAAATGACCCTAAAAAAAGTCCGAATAAAAAAATATGAATTCTCATAACGCTACACCAAAATATGTCCAACTTGCATGAAACTACTGAACAAACTAACAGACTGTGCTAATTAGAATGACAAGAAACATAAGCACAAACAAGAAAATCCAAACACAAAAACAAACCTCTTGCATATCAAACTCTTTCATCATAAAACAAGAAATCTTCAAATAGCAACAACTCAAGATATTTGTATACTCCACAACAAAGCAACTAGATGCAACCAAAAAATCATCTACAAATTAAAAAAGCAGAATGATGCAACTTTCATTAGTAGACTGCTAAAAACACAATGAGAAAAGTGATCTCTTACAAAGCCATAATCAAAGTAGATTTCTCAAAAAAGAGTAGACAATCATGAAAGAGACAAACTACTCATTAAACTGCAACCAAAACTGATCAATGCAATAAAAGGCGAACATTGAGGATACATACAAGAACACAAATGGAGAAAGAACATCCATCCCCTTTTTCATGTATGTAGCCAAAGGCAAACAAATCTGCATCAGAACGAGAATATACAATATCCTCTAGATCAGACTTAACCACAAACCAACAATAGCAGATAATGAGCAAACAAATATAAAGTCTCACCAGAAACATTCTACATGAAAAATCCGAAAAATGATCCAACTCCCTACCCAACAACTCAACGTTACCCTTTAAACTAGCAGGAATATCTTCGGGTTCAAGAACGTGCAATGTCACTAACAAGGACTAAAGGCTCAACTAAAGGATTTTCAAATGCATAAGTGATAGCTCTTAAATAGAGCGTATTTTAGATTGTCTTAGTTTGCACTATTTTAAAATGAAAAACAAGCGCTAATAGAAGAAATATGATGAAATAACGTAGAAAATCAGCATGCATCCATAAAGTAGCGTCGGAAGCGCATATTCACATTTTTAGTATAAATCTTAAGCAAATTGAGCCAATCAATGTTATTGGCAGGACAACTCATAAATTTCACGGGAAGTACAACAACGAGAACGGTGACCAAACAGCGCAAAAAGGCGCAAAACTAAAAAGGAAAACACGTTTAAAAAAGACACTCCAACAAGGAAACAAATTAGAGAATCAATCACATAATCGAGGCGGCGTCAATCAAATAAATCCCGATGGAAATCAAGGAATTGCGCATTTATGAAGATTGCAAGCGCTCCTCGACTTATCGGCCAAGTAATTCAAATCTATAAATACCAGGGAAATGAGCCGAGAACGATGAGCTGGTCGATTGGCCATGATGCCTATCATGGAGAGAAATAAGTGGTGATGTTGTAGAAGCCGATGACAAGGAGACTGCACATCTCAGCTGTGCCAATTCAATTTTTACTATTTTTATTAGAAGTAGTTTACAGTTGAAAACATTTCTTAGATGCAATAAAATTGTTTGATTTAACATCTATGTGATGTTCATTTCTATGGCTACATTATGGGAGTTTATGTTTGCTAATCTTGAATAGAAGTATGCTAGGAGCGTAGGTCATCGAGTTTTACAATACTAGAAGTATGAAGATTTCTTAGCGCTAATATATATATATATATATATGCGTTGATTAGATACCAACGCATGTACTTTGTGGTGATTCGAAAGAGGAACTGCATGTTGACCCAATATGCTACACTAGGTTGTGTGAACGTCTGTTCACTATTTAGAGTGTTAGGAATAACCTTACTAGTGCTTTCGTCACCCTTTGCGAAGAATGACATTCGCAGCGGAAGCTGGTCCTGCCATAAACCATTAAGTAGGGAAGTACTTATTTTTTAGGGAAGCAAGATGCTCAGTGACTAGCTCGCACGCTTAGTATTTTCTAGGATAGATTAGTTAGCATAACTCATTGCATTCATTAGCATATTTACTTATTTGTCTGCATTTTATTTTACTTATCCAATTACAAAACAAAACCACACCAACTCATACAACTCATGCTTATTTATTTTTCTGCACGACTCTAACTTAAACCATATTAGCTCTAGACATCAATCTCTATGGGATTGATAAAATTATATACTTATTACTTTCTGCAATTCCGAACCACGTATACTTACGCGTAAGTGATTCAAAGTTACACTTAGCATAAGTTTCCTTAGAATTAATTATTGTACAATATATAGCACTAGAATTGCCCCGTCAAGTTTTTGGCACTGTTGCTGGGGATTGATTATTTAGAGTTAGTATATTATGGAAGAGTAGTTTTATTGTCTAAAAGGTATCAAAATTTTGAATTTCAAGAAACTCGAGATTCGGATCTATACGACCAACAAGGAAACAGAGTCCCACAGCCAAACATTACCACATGCACTAACACCAAATGACATTTAATTATTTCCCGAATCAACAATGGACGTACTATGATATTCCACAGCAAACATACAAATTTCAACTTCAAGGCTATGCAAAGAAGATCAACATAACACCATTTAGTTCAGATGAGCATTATCAGCTGCAATTTTAGGGAGATCATAGTAGCATCTATCAACATCAATTCAATCTACAAGGAAACCGCAAGCAACACGGGATATGCATGAGACACTAAGAGTCATGAACCTAGGAGCTCCGTGTATACTCAAGGGCAGTTAAGATGAACACAATGGTTGAGGGACAATGGTATTATATAAGAACCTCAATGGCTTAATTCGGAGAATCTACAATCTCTGATAAAACCAATAGAAAAACGCTCAGCAAGCAATATACGAGCAGAAGGAACATATCTATAGGTCGATGTACTTAATGAAGGAGCAATGATGGATCTTTTATGTGAGAGAGAACTCTCGTGGGAAGATTTTTGGCTAGCCACAATAGTAAGAGCAAGAGAGGCGAAGGAATTACTGCTTGCAGTAGAAATAGATAGAGAAAAGAGCAACGTTATAAGGAACAGGAGGAAGCATGGGCAAGGTTCGCCACCCCTGCCAATCTTGGAACCGACTAACCAGAATGTGTTATGGAAGATAACGAAGGAAGTTCCTATGTTGATACTGAGCAAAACCTAGGAGATGGAAGAAAAAATCAAGATGAAAATCTTCAACAAGAGGGCATGAAAGTTAATGAACCTGTAGAGCACTTTGAAGAAGTTCTACATCAAACTGGAAGGGGAGATGCATAATCAATCATACTGTAGGAAAATGATTATATCATTGAATATCATAGGCCACTAGTAATGGTACCTGATTTTTTCTCGTTCCTAGAAGAGCACACAATGCAGGTATTGATTTGTCGAGAAAGCAACACATGGGTAACTCAAACAAACTTCAACACGGAACTATACATCTTATCAACGCTAGGATTGATAAGAAGTCTACGCATCAAGGCGCATGGAGAACAAAGGCAAGAAAAGGCAATCAAAGATAAAGTCGCGCCAAAAATCTTTATGTGGCCAAAATATGGATGAACTATGCCGGACAGAATTAGCGCAAAGGTTCTGCTTAGATCTACTCAGCAACATTCCTAGAATGCGAAAATACGGTATTTCTGACTTTGTGCAAAATATTTATTGCTTTCAATTAGGTATATTTTCTATTTATGCAATTTTATTATTTTATTTTCCTTAAGTTATTGGGGATTTTGCATGTATATCAAAAAATGGCAAAATATTTCTATCTATAGCACAAAATCCAAAATAATTTCATTTGTAGCAGAAAATTCAAATTGATTTCTATCACTTGTCTAGTTCTATTAGTGATAGAATTCAATCAATGATAGACTTATTCTATCACTGCTTAAGTTTTCTATCAGTGATAGAAATCTAAATTGAGTTCTATCACTAGGTGAGTGATAGACTATCATTAGGTGAGTGATAGAAATAAATATGCTATAGATGAATTATTTTTAAAATTATGCTACAAATATAATACAAGAGGTAGAATATGCTGCTGATGGTAAATTCTCTAAGTTATTCTTAATCTCGTAATTTTATGAAGTTTTTCTATTTTTTCAATTTCCTTTATTCATTTCATTTTTAAGAAGGAATTGGTTTGAATATTCAAAAATATATTTTCCTTTTGTGATTATTCCCTTCCTTGCACGAGGATTCCGAAATTAATTTTCTAACTCTATATAAACCCTGTGTGAGGAAGAGTCGATCGATGCATTCTTGCTCCGACCTCTAGACATTATTCTGTGTGTTGTTATCTTTAGCATGACTTCAACTCGTAAGGTGTCTAGTAAAGTTAGAAAGGTTAAAAAGGTTAATGAGCGTCAAAAGTTTCAAGGGTCGACACCCTCAAGGTATGGAATGAGAAAGTTACTAGCTGATGAGCAAGGATCGGACATTGGACAAAGTTCGCATCAGAGATAGACAAGAAATGGGAAATTCTTCTGAAAAACAGAGGAAATGAGGAAAACTTTTGCCTTCTATATCATGTTGAATAGTGACAAAGAAACCTTTGAAGAAGTAGAGCACTTGAGATTAATGAACGAGGTCGAAGAAAACCACCCTCGACATGAAGAGATGAAGCCGGAGGAGGACAAAGATGAATAAATAGAAGATGATCTAGAAGAAGTCAAACCATGTGAGGATGAAGGGGATGAAGCTGAAATACCTATTGACATGGAGCAATAGCACCCAAGTTTCAGCAACATTCAACCTATGTGGACAAGGGTGTTTCCAAAAGTTCAACAAATTCAACCGCATCAGAAGATTGGAGTCAAAAGAGGTGCAACCTTCACATCTGTTGACACGTAGGAGAAATTCATCGTATTAAGGAATAAATGATTCAAACGTGAAATTGGACTAAATGTATCTTTCCTAGTGAAATTAGACTAAATAGGATATTGATTCATCGTCTAGGATGGAGAAAGTATTTTTCCCAGTGATGAACGCAAGAACAGATTGGTGCAGATCAGGGTATCAAACCACAATGCTGTGACAAGATACTGAGTGTATTTTCATTGAAGGAAGTGTAGCAGAGGAGAGTAAAGGAAATCGAGTTATAAAAACCATTGTCGATGTAGCAGAAAGGATAGCCAAGCTCGAGGAAAGTACACATAAATATTTGGCTCATGTAGAAGAGAAAAGCAAAGGCAAAGGTAGAGCAACTAATTAGATGGAAGTCTCGTTCTCTTTTACTATGCTTACTGCACTTTATTTAATTATTTCGCATGCATATCATCAGTAGTCTTAATCTACGTTAGGATCATGCATTTAGGATAAAACTTGATTTAATTTCCTTATTTATAAAATCATAATTTTTCTTTTGAAAATCTATTTAGCATGATTATTGTAAAACTGAATTTAACAAAAACATAATTTCGACTAGAAGAATTCTTAAGCTCCTTTAGATTCAAACCTAGTGATAATTCTCAAAGAGACCATATTTTAGGCTGCTTAGGTTGCATTATTTTAATATTTAAGTAAAGAATGTCACATCAAAAGCATCACATTTTAGTGCAATTCACAAAGCAATTGTGCAGGATTTCGCGCAGCATCGAGGGAAAGACAATAATGCGAACTATGACCAAATTGTGCGAAGATACAAAACCCAAAGAAGGAAATACATTCGAAAAAAGTCTCGTCTACAAGGAAAGAATCAAAGATTCGATTATGCAATCAAGGCAGCAGGAACCAAATAAATCCCGATGAAAATCATGGAATATGCATTGATGATGATTTGTACAGCTCACCTCTACTTACGGATCACGAAATTCAACCCTATAAATACCAAAGCAAGGAGCAGAATACATTGAGCTGGTCGGGTGGCCATAAGCCGATCAAGGGACTTGAGTCTATTGCAGAGAAGCTAATGGTGGTGTTGTGGACACTGATGACAAGGAGACTACACACCTTCAGCCGTGCCAATTCCATTTACTGTTTTTATTAGGAGTAGTTGTAGTATTTAAACATTTTGTAGTCATAATAAAATTATCCTGTTTAAACTTCTATTTGGTGTAGGTCATTGAATGTTACACTGTTGAATATTTATATATATATATATGCGTTGATTAGCTACCCACGCATGTACCTTGCAAAGAATCGGAAAAGGAATCGCATGTTGACCCAGGGAGTTAGGAATAACCTCACTACTGCTTACGTCGCTCTGTGCTAAGTATGGTGTTCATAGCGAAAGTTGGTTCATCCATAAATCATGAGTCATAGAAGTGATAGTTGTTAGGGAAGTAAGACATTCATTGGCTAGTCCGCTCTCTTAGCCTTTTCTAGGAATATGTAGTTAGCATTACTCTTTGTATGCATTAGTATCTTATTTTTGCATTTTATTTTATCTTATTAAACAAAACCAAACCACTCAACATATATGTTTATTTACTCTTTTGCATGACTCTGACTTAATTGGTATTCGCTCTAAACATAAATCTTTGTGGGATCGATAAATTTATATACTTAATACTTACTACAATTCCCGATCACGTATACTTGCGTATAAGTGATTCCAATTGCGTTTCACATAAGAATTAGTTATTGTTCAATATATTAGCAGTGGAATTGTCCGGTCAAGTTTTTGGCGCCATTGCCGGGGATTGATTATTTAAAGTTAATATAATTAAGGAAGAGTAGTTCTTAATTGTCTAAGATTGAATTCTTTTTTTATTTCAGGGAAACGTGAAGTCCAAACTAATTTGATCAGAAGGGAAACAGAGTCCTAGAGCAACTCATCACCCCGATTATTTAATGGAGCCTAGTCAATTTACAAATCAGCAATGGACGCAGTACTATATTCCGCAACATTTAGACAACTTACTGCAACAAGGCTATGTGAAGGAATTGAACATAGCACATCTTCGTTCGAATGAAAATTTCCAGTAGCACTATTGGGAAGACCATAGCAGCTTCTATCAGCAACAGTTCGGTCCGCGAGGAGATTGCATCAATAGGGGATATACATGGGATGCTAGGAGTCATGAACCTAGGAATCACATGTACACTTCTAGGCAGTCTCCGATGGACATGATTGTAGAGGAAGTAGAACAGCTAAGAAGGTTGAGCATAAAAGGCTAGAGAACTACAGCTTGCAGAAATAAAAAGAGAATAGGAGCAATGGTATATGGAACAAGAAGAAACTTGGGCAAGGTTTGCTACCCCAACAGCTTCAGAAGTAGACGACACAGAATGTGTTGAGGAGAACAACGAAGAAAGCTCCATGATCGACCTTGAAAATATAACTGAAGGTGAAAATCGCCAACATGAGGGCATATAGGGTGATGAACCTGTAGATTTAGGGGAGGCAAGAACACATCAACCCGAAAGAGGAGAAGTGGACTCTACCCATCTACAGGAAGAAGAGTACAACATTGAAAATCTCAATATACCATCAATGGTATCTGAGTTTTTCTCGTTAACAACAGAGCACGCATCGCAAAAATTGATCTGTTGAAATAGCGACATGCGGGCAATTCAACCAAGCTTTCGCATAAATAATTACATCCTATCAGCGCTATATTTGATAGGAGGTCTACGCAGTAAAGCGCATGAAGATGAAAGGTAGGAGAAGGCAACCAAAGATGGCGTTGCCCCAGAAATTATAATATGGCCAAAATATGGACAAATTATGCCAGACAGAATTAGCTAAAAGACTCCGCCCAGATTTGCTCAACAACATTCCTGGAATGCGAAAATCTGGTATCTCTGACATTGCACACAAAATTTAATTGCTTTTAATTAGGAGATTTTATGTTATTTTATTTATAATTTTAGGAATTATGTATATTTCTGCAATTTCCATTTTTATCGTTTTACATTTAGTAAGGAATTGGATCAAATGATTTTAGATAATTTCCTTATGAATTGATTGCTTTCCTTATTTAAGGATTCTGAATTGAATACTCGACCTCTATATAAACTCGGTATGAAAAGTACCATTCACAACACCTTCAAAATCAGTGATATCCTAAAATAACTCCAACCCGAGAAGATGTCTAGTAAAAAGGTTAGCAAGAACCAAGAACCATTGGACACACCACATTCACGACGAAGAACCACAAGAGTGTCAGGAGGGTAGCCAGGAATTTATCGGAGAAAGTTCGCACCAGCGGCAGGCAAGAAGTGGAAAGTTCTTTGGCAAGATACGGGAGAGGAAGGATACCTCTGCCTCCTTTATCGTGCTGAATAGTGATGAGGAAACTCCAGAAGAATTGTCGCACTGGGAATCAGCGGACAAGGAAAACCAAACTCGAAACGAAAGATTGGTATCAGAAGGACAAGATTAGCTTAAATCGAGGAAGCTATGCAGAATTATATGAAGCATGAAAAGAAAAGCGGCAGAGAAGCAAAGTAAATGGAAGTCTCGTTCTCTTTTATTATTCTTTCTATGTTTTATTTTCTTCCCCATGCATTTCATGATTAGATGTTTTATTAGGATCATGCATTTAGGACGCAATTTACTTAATTCCTACGTTATTTCTTTAATCCAATAGTTCTTTTCTTTTGTGGAAGTCTCGCTCTCTTTTATTATGCTTTCTATGTTTTATTTTCTTCCCCATGCATTTCATGATTAGATGTTTTATTAGGATCATGCATTTAGGACGCAATTTACTTAATTCCTATGCTATTTCTTTAATCCAATAGTTCTTTTCTTTTGAAAATCTAATAAGTGTTTATTATCAGAACAATTAAATCTGGCGGAAACATTAGTTCAAGTTGTAGAATTCTTAAGTTCCCTCAGATTCAAACCTAGCATTAGAATAATCTCCATCATAAATGATAGAAAGCTCCAAAAATTTGTAAGGAAGCCAAAGAAACTCACAATAGCGTAGAACAATCGCGTCAATAGATAAGTTAGGGGGAACTAAGCCTCACCTTCATTGAGGACAATGAAGATTTTAAGGTTGGGGATGAGGGCAGCACGAGGAGTGTTGAGAGAAAAAAAAAATCTTAAAATAAAGATCAACCTACTCTAGCAAAATAAGAAGGTCTAGAAAGGCATCAAAGTCTAAGGAAACCTTAAGCATTCCGCTGACTACAAACTAGTGCAAGAGCTTAGTATTATTTTTCTTAGAATCTAGAAACATCATCTATTATTAAGACATTGTACTTGTGTCCAAGAATAGAAATTTCTGGAGTAGACCCCTAAAGATTGCTATGTAACAACTCTAAAGGTTCTTTAGTACAGGAAATGGAAAAAGGAAATTTATCATGTGATTTTTACCCTACTAGATAGTGTGTGCCCTTATAAGTGTTAGGATCAATAGGTACAGATAAAGTTTTGACAACTAATCTAAGTACAAGATCACAAGGACGACCAAACATGCATGTAGTCTACTTCTTGGTATATGAATTTCAACATTCACTTATACAACAACATTTGTTAAAGACATGACAGGATAGTCCATTCACACTTGGTCCTTGAAAGAGGATTTCATTTGTTGATCTATCTTGAATTATAAAAGATAAAGAATGAAAGGTAAAACAACAATTGTTGTCTTTGTATAACATGTGAACAAGAGTAAATTTTGAAATTATAAGGTGCATGTTACAATCTCTTTAACAAAAAGGAATGTGATTAAGTATTTAGATTACCAAAACCATGATTTGAGATGTGAAGTTTGACTGCGGAAAATTCAGTTGCCTCGTGTGCAATAGTCACATACTCGTGCAAGTATACACGGTCTCCATTAAGTAATAAGTAAATTATTGATCTCTATAGAGACTGTAATTTATCCAAGGGGATACTTAGAATGGAACATAATGAAAAGAATAGATGTTGTGATAGTTTGAGTTGAATAACAATAAGAAAATTTAACAGTAGTAAAATGGATTGAGAAAGGTAAGGCTAAACTAAGATACTCATGGAAAACAATAGCAATGTTGTGGGAAGAAACATGCAGTAAGGGATAACTAACATACTACGCCTTACAAACTTCCGCTTCCGCTTTCATTTGCATCAAGTCCGGCCGCAACTTTATGTAATGATAAACCGGCGCTACGTATGCAATAATTACTCGTTTATTCCTAAATTCTTATTCAAAGAATTAAGAACTTAATTCTAACCTACTAAACATGCAACTAGATTTAGGTTATTTCCTCTTCCGATTTACAACCTATCATGCATCAGTTAACATGCATCAGTTAAACCCTTCCTATTTCTTCTTAACACATGCTACGACTACTCCACTTTTTCCTAGCGTTGCCTAAAAGAAATTAGTTCATCATACAAACAAAGAACACACAACATGGAAAACATACCTAAAATAGTATTACTACATAAAGAACTCTCAATTTCTAATTCTTCGACCTCTCTCTCTCTCTTAGAGATCGTCTTTTATAAGCTTCTTCGTCAAATCTTGGAATATTCTAGAATAGGCATGTATCAATCAACGCAACATCGTTCCTTGTTTAAACTTTCCAGTTGTGTTTCTATTTGTCTAAGGCAAGAATCTCTTGAATTCAGCAATCTGTCTTGTAGAGTCTAGTTAGTCAACTTCTTGTAGCACTTTGACATTTCTCCCGAGCAAAACTTGCTCGCAATCGTGCATCTTAAATCTCAACTCTGCATTGTTTCACAAATGCAAATTCCTGCAAAACAGTTTATCAGCATAAGCCTTGCTAAATACGTTTTAAGTGTGCTAATTCATTCATTTTAAGTGTTATGATTCATATCTCTTAATTTATTCCCCTAGTGTGTAAGCAATAGCAAACTACACCTTTTTCTCTTGATTTTAACAATATTTGCATGAAATCTTAGATAAAAATCGCACATAATGATCCAAAATTATCCTGAATGCTGACTCTATTTGAGAGTCATCAAAGTTCATTATCATTCCTAATTACCACATTATCAGTTATATGGAGAATACAAATTGAGATTGCCATCATCATTCGTAAGATGAGGATTACATCTTGTATCTTACAACCAAACATCAAATGACTAAGAAGTTCTTGCTTTGGGTAGATTATATTGCATTCTTGAAGAATTTTCAATAGTCATCGCCTCTAACTTGGCTGGAGAATGTCTTCCTTTATAGTTAAAATTCATCCTATTGAAACAATCAAGGGAATTATGGCCAAATCTTTTGCAAATTTGATAATGTACTTTATTCGGATCAGACTCATTTAGATTGTAAATAGAATGTGAGTATGAATTAAAACCCGATACGTTTTTTAAAGTGTTTGTAAATGATCCCTGCCATTTTCCAGAATATCTATGACCATGTCCCCTATTTTGATTCTTCAAGAAATCCACTTCCTGAGCTATTCGAGTTCGGCATCATCGCAAGGAAGGAAAAATGGTGCGAATTAGACTATGATGCATAACTATTCTGATGATTGATTCTAAGTGTATGACTAAGGTCCTATGCGTTCGAATCACATGTTACACAAGTGTATGGAGTCGAGTATGGAGCAAATGATAAATATTTATTTTATTTTTCTCTACAGGAAATTGATTCATCAAAATTGTTAACTTAAGAGTTAATGCAGAAATATAGGTCTTAAGATGTTGGTTGGAGGTTGATTTCTAAATCTAGCGGAATGATTTATCAAAGTGCAAGTTAAGTTTGAAAAATTGATCAATTTCATTCGAGATAAATATTGGTAAGAAGTTTTATTCATGCTACACTTAGGTCTTAAAGTGTCCTTCCGAAAAAAGTCTACTAGGTTCAACACCCGTTCGAAGTCTTGGATACACAATAAGTGATTTGCATGCAATTAGTGGGATGGTTATTCCTAATCCTATCCCTAAATATGTAAGAGATTAAGCATAATCTAAAAATTACAATTGGGTTATTCCTTTAGCATAACCTAACTGATTTTCATTCGAGGTGAATGAAAAGCAAACCATGGATGGGTTGTCAATCAATCCTAGCTAATTAAAGCAACCACTATGAATATTAATTCATCTTCCTTTATCATGAACTACGTTACTCACTCTTCATTCTTTTACTATAGCTTATTATGCGTCTTAATTAAAAATTTAAATATGCATGAGAATGTAGACAAATAAAGAGATACACAACAAAGCTTCATAACATAATTGAAGAATTTGCGTTACAACCTACTCCTAAGAATTCAAAGTAAGAAAAAAAGGAAATTCCTAAACTATGACAGCAAATAAGAAATCAGATCAAACAGGCTGCTGAAGAACTAATGCTATCTGTCACTCGCAATTCCAAACTTCGACAGATTCTTTGGTACTAGCATGTTAAGGCACTGCAAACAACAGATGTACCTGAGGGTTCGAATGATACCACTTGAGAACCTCCCTAACAAACCAGCACACCTTGATCATTGATCCTTCACATATTTATAGGTGTCTATCTTTCTTGGACTCCCATTATTGACCTTCGGAAGATTCTAGACCTTGTTAACATCTTTTCTAGCAAGATAAAAGATCTTCCCATATTTCTGCGATTTCCTAAGTTATTTTTAATTTGCATCTCTTTGAAGCATTGAACCTCACTTTTTGACCTTTTATGCGACACGAGCACTCCCAAATCCTGCACATGAAATATTACATTATCGAGATTTGGGTTCTAGACATGCATTTGCTCAAAGCATTTATAATTCTACAAACAAAGTATCAATGAATCCTAATTTTTAATCTTAAGGCTCGATGGACTCTCCATCCGAAACTTATATGCATATCTTAATTTCTAACAACAATTCTACCTAAAATGTTTGTATTTCCTATATGAAATGCAGGAATGCATTAAATATAAGGCTTAAATAACTCTATTATTTATAGTTATAAACAAATTAGATGTTTCATTGTTCTTAGCCTAAGTTTCAATAGAAAATTTCTCATTCTTTAATAAGACATGGGATACTTCAAAAGTAATTATGGTCGAACAAACTTGCCTTGATGTTTTGAAGACATTATAAACATATGGTAGAAAATTCAAAGCATAAATGATAATACCTTCATTATTAATCAAGCTAGACATAACCGTAAGTCAATTTAGTAGATCTTTGATCCTCTTGATATATCTATATATGCTTTCACTTTTTCTTCGTAATCTTTTAAAGATCAGATTTCAAACCAATTATCTTAGTTTTTTATGATGAAGAGAAATGTCTTTCTAAAGTTTCCCATACTTCTTGTGAAGTCTTCCAACCAACAATTAGTGAGAGGGAGGTGACATTTATCAATGTAGTTATAGCCTAGTCTTTCTTAAACCATTATAAACATTCATTCGAATGATGTCTTCTTTACCATCATCTGATTTCTCAGTTGTTGTAGAATAATGAGTTCCATAAAGAAACCTAAACATTTTTTGCTTCTTTAATAGAGGCGATATCTAGTAGTTCTAGAGGATAAAGTTTGTTGCACCAAGATAAATTGAACTAGAGTACAAATATTTGTCAGCAGGTATAAAGACGAAGTAGATTTAGGATCTATCGAAGCCATTGAAAATCTTGACTAATCAGTCGTACCCAGATATAGAGATCGTTGGGAAGACGAACAGAAATGTACGAACTTCTGAATACTAAATACAGAAATGTACAAACAGGAAGAGGAGAAGAACAGGAAAAAAAGGAAATCACACCTACTCTAATTCAAAGAGATTTTTCATGATGAAGAAGTATTTTCATTAATTGTGAAATGATATAGGGTAGAATTTTATAGAGATATGAAGCAGTACACACGAATCAACCTAACAGTTGACTATTTACAAAAAAGGATCAATGACTAAGTTTAATCCAAGAAGATCCAACTGCTATGATACACATCAAGCTTGCGGATGAGCACTAAGAAAATTGTGATGTTGGCGGGTCAATGGCCTCAGTCAGGAGTAGGAGAGATAAGGGGAGAAGAAAAAGAGGTTATTTTCATTGTCTTTAATCATTTAACTGATAAGTGTCAATTAGTTTCACTTTGTTTTCATTCAGTTTAACTAATTGACTTCCATTAGCATCATCAATTGTCTATAATATATGTCAACGATTGCCTTTAATTAGTATCAATGATTGAAGTCATTAATATCTTCATTTCTTTCTCACTAATTTCTTCATTTTCTTCTTATTAGCTTCATCTTTTTTCTTTTATTTTCCTTTATGTAAAAAACAGTTAAATTTCAACTTTCATGGTTTTGAATCATTTTAGTGATTTACTTTCTATCATTGATTACCTTAAATCAATGTCAACGATTCCCTTCATTCAATATCAACTATTAAATTTATTAAACCTGAGGACATTTTTCATTTATTCATTCTTTTATTCGACCGTTTCTTCATTCTTCTCTTCAATTTCAATCATTTAACTTATTGTCTTCAATAAATTTCACTTAATTGTTTCAATAATTAGTTCACTAGATTGAACTATCAATTTGTGATTGGAATGTTGAGGGAAGTGGGTGATTTTAAGTGTTGACATTTTGGTCATTTCAAAAGGATCAGTCTCTATTTTAGCTATACATGAAATTTTTTCAAAGTTTTGCTATTCATAAAATTTCTTAGTTTTTTTAATATAATGAAACTTCCATTTATAAAATGTTTTTATACACTTCATATAACAATTTGGAGAGATAGTCCATAGCCAGGACAAAGAGAAAAAAGGATGATAAGTGTCAAACGTTGCTTGAATTTTACAAAGCTAGAGGTCCTTCTAGGATCCTTGTAAAAACTCACAAAGATATCTATCTTAGATCACACTCAGAATCTAAAATGGTCACTCTTAGATCCTAAGACAACTTACTCCAGAATTAGTTTGATCAAGACTAATTCAATGAATTGATTTTAACTTCAAACCTAAAGCAAGATTTAAAAAAAAGACAACACCAAATGGGGTATAAGAAAACACAAGTTTTTGAATCGTAAATCTCTCCAAAATGATGTATTACAAGCCATTTTAAAGGCAAAATATTCGTGCATACCTTGGAATACAAAAAAGACTCAAAAAGCTATTAAATGCATTTTCTAGAAAATAAGACATAAGAAGCCAAAAGTCACTTGCATGGCTTAAATGCTAGACAAAAGGGTTGTAACAGCCCAGTTTTCTATCCCAGTTTTCGAGGTGCCTTCGGGTCAAGTTTCGGTTGTTGGTTGGGTCGTTAGAGCGGTTTTGACCCTTGGGGGCATTTTGGTCTTTTGCTCCTCGGCGGGATTTGTGGATTTTCGGGCTTCGAGGTGGCTCCCCGCCTTTGCCGTGGCTTGTTTGGGTTGGATCATGAGTCCCGAGATGTTTGGGCTAGTCGTTTGGAAGTTCGATTGTGATTTGGGATTTTTGCAAAGTGATGGTTGGTTGTGTGCTTCCTTTGGGATTCGAGCCCGGGCCCTTAGTGTTGATTTGGGAGTTGGATTTTAGTGAGTTTTATTGATTGGAAATGTTTTCTTCGGTCGGGTCTCGAAGGAGGAAGCCGGGAAATGGGATTTTGAGGTGTTAAGTGGATATGGATGGAAAATGGAATTAAAATCCCATTTTTCCTTTTATTTCCCATTTTCCTTTTATTTTCTTTTTCTTTTATTTTTCCCCAAATCCATTTTTTCTCTCTCTCTCTTCCCGACCTAGCCTCACCACCCCACCAGTAGGCCAAATCGCCCGAGCCGCCGCACTGAGCCGCCGCCGTCGCCGCCATGCCTCGTCGCGCAGACGCCAACCGCGCCAGACCTCTCGCCGGCCTAGCCCGGCCCGCGCGCTCGTCCCGCCACCCCCGAGTCGCCTCGGTCCGAGTCGCGCGTCCCGATCTGCCGAGCCCAGCCAGATCGCGCGTGCGTCACGCCCGCGCACCCTCGCCACCAGAGCTCGCCGTGCCGAGGCGCGCCGCAGTAGCCGAAGCCGAAGCTCGCGCGCGCGCGCCGCGCTGCCTCCGCGTGATCGCGTCCGCGCGCGCGCCGCGCCGCCAGCCATGCCCAGCGCCCCCATCGCCTGTCGTGTGTCGTGCCTCAATACAGCCGTGCAGCCTGCCTCAAATACAGCGTGCTGCGCCTGCCGCGCCAATGTCTGCAGCCCCAGCTACGCCACCTACTACCTAGCCCGAGCAAAAACGCCCGTTCGCGTGTCGTAGTGCTCGTGAGTGCTCCCGAGCCGAGCCCCTGCTTGTTTTATTATATTTGGGCCTTTTGATTGTAATTATTGTTGTTTTTGTTAGGTTCTCGCTAGCTAGCTAGCTCTGTTCGATCGCAGCTTAGGTTTCTTGTGTTTAGAGGTCTTCCGGCGGTAAGGATTTCTTACCGAGTTGTGTGGACCTCGCGATATATTATGCGATTGCCGATTGTATGCTTGTTTGTGTTTATTGACATGTTTGGTGATAAGTGCTCTAATCTGAATTCCCGATTAGCATGACTTTCCCGTTTAATTCTCATGTTAATCCATGCTAGGTTGTTCCTTTCTCGCATGCTCGTGATCTGCTTCTTGCTTCGTAGTATCATGCTAGGCTCGTTGTATTCTCTTTGAGCACGTATTGGATTTTATGGAATTGTTTGTTTGCTTGCTAGGCGGGTTAGAAGTGCGGTAGATAGCATCATCCGGCCCGATGCATAAAGTACCTTGCATCCATGGCGGGGGACGTCGAGCAAGTCATTCCGCCCCTCGACCCGTGAGGATTAGCTAACCCAAGCGGTAGGCCCCGCAATCTTGGGTGAGGGAGGCGGTTGTTAATGCCCCAACGGTCGGGATGATGACTTGGCATTGCCTCGTCCCCGGCAATAGCATGTCCTCGGCATGTTTGGCGTGAGCCCCGATTGCCACCGTTAAGGCAAGGACGACTTCTGGTGTAAGCCTACCACGACCGCTTCTTGGCCCCAGTGCGGTGGTTCAGTGACATAGTTTATGTGTCCGTGTCTCACACCCCTATGTCGGTGACACCGATCCAAAGATTTAGTTAGGCGTGGTGGATCGGATATGGGCAACTTGCCTTCGCACTCCTAGCAACCCCCCATAGTAGTGCGCAGTGCAGCACGCGGTGCATGCTTACGCTCATTACAAATACCGATCGAGAGCTCCTCGGGATTGTGAGCCAGTGTACCTTTCGTCGACAGTAGACAGGCTGAGGCCGAGACTTGTTTCTCGTATAGGGCGACTTGTGTGATGTGTTGTGTGGTGTTTGATTTCCGGACTAAGACCCTGAGTTGGCATCCGAGGCCCAAGTGTGGGCTAAGCTATGTGCTCTATCTGTGTTTATATTCATAGCTTGCATATCTTTCTGCTAGATGACCATGTATATCGTATTGTACCCCGGTTGGGGATTCTTACTGAGTAATTCGTTACTCACCCTTACTTATCTTTCAGGAAACCATGGCGCGAGGCGGATGGTGGTTTGGAGGAGGAGCTGTGATCATGGAAACCCGTTGTTCAACTCTGAGATTTATGTTTATGATTTAAATGTCCTCTGAATGCATGTAGTTGGGCACGGAGCCCTAGGGTGTTTTCTGAATGTATTTCCGGATTCTAGCATTGTTGTAAAGTTTGTATGTTTTAAATAAATCTCTGATCAGAGTATGTTTGGAAATGTATTTGTCTTGGAGCAATGCTTGGGAAACAGGGACAGTTTCAAGAATTTTGTATTGACTTTTTAAATGAACTCTTGCCGGTTTTTGGTTTTTACTTAGAATCCGAAACAACCCTATTGCAAATTCTAGTGTTGATTTCTATGCATGCATTGAGGTAATGGCCTATTTAGAACCCCATTCGGGTCGGGTCATTACAAGGGTAGATATGCTTTAAATAGACTCAACCAACTCTTCTAGAAGGTCTCTTGCAATTAAGAGAATGGTTGGCAAGCATTGGAATAAAAAAGTTCCAGAATAAGAAATTTGGAAATTTCTTTATTTAAAATTCTACCATGTAATTTTTATAATCTTCATGGAATCTTCTTTTCTTGCTTCTTGTAATTGCTCCTTCATGTGAATACAATAAGTTGGTGGTTGAATTCATATCATCCCCCCTTTCTTTAAAAGGATTTGTCCTCAAATCAAAATCTTTATGTCTTGTATTGAACATTTTGTGCTTGCTGCCATGGATGAACTTAGAAAAAAATTTGGAGTATTTCATCATAATAAACAAGTTGGTATTGTGTTTGTGGTCATTCTTTACTTTAGATAGAATCTTCTCTTCGAGATGTTGTATAAGATCTCTTGCTTCCTGTAAGAACTCAAAAGAAACACTAGACAAACATGGTTTGAGCTCGCTCGTTAGATAGCAAGTTCCTTTATATAAAAGTCTACAAATATTTTTCTTTGAAAACAAAATAGATTTAGCCTCATTGGCTCTTTCACACAAGCGCACAACATTGCCTTTTCTCTCATTTTTCTCTATTGACCATAAACTAATCTCATGCTTATCTCTCACACTCATTTTCTCACAAGATTCTTTTTCTCTAAAATCATTTGCTTTTGTTTTGGCCTTTTGTGCCTTTTTCCCTAACTCACACACATCAACATGTACATCATTAATAGTAGGTGTTACAATAGTAGAGGGATTGCAAGCAAACAAGTCCATACAATCTAATTTTTTGCTAAACTCACATGCATTTGTTGAAACTAAACCACTGAGCATTTCATTTTCATTGATACAACTTTCCACAACCATAGGCTGAACTTCATCACATAAACTATTATTTTCCATAGAAAATTGAATATTTGAAATTGGTTTATGATTAGTGTACCTTGAAGACATCTTTTTGCGATGTGCTCTTGTTTCTTCCATATCTTCTCTCATAATTTCCAACATATCTTTAAGAGCTTCAAGAACGGTACATGTGTTGCTTTTTCTTCATTATGTCCCATGTTGAAAAACATTCTAGTGTCGACCAAAGAATGTCGACCAAATACTCTGACACCAAATGGTAAGCGCCAAACGTTGCTTGCATTTTACAAAGCTAGAGGTCCTTCTAGGATCCTTGTAAAAACTCACAATGATAGCTAACTTAGATCACACTCAAAATCTAAAATGGTCACTCTTAGATCCTAAGACAACTCACTCCAGAATTATTTTGATCAAGACTAATCCAATGAATTGATTTTAACTTCAAACCTAAAGCAAGATTTGAAAAAAAGACAACGCCAAATGGGGTCTAAGAAAACACAAGTTTTTTTTTTTTTGAAAACCGGGAAATCGGAGCTTTGCTCCCCTATACCTGGGGCACCACTGGTCCGTCACTAGACTATGGCACCGGGATACTTCGAAGGGTATTCTAGTTTAAGCGTTTTCCAACGGCCTCGAACCAGTGATCTCTCAAGGAAGCATGCCTTGAAATCCTTAGTCTCAACCGCTGGGCTGCCCCTTTGATGATGTATTAGAAGTCATTTAAAGGCTAAAAATTCGTGCATGCCTTGGAATACGAAAAAGACTCAAAAAGCTATTAAATGCATTTTCTAGAAAATAAGACATAAGAAGCCAAAAGTCACTTGCATGGCTTAAATGCTAGACAAAAGGGTAGATATGCTTTAAATAGACTCAACCAACTCTTCTAGAAGGTCCCTTGCAATTATGAGCATGGTTGGCAAGCATTGAAATCAAAAAGTTCCAAAATAAGAAATTTGGAAATTTCTTTATTTAAAATTCTGCCATGTAATTTTTATAATCTTCATGGAATCTTCTTTTCTTGATTCTTGTAATTACTCCTTCATGTGAATACAATAAGTTGGTGGTTGAATTCATATCAAAGGATTTAGACGAAGGATCACACATTGACAAATGTCTCTATTCACCTTGATTTTGCCTCGGTAATTAGACCAGACATAGCTCTAATGGCATCTTATGTAACCTAGTAATCGTGAGGTTATAGATTCAAATCTCCCTCTCAAAATATGGTTGAATCCTAAAAAAAAAGTGAATGAGAAATTAGCTTTTTGTCATTTGAATCCTTGTACAACAAATTTTGTAGCTCTAAGATGCCTTTTGAATTCAACTTCAATATCATGAAAGAAGCTAAGTAGAGCATTCCCATATCTCTGCCGATCGTAAATTCTCTATCATCTTTACGAATGCGAATATTCCAAAGCACAAAAGCTGGCCATTAAATGGTGACTCTTTACTTTGACTATCTGTTTCATGCATTAAAAAAACACAGTACAAATGTCGTTGAATGAGATGAACAAGATCATGCAATGCCAAGGGAAAAAGGGGCCATTTTTGTTTGTAAAAGAGTGGACAAACTAATTGTTTTATCTGAGCCGTACCTGCAAAACTTTGGATGTGGAAAGGTAAGAGAGAATTATTTTTAAAATACCAAGTTTCTGAGTTCATTGTATAGTGATAATCATATAGACACTGAGATATTAAATAAAAGAAGAAATAACAATACAAATGGGGTGTGGGGGAAGAAAAAGATAAGGTCTAATAATGTTATTTGTTAGGAAAAAAAAACTGGAAAAAATAATAATAATTAACGGATTCCAATAGCAAGATCTCGCATTTGCGGAGACTTTTTATTATTCATTGTAATAAAGTTGGCTTGATTTCAATTTCTCTATTTTGCATACATGTTTCTTTTATTCACGTCTTATTGTTGGTTAAATTTAAAATATCACCTTTTATTATATTGTTTTATATTTATACGGGTTGGGCTGGGCTATGTATCATCTTGAGGACTTAACTCCCAACCTTATTGTACTTTTTTAATTTTCTGTTCTAAACGCTTTGCAGAAAGGAATTTATGTTAGGCATTGACATAACCTATTTTTTCATGTTTAAATAAGAGGATCACATTTTATTTTTTTTTAACCTAAAATTAAAAAAAAAATGAAATATAGCCTACATGATACATAGGAGATTAAAAAAGTTCAGGTTATGTCATGTAAAATAAATCATGACATAACCTGAACTTTTCTCTACATGATGATATATACGAGATTAAAAATGCTTTTCAGATGATTTTTCTATTAAAAACTAATGATTTTTTTTAGTGAACAATAAATTGAGATAGGGGAAATTGTTGAATATTTTAACCAAACAGAAATATATAAAGTCTTGCCTTGTCATTTATGGCTTTTAAATGTGGAGAGGAGAATCAAACCACCAAGATCGTTTTAGAGGTCCATATCTATGAATCTAAGTGCATGGCTTGCATTATGGAAGTTAAATCTTTTTGGAGCAATTAAGTGATATATTTGAGGGTAGAATGAAATGATAGGATGTTCAAAGTGACTCTTTGGAAAATATAAATAGTATCGTATTGATTATTGTGTATGAAAGCTTCCATTTTTTTTTTCTTTTTCACTTATTATACATTGTTCTGAAGTGTTTAGTTCGAAGTCTTTATTTGATTTCAATAGATGTAATGTATTTGCATATATATTATTTTCTTTCATTGTATCTGCTACGAGATATCTTTTTCATAAGAAAGAATTGAATCTCCAACCTCAAGCGAATGAAGTATTACCTTAACTGCTATTTTGAGCTCATTTCGATTAAACATTACAGAACATATTTTTAATAAGCATAATAATTATTTATGATCACCAAATTGAAGTTGTCCATTCTGTAGACAAACTATTTGACTATAAAAAAAAAAGATAATTATAGAAAATGACCTAGTACTATGGACGTTCGGTAAAAAATATGCTCATAAACTCTCAAACTTTCGAAACTGCCCATAACTTTAAAAAAAGTTTCAAAAGTACCATTTTTTTTTTAACTTTTTATTCCTTACCCTTAAGTTCGGATGAAATTGTTAAGACATTTAATTTCGTTCATGAAAGACAATTTTTACTTTTGTATTCCTGATCTATGAATTGGTTCTATGTCAATATTAATTGTTTAACCACATGAATTGTGTTGAGAATTCTACATTGAAAATATGATAATAACTTTGATGATACCTAGTATTTATATAATTGATGGGTTATTACATTGTCCATTCATTTTAACTTAAAATTTCATGATAATCTAATAGTGTATCAAAGACCATTATATTCAAACCGATATATATTGATATCTTCTTTAGATGATTTTACTCTACCGAGAGTCAAGTTTTTTAATATATTTCACTTCGAATTGTTATTTATTCTATGTTTTTCGTTTTTACCTTTGTTTCAATATGTAGGAAGTCATCGAATGTTCAGCTTCAATATTTTTTGCTTGATTGTACAGTTAGTTAAACAATTTTTAATTAGAAATTCATAACTTTAAAGAACTTAGGGGCAATTTACTTTGTGATAATCATAATCAAAATAACTAGAATCTTTATGCTTGGAATCTCATATGTCTAAAATTTCACACTACCGACATTCTTAGATCACCATCTTTATTTTGTAATAATAGTTTTATGGGTATTTAGAAAACTACATTGATTTTATGAGTTTTGTTCATGTAAATGTCTTAACTGCCCTCACAACTTAATTTATATAATTAAAATCTATATATCATATTTCTTATATTAATTTGAATATTATATTTTAAAATAAATTTACCAAAACTAAAATTCATTTATTAGTCAACAAGTGAAAATTTTCATAATATAATTAATTATGTATGTTTAGTTGTTTTTTTGTTTTTTTGAAAAGGATGTCTGTTTAATTGTTAATGCATTATTATTATATATATATATATATATATATATATATATATATAAATTTGAAGGTACAAACTACACACAAAATATAGAGAAAATTATTAAAAAATTTATTTTAAAAAAATAGTAATGACAAAAGTGTCATTCAAGAATGTCGTCTAGATGAACATCCTAAAAACTCATTGAGCATCCGAATGACTATTAAATGGGTATCTTAATAAGTCGGACATCTCAGGATGTTTGCATCCATTACTGCATGGCAAAAAGAATGTGGTAATCCAGATGCTTATCTCATGGGAATCTTGGATTAATCCTCCATTGTGGTAGATGAGCTTTAGTGAACTAACAGAGAAACTTTTGTTATTGGCGGGGATTCATAGGATATAATCTTCCATTGTGGTAGATGAAGGCGGCTGCCTGTTTGCCATATCTTCATTCCAACAATCAAGTTCACGGTCCATCAGAGGACAAGTAGGCTTAAAATTCCATACGTAAAAAATCGATAGAGATTTGCAGGCAACGACCTGCTTTGTGACAAGAATAGAGGCTCTTAACCATCCCAAGCATGATACCAGAATAAAGCCTTGCGCCCATTGTTTATTTTCCATCTAATGTTACTTTCCATTATCACTTTCAAAGTTTTAATGTAAAACCAAGGAGCATGAGCACTACTATGCCGACATATGGATGGAAAATCACTCGAGAACTATGAAGTGTATTTAGCCATTATCACCTTCTTCCATGGGGGGCTATTTCCATAAAGAAACGCCAATACCATCTTCCAAGTAACGCCTGATTATGAATGGAAATATTTTGAATACCTAAACCACCGACCTCTTTAGGGAGAGTAACCAAATTGCATCTAATCAGATTTTATCCCCTTTTGTTATCAATACCCTTCCACAAGAAGTTTCTCATTAAGCTCTCAATTTTCTTGCAAACTGAAATGGGGGCTTTGAAGTCAAACAGGAGATATGTAGGAACGTTTCCAAGAACTGACTGAATCAATGTAGGTCTCCCACCTTTTGAAAGAAAAGCATATTGCCAACCATCAAATGTTTATGTATCTTTTCAATAGTAGACTCCCAAAATGAAAATTTCTTTGGATTACCTCCTAGGGGAATGCCAAGGTAAGAAATAAGTAGAGCTTTAGATTTACATCCCCATGTGTTAGCAAATTCATCAGCCAAGCTATCACTAATGTTAATACCTGCTAAAATAGATTTATTCACATTTATCTTTAACCCTGTTGATGCTTCAAGACTATGAATAACATGAAGAAGGTGCTTCATTTTATTATCACCAGCCTTAAAAAAAAGAAGGATGTCATCGGCAAATAATAAATGAGAGACATTGCAGCCCATGAAAGAACAACCCTCATTGAGACCCTTCTGATGAGCATTGTCAAAGAGCCTAGAAAGGTAGTCCATATCAATGACAAAGAGAAAAGAAGACAAGGGATCTCCTTGGCGAATGCCCCTTAGAGATTTTATCTTTCCTCTGGGTTTGCCATGAACAATTATAGAGAGGCTAACTGTAGAAATGGATGAATGAATCCAGTTGATCCATTTTGTGTTGAACCCCTTTAACTTGAGCATCGCCAGAATAAACTTCCAATTGATCTTATCAAACTCTTTCTCAATGTCAAGTTTAATAATCATCGCCTTTGTTTAGAACATCTCCAATAATCAAACATTTCGTTGGAAATGAGCACAACATCTATGATTTGTCTACTTTGCACAAAAGCACATTGGTTGTGAGCTATAGTGTGTGGTAGAACCACTTTAAGCCTCTCAGCCAAAACTTTGGAAAGAATTTTGTAGATGCTAGTAGTTAAGCTAATGGGTCTAAATTCGGAGTCTTTTGTGGGCTTTACAACCTTAGGAATCAAAGCAACATAGGTTTCAATAACTGCACGATTTACTATGCCTGTTTGGAAAAAATCGTGGAACAATAGCATAATGCAAGACTTGAAACTGTTCAAAAACTTCTTAAAAAGCTCTATAGTGAAACCATTCGGACCCAGGAGTTTGTTATTTTCAAACGACTTAATGCATCTTTAAACCTCATCTTCAGAAAAAGGAAGAGTAAGTTGATTTGCTTGCTCACAAGATATAGGTTGCCATTCAAGGTTTGTAACTATCCAATTGTCACCACTACCTCCTTTATATATATCTTCAAAGAAAGATATGAATTCGGATTCAATATATTTGTCTATAATGCAGCTGCCTCCATTCCTATATCAGTAATCTCAGATATGAAGTTGTATCTTCTTCGAGCATTGCAGGATTTATGTAAAAAGTTGAAATTTTCATCTCCCTCAAATAGCCACATTTGATTACTTCTTTGTTTCCACTTTCTCGCATCGTTAATGGATATAGCATAAAGATCAGCTTTTAGGGAAATACGTTTTTCCACCTCATGTTGATCAATAGTACCAGATTCTTCTTTTCTATCAATAGCATCAGTCTCCTCCGCAATAGATTTCTGGCAGCCAAATTTGGCTGAAAATGAACCTTGTTCCATTGTTTGCATTTGGCAGCCATCGCTTTCAATTTTCTTAATAATGGCACACCCGATGTAGCCTTCTTGATCAATTTCCAACCACCATTTTTCGAAAGCCTCTTCGAAATTTTTGTTGCACAACCACGCATTTTCAAAACTAAAAGGGCTGGGACCCCATTTAAGATTTTGAGATTCGAGCAAAATTGGATAATGATCGGATGTAACTCTAGACTTCCTCGAAAAATGATGCATATGGAATTTTTCAAGCCATCCCTCTATGTATAGAAACCTATCTAACTTGGATAGAGTAGGTGAAGCACGGAGGTTGGACCAAGCGTGCAGGCCATTAATGCTAGGAGGGTCAATCAAACCAGCTTTGTTTATAAAATTATTGAATTGCCTCATATTGGTTTGGGAAGTCCTAGCTGATGTGGTGAAAGACATCCAACGATAAACATTAAAATCCCCTCCAATTAGCCATGTAGGAGAATAAAGACAGCACAGGTCAAAGAGCTCTCCAAAAAAATTGTCTCTGCCTTCTTTCAGTTGGACCATAAATACCTATAAGTCACCAATTGAAACCATCGTTTAAAGCAAAACGAATAGATAAAGTATGTATGCTTAAAATAACCTCACAAGCGGTGGTCGAAAGCCTATCCCACAATGCTGAACATCGCCCGGACGCGAAGATCCTTCCAGAGAAGACCACCCCACACTAACAGAACTCCAAATTGATTTAATAACAGCAAGATTAGGTTGTTCCTTCAACTTTGTTTCGGTCAAAATGATAATATCAGGGTTGATAGACTTTATAACCTCTCTTTTAGAGGCAAAGCGAAGACCTCTGGTGTTCCAAGTAAGAACTTTCACGAGCCGTATTAAGAGAATCAAATTGTTTTAAATTTTGGCTAGATCTCTAAATCAAATCTTCAATGGACATAACAACATAACTATTATTAGTAAGTTAGTATTCTAACTGATTTCTGAAATCTGATCTGTCTCCCTGTCGAGTATCGTCGACCCCAATTCCTCATGTGTTGTGTAAATTGCTTAAGATGTTCTCAATAATTTCCTCTGACAATTCACGATAATCAGGCTGACTATCGAGTGTAGAGTGACCAGATTGATCAGGACTGGATCTTAGAGTTGTGATTCCAATCAATTGGATTGAGATCTCCCAAGTCCACCACTAGTTCATGTTCCTCGAAAATAGTCTGTATAGTGCCAAATGAAGGAGGAGAATATTGCTACGTACCTGGAGAGAGTGCCATGGATGGATTCTTGATGTAGTTCCTCTTCCGATCGTTCCCCTCTTCAATGGCTTTTTCTGTAGGAGGTGTCTGCAGTTGAGCACTCGATGCCTCAAGTCTATCAATCTCAAGGGCTCTACCGCTTTGTTCATTTAAAACCAGGCCTCTAATTGGAGATTGAGAAATATCTTGTTGCTTATTTTTACTCGACCCGTCAATGGTTGGCCCATCAGTAGTCAGCCCATTACTAGAATTTGCTCTCGACAATCTTTTGCTAACATTCCTTAAGGCCCATCTGAACTATAGACCAAAGATTGGATTTTTTTAGAGCAAAAAGAGGCCAATTTTTTGGCCTGGCCCAAATCTCTATATTCACCATAATTCTTTTTCTCTTTTGGAAAATGGTAAGAGTTGTCTACTTTTTGAAAAATAAACTATCAAATGTCTACTCATTTTTTGCATTTAAATTCATGTCTACTTGAAAGAAAGAGAGATTTTTAGTTCCCACAATACCCCTCCATATCCTATTTACCTAATTAATAATCAATATTGTTTAAAAACAAATCCTCCACACGAGCCTACATTTGAGGAGATCTTTTTAAATATTTGAAAAAATTAAAATTAAAATTTGAAAAATTTCTTGAAATAACCTAATATTTCTTCTTCCATAACCACCTTCAATATCTAATTATTTTATTTTGAATATCTTATTCTTTTCTAATGGGATTAAAAAAAAATTTTTATAAAAAAAATCAGATTTTATATTAAATAACCACTATATCTCATATTTTATTGTTAATTCAAATTAAAATTTGAAAAAAATCTCTATATAAATAATATTGAATGATAGAAAGATGAATTTGTAGGAAAAAAAAGTTATGTCGCCTAACCACATTCCACCTCGCCGGTTGAAGATCCAAATTGTACGATCTTTCCTTCAACAGTCGACTATCTCTACACTCACGTTCATGGTTGAAGATCTTAATTCTATAATCTCTCTGATCCACACATTTGCAATTCTCTCTAAATTTCACATTGAAAGGATTTTGGTTCTGCAATAATGGAGGTCACACCCATCCAGTTATTTTTAATGGAGACGGTGACGATTGAAATAGTATACGGTACAACTATTAGTCAACTTATAGATTTAGTTGCATTTGCACTTGATATTGGAGAAAGTTTGACCATAACTATAATGTGCAGAGGGTTTTCCAACGTCATGTATAACGATTGCTTCATCCTTTGAGAAAATGTACTCATACACAATAAGACGTACAATACAAACAACTCGGATGCCCTAGTTATGTAAAAGTTGGGGTCATGTTCTCAAACAAGGATGAGTTGAAGAAGTTTCTATGCAAACTAGTATTGAGAAAAAGACACTAGTCTTGAGGTGTCATAAATAGGTAAGGATTTTTACTTCTGGTCAACATAATAGACTGATAGTGAATTATGTTATGTAGGCAGCTATACGACATATGAGGTTGCAATTTCAGTATTGGTGGGAGAAATTTCAGTCGGAGGGTCATGGAAGTTGTGGGGAAAGCTCTCTCTTATGGTGTAGAAGAGAATAGAACTTCATACACACTGGCAGATGTATTTGAAGGTGTTTTATCGTAGAAGGGGGAGATGGATAGGTTCAGAAGCTATGGTCATTTGGATTTCAGAAAATCAGAACGGTCTCAAAATTAATAAGTGGTTGCCAAATAATGATGATAGGTCTGCATGTCAGATAAGCATTCAATTTCTTAATTTTTGTTTCTATCAATTCAAAATTCCAACCCGTATCAGGAAACCATATGTGCGCATATGTAAATGGTTGGAAGGGAATTAGAGAGTTATTTTAAATTTCAAAATTCAAATTTTCAACGTATTTTCTCATCTCGTATATTTCGATTCTGAAGGTTATAATTTAAGAGTAACTTTGGACGCTCTAGATGTTGGTAGATGTGCTTCGTGTCCGGTGGGGAGGAGATGGACGAATTCAAGGGTTCACACGGTGGGGAAGAAGAGTAACTTGATCCTTTGGGGTTTCAGAAAGATCCAAACGATCTCAAACAAAAAAAAAAGAGGTAGTAGGTTAAAAAAAAAGTAGTTGGTTGCATGTGAGGTAAACATTCAATTCCTTAATTAGTTTTTTTCATATCAATTAATTATCCGACCTCCATTCTGCCATAATATGTATTCATATGTAAATGGTTGGAAGAGATTCAAAGAGCTATTTTTAAATTTCGATTTTTTTTGTTTTTTAAATCAATTTTAAATTCCATATTTCAAATCTTCAACGTATTTTTTTATTATGTATATTTTCATCCTGTATTTTTTGTTATCCTAATTATAGGGAGTTAGTTGATATCTTTATTGAGAATATTAAATATTTAAAATACAAATACATAAAAATGGTACAAATGTCATTGATTTAATCATAAAATTCCAGAATATTAAAAGTAGATATAAATTTAAATGAGTAAAAAGACCAAACATTTGATGTTTTATTTTCCAAAAACTAGACATTTGTCTAATCACCCCTTCTCTTTTCCTTTGTTTTCCGCCCGACGAACTTCATCAACCCTCATTTATATAAGCAACTGTCTTTTGTCAGTTTTTTATGGAACTCCAACGAAAGTAGTTTGGGAGATCAGATAAGTTATATGTCCTTTGATGTTGTAGTGTTCAGAGCTAGGTTTGTGAATATCGAAACTAGCTACCACTTCACGCGAGAAAGTTAAATGAACTTTAGGGTTCCTACCAATCCTCCAACAGCCCGACGCCGGCGAGATCGTATGAACCACATAATTTGATCCATCTGCATCTATTATGCCAATATTGAGGGGGATGAAACCCCTATAATTTTCGCAGACTTTGAGACGAACTTCAGTAAGGTCCATTCCATTATCAACTGTGTTCCCAACTTTCAGTAAACCACTGCATATGTCCCCAATAATTTTGAAAGTGTCATGATTCCACATATGTAAAGGGACTCCACGAAAACGAAGCCAACCCCCATAATTAGGGAAGACTGTGGGAGTTGCATGAATGAGAGGATCCCATCTTTCAAATTTTTTATTAATAGATTCAATAGTCACCCAACCTGTGTTGTTGGAAAGCAATTTGGTGTAGTCTTCTGTTCTAAGAGCAAAGAGAGCATTGTCTGCATGAAAAAGGTTGATGGCCATGATTTCCTCACTCGTACCCCTCAATTTTTCCCTTATTTTTGGCCAATCGTCATGAAAGAACCTCCTATTTATGACAATGGTTTTGGACTAATCGAAGAGTGCTTTTGAATTCATTTCATCGCTAACATCAGTGGCTCACATTTCATTTAACAACCTTGTATCTTCTGCTTCATTTCATGAACCCCCTTGATTGTCAACCACTTTAGCATATGATTGATTTCCATGGGCATTTAATTCATTCCATCCAACATCGGTCAACCCCTTCTTTTGTTTTCTTTTATCTCTAGTATAATACACTGTTGAGACCTCAATAGCAGGCTTATGGTTGGAGATCATAGCAACAAAGTCTTTCCATCCTCTTTAATTATATCCTTTAGGAACCATTAGATCAACTTTCCCACCTTTATAAAGAAATGGTTGTTTGTCGGCCAATCAATTAGCTGCTGCAATGTGCTACGAATCAATTCTATATCACTTATGGTCAAGAACATAGAAAAATATTTTTGTGCTCCCCTCTCATTGAGGACAAGAAACCGAGTGTTTGAGCGGTGGTCCAAGTCTAGAGAAAAGTCCTTCCTCTCAACAATTAATTTCCTTGGTAACTTGCTAAAAAAATGACATTGCATAAAAAATTCAGATGTCAACATACCTTCAATGACGATGATGGGTTACGGCAAAGTCCAGCGAGGTCTAGAGAGTCCATCCCTTCATCTTTTTTGGGCCCTGATGCAATATTTCAATGCAGTATAAATAAGTTAATGGTTAATTCTAAGAGTGAAACTAAGTTCTACACTTCAAATCGCATTAATATGCAAGTATACGCAGTCGAGTATGCAGCAAGTGATAAATATTTATATTTTATCGTTCTCCACAAGGATTGATGTCTACAATTAGTTAATTAATCTAAGAGTCGTGCAAGAAAAGTGAAATGAATGGGGTTGAGATTTTTGGTTTGTTTTATATCTAAATGCGAAAGTAAAAATAAAATGCAAAATGAACTAAGTAAGGCTCGGGCTAAGGTTATGGGATGCATATAGCAATTCCTAGTAAAAATGCAATAAGTAGTAATTTCCATACTTTGCCTAACAAACGTCCGCTTCCGCTTCCGTTCAGCACCTAGCCCAACTTCCATTGCGACTTGATGTAGTGAAAAACCACCGCTTCGCATGCAATTGTTACGTGTTTATTCCTAAACTCTGATTTAAAGTACTACTACCGTCAAAATACTAACCTATTGAACATGCAAACTAGCCTTAGGCTATTTCCTCTTCCGATTTACAACTTGTTAGCACATGTGGATGATCGGTCGACAATTGCTATTTAATTAAGATTCTAATTTAACATGCTTCAATTAATAACTCCCTTTACCCTAGTACAAGATTTCTACAACCCGCACCCTTAACCTTTGCCTAAAATGCTTAGCTATACATGAAAGTAGGGAAAGGAATAAATAAGAATAAAGCGAAAGTCATTGCAAAAGAAAACTGAATTAGTTCAAATGCAAGAACTGTTCAAAAGGGAAACAACGGTGCTCAAATAAATAAAGCATAATAGAAAATAAAGAAAAGATAAACTAGAAAGCGGTAAATGGTGGAGACTTCTTGAAGAACAGGACTCCGTGTCAATAGGAACACAAACTTTGCTTTGAAACCTTCATCCCAAGTGTGGGAGAAGAACTCCAAAAATAGGCACACTTTCACTATTTGGTTCTTCTCCTTTTTATAGGCTTGAAATTCTTGAGGACTAAGTAATCGACTTGGAAGACAAGGATTTGATTTGGATTTTTATTTCCTTTTATTGCATATCGCTTGATTTTTGCGACAGATTTTCTCTGATTTTGTCAATCACATCTTTGCTGGTTAAGGTATGAATCCTATAATTATTGTAGTTTGTCTATTCTTCAATTTGATAGTTGGAATTAGCTCGACATCCGATTCGTTTCTTATTGAGACTTTTGCATCTAATCTGTTTTGCAACAGGTATTTGTCCTTCGCAAATATTACTAGGAGATCCTGCCATCTACAACCTTCAAAGCGTCCGGATACGCATTTTGACCTTCCGTTTCTCCTTTGAATGTGATGCTAACCATGTTTCCAATTCCTGTAGATATAGCAATAAATTAGCGCAACATGGAATCTTTGGCATTTAAGTACAAAAAACATTCAACATTCACATTTTATTCTAAAATGCACTACTTTCCCTAGCCTTTTATATTTAAGCTTATAAATCATACATGCATGAACTTCCCATCTTAATGTTTATTCCAACTCTAAAGTTTATTCGATTAATGCACAAATACCTTTAGAATATATTAAGATATTAGCCTAAATAATTCTATATTTGAGAGCTATTACCTTCGCTTGCTCTTTGATTTCCCCCAAGAAAATGACCAACAAAAAGAATCAAACCCAAATAGACTAATCTGCAAACCAGAGAACCACATAGGCAGAGAAAATGGAGCGTCAATTCTGACTCCCGACACTCTTGCTCAAGGGCAGTGCTCATCAGGCGGTTTCTTCAGCTCTCAGGCGGCAGCGATTTTAAGCGTCCATCCTCGATAACCCGGATTCGTGGCTGATAAACGAATCTTCTTCTGAAATCCTTCGAAGGATCTTCGCCGGTTTCTTCCAAAAACCTTCTAATGTTATTCGCCTATCAGCCCCATGGAAAAAACCGAGCCGTACGAAATCAGCACTCCAACAACGCCATTAATCCATCACCAAAGTGTCGACGAGAGATTTGGAATCGAACGAGTCGCCAATCACAATCCTGAAAAGGAAAATTAAGCGCTCTTTGGTAACATTTTATTTTTCGTTTTTTGTTTTTGATTTCTTATTTTTTGTTGTTGAGTTTTTTAAAACAGAAAACATAAACGTACATGTTTATAACTATTTTTACTTCTTGTTTTTTTTAAAAAAATTAATGATAATAAAAAAATAAAAAAATAAAAAAACTTTGTTTGATACCATTTGTTCTTTCTCTATTTTAATTTTTTAAAAAACCAATGTTGAGTGAAATAATATTAAAAATGGTATAAAATGCATTGAAAACCTAAAAAAGGAAAAAGGTATTATTCATGAATTATTGATGTTTGTGAAATACATAGCCCTTATTTTATTAACAAGAATTTACTAAGGTGGAAAATAAAATTCATTTGTGCGTGAGTGAGAAGCAAAGGGCACCACAAAAAAAGGTTGGAATTTTTCGATTTTAAACCAACTTTTCAACTTTAACATATTTTTTTATTTCCAATTTATCCTTGTAGACAAAACTTTTCATCAATGTTAATAATCGAAACCAATCGATGGCATTAATAGAAATCATCGGTGACACAGATGAAACTTAATCAATTTTAAACTGAGTTAAAATATTCCAACAAGCTTTGTGGTTTACCTAGCTATGATCAAAATAAACATACGATTTACATAAATTTATATCAATATCAAATGATACTAGTTTACAAGCCGACATAATGTGTGTATGCATGTTATTATTCTTATATTGGCAATTTGTTTGAAGTAAATTATTTGATAAAATTCTAGGAAAATTAATTGTTATAAATACAGAAGAACTTCAATTGTTATAATTGATTGAATTCAATGAATAAACTTCAATTAGTGACACTAATCAAGTTCGTGCAATAATATAGATTGCAATAAGTGAAACTGATTTCCTTCCATTAGTATCACCGATTTATTTCAATCGATGAAATTGATTGCAAATATAGCAAACATGGGTTAGTTTAATCAATCACAAATTGATTGATTTTAATTAGTGTCACTAGTTCATTTCAATCGATTATGCTAATTGAAAATATGAGATTAGTTCAATCGATCGTGTATCACTACAACAATTCTAGGAATAGATGAAGGTGATGGGCATCCAATTTTCAAAGAAAAAAAAACACACGAACACTTTAGATGTCGGACATCTAAAGTATTGGTCATCTTACATTTTAGACGTTAGACTTTTAAGATGACGCTCTTTGCTTGTCATAATAGTCTGCATAGATGATGGGCAGCCCGACATCTTTAGTGCCTATTATCTATGTTGGCGAGTTTTTCCAAATATTCATATATGTGTGGAAAATATAGACTTTGTTTTGGTTGTTTCTTTCACTTCCACCTCGATCTATTACCCCTACATACTCCTCTTTTGAAGTTCGCAAGGGTTAGGATTTTATATTTTTCTTGAAGATTCGAGCCCAACGGTTCACTACTACAAAAAAGACAATACTTGACACCTGTTGAATGTCAACTAGAACGTTACTTGACGGTTTTCCAAACGTCAACTATACTGTTGTCAAGTAATGTATCTTTACTTGACGGTTTGTTAACCGTCAACTATATATATAGTTGACATCCAATATGTATCAAATACATAAGTGGATTGACGGTTGTAAAGCGTCAAGCTTAGTTTCCTCATTGACATTATGAAAGCGTCAAGTACAATTATGGTTTGACAGTTGAGAACCGTCAAGTATAAGATATTGATTGACACGTAAAAAGCGTCAAGCAATGTATTCTTTTTTTTTAAAAAAAATAAATTAAATATTCATTCCACAATTTTCCCGTAACCCTGAAAGTATTCCTGCAAATCTTAAAGCATTCTTCAAACTCAAATATTTAATAGATTTGTAGGAACCATAATAATAATATATATTTCATAATCAAATGTTCCACTATGTGCACAAAAAAGAATATGAGGATATATTGTACCTTTTGTTCCATGTACACAAAAAAGAACCTAACTACATTGAACCTTTTGTTCCATGTACACAAAACATACACTTCAAACATTAAATATCCAATAGATTTCCAGCAACCAAAGTAACTTGTATATTTCAAGAACCAAAATAACAACCTCTATCAATTCAAACACAAAATACCTACCAAGAGTTTAAGAAAACAATAACTCACATAACTTAAACTTAAACAAACATTATCTAAAAAAAGTGAACATTCCTCTATATATTCAAACACAAAATACCAACCCTTTCTCAACTTCATTTTTTTTTACAGAAAAACAAGAATTATTATACACAAAACCACAAATACGAATGAAGCAAATTTATGTGAAAAATAAGAAAACACACCATCATTAGCCACAACAGCTTTCATGAACATTGTTTATCCTTGCCTTAACACTTTTCCGTAAAAACGTTCTCCAATCAGCTTACATCTTAAGTGCATGCCCTACATTTAATTCAAACCAAAATGAAATATTACGATTAGAAAATAAAAAAAAAATCAAAGAAGTGAAATTCTGCAACTAGTATATCATGATAAAAAAATAAAAGCAAATAGTACCCAAAAATTAAGATTAAGTAACATAAACAAAGATGATCCAAACACAAAAATTAAAAGAAGTTAAAAGTTACCTAGCAACTGAGAAAGTTCATGGAGTGATGAGTTGTTCCTCTCTAGGAGAGTCTTATCCATAGATATCCTCTATGTTACCACCAAAAGTGGAATTAGGGTCCATATTTTGCATAGAATCGTCATCTCCGGTCTTCTTGAAAGTTGTAAGGGACCGACCCGAATGGGGCACTAAATGGGCCCTTACCCCAATGCATGCAATCAAAATAAAGGACATTTAAACAGACATGATTTCGGATTCCAATTAAAACAAAACATTCAAAATAACCCCTTTAAAAACTAAACAATTTCCCTGGAACCTGTCCCTGTTTCCAAGCACCTGTTCCAAGATAAATACATTTCCAAAGTATACTCCGATCAGAGATTTCTTAAAATCATTCCAAACATGTCTAAATATAATAATGCTGGAATCCACAACATATTCAGAAAACATCCTAGGGCTCCGTGCCAGGCTACATGCATTCAGGGGAAAATAAAACATAAAGAGTCATAACACAAAGTCAGAGTTTGATGATTGAGCCCCATGATCACACACTCTCCTCCTTGACCATCTTGTCTCGCAACTTGGTTACTGTGGAAAAACCACGGTAAGGGTGAGTAACGAATTACTCAGTAAGAATCCCCAACCGGGGTACAATACGATATACATGGTCATCTCGATGAGCGTATGCAAGCTATGAATATAAACACAGAATAGAGCACATAGCTTACCTCGACTCGGCCGGAAATGGCGAAGCCCGAAACAGGGGAGAAGAGCTCGAATTTTGAAGGAGAAGAAGAAGAAGAAGATGTACCTGCTGCTCGGGGTGAGATCGACTTCGAATTTGGGATGAGAAGCTTCTCTGAATTCGAGGTTGGCGAGGAGAAATGCGAGAGGAGCTCAGTCGGTCGAAGAAGAAAAGAGAAGGAAGAAGAAGAAATCGGGAAGAAGCCTCGGGCGGCCCGGCTTTATACCCGAGGCACGAAACAAGGGTTAAGTAATAGATCGCGCGTTTAGATTAACAAACGCGCGCGGTGGCTCTGCTGGCAGCGCCCCCTGCCTAGCACTCGACACGTCCTTGGCTCGAATCTCACTCGACGCGCTATTTAATTCCTTATTTATTTCCACATTCTTCCAAGCCCGAATGCCTTCACCAAAATTCCCGATCCCATTCAAATCGACTCATAATTTTTCCGGCAATTAACAAATACAAAATCGCCCGCCCAAAATTACCAAAATGCCCCTGGCCTCCCGAAAGACCGGATGAAATTTCCGGTCGTTACAATATTCCCCCCTTATAAGACTTTCGTCCTCGAAAGTCACTTAAGATTGGAACAGCTCGGGATACTGCAATCTCATCTCGTCCTCCCGCTCCCAAGTGGCTTCCTCTGAGCTCTGACTCCCCCACTGAACCTTTACCAACCGGATCCCCACTGAACCTTTACCAACCGGATTTCACGATTACGCAGTGTCTTTGTCTCAAAAGCAAGAATCCCCACAGGCTTCTCCTCGAAGCTCAAATCCTCATTCAGCTGCAAAGGCTCAAAATCAACAATGTGCGACGGATCCGGCACGTACTGCCTCAACATTGAAACATGAAAAACACCGTGCACTGCCGACAATGACGGAGGCAAGGCTAATCTATAAGCAACCTTGCCGATCCTCTCCAGAATCTCAAACGAGCCAACAAAACGGGGACTCAGCTTTCCACGCTTGCCAAACCTAAAAAAACCTCGCATCGGTGCGACCTTCAAGAATACATGTTGACCAACCTCAAACTCTCAATCCCGACGCCGAACATCGGCGTAACTCTTCTGTCTGCTCTGAGCTGTCAACATACGAGCTCTAATCTTCTGCACGGCATCATTGGTCAACTGCAGTAACTCGGGACCCAAAACCTGCCTATCACCAACCTCTTCCCAGAACATAGGAGATCAGCAACGCTTACCATACAAAGCCTCAAATGGAGCCATCTGAATCGTCGACTGATAACTGTTGTTATATGCAAGCTCCATCAGATACAGGTACTGGTCCCAACTGCTTGGGAAATCCAACACACAAGCCCCGAATCACGGTCAGACACAATCCTCACAGGCACACCGTGATAGCGAATGATCTGCTCCAAAAACAACTGCGCCCACTGTTCCACGGTATAAGTGTCTCTACCGGGAATGAAATGTGCGCTCTTAGCCAATCGGTCGGCTATCACCCAAATATGAGAGAACTTCCTCGGAGTCCTCGGCAAACCAGAAATAAAGTCCATGGAGATCTCTTCCCATTTCTACTGAGGCACACTCAGCGGCTGCAACAAACTGGCTGGTCTCTGCCTGGGTGCCTTCACTTGCTGACAAGTGAGACATCGACTGACAAACTCCGCAACATCTCTTTTCATACCCATCCACCGTAATGTCCGCTTAAGATCCCGATACATCTTGGTACCTCCAGTGCCAAGCAAACAGAGAATGTGGGCCTCGAGCAACTCTCGCTTCGCAATCCTGCAACATCCGAAACACACAACCGGCCTCTCTCGCGTCATTGCTGTCGTGAATACACAAAGTCAAAATCTCCATCAAGCACTAACTCACAAACAATCTCTTAAGTGCGGGGTCACTCAGCTGACTATCAATAATCCGTGGTCAACTGAGCTACTCTGGCAGTAACCTCACCCAACAACACTGCAATCTCAGCCCGCTCGACCTCTCTCCGTAATCTGGGCTGGGAACTCAACAACGCCGCGGAGTGCGACGTCTTCCTACTCAAGCATCAGCTACAACATTTGCTTTACCCGGATGGTACAAACTCTCGCAGTCATAATCTTTCACCAACTCTAACCATCTCCTCTGCCTCATATTCACTCATACGAGCAAACCGATACTTGAGGCTCTGGTGATCGGTAAACATCTGAATCCGCTCACCATACAGGTAATGCCTCCAAATCTTCAGTGCGAACACCACTGCTGCCATTTCCATATCATGAGTCGGATAGTTCTGCTCATATGGCTTCAGCTGACGGGAAGCATAAGCAATGACCTTCCCGTGCTGCATCAACACACAACCCAACCCGAACTTGGAAGCATCGCTGTAAATCACGAAACCACCTGTCCCTTCCGGATCGCCAATCTCGTGCCGAGTCAAATCGCGCTTGAGCACAGCAAAGCTCTCATCACACTTATCGTTCCAAATAAACTCGACACCCTTCCTCGCCGGGCGAGTGAGGGGCGAGGCTATGGCGGAAAAATCCTTAACAAACCGGCGGCAAAAAATCGCCAAACCCAGAAAGAAACGGCTCCTACGAACGCAGACAACCGAAGGACAGAAAGCTCCACATACACTCACTGTCTTGCTCCATTAAAGCGACAAGATCAAAATCTCACGGGGTAGCAACAAGGGTCTACCACGGATTGAACCCCCAAATACCAACGGGGCAACTCTCAACTTTCCTGGAAACAGGAAGACAACCAACGAGGCACGAACCATTCGCCCCACGAGAAAAAGCGACTTTTAGCAATTCCAATCCACACCTTGGTCAACACCAAGCATCAACTTGTCACCATACGGAACCAATCCGGACTCTACTCCAAACAAATACTAACTTGCTAGGCTACCAAGATTGCCAGCAATTTCCCCGAGGCTACAAACTACACGGCTCCAGCTTGCCAAATGCAACTCACTACTTGGCCTGACTGAGCTCTAGAGAGGCTCTTCACAACCCAGGGTTCTCCGACAACCCTCGACACCCACTGCCAACTAACGGACTAACAACCAACTGCCTGAACAACAACAACTCCATTTTCCAAAGATCATAACCATGCTTGGCCAACTCCAACTCCTTGGGAACCAAGAGGACCCGCACGCTACCGAATCGTCATCCTCCTACTCAGACGTCAATCACAACATAACTTCTACCCAAGGAAGGATCCGAACAACTCTCTCAGTCATGACGGTCAACAAGAAGATCCGCCAACCAAGCTTAGGTCCAACTTAACAAATCTTACCTAAGCAACAACCTGATACCACGAGCATGGTATCCTTACCACCTCACTAAGCCTTACAACATCCACCTGGAGTCTAACTTTTCCAAAAAGCGAGCACCGGATCCCCAAAGCAAACCCACACATGGATCGACTCTCTCGCCACGAACGAACCACACAAAACACACTTGTGTGTACAACTCCCAACCTTCTTTTAGCGATCCAAGTCTAACAAATGCTTTTCCCAAAGCCACACTAGCTCCCGGCAGAGATACAACCAATCAACGGAACACCCAAAGTTCCATCTCCACACGATGCTCGGAGTCAGGCAACCTTGCTCTACCAAAGCATAACCAGGCCAAACCAAACTTACTTTATGCCATGCCTCTACCAAGGGTGCTTACCCATAAGGCATCCCATTCCTCTCACAAGGCATCCTACTCACCTTATAGACATCCAACTCATGGTCCCTCACCGGACCCAACTTGCTTCTACGATGCTCAACTCTCTTGAGGTTTAGGCACCGGAAGGTAGTTGACCGCACTACCAACCACAAAGATCTCTTGGCCTTAACACTAGCGTGAGATGCACGCGCACTAACACTTACCAACCGCCAACCCGCTTGACTTACTCAACCTCCAAGAACACCGGGAAAAGGCTCGCTCCTCTCGAACATCCTTTCGCTTGAGTCTTTCGATTACCACCGAACTAGCCCTTTTTGCACGACCTACACAGTGCAACTACCATAAACGGATCCAAGGCTAAAGGAGTACGCTAAACTCCGAACGGCATAGAACCATCTGCTATGCCCATGCCAAACTCAGCCTTAACTGCATTTTGTGCCAAAGTGGCACACCAACCAATGCACCTCAAGTGCCACTACTACCAAATCCACATCTTACTACAACGGGGCCAACAAGGTCACAACCTCAAGTGACACGAACTCGGATCGGCATACAAGGGCTCAACTCCAACAACCATGCCTAAGGCATCTCATCAAGTCAAGGCTCACACCTACTCTTGCATCTCCACATGATGCTCAACAAACTCTGCCGGCTCTCTCAACATGCAAAGCAGCTAGCCCTACTCTAGGGCTTACCAAAAGAAGAGTGTTCTTTTTTTTTTTTTTTTTTTTTTACCAAACAACCGAGGAAACCACCAACGGATCCAAATCAGTGAGAACACCGCTTGCTTTGCACCCTTAACCACGGGGTTCCGCTGCTCGGTCATGCAAACAACCACACTTCACGAAGCACAAAGATGCCTCATCAACCTCCTCGAAGGCTACCAACTTTGCAACCACTCTGGGCAACCAAATAATCTAGCAAGGCTCAAGATCAAACTTGAGCTACCCAGTGCTAGTCCACACGGGGACTGCTCCACCAATATCCACATCAAGACAACCACGACTAACTTCTCTCTTGGAGTGGCATTCCAAGGCAAAGCACCTCCACCCTCTCACTAGGGGAAAACCATCAATTGGGCCACGGTTGGCCTATGGGAGTCCAATCTCTACCTCCTTCTGGAACGATGTCCCGGGGCATCCGAATCTACCGGATACCACAACAAGCCACAACATACATCACACATCTGCGGGAAGTTGGCGGGATGGTGCTCTAAACCCAAACCAATAATGAGTCGTAACTCGCTCGTCTCGCTCCACAACACTACACAAGGCATACACTAGATGACAGTATTGTAAATTCTTAACCCTTTTTCTACAACAAATAGTAAACTTAGGCGTGCACTGGTATCCGCCGAGTGCTAGTGATCATGGGAAAATGACCTACAACAACGAGTCATACTACGAATTTATGACTCGAGCTCGATACCAACTGTAAGGGGACCGACCAGAATGGGGCACTAAATGGGCCCTTACCCCAATGCATGCAATCAAAATAAAGGACATTTAAAAGACATGATTTGATTCCAATTAAAACAAAACATTCAAAATAACCCCTTTAAAAACTAAACAATTTCCACCGAACTCGCCCCTGTTTCCAAGCACTGCTCCAAGATAAATACATTTCCAAAGTATACTCCGATCGAGATTTCTTAAAATCATTCAAAACATGTCTAAATATAATAATGCTGGAATCCACAACATATTCGAGAAAACATCCTAGGGCTCGTGTCTTGCTACATGCATTCAGGGAAAATAAAACATAAAGAGTCATAACACAAAGTCGAGTTTGATGATTGAGCCCCATGATCACAAATTTCTCCTCCTTCACCATCTTGTCTCGCAACTTGGTTACTGTGGAAAAACCACGATGGGGTGAGTAACGAATTACTCAAGTAGAATCCCCAACCGGGTACAATACGATATACATGGTCATCTCGATGAGCGTATGCAAGCTATGAATATAAACACAGAATAGAGCACATAGCTTAGCCCACACTTGGGCCTCGGATGCCAGCTTAGGGTCTTAGTCCGGAATAATATCACCACACAGTCCAATACATAAGTCGCCCTATACGAGAAACAAGTCCCGGCCTTAGCCTGTCTACTGTCGACGAAAGGTACACTGGCTCAAGATCCCGATGAGCTCTCCGGTCGGCGCTGTAATGAGCGTAAACATGCACCGCGTGCTACTGCAGACCATGGGGGGTGCCGGGTCTAGAGGCAAGCTGCCCATGTCCAGTCACCACGCCTAACTAATTCTTTGGATCGGTGTCACTGACATAGGGGTGTGAGACCTGGACACGTAAACTATGTCAGCCTGAACCACCGCACCTGAGGCTAAGGAAACGGGTCGTGGTAGGCTTACACCAGGAAGCCGCCCTTACCTTAACAGGTGGCAATCAGGGGCTACGGCCGAACACGCTGAGGACGTGCCGATCGCCGGACGCGAGGCAATGCCAAGTCATCATCCCGACGGTTGGGGCATTTAACGATCGCCACCCTCACCCAAGATTGCGGGGCCTACCGCTCGGGTTAGCTAATCCTCACGGGGTCCAGGGCGGAATGACTTGCTCGACGTCCCTGCCATGGATGCAAGGTACTTTATGCATCAGGCCCGGATGATGCTATCTACCTGCAATTCTAACCTGCCCTAGCAAACAGCAAGCAATTCCATAAAATCCAATTCGTGCTCAATAAGAATACAACGGGCCTAGCATGATACTACGAAGCAAGGAACCGATACGAGCATGCTAGAAAGGATCAACCTAGCATGGATTAACATGAGAATTAATCAGGAACAACATGCTAATCGGGAATTCAGAATTGAGTACCTAGCTATACATGTCAATAAACACAAACAAGCAATCAATCAGCAATCACATATAATATCGCAGGGTCCACACAACTCCGGTAAGAAATCCTTACCTTGGCCGGGGACAATTTGACATGAAATCCTAAGCGGCTAACGAACCCAAACTAGCTACCAAGAACCTATCAATCACAACAAAAATCACGCAATAGGCCTAAATATAATAAAACAAACAAGGCTCAGCTCGGGAGCAACTCACGAGGCACGACGAACGCACGAACGAGCCGATTGCACGAACGGGGCTGGCTAGGCGAGCTGGGGCGCAGGAGTGGGCGCGTGGGCGCGCTGGGGCGCGGACGGGCGCTGGGAGCGCGAAGCGGACGAAACAGGCGTTAGCGATCGCGGCTCGGTGGCGGTGGCAAGGATGCCGCGTCTTGTGCGACGCGACGACACTGGCGACGCGCAACACAACTTCGGCGAGAGGGCTCGGGCGACGCGATGCGGCCAAGCGCTGAGGCAAGCTTCTGCGCGAGCTCGGCGACGGCGAGCTCTGCTCTGCTTCGCGCGTGAACAGGGGGCGAAGGGAAACTCGAATTCGAAGCGATCCGAGAGGTTTCGACGGGCGATTTGTTGATGGCGAACTCCCCTACACTAACTGCACAAAACCCATACCTCAAATTACCTCGACTCGGCCGGAAATGGCGAAGCCCGAAACAGGGGAGAAGAGCTCGAATTTTGAAGGAGAAGAAGAAGAAGAAGATGTACCTGCTGCTCGGGGTGAGATCGACTTCGAATTTGGGAGAGAAGCTTGGCTGAATTCGAGGTTGGCGAGGGAGAAACGCGAGAGGAAGCTCAGGTCGGTCGAAGAAGAAAAGAGAAGAAAGAAGAAGAAATCGGGGAAGAAGCCTCGGGCGGCCTGGCTTTATACCCGGAGGCACGAAACAAGGGTTAAGTAATAGATCGCGCGTTTAGATTAACAAACGCGCGCGGTGGCTCTGCTGGCAGCGCCCTTTATTTCCACATTCTTCCAAGCCCGAATGCCTTCACCAAAATTCCCGATCCCATTCAAATCGACTCATAATTTTTCCGGAAATTAACAAATACAAAACTGGCCCGGCCCAAAATTACCAAAATGCCCCTGGGCCTCCCGGGAAGACTGGGATGAAATTTCCGGGTCGTTACAAAAGTGCTTTCCATCACTTAACTCAAAAGCACCCCATAGAAAGAAGAATTAAAAATTAAATCTACCCAAAAACAAACACAAATATAAATTTGGTAGACTTAGCTTTTCATTAAATAGTCAAATTCGAACTCACTTGCGAGAATTGAAATGAGAAAAAGAGCATAGTCATTTTTTAGGCAAAAATCAAAATGCATCACTACCAAACAAGAGAATAGGAAAGAGATAATTTTGCAGCTAAAAAACTAGCTATAGAAAATAAGATTCAGCCACCCGCACAATCCTAATTATTATTAAAGCTGGTAAAAAATGATAAACATTGTCAATCTAGTTTAATTTGTTATTTAAGATCAAAGGAAATATAGAAAAATGTTTTGATTCAAATACACAATACCAATAACTTGAGTTTAAAAAGAACAACTCACATAACTTAAACTTAAATAAACGTTATCTAAAAAAAAATGAACATTCTTCTATAGCCACAACAACTTTATGTGAAAAAGGAGAAGAGCACACCATCACTTGCCTTAACACTTTATGAACATTGTTTTTCCTTGCCATAACACTTGTCCATAAAGAAGTTTTCCGACTAGCTTACATCAAAAGTTCCCTACATTTAATTCAATCCATAAAGAAGGATTAGCCCTATTGCAAAATGAAGCAAATAAGAAAAGATCATTAAATTAGAAGAAAGAACAACCATACACAATTTCATATGTAGAAAAATGAATTTAGAAAAAAATTGCAACAAAAAATTAAAGTCAAGCAAAAACCATCATATGTAGTGTCTAAGGAAGTCTGTTCATTCTACTCGTACTTTTTATCTAACTTTGTTTACATGTATGAGCTTATCGTATCAACCTATAAAGAATAAAATAAGAAATGACCTTTAAGAATTAACTTTATGAGTATTTTTTTTAGACCATAAAATTACAAGATTCAAATAAATATATACACATAATAAGAATGAACTGAACTGCTTCAGAAAACACCAAGTTAATTCAAATCTTGATTGATTCAGAAAATACCAAATATAAGTATTTTGCATAACTTGTATATTAGTTAGTCATACCTCATAATCTCAAGCTCCTAAGACAATTCTCGGAGCACGACAATCAAGCTTGTTAACTCCACCTCTACCTTCTTAATCTCATCCACCAAAATTCATCGTCAACCAGTTGTCTGTTGTTTGCCCATCTATTTGATTCCATTCCTAAAAATCACACGATGAATTTGGATGATTTCAATGTTCTTTGTTTGAAACACTAAAACAAAGAAACACCAGCCATATAACCAACTACTTGAAGAATTAAATTTAGAAATTTATCCCTATAAAAATAAAACTAAATGTTGCATCATTAAGAAGACAGAGAAACATAAAACGTTTTTACCCATTTGAACTTTGAGAGAATTTAAATTCAACAAACTAGATGAAAGCGGATTTCTTTATTTATTTTATCTGTTTGATTGAAAGTATTAGTGAAACTACTTTATATAAAGTGCCTTGTTTTCAAGCAACTTCAATAGAAGGTCAAGAGGCAAGCATGGTGAAAGATTCTATTCTCCAGGTAATATAATTCACTCCAAGTTAAATAAATGCAAATAAATATATATGTTCTAAGTTTCAATTAATTTAATTTCTTGTGTCATAATTTTTTTCAAAGTTAAATTATAAATTTGCTATCTACTTTTTGAAGAAAATTAAAGTTTAGTCTCTATGGTTTCATAAACTAAAATTTAGTCTCTAAGATTTTAATAAAGTTAAAATTCAATCCCTACCTCATCTCCAATTTTATGTTTCTTTCTCAATGTAGCAGACTCAAAATCATGAGAAGAATGACCATCATCTTCATGGGAACAAGCATCGTCGTCAAACAAATGTGGAGGCTCAGAAGATACCATCAGAAAGATTTTCCTCTTCTTCTTTAGTAGCTTTAGCTTTCCAATATCCATCACATAAACCATTGTTTTAACAATGAAAATGAAAATATGCTCCAAATATAGACTTCATTCCAATGCATCATCTCTAAATACCCAAAACATGACCTACCATCGTTGGGTAGAAACTAATGCCACTCTCGTTGGCAAATACACTCTTATCATTTATGTAAGCTATGATATATTCCTAGCTACCAACTCTTAAAATACAATTAGATTACAATTTACACAGCAACAAAATACCGAAAAGTTATTAAGAATGATAATAAATAATATAGTACATCATGGAGTAGTTACAAAATTCATAACAATTACCAATTGAATCATGGGGGATTAGACAAGAATTAAACAATTTGAATATATAAAAAGAAAAGAAAAATTAAAATTCAAAGGAGTCACAAACAAATAATTAGGGCAAATTATTTTTCAAAGCTAAAGCCTGTTGCAAACCTTCTTCATCAAATTAGGATTAACCTTATGGAAATCGCAGAGTTCATCAAGTGAGATGATGCCCAAGGATTTTCATAAATCCTCGACGAAAATGTCCTCGCCTAGTTCACCGTAAGTTCTCTCGCCTTCCTTGAGCCTCGCAAAAGCCAGTACCCCAATTAATCGACAACCCAAAAGAAAACCCAAATTAATCAACAACCCAAAAGAAAATCATAAGCTGGAGTAGTTTTGGTAGGCTTAATTTAGAAAAACTAAAAAAAAAAAAAAAGTTATCATTCAGGACTAACTAAGAAGTTACACATGATTGCAATGTCTCCATTCACCAAGGTTTTAAAAGCCAAGAGGCACTGTAAGCACCGATTCCAAGTGAAACAAATCCGTATTTGCCAAACAGACAGTGAAAAATATGTTAGCAAAAACAAAAAAAAAGTCGAATTTAGAACAATAACAAGAAAAATAAGAACAACAAAACAAAAAAAAGCAGAAGAGCAACAAAGGTGACACAAAATAAAGAACATTACAAAATGAGAAAACAGAGTTACAAAAAGAAAACCTAAAACTTGCAGGTGGGGCTAAAAAGAAGGATTAAAGAAAGAAACCCAGAAATGCAACAAAGAAATGCAAGTAAAAGAGAGAAATGAGTGAAGATTACTGGCATGAAACCGTCAAATTGGGAGGCCTGAACCATCTTGTCGAAGTGAAGATTCTCCTTTTGAATGGGGGTTTTGCAAGTCTTGCAGGAAGATCGAGAAGACTTCACATATTCCACCTTGAAACAAATCGAAGAAGAAGAGAGCTTTGGTTGATTGGTGAAGGAAAATCGAAGAGGAGATCGGGAGGAAATTTGGGGAATTTGGGTAAGGAGAAATCGTAACTGAGAGGGAAAAATCGTGAAATTTTAGGGCATGGGGTTAACTTGGTGAAAAGCACGTTAATGTGAAAAAATTGGAATTAAATTTTTTTTATGCCTTACTTGACATTTAATAAGTGATAAGCACTTTAATGTACTACTTGACGCTTTATACATATCAACGGTTGGTACACATTAAAAACACGGGATCCTGAAACAATCTTCGCGTGTTTTTTAACTATACTTGACAGTTTTATTAGGAATTAGTGAATTATTTGACGCTTTTATAATAAGACGTCAAGTATTTGAAAATAGCTACTGTCAAGTAATGTCTTTTTTGTAGTAGTGGTTACATTTCAAATACTTTCAACCATTTTTCGTGAGCTCAACGATATGTTCTCAAACTCTCTCGACCATTTTTGTTCTTGCAGGTGAGTTTATGAGTTTCATTATTTTGTTTTTTCTTGAGGATTTTGGTTAAGGGTTTGGTTGCATTGCTCTAAAAGTGTGTTTTGTAGGGGAAATAGTGCATTTTTTAGTTGGGTGTTGTTTGTTTTAGTTTTTTAGACAGTAGTTTGTATGTGTGAGATATTATAATGTGTGGCTGTTTTTGGAGATTTACCCTTTTATCAAGTATTAACTTATGAGCTTGGTCCATTCGTTAGTTTACTTCGCTTGTGAATTTTATTTGGTCATATTTGTTGAAGTGGCCCACTCTTGTTGTTGTTATTTAGTTTAGGGCATTTTGCACGCATATTTTGTTTATCATTTAATTTATAATCATATTAGCTATTTATTGTTTATCTTTTGCTTTATTAATTTTTTTAATTTTATTTCTCAATATTTGTAGTTCAACACCAAAAAAACCCTACACTAAAGAAGAAATTGATGTGGCACGTAGGGGGTACAAAAAAACCGATAACCCGAGCTACCCGGACTACCCAACCCAAACCGTAAGGTTGGGTTGGGTTATATTTTTTAAAATTTGGGTTGGGTTAAATTTTTAGTAAACCCCGATTTTTTAGACGGTTTGCGGGTTCACAGGTTTTGGGTTGGGTTCAACCCGGAACCCGAATATAAATATATATTTCTTAACATATCTTTGTAGTATAAAGTCGTTGATACCCTGGTAGTTGTACATCTTTTCTTACTTTATGTTTTTTTTTTCTTTTTTTGCTTATTTTTTCCTTCTATGAACAAGTAAACTCAAATATTGAAATAATTAGTGTTTTTCGTCGAATTTGTAATATCACCTCAACTTTTAATCCTTTTGAACCGATGAACCCAACCCAACGCAACCCGAGAATATAGGGTTGGGTTGGGTTGGGTTGAAACTCTAATTGGGTTGGGTTGGGTTAAAAAGTTGATCAACCCAAATTTTTGGGTTGGTCCAAAAATTACCCTTAACCCTACCCAACCCAACCCAACCCAACCCATGTACACCCCTAGTGGCACGAGTAGAGTGGTAGAGTACGCGTAGGTAGAAATTTACTATCTAATTCTTAGTGTGACTTATTATAACTATATTTGATTTGATCTCGAGGGACAAAGTCCCAATTATTGTTCATAATTGTTAGGCATATTTATGAATCTTTAAGGAAGTTCGTTAAAGTTGTAGGATAATTTATAAGAAGTACTAGAATTGTTATATGTAGGTAAACAATTTTTTTGGGAATTATATAGTTCATATGATAATTAATAACTAGTTATTATTAGAAGTTATTATGTCCTATACTCAAATTTCATACTAATTAGGTAATCTTAAAATATCCATGTGCAGGTTGGTTTGTATAAGTTCATGTATCTATTAAAAGAAAGCATGAGTTCATGTCCCTTGCAAAAGTTGTTTAGAATGTTAGGTGGTCAGGAAAAAATATGCAGGTTGGTGGTTTGCCTTGAAATAACAAATCAACAACTTCTTTTAAATACAAGTAAAATAACTTAAAATGTCGAGCACAAATGAAAACTCTCAAGCATTGAGAGTAGTTGTTGTTTTAAATATTGTTTTTTTAGAAAACTAATTTGAATTTCGGAGATGATTAAAGAGAAAGTTTTTTCTTTAGCATCATGATTTAGCAATTTGCAATGTCCTACATTTTTTTCATAGTATATGTTGTTTAAAGGTTTCTGTAGGAATTATGTGTGAACGTGTGAGATATTAATGTTTGAGGATAAGGAATTTGATTATTGATATTTGCTACAACATTCAGGTGAAGCAAAGTATGTGTGATGCTAAGGAAAAAGTTGAAGAAACCCGCAAAGCAGTTAGGAGTAAAGAGCGTGACAATCTAATAAGGGACGTGTGTTACAAATCCAACGGTGACATTAATTACTATGTGGATGTGCCTAATCTTAGCCGTTGATCTTTGAAGTTGGAAGATTTGAAAACAGAGCAAATTTCTGGAGTATAAAAGCAATGAGCCGTCACTATTGGAAGATGTGGGCAGTAGGAAATCAATGATGATTTTTTAAAGCAGAGAACAAGTAGAAGATAGATAGTTGGATCACCATTATTTTTCAGAAATAGTTTTTGTTTTATGTTAGAAGTAGATCGTTGTTACTCGTAACAATAGCAGTTAATTTCCACAGTAGATCGAGCAGTGATTGGAAAGAAAAGCACTGGTCGGTGTAAGGAATTAGAGTTGTTGTTACTGCAATCGACACTAGGCTTTATCTCATCTTTGTGTATTCTTATTTCTGTATTGTTGAACATTTTCATTGCAATCGATTCAAACAAGTATGAACTATGTTTTTGAATTTGTTATAGATATATCAGTTGTTATGAGTTCCTAAATTTAGAATTGGTAGGGATTAGGAAAGTAAGAGAAATTGATATAGCAAAAGGCAAGATGTTAAGTTTTGAAGTTATGTTGTGCTTAATTCAATTGCATTTATGTTTGATCAACATTACTTGCATTGTTGTTGCATTCATGTTCAAGAGAATGGTTTGCAAAGTAGGTTTGCGTAATTCTCATTAGGTTAGCAAGAGAAGCTTGTTATTAGTTAGATAGTTAAAGATAACATCCTTCCTGGTGGTGCTGCTTAACTCCGTTCTTAAATACATATGCTAAACTCGAAAGAGTTAGTCATAAGTTATCATAAATTTTTTTCTTACACCTACGCTTAATGCTACAGCAATATCTCTGAACATACCTAAGTTCCTTCCGATGCTTATCATAAAGTAAACTCAATCTTATTATTCTTTGCTAGTAAATCGATTTGAATTTTCACACATTTTAAGTTGTTGCAAATTTACGTTGCTATAACATTTATTTTCAGCATAATCATGGTTAAAATCATCCTTATACAATTCTTGTTACCATAGACTTTTACGATCGTGACCACATTGATTGTTAATCATCACACATCCTTGAGGAGACGATCTTTGAATTAATAAACCTGCTACAACAATCATCAAAAGAGAATTAATTGATATAGAATAATTTCTGAAGCACAAGTTATCGATAGGCTGAACAACAAATGGTGAAGGGCGTCAAAAATAATGATGGACACTTCAATATATGTCAGACTATTAATAATGTCAGATCCAAAAATTTGTATACATTTTCTAAAAATTTGAAGCTGATTTTTAATGACTAGCATTTTAAAATGACGAACAATTATAGGGCTAAAGATGACGGGCAAGATGGAAAAAGCCTGTAACGAAGAATACTGTAACGACTCGACTTCCTAAATACTCTAATGGGGTGTTACGGGTGCATGCATATTAAAATTCTAAAAAAAATCAATTTATTAGCCACATGCATTTTCCAACAAAATACTTATAAAACATGAAAACATTACTGATAGTTCAAAAACATACAAAATATAGTTCGAGATCTTGATAGTTCAAAACAAAATATAGTTTAGCAATAGTTGTAAACACAATTTCATCATAAGTAAAATAATGCGGAAGCAGGAAAATAACAACACCGTGTCCATGATCCATGTAGCTCCCAACCTAGGCACCTCGGAATGGATCAGTACCTGAAAATGTAAGGGGTGAGTATATCAAACTATACCCAGTAAGGAGCCACACCATGGGGTTAAGCATGCAAATAGAAAAAAGTTAGAAAATATGACAATTGAAGCTAAGCGGCTCACACATGCGTGCTCGGCCCTCAGGCCGGTCGAGCAAATAATGTCAAATAACAGCATGCAAGCCATGGGCAAGATATGGCTAAATTCCGAGTAATCATCTGACCATTGTCACGATAGGACCACAAGTGAAGAGAACACATAGGATCCCTAAGCCTCGAGTTGGGACACATCCCAAACCGTGTCCACAGAGATGGCAATACTGTTTCGAGATAGCCTGACCTTGTCAGGGACCCACCAAACTACATCAACGGAGACATACACGAATTCCTCGGGGTATTCTGACCTATTAGAGACCTGCCACATTGTGCTCGCGGAGACATACATGAATGTCTCGGGGTAGCCTGACATTTGTCAGGGACCCACCACGCTCCCGATGCGCAACTCTAGTAGCACATCAATAGAGAAATACACAAATTCTTTGGGGTAGCTTGACCTATCAGGGACCCACTACGCTTCTACTGCTCAACTTCTATTAGCATATCCGCTAGGCATGAAAAAATGTCAAAAAGTCACCTGACCCTGTCGCAGAGGACCACGAGTGAGGAAACCACACCGGATCCTTAAATCTCGGATCAAGACAACAACACACGAGTCGAGTCAGCAAAGGCATACACGAATGCCAATTCAGTCACCTGACCCTGTTAGGTATAACCACGAATGTGGGAAACTGCAGGGTCCCTAAACCTCTGGCTATGGGCGCAATATGCTGACCCCGAGGCACCAACTACTAACCCTAGCACGCAGGAGGACCGACCTACATGGAGACACCATCCCCACTAATGCATAAAGGTTCATCGACATGCATTCCTCTGCACCTTCATCTGTCCTTGTGGCCTCTTATAGTAGTTTTGGGGTCAAGCAAGGTATGACCGGTTCCCCTTCCAAAGCACTGGTGAGTAAATTGGTGGAACCATGCACATATCATATGAGGTTCCCCTTCCAACACAAGATCTAGCCTAGCCTAGGCAAGTGCGACCGGCCCACCAGAGGGTTGGTGCGACCCGCAACGTGTGCTCAAAACCAAGGAACTCGTTGTTCCGCACACAAGGTAACACGTCAATGAGATCTGACCCCTTGGTAGGATGTAAGAGTCAACCCGTAAGTTAGTACAGTCCAACCACGTGTCTCAAAGCAAAGAGGATCCATATCTTCGCTCGGTTCTAGAGATGTCCATTTTCCCCATGGGATCTGGGCCCGCGGGGACCTGCCCGAACGGGGCGGTGAATCTCCGTTTAGGCGGTGAATGGGGGAGTGAGCGGGGATGAAAAAATCCTTGCAATCTAAACGGGGACGGGGACGGGGACAAGGACAGGGACGGGGAATGTATTCCCCATCCCTGTTTCCCTGATCCCCGCCCTGTTTACATTTTATTTTTATTTTGTTATTTTTAAAAATAAAATTTCCCCTCTTTTTACTAATTTAATCTTTCGTTATTGTATTTTGTTTGTAGAAATATTTATTCAAATACATATTTTTAAGAATAATGTTTTATCTAGTTGAAATTAATGTATATTTTTTTATGAAAAATTAACTATTTAAAAATATTATTAAAAAAATACTTATAAAAATTAAGATTAAAAGAAGAAAAAAGAAAAATAAAACGGTGAATTTTTCACCGAGGGGAACCCGATCCCCGCCAATTCCCCGTGGTGAATCCCCCTCCCTATCCCTGCGAAAACAAACGGTGAATTTCGCGGGGACGGGGAATGATTTTGGTGGCCGGGATGGGGACGAGGAGAGCATTCCCCGGCCTCGCCCAGTCCCGTGGACATCTCTACTCGGTTCTTAAGGGTCACTAGCGAGTCAAAACAACAAGATATTGAAACACACAACCATGGGTCCTAAAATAGGTGAGCTAGCTGCTCCTCTAGGTGGTCAACACGATAACCGGGCCTAGTTATTCAATCAGTGTCACTACTTCACTTCCATTAGTGTCATTGATCGACTTCAATCAGTATCATAGATTGTCTTCATTCAGCATCATTGATTATCTTTAATTCAATTAGTATCATTGATTGAAGTCGGAATTTCTCCATGATTGCTTTTTTTTTTTGTCATTCCTAAAGTTTCTAAAAAGAATTTATATTTGTAGAATTATTTTTAGTTTTCTATTTATTATTTTTCAAAAATCCCCACGAAAAAGCTTGCATACAATTGCTTAAATATAATTGAGAAGTCATTTATGACTAACAAAAAAAAAAGCACACACACACAAAGAACTCATGTGAACCAAAAATCTTACAAAAGAACCGATAGCCTGAGCAACTCAAATTATCTAATCCAAACTATAACGGTTGTGTTGGGTTATAATTTTCTTTAGACGGTATTGAGTAAAATTTTAAAATTTTCTTTGGGATTTATATATTTTTTAGGTTAGGATGGAAAATTTTTGCTCATTCAATCCAAGCCAACGCGAATTAAAATGTTATAAAAAATTTTGCTCGGTCAAACATTCCTAACACAATACAACTTGGATCATTTGTATGGCCTAAATAAACCAATTTTTTACGTAGATTGGGTTAAATTATCCATTTGATATCTTATTTATTGTTTTCTTTTTTAATTTAGTATCTTTTTTATTGTCGACAGTGATTGCAAATATGGTAAATATAAGATTTGTTCAAACAATCACGTATCAATTGAGTTCAATTTGTGTCACTGCTTCACTTCCATTAGTGTCATTGATTGACTTCAATCAGTATCACTCATTGTTTTCAGTCAGCGTCATTGATTATCTTTAATGCAATTAGTATCATTGATTGAAGTCCGTAAATTTGGAGGTGTTTTTGGAATTTCTCCAAGATTGCTTTTTTTTTTGTCATCCCTAAAGTTTCTAAACAAAATTTATATTTGTAGAATTATTTTTAGTTTTCTATTTATTATTTTGTAAAAATACAAAAAAAAAAAAAAAAAAAAAAAAAAAAAACTTGCATACAACTACCTAAATATATCTGAGAAGTCATTTATGACTAAAAAAAAACACACACACACACTGTAAAGACCCGACCTGAACCAAGGTCTTAACCTAGGTCTTCACTTAAACTTTTAGCTCAAATTTTATAATCGTAAAATAGTTGACTAAAAATCACCATTGTTCAACCACATTTAAAAACGCATTTTATTTAGAACAGACAGTATTCAGGGTATCCTTAGAAAAATATTTAAATAACAGTTAAAATTCAGAACAGGATAAAAACATCTAACACTAGTTTATCAGCCCTTTCTGCGGGATTCAAAGGAATTTTTTTTTTTAAAAAAAAAGAACATTGACTCAAGGTAACTAGTTTTGCCCATGGTCTTCTTACAGCTCCGATCATCCCTCTCAGTATATCACATGCGTACCTATGGACAAACCACAGAAAAGTAAAGGGTGTGTTCACAAACTCAGTAAGGATCTCACTAGGAATCAACTGCCTAAAACACATGTTCTTGGGCTCAAACCTCCACCAATGGAATTGAGCACTGGGCCCCACAATAATACATAGCAATTGACACAAGGTCCCAAGCATCAATGGGTACACGACCCCTCAGTAACAGTTAGTTGGGCACAAAACTCCTCAGATATATGGGCACGAGACCCCCTTAGATAAATGGGCACAAAAGAACTCAAGTAGGCACAAGACCCCTCAAACGTAACAAGCAACAAACAGTAGGTGCATAACCCTTCAAGAATTATCAATAGCTCAAGTCTAAATTCTAAACAAGATATAAACCTATCTAGTAAGCAACTAGATTATCGAAGTATTGCAGGTGTTATAAGTGTAAATTCTCTTACCTTAGCCAATTTTCTCAACTAACAGCTTTTCCTAGGCCTTTCCTAACTTCCGAGACCTTTTAATCATACGGGAGAATCGGGGCTGTTACACACACACAAAGAACTCAAATTACATGGGTGAACAAAAAATCTTACAAAAGAACTGACAGCCCGAGCAACTCAAATTATCTAATCCAAACTATAAAGGTTGTGTTGGGTTATAATTTTCTTTGGATGGTATATAATAAAATTTTAAAATTTTCTTTGGGTTTTATATATTTTTTAGGTTTGGTTGGAAAATTTTTGCTCATTCAATCCAAGCTAACATGAATTAAAATGTTAGCAAATTTTTTGCTCCGTCAAACATTCCTAACACAATTCAACTCGGATCATTTGTATGGCCTACATAAACCAATTTTTAGGTAGAATTGGTTAAATTATCCATTTGATATCTTATTTATTTTTTTCTTTTTTTAATTTAGTATCTTTTTTATTGTTGAGCTATATACCCAATTAGTACATGCACCTTTTTTTTAAATGGGGAAATCAATGTTTAGCTCCCCTATACCTGGGACACCATTGGTTCATTCCTAGGCTATGACACTCAAATACTTCGAAGGGTTTCTAGTTTAAGCGCTTTCCAGTGACCTCGAACCAGGGATCTCTCAAAGAAGTATGTCTTGGAGCAGTTACCCTCAACCATTGGGCTCCCCCTTGGGTACCAGAACATGTGTTACTAATATGTCATTGGGGATTTTCAATCCTTCACAATATTTTGTTAATTTCTAATTTAAAGGAGTTTGGTTTTTCTAAAAAGTTAATAAAATATAAATTATTGTTTCTTTGAAATTTTAAATACATAATTAAATAAATATTGAATATTTATCTACAACAATGCACTTTTTTATATGCATGAATGTATAAAATAGTTTATGCATTTCAATTAATTATTTTTATAGGACAATTGTTTAACTCAACATGATTTAATTGTCAAATTAATGCGTAAGAAATAAATTATAAGGTAAATGGTTATTTTGACTTAAATTCATAATTTTTAATTAAGCAATTTATTGTTCATAAGATTCTTTTTTAATCATTAAACTAATCAATAATATTTCTTCTATATAGGTGGGTGAACAACAAATCTTTTGAAGCTCGATACAAAGAAGGCAAAGGATGGGGTGAACGAAGAATCTAGTGAAGCTCATGTTTGTATACAAAAAAAAAAGGGATTTTACACACACACACACACAGATATATATATATATATATATCACTAGAATTTTTTTAAAAATATTTCATATATAGTCGAAAAATAAGGCAGTCTCTGCATAATGACCAAAATGTTCACGCTTGAATTAGTTTTCAGCTGATAACTTTCAATCCATTTTAAATTAATAGATTCAATCAGTTTGCTGATAGATTAAATGAGTTCATTGATAATTGTAACAACCTAGTTAATTTTAAATGCATTTAAGTGTTTTTATTGAAAAATTTCTAATATTGTAACACCCTATATAATTTTTAACTATAGTTAGTATTTTATTGAATAGGCAAATAAATCTCAAACTAATTTAACACTCCATAGTAATAAAAGCTATGAGTTAGGGTTTATTTAAGTTATGAGTCACCTTGATAAGTTTATTTAGAACTTTATAGTAATAAAAGCTAAAATGAAAAAACTATTTGGGTTATGGAATTTAGAGTTTTAAAGATAAGTTTGAGTTTTTGGATTTAAATGGAAAGAAGGTTATATATATATATATATATATTTTTTTTTTCCCACCTTTCTCTCTCTTCTTCATTCAACCCCAATAGCCGCCACCACCAGTTAAAATCCACTTATTCTTTCTCAGTTACACGGAGTTAGAGAGCTTCGTTCACGATTCCAAGACCAGTTTCGTGCTCAGGGAGTCGAGAGCTTTGAAATAAGGTAAGATTCGTTGGTTTTCATGGAGTTTTCCAGTGAGAAGGTTTTGAAACCTGTTTCTTCTTTCGTAGTTTCAGGAGCTAGAGGAGTTTGTTTGCAAATTCGAGACCTGTTCCATGATCTTGAGACTGAGATCTTTCTAACAAGGTATGATCTGCTCCGTTCTGTGATGACGTGCCATCGCCGTGCTCCGACGAGTTGTTTATGAACAATAACTTCCCCTCGTTTCAGTGATGTTAACCCTATTTGTGGCTTGTTTAGCTTGTCCTTAACAAATGTTCAGCGTTGTTTTGTGTTTAGGTGCTCTCGGGTTTTCCTCATTTCGACTCGTCGCTCAACTCGTGGGTACTTGTGGTGTTTTGGTCGAGACGTCAGGAAGGTAAGGAGCTTAAATATTATCTGGGTTTTTAGTTTAAAGCATGTGAATAGTGGCATGATAGGATTTACGAGAATTGAATGTGGATGGCTCATTTCATGCCATTGTATGTTGTTGTGACCCGTTGTTCGAGCTGTTTATTACTTGTGGTGGCATGGAATCGTGGTATCTCATAACTATTAAGTCCCTGTTCATTGTATCTTTTGATCGTATCATCATTTCCTGATTTGTATCTTTTGCTCCTACATGTGATGAACTGCTTATCGGTTTAACTTTTGATCGACTGAATTGCCTTGGGTTTATGCATGTTTTATGCTGTTGTTTCCATTTATGCTTGATTGTATATGCGCTGCCATGGTTATATGCTCGATTTCTCTGTGTTTTGACCAAAGGGTTGTTCGTATATGTTGTGTTTGGCGTTAGAATAACTAGGTCGATTATCATGTTGACCACCTAGAGGAGCAGCTAGCTCACTTATTTTAGGACCCGTGGTTGTGTGGTTCAATATCGTGTTGATGTTGTGATGCGCTAGTGCCCTTAGAGATCGAGCGAGGATATGAATCATCTTTGCTTCGAGACACGTAGTTGAGCTGCACAAACCTACGGGTTGACTTTTACATCAGACCAAGGGGTCGAATCTCATGCACGTGTCACCTTGTGTGCGGAACAACGCGTTCCTTTGTTGTTTAGCACACGTTGCGGGTCGCACCAACCCTAGGTGGGTCAGTTGTACTCGCCTAGGCTGGGCTAGATCTCGTGTAACTCTAGTGCTAGTTTTATCTCTCTATTCGTGCTTGTTGAACCTTATATGTTGTGTGTATGGTTCAACTAGTTTACCCGTTGTGTACGTGAAAAGGGGGGTCGGACATGTCCCAACAAACCTTGATACCTACGACAACGTCCTGGTACTTGGGAAGGAAGGCATTCATGACCTGCCTGACCCCGACACCTACCGGAAGAGGCCACTAGAACAGATGATGGTATGGAGGAATGCCTATCGGTGTGCCTATTTGCTCGAAGATTAAGGATTCTATGTAGCTAGTCCTTCACTCGTGGCATTAAGGATTCTGTATGGTTAGTTCCTCACTCGTGCCAGCAGGGATTCTTTGTGGTTAGTCCCTCACTCGAGGATTAAAGATTCTATGTGGTTAGTACTTCCCTTGTGGCACTCCCTGACAAGGTTAGGTGATTTTATTGCCATTGTGTATGCCCTTACGAACACGACTTATGTGTCATTGTCTTGACCCAAGGTTTAGGGATTCTGTGTGGCTAGTCTCTCACTCGCGGTCCTCCCTGACAGGGTTGGGTGATTCTTTTGGCATAGGTGTATGCCCTGCGGATACGCCATGAGATTTGTGCAGTCGAAGTGTAGCGAGTCCTTGAGGTCAGGCTACCCCCAGGGCATTCGGATATGTCCATGTTGATACGCTAATTGAAGCTGCGTAGGGGAAGCGTGATGGATCCCTGGCGTAGGCAAGGCTACCTTGAGACACCAGAGTATGTCTCCACAAGCAAAACGTGGTGGGTCTCTGATAGGTCAAGCTACCCGAGGCATTCATGTATGTCTCCACTGATGCAGTTTGCCGGGTCCTTGACAAAGGTCAAGCTACCCCGAGATAATGGTGTTTGCCCCTTTGGACACGATATGGGATGTGTCTGACCCGAGGTTTAGGTAACTTGTGTGTTCTTCTCACTTGGGGTCTTGCTTACAACTTGCACGTTGTTGTTTGGCATTGTTTTCTCGTGACCAGCCTAGGGGCTGGCCACGCATGTGTGAGACACTTATCTTCAGTTGTCGTATCTTCTAACTATTTTTTGTTTACATGTTTGACCTCATTGGGTCTTCTTACTATGTATATTTTGATATACTCACCACTTACATTTTTAGTACTGATCCATTCCGAGGTGGCTAGGCTGGGGGCTGCATCGATCATGGATATGTTGTCGACATTTTCTTTTCTGCATTGTTTTACTTGTGTCAAACCTTATGTTTTATATTTTAAACATTGCTAAACTATCTTCTTCTTTTTTTAACTATCAGGATCTCGAATCCCATTTTTATATACTTTTCGAACTATCAGCTATTTTATCATGATTTTTATGAGTTTACTTAGAAATTGCATGTGATTATTAAATCAACACATGTAACACCCCATTAGAGTATTTTAGTAAGTTGGGTCGTTACGATAACCCTCCATCAGTTTTTAATTAGTTTTCAATTAATTTGATAATAAATTCAATCAGTTTGTTGAAGAAATGGATAAAATGAGAATATGCTATCACAACAAGAAATATAGGATTTAAAGATGGAGGATTTTTCAACACCTAAATTGTAGTCAGCAAATCATACGATTGTAAACGATGACCAATGTCATCGGCAAAAGGAATAGAATCACTGACAGGCTGCTAATCTCGTATGCAAAAGCCACTACATTGCTGACGACCTCTCACCTCGTCGGAAATTCTTTCAAATTACCCCTTAAAAAACAAGATTTGAAGGGAAAAAATTTGAATCCTCGACGATGATGACTACACGAATCATTAGAATCACCAACGGCAAAAAATGTCACAAATTGTAATTTTTCCATCACGAGAGGTATTTCCGACTACAAAACTTTCGTCAGTACATTTGTCGAGAAAACCGTGTTGGGGAAGGAATCATTGACGGCAACAACGAGCCGTCAGCAATATCTATCTTTTGTGACGGCATATTTGCCGTCTGTAATACCTATCTTTTGTTACGACATTTTTGCCGTCAGCAATGCCTATATTTTTTTTTACGGCATTTTTACCGTCAACAATTCTTCTCATTTGTGATGGCATTTTTACCGTCACCAATTCAAGCCTTGTGTGACGGCATTTCTACCATCGACAATTCCTAGTTTTAATTCGATTTTGTTTTTCATTTGGTTTCATATTCTAATTTCCAATTCAGCTTCGTACCTGCTTTCCATATACCTGTTATTCAATATGAATTCATACAAATATTAATTTTATCCAAAATAGTGTTCAACACTTACAAAATCCTTAATACAAAAAGTGTATTAAGAAAAATTTTCAACACTTACAACTTAAAAACAAAAGTTAATCTAAAGACAAAAGTGACTTCAACAAAGTCTTCAACCCTTTCAAAATCCTTGGTACAAAGTTTAATCTAAAGACCAAAGTGCTTCCAAAATAAAGTCTTAAACTCTTACAAATCCAGGCACAAAAAAGTAGAATTCCACCTAATAGGAAGAGGAAAAAAAATATTAGTCAACTATTTTCAACTCTACCATTCAAAAATTACAATTCAAAAAACATAAAATAAAAAATTGGGTAGCATAACGATGTAACTTCAAGATTCCCAAAAATTTAAAAGTACCTAAAAATATACACATTACTATCTTTACTACACGATAGTCATAATAATATCACAATTTAAAAAAAATATATTAACGTATTCAAACATCCTAATTCATAACTAGATGCATTGAAACATTTTCTGTAACTAACTGCATACCTAGCTAGATCGTCCTGCTTGTGATCCGCCTTCCAGATGCATCATTGATTGGATCAAAGCCTTGAGACTTGTTATCTTTTCGTTCGATCCTGTCTGTTCCTCTTCAAGTATTTTTATTCGACGTTTCTCTTCTTCTCGACGTTGTGTTTTTCCTTCTCGATGACGTGTCTTTTCTTCTTGGCGACGTTCCTCCTCTTCTCGGCGACGTGCCTTTTCTTCTAAACAACGTGCCTCTTCTTGCCGACGCCGTTCATTTTCTTCTCTTAGATGAGCTAGTATTTCACGATCATTTTGAGATAATCCTCCACTTGATGAAAAGGAGCTTTGATTGTGTTTTTTTGTGACAGTGGCTTCCAACTCTCTCCTTTGACACTATTTGATCGAGTGCCTAACACACGTGCACGTATCTTAGCTATTGTCATTTAATGCGAAGTCAGTGTAGACTCTTCTTGCATATCCAACATTTGTTTGAGCAAAATATTAGTAACATTAGTGGTTTTTTTATATTTTATAAGTTACTTAAATTCGTTATAAAAAAAAATTAAAAAAAAAACTTACATAAGCCTCTTCAGTATATTAATTTCTCTAGTACGTATGTGAAGCTTTTTGCACCAATTCTATGATTGTGTTGCACTTTGCTATGAGATTCACTAGCTTTTCTAGATTTTTCCTATAAAAAAACATGTGTTTCTTTACTTACTTTCAAATCAAAAGGAAATATTCATTAAATGTAAATATACCTTAAAATTAGGGGACTCAAACTTGTCACACAAGAAAATCCAATCTTCGGTACTGCAGCGCTTATGAAGATGATTTCTAACCTTTTCAGGATCATAAGACTTGTAATGAACAGATAATTCATGTCTTGACTGACTAAATGTCCTCCTTATGGTTTGCACGATAAATTCGTTAACCAAATTATCATTCAAATCTAATATAAAATGATTCTACAATATCAAATTCAAATATTAGTTATAATATACTTATAACGAAACTCAATACTTAAATCTACTTTCTTACCAATACTAATTGTCGAACCATGTCTTTATGCACTTCTGCCACGACCTCGTACGTTGGGATTCGAACTGGAAATATCTCCCTCACAAGAACCCCAAGTCGTTGACTAAATCGTGCAATATTATCACATACAGGTTTTTTATGTTCTGGGTGTACTGTTATTTGAATCTTCCCATTTATTCGAACTATGTGTTCCAACTCAATACTCCTTGAGATTCCTCTAGTCTGATGATATGTAGCAGTTGAAAAACATTGAAAGAAAAATGTTACATATTAACTACACTACCAATTGAGTAACTTTTAATTAATTTTTTACCTGCACGGGGAGCAGGAGGAGCTTGTGCTATAGCATTCACATTCGCTTGTTCTTCAAAAATATGCATAGCATCGTTACCTTGTCGTCCAGCCATAATGTCTGTATATTATGAATATCATATATCAAAAGGTTAGTCTTTTTTCTTATTGTATTTATTACGTTAAACTAAAACATACAATTAACATACAAGGTTAGTCTCTTCTTCTTCATTTTCTTCTTCCTTTTCTTCTTCAACTTCTTCTTCGTCATTTATAAAATCATTATCTGAAAGATAAGATACTCTTACATTCGATGGCACATCAACGACAGTTGGATCTACATCTATCCTTGCAAATGAATGAACGTCGATTGATTCTTCTACTCTAATCCCATTATCATGCGCTAATAGATTGAAACGATCATATTTTGTATCTTCTACTTCAGGAATATCCCAAATACGTTTAGTTTGAACCAATTGCACAACCTTCCTATGCTTGTCATACTTAGGATCATATATATAAAAAATTTGTTGTGCTTGAGTTGCAAAGATATAAGGTTCGTCTTTATACCAATACTGAGAAGTATTCACTGATCGAAGTCCTAAATTAAAATGATATCTACCCTTTTTATTGTCTATATTGAACCAACTGCAACTAAATATCATTACTTGCTACAATTCACAAATTCTAAATCCAATACTTCATTCAATACACCATAATAATTCAACGAGTCTGTTTGAGTGTCGACTTCACCTAGCACCATGAATCCACTATTTTGAGTAGTTCAATGATTATTACGAGTTATAGTGTGATATCATACTCTATCCACAACAAATCCACTATAAGATTGAGGCATTGACGTGTGTCCCATCTCTATTATGTATTAAATCATCAAAATTCTTATCTTCAATTTCACGCATTGCAAGAATCTTTTATTTAAACCAATTGGGAAATAAGAGTTAATGTTTTTTATACAAATCTTCTCCGCATTGTGCTCCTGGTCAAATGATCCTTAAATGATCCCTACGATAAACTTTTATCTCGTCGTAGTTGTTCAAAGCATGCCAATGCAATAATCGTCTTTCTGTGGTATTCAATATTTTTGGGGTTGGAACTCCAATCGGTCTTGCATTTTGTCTGAATAATTCAAATCACCATAAATCTCATTTTGTTGATCATCATTTCGTTTATCTCTATTGAATCTTGTTTCTATATCACTTAGATACAATGAACACAAAGTCAATGATTCATTCATCACATATTCTTCAGCTATTGAACCTTCCGGACATGCTTTATGTTTACAATGATTGTTTAATGTTTTCAAACTTCACTCAAAAGGATACATCCAACTATAAGTAACAGGACCGACAATTCGAGTTTCATAAGGCAAGTGAATGGCAAGATGGACTATAACATCAAAAAAGCAGGTGGAAAAATCTTTCCCAACTTACAAAGAATGATAATAATGTCTGCTTCAAACGATCTAAGTCACTTATTCGTATAGTTTTTGTATAGATCCCGGAAGAATCCACAAAACTCAACTATAGTAGTACATATATCTTTGTGTAAAAAGCCTCGAACACCAATCGGAAGAAGTCGGTGAAGTAGAACATGATAGTCATGAGTTTTCAAACCAAAAATTTTCCCCTCATTCACTTTGACACATCTTGATATGTTTGACACAAATCCATCAGGAAATTTCACAGATTTTAAAAACTTACAGATTTCGATCCTTTCCTATTTAGTCAATGTGTTTGCAACATGAGGCTTGATGTATAGACTGCCATTCTTTTGTAAACGAAGTACTTTTCGTATTCCTAAATTTTTAAGGTCTTCACGAGCGTTGTTCGTATCCTTGGTCTTACCTTCTATGTTCAACAATTTTCCAATCAAGTTCTCACAAACATTTTTTTCAATATGCAAGACATCCAACTTATGTCTCAACAAACGTTTCGACCAATAAGGGAGTTGAAAAAAAAACTTTTTTCCTCCCATTGGGGTCTGTTCGTTTCCTCTTCTTTTTAACTTGCTTAGTTGGATGTTTACTATAACTGGAAAATTCAACATATTCAATCTATGCAAGATATTATCTCCATCCAATACTTTAGGGGATGGTTGCATTTTTTATTTACCATCAAATAGTTTGCTTCAACGCCAACTGTGATTATGAGAAGGTGTGTGCGATGTCCCATGTACCCACGTTTATTTATTAGACTTATCGACGATGTATCATCCATACAACCGGACAAGCCTGATACCCTTACGTACACCAACCAGATAAATCATCATATGCAGGAAAGTCGTTAATTGTCCACAAAAAACTAGCATACATTTAAAAATGTTTACCACTAAATGAGTCATATGTTCGCACACCAGTATTCCATAATTCTTTTAACTCATCAATCAATGTTTGTAAGTAAACGTCAATTTCTTTACCAGAAGACTTTGGACCGGGAATCAACAACTACAAAATAAAGTTTGTTTCTTTCGTACATTCCCAAGGTGGTAGGTTGTATGGAACTAAAGTGACTGGCCACATGCTATACGAAGTACTCATATTTCCAAATGGATTAAATCCATCTTAAGAAAGCCTCAAACGAACATTTCTTGGATTCGAAGCAAACTCAGGATATTTTTTTTATCAAAATGCTTCCACCCATTACCATCTACAGGATGTCGTAATACACCTTCTTCCACCACACGCTTCTCTTTATGCCATCTCATTTCAGAAACATAATGTTTTAACGCAAATAATATCTTCAATCTTAGAATCAATGGAAAATGACGCAAAACCTTATGAGGTATCTTTTTCCCTATACCGTCGTTAGTTTTATTCCAAGACTTACCACATGTTGGAGACTTAATATAGTCTTTATATTCATTTCTATACAATATGTAGTCGTATTTGCAAGCATGAATTGAATCATAACTCAATCCTAGATCACGTAGCTTTCGTTTGGCCCGTAGTAAGAATTGGGAATGTTAGCATCAATTGGAAATGCTTCTTTCAATAATTGCAAAACCACATCAAAAGATTTGCTACTCCAACCATTATAAACTTTCAAGTGCATCAATCTAATTAAAAAATTCAATGAAGAGAATTGTTTACATCCATCATATAACTGATTACTCGCTTCATTCATCAAATTTTCGAATGAACTTGGACTATCATTTTCATTCTTCATTGGTGGAATCACATTTTCAAAAAAACCATCTCCCTCTTTATTATCTTCGACACTTGGGACGACCATCTCATTAATTAGTTCTAACATTTGGTTGGCCACATTTTCATTTGTTGACTCAAGATGTGTAAGGGACCGACCCGAATGGGGCACTAAATGGGCCCTTATCCCAATGCATGCATTCAAAGTAAAGGACATTTAAACAGACATGATTTCGGATTCCAATTAAAACAAAAACATTCAAAATAACTCCTTTAAAAACTAGACAATTTCCTGGAACTCGCCCCCCTGTTTCCAAGCACTGCTCCAAGATAAGTACATTTCCAAAGTTTACTCGATCGAGATTTACTAAAAGCCATTCAAAACCGTTCGGATACAAAATGCTTTGGAATCCACAAATATTTACAAACATCCTAGGGCTCTGTGTCCCGACTACATGCATTCAGGGGAAAACAAAACACACGAGAGTCATAATACAAAAATCGAGTTGGAAGACTGGGCCCCATGGCGATCACAGCTCCTCCTTCGGGCATCCTGTCACGCACCCACGATTACTGTGGAAAACCACGAGAATAAGGGTGAGTAACGAATTACTCAAGTAAGAATCCCCAACCGGGGTACAATACGATATACATGGTCATCTCGATGAGCGTTTGCAAGCTATGAATATAAACACAGAATAGAGCACATAGCTTAGCCCATACTTGGGCCTCGGATGCCAACTAGGGTCTTAGTCCGGAAATAATATCACCACACACCCAATATATAAGTCGCCTATACGAGAAACAAGTCCCCGCCTCACTGCTCTCTCGCCGACGAAAGGTACACCGCTCACAATCCCGAGGAGCTCTCCGATCGGCGTTGTAATGAGCGTAAGCATGCACCGCGTGCTATCGCAGACTATGGGGGTTGCTGGTCCGGAGGCAAGTCAGACGGCCCGGAAATTTCATCCCGGTCTTCCCGGAGGCCCAGGGCATTTTGGTAATTTTGGGTCGGGCCGATTGTGGGCGGTTTTGAAATTGAAAATTTCCGGAATAATTATGAGTCAATTTGAAAAGGATCGGGATTTTTGGTGAAGGCATTTGGGCTTGGGAAAGAGTAAAAATAAATAGGGAATTAAATAGTGCGTCAAGCGGGAATCGAACCAGGGCCGTGTGGTAAGCTAGGCGGGTGGCATTGCCACTAGAGCTATCAAACGCTCTTGTTGCTTTAGACGCGCCATGTTTTATTTATGCCTGATCGTCCCCTATTTTGGTTAAAAGCCCAGCTCGCCCGAGTCTTCTCCCCATTTCTTCTTCTTCTTCCTCGCAAATTTCCCCAGACCGACAGCCATTCTCTCGCGATTTCTTCCTTCTCCAGCTTCAATTCAATCGAGTTCCCTTCCCCAAATTCGAAGGTGTTCCATCCTCAAGCAGTTGGTAAGTTCTTCTTCTTCTTCTCCTTCGTTTTTCCCCTGTTTTCGATTTCGTTCCTGCCACGCGGGGGAGTGAGGAAAATCGTGTGGTTTCTGTTCGGAGGTGTGTAGAGGAACTCATCCATCAACAAATCATTCGTCGAATCCTCTCCAATCGCTCGAATTCGAGTTCGTTATTCTCCATCGCCCGGATCGCTCTGTTCGCCCTGTTCGCCTCGCCGCGCGCGCGCTGCGCGGCGACCACCGGTCGAGCCACGCCACGCATCGACCCGTGCTCGCGCGCGCGTTCTCGCCTCAGCACCCAGCCGCATCGCGTCGCCAGAGCCCCTGCTCGCCGAGTCGTGCCGCATCGCTAAGTGCCGCTCGCGTCCGCGCGCCCGCGTTCGCGCCCAGCGCCCAGCTCTGCCGCCCATCTGCGCCCCGTAGCGCCAGCCCGAATTTCCGTTGCTCCGCGTTCGTGCAATCGCTCGTTAAATGCGTTAAATCGCGCCTCTCGTGAGTTACTCCCGAGCTGAGCCTCGTTTATTTTATTATATTTTGGCCTATTATGTGATTTTTGTTGTGATTGATAGGTTCTCGGTAGCTAGTTCGGGTTAGTTCGCCGTTTAGGTTTTCGTGTCAATTCGTCCCCGACCAAGGTAAGGATTTCTTACTGGAGTTGTGTGGACCCTACGATATATTATGCGATTGCTGATTGATTGCTTGTTTGTGTTTATTGACATGTGTAGCTAGGTTCTCTAATCTGAATTCCCGATTAGCATGATTTTTCCTAATTTAAATCTCATGTTAATCCATGCTAGGTTGTTCCTTTCTAGCATGCTCGTATCTGTTCTTTGCTTCGTAGTATCATGCTAGGCTCGTTGTATTCTTATTGAGCACGTATTGGATTTTATGAAATTGTTTGCTGTTTGCTAGGGCAGGTTAGAATTGCAGGTAGGTAGCATCATCCGGGCCTGATGCATAAAGTACCTTGCATCCATGGCAGGGACGTCGAGCAAGTCATTCCGCCCCTCGACCCGCGTGAGGATTAGCTAACCCAAGCGGTAGGCCCCGCAATCTTGGGTGAGGGTGGCAGTTGTTAATGCCCCAACCGTCGGGATGATGACTTGGCATTGCCTCGTCCCCGGCAGTCGGCACGTCCTCAGCGTGTTCGGCCGTAGCCCCGATTGCCACTGTTAAGGCAAGGACGGCTTCTGGTGTAAGCCTACCACGACCGTTCATTGGCCCCAGTGCGGTGGTTCAGCCGACATAGTTTACGTGTCCGTGTCTCACACCCCTATGTCGGTGACACCGATCCAAAGATTTAGTTAGGCATGGTGATCGGACATGGGCGGCTTGCCTCTGACCCGGCACCCCCATGGTTCGCAGAGCACGCGGTGCATGCTTACGCTCATTATTACGCCGCCGACCGGAGAGCTCCTCGGGATTGTGAGCCAGTGTACCTTTCGTCGACGATGAGCGGTGAGGCCGGGACTTGTTTCTCGTATAGGGCGACTTATGTATTGAATCGTGGTGGTGATATTATTCCGACTAAGACCCTAAGCTGGCATCCGAGGCCCAAGTATGGGCTAAGCTATGTGCTCTATTCTCGTGTTTATATTCATAGCTTGCATATACGCTCATCGAGATGACCATGTTTATCGTATTGTACCCTGGTTGGGGATTCTTCTTGAGTAATTCGTTACTCACCCTTATCGTGGTTTTTCCACGGGTAACCAAGTTGCGAGACAGGATGGTGAAGGAGGAGCTGTGATCATGGGGCTCAATCATCAAACTCGATTTTGTGTTATGACTTTTTATGTTTTATTTTCCCCGAATGCATGTAGTCGGGCACGGAGCCCTAGGATGTTTTCTCAATATTTTGTGGATTCCAAGATTATTGTATTTAGACATGTTTTGAATGATTTTAAGAAATCTCTGATCGGAGTATACTTTGGAATCAGTATTTATCTTGGAACAGTGCTTGGTAACAGGGACGAGTTCCGAGAAGTGTCTAGTTTTTAAAGGGGTTATTTTGAACGTTTTGTTTTAATTGGAATCCGAAACCATGTCTGTTTAAATGTCCTTTACTTTGAATGCATGCATTGGGGTAAGGGCCCATTTAGTGCCCCATTCGGGTCGGTCCCTTACACAAGCTGCCCATATCCAGTCACCACGCCTAACTAAATCTTTGGATCGGTGTCACTGACATAGGGGTGTGAGACCTGGACACGTAAACTATGTCAGCCTGAACCACCGCACCTGGGGCCAAGGAACGGTCGTGGTAGGCTTACACCAGGAAACCGTCCTTGCCTTAACAGGTGACAATCAGGGGCTACTGCCAAACATGTTGAGGACATGCCGGCTGCCGGGGACGCGACAATGCCAAGTCATCATCCCGACCGTTTGGGCATATAAACTGCCACCCTCACCCAAGATTGCAGGGCCTACCGCTTGGGTTAGCTAATCCCTCACGGGGTCCAGGGACGGATTGACTTGCTCGACGTCCCTGCCATGGATGCAAGGTTCTTTATGCATCAGGCCCGGATGATGCTATCTACCTGCAATTCTAACCTGCCCTAGCAAACAACAAACAATTCCATAAAATCCAATACATGCTCAATAAGGATACAACGAGCCTAGCATGATACTACGAAGCAAGGAACAGATACGAGCATGCTAGAGAGGAACAACCTAGCATGGATTAACATGAGAATTAAACCAGGAAAATCATGCTAATCGGGAATTCAGAATAGAATACCTAGCTACACATGTCAATAAACACAAACAAGCAATCAATCAGCAATCACATATAATATCGCAGGGTCCACACAACTCCGGTAAGAAATCCTTACCTTGGTCGGGGACGATTTGACACAAAATCCTAAATTGCGAACGAACCCGAACTAGCTACCGAGAACCTATCAATCACAACAAAAATCACACAATAGGCCTAAATATAATAAAATAAATGAGGCTCAGCTCGGGAGCAACTCACGAGGTACGATTTAACGCACGAACAAGCCGACAGACGAGCGACGGGCAAAGAATTTGGCTGGCCGGGCGAGTGGGGCGCAAATGGGCACGTGGCGCGCTGGGCGCAGACGAAGGCCAGGCGCGAGCTGCGCGCGGGTGAGCGGCATGACACGGAGCTGGGCGAGGCGTGCGCTCGGGCGCGAGGCGATGCGCGGCGCGGCTCGGCGGCAGTGGCTCTGTTTCTGCGCCCGAACAGGGGCGAAGAAGAAAAATCCGAATTCGAGCGTTTGGCGAAGATTCGACGGCCGATTCGTTGATGGACGAACTCCCCTACACTAGCTACACAAAATCCGCAAGAACCTCACTTCGTCTTGGCCGGCAACGGCGAAACCAAAACAGGGGAAACGAATTGGAAGGAGAAGAAGAAAGAAGGAACTTACCGGTGTGGGGCGATCGGCGAGGGAACTCCGGCGAGGGTGAGGAGTTGCAGTCGGTCGAGGGGAAAGGAGAAGAAATTGCGAGGGAGAAGTGAGTCGGTCGGAGGAAAAATCGCGAAGAATAAGAAGAGAAATGGGGAAGAATCGGGCGAAATTCTGCTTTTATATAAAAATCCCACTGAGCACGGCATATATACCAAATCGCGCGTGTAGTTTAACAAACACGCCCAGTGGCTCGACTGGCAGCGCCCCCTGCCTAGCATGCGACACGTCCCTGGTTCGAATCTCACTCGATGCGTTATTTAATTCCTCATTTAATTTTACTCTTTCCCAAGCCCAAATGCCTTCACCAAAAATCCCGATCCTATTCAAATTGACTTATAATTATTCCGGCAATTTTCAGATGAAATTTCTGGGCCGTTACAAGATGTGTTGTTCTATTCAATTGTATCGGCGTAAGGATAGATCGACACTCATATATCTAGGTACAGTAAATGGTTCTCGATAAAAAATTCATATGAAGTATGAGGGGGAAAACCCATATTTGAATAGATGACGTTCCAATTCATCTATTCGATGCCAATATGAATTCATGTAGTGTTTACATGGACATCTTACTTTCCCATCATTGTTTACATACGACTTTGTTATTTCCAAAAACACTTTAACGCCTTGAGCATATTCATCGGACAATCTATCTTTGTTATTTATCCCGTCCTTATTCATTTTTCTACCTGATTTGTCCACTTTCAAAAGACAAAATCTTCTTTACGTCGTCATATAAGATAACAAACCTAGAAGACAACCAATGAACCAATTGTTTATTCAATGAGTTATTTTATTCTCTTGGGCAACCTAATATAGTTATATTCTCTAAAAAATTAGATATAATACAACTCAATGTTTATTTAGTTATGTAATCCCAAATTTTAGATTTACTTTCATATTTTATTATATATTTTCAATTATTTTATAAAAGAAATAGAATATTGCAAGAATAGAAATAGAATATTGATCAAAGAGCCGACTCCTATATACCATTATTATGAGCACGTGAATAGCCGACTCCTATATATTTAATTCATAACTTAACGATATAAATTAATCAATGAGAATAAATACTAATTTTTAAAGTTATATGAACTAGATAGTAATTTTAACAAAATCAGAAGCACTAAATTTTATCTTTTAAAATTATAAAAATAAAATTTTAACTTTTTTTTTAATACTATAGATCAAATTTATAATTAAGTTTTAAAAGAATAAGAGGATTTTACACCAAAAAAAAAAGTAATAAAAAGGTTTATAACTTAGGTATAAGTTATATACTCTTTTGGTAGCCTTCAATTTTTATTGCATATACACTAGCCAAATCTTGTTTGAATAATTCTCTAAGTTTTTTTGGGATAAGTTTGGAGACTCTCTAGTTTTTTGTCGGATATCTTCTGAGAGTTTTTTTTTTAGTTCAACAACATTTAGAGTAAAGAATTTTGAGTCTATAACCTCTTGATTACTAAATTATGTAATTACTAAATTATACATAATTTCATTAGAGTTCTACTCCTTTCGACATCATTCCTACCTTAACCCTTCTTTTCCACATCCATTTAAAAGAAATAGAATATTGTAAGAATCGAAATAGATTTACTTTCAACAAAATATATATTAAAATTATTTTATAAACACATTAAAAAAAAAAAAAAAAAACCTAACCTAAGGGTTGATGTCATCAATGGTAGGAGTTGTCCAGAAGTTGTGGTTGGCGGTGACCACAAGTGGCGACTGGAAGAGGGAGTAGCTAGCGGTGGCGGGTGGAGGGGACATGGAGACGGGATGCAGCGGAGGGGGGATGGATGGGAGGAAAAGGTAGGCAGAGGAGTAGGTGGGGGATGGGCGGAGAAGTGGTCGAAGGTGGGTTTGGTGGAATGGTGGTCAGATTTGGGGGCGGAGAGGTGGTGGGAGGTGGGATGGAGAGGTGGCGAAAGGTGGGAGGTGGGGTTTAGATTTGGGGGAAGGAAAAAAGGGAAAAATAAATTGGGGGAGGGGGCTTTAAGTTTTTTTTTTTTTAAATTTG